>CM067378.1:113729614-113837304 GCA_034510155.1 Eucriotettix oculatus
ATAGTGCCAGATAATGACGCAAAAATTTATTTTGAGATTGTCCAATGGCAGCAGCCAACTGCAGAAGTAAAAAGGATTCCGATAACAAGCGGCCCAGTAAAAAAATGTCAGCCACAAGGATTAACCTTCCATTTTCTTTTGTTACCCACATAAACCCCGATGTATTTAAGATAGATTGTTGCACTGGTGTTCCAATCAGCGGCCTGCGGAGGCAATGGGCAGGCACGTTCACCCTCCCGGAGCATACTTGAACTGTGATCTTGGCGAGGTTATTATTCCTCCTTTATGGTGCGATGTATATCCCAGGGAGAGAGATATGCCACGATCCTCCGTCGTCGTCGTCGTCGTCGTTATTCTCTCTCAAGCACTGAGCTGCCTCGGAGATGTTATGATCTAGGCGCTGCTAAGGGGATCGTTCAAAAAGGGGTGGGGGGGAGCTGAGAAATCTGTGGCACTTCTAGGGGTTATTGCTCCCTGTCAACCCCACTCGATCCTCACCAGATCCCTCCGTAGCATTATTAAATTTTCACGTACCGAATTAGGAAGACCGTCGACATAAATTTTAAAAACAACCAATCAAATACTCTCTGCAAGTGAATAAGAAATTAGGAGTGAAATTGTGAATCAAAATCCTAAATCAATTTTTAATATACGAGTGTCCATATCAAAAATACCATCGACAAAAATTTTAAAAACAACCAATCAAATACTTTCTGCAAGTGAATAAGAAATGAGGAGTGAAATTGTGAATCAAAATCCTAAATCAATTATTAATATACGAGTGTCCATATCAAAAATATCATCGACATAACTTTTAAAAACAACCAATCAAATACTTTCTGCAAGTGAATAAGAAATGAGGAGTATAATTGTGAATCAAAATCCTAAATCAATTAGTGTCCATATCAAAAATATCAGTATCATATTATTCTATGTATATCAATATCAAATATAGTTAATGTTCTTCTGTGAGTATAAATATCAAGTACACGAGTATCAAATATTCTTCTATGAGTATCAAATATTCCTCTATTTGTATCAATATCAAATAAATGAGTACCAAATATTCTTTGAAGAGTATCAATTATCAATATACCAGTATTAAATATTCCTCTGTAAGCATCAATATCAAATACTAGAGTACAAAATATTCTTCTATGAGTATCAAAAACAGGGGGTCGTCTGTTTAAATTGAATTCAAATTTCTGGCTTTTCTATGAGTATCATTATCAAAAACATCAGTATAAAATAATCCGGTATGAGTATCAATGTCAAATACACAAGTAAAAAATATTCTTCTATGAGTAAAATTAATAAATATCCCAGAATCAGATATTTCTCTATGAGCATAAAATATTCTGCTATTAGTATCAATAACAAGTATTCTTCTATGAGTAACATTAATAAATATGCCAGTAACAAATATATCCCCCTATGAGTATCAGTATAAAATGCACCAACTATATCAATTTAAAATATTCTTCTATGAGTATCAATACCAACTATATCAATATCAAACATTCTCCTATAAGAATCATTTCTGCACCTTACGACTATATTTTTCGCACGAGAAGTATTAGTGAAGAGAATAAAAAAAGTCATTGACAACAGAATATAAATTCGATTAACTACCGTAAAGATAAAGTAGAGTAAAATTCTGAGGAGGAATTAAATCGCGATAAATACTTCTTTTATTTTTTCCCCAATTTGAGCGAGAAATTTCAGACAAAGATAAATCAGGTAAATCGAACACAATAACGGTCAGAATGAGATGAATTTTAATTACTAATAAGACGTTTCGTTTCAGTAACAACATCAAAATAATAATAATAGAAAGATATTTTGTAAGTTTGTCAAGATAAGGCCTGTTATAGATGTACTAGAAAACAGGCTAATTATGTTCTAAATAATAATAAATTTAGAAAAGTAACAACAAAATTTCTGTTATGGTCCTACTTAAAATGATCTTGAATATTGGGGAGATATTTATCAAATTGTTAATAAAAAAACTTATTTTATTTCTCACTTTTTCCCCATTTATTAAATTTTATTTATAACTTTAAGTCAAATAATCTGAAAACTTCCATAAGGGTGTAACTGCCTATTCCCCATAAATATAAAAATAGGCCAAAAATTCCCAATGTGAAGAGAGACTCGAGTTTTTACACAATTGTTGATTTATTAAGGTGTTTTTTTTAAAAAAAAATTCTAATTCTCCTTATCTTACATTGAGTGATGTTTCGAAATCATATTAAACGCTTTCCTTGAAAGTCGACGTTTCGTAGAAAACTAAGTTCTCTTACGAATGTAACATTTAAGGTGGTGACTTATTACAGAACATAAAATTTTGTAAATTTCGTCCAATACACTAGAAAAAGCAAGTAATTTGAATTCAATTTAAATAGTAAACCCCTTAAGAGGCAATATAACGTGGAGCTGCTGAGAAATTTCAGATAAGTTTATGTTTGTAATTGGACGGGGAAACTGACGTAATAAAACAATAAACTTAAAATGTGGACAACAAGACCGTTGATATAATTTAATCTGTAACCCCAGAAGACGGCAGCAAATATTTTTTTTGTATACAGTTTTTGGTTTGTGGATTACTGTATTACGGTAAAGTGGACGTCGTGCTACAGCCATGTTAAAGATGAACATCATATCATCCCCTCTCATGTTGCTACGACATCTCTTCCTCCCAGCTGTTGCCCCAACGTCGGTGTTGCTGCTGCTGCTGTTCCTCCTCCTGTAGCCTTGTGATATCGACCTCCTTCCTCACTATCTCTCTCTCCCCCCGACAGATGTCGCCACATGCACTCACCCCCCCCCCTATTTCTTAGTCCTATTTTCTCTCTTCTCCTCCTCCTCCTCCTCCTGCCGCCGCCCTGGGACTTCACTCTCTTCTCACACACACACACCGTGTAAGAATCTCGCAGGATGTAACAGTCTTCCTGTCCCATTAATTCAGATTGATACGGGGTACGACAGACTTCAAGAGACGGCCGTGATGGTACAACAACAGATGTATCTCGATGGAGATAAGGCTGATGATACAGAGTGAGTGTGTCTGTCGAGTCGCTGAGCGTCGTGATGGATCCTTCTTCCAGTATCCACCGACGACGACGTGATAACCGACCTGCCCAAATCTTAAAATCTTAAAAGGTATCCTGACATTACAACGCTAACAACAAACTTCCAAAAGCTTTCCAACATAAACGAGGTTTTTTATACAAAAAAAAATTGGGGTCCTTATAGTCCCAAAATTTACTAGTAAATTTTTTTGGGGGGACAGCCACGTGTCAGAAGTTACCCTTTTTTTTACAGAACAGGGATGGATTTATAAACGCGCGGGGTATGAGGAAAGGGAGCTTATAAATTAATTCTCCTACTGCAATTTCAAGGAATGTAATATGGTGAATTATAATATAACTTATAAATATTTCATTTGTAGCCAGCAAGCACAAAGCCAAGAGTTGGAACTTTCGGGACAAAGGGTGACGCTGCAAAATCCCGTAAAGGGACAAACACGTCTATTTTGGGCCCCCCTTTCTGAGAAAGGGCTAAGGAGGGGGGGGATATTGGGTTTAGCCATAGGCTGGCCAATAAGAGGATGGAAAAAGTAGAGAGGAAGGGAGGAAACGTTTACCGTCGTCTCTGAGATTTTTCAGAGACTGACACTTCTGCTGGTAAAGACGTCGAGAGGGATGTGGATGGTCCATTCAGCGCCACAGAACGAGCGGCGTCCGAGAGTTTCTCAATGTTCCGGCTCTTGGTAAGTGTTGGCCCACGAATGATCACGCGACCGCGGGTTCGTAACCGAAATCACCACCACGGTTATCCTTGGGAAAAGGATTCTCATTTTTTAGCTTTCGGAATTGGTAAATTTTTAGGCCAGACAGATAAATATTTCGTATATAATAATTTTTTGTTGTGTTTATAATAAATTCATTTTCTTAGGATATTTATTTTATTTTATTTATTTCCTGCGTAAATAATTCGTACCTAAAAATATACCGTGATACTATGTCCATAGAAATCTAAGTTCTCTTACGAATACAACCCCTTTAACGTGGTGAATAACAACAAGATAGATACTTTTGTAAGTTTCGTTCGATAAACTAGAAAAGTCAGCAGTTTGAATTAAATTTAAATAGAATAGCCCCTGAGAGGTAGTATATAATGGGAAACAAAACTACATGCGGGATTTGGCGTTACAAAATCGAAGGCAGGCGGCGTTAGAAGGTTACGGATAGGGTAATAAAGCCTAGACAAGTTGGCACCGAGCCGGATTTTCTCTGAACTCGTCGAGATTCCGGGAAACCAGGAATCTTACGAGACACAGTATTTTCCCCAAAACATCTGTGGAGTGGGGTGAATGGCCTCTCTTAAAGACGAAATATAATATAGTCTTTCATTGGAAAAGATGGGGTCTCAGCCTCCGAAGGAAATAAAATAATGGAATGGGCACACTGTGTTGAAAACAGAGGACAATTTGATTTTCAAACACTACGGATTTAGGACATTCAGGATTAATTAGTTAACATTAAGGATTAAGGACTGAACACAGAGCATTGATTAAGAGTGCACAATGATAGTATTCATTAAAGAGGTGAACGGTAAACAGTGGGTATTAGGTACTGGACGTAAAACCATAATAAGTAAGAAATTGGAGTTTGCAGTTGGCTACGAACATTCGGATAATGGATGGAATGCTTGGTTTTTGCCCTTGGCGGCAATGAAAAAAAATTAAATGAGGAAGGGTCTCGTTGTTCAGCAAGGATGTTAATTTGATAATTACTCAAATTTTCACCTTTAGACGATTTCCTCGTACTCCCAATTCCGCGTAGGGTTGTGTACATCAGGCATGCCAACGTTTGCAACAAAACATTAATTACAACCAAATTTCTTTAATAGAACGGGAAATAAAAGGAATAGAAAAGTGAGATTTAAATGGCGCGTGGCCGCCTCAATACAATATTTTCAAGTAATTTTTTTTTAAAAAAACTAACATACATGCCACACACAAAATAAATACACCATTTAATTGAGAAAAGATTATGAAATTTTTTTATGACCAAAAATCGAAACATCGATTATTTTTCAAATATTTCAAATACATACGAAGAAGTCGAATCAGGGAAATTCTCAATTATTAGTAAATTTCAGCCATCGGTTTTATATTTTTAATGTTACCATACCGATTTTATTTTTCAATATCCATATTTGTAATTGAAACTTTCTATTAATAATCTTAATAAATGCCAAATGTCGCTGATTGTATTCTCTCCCCTCCTCTACTCTCCCCCCCTCAAAAAAAAGAAGAAATGGCGACGATACGTTCAACGTCATAATAAATTTTCGGTAGTAAACTTTCTTAAATTTTGAGACTGTACTTCAATTTATTTACTTATTAAATTATTACAAGTCCGCTGACCTACATCAGTTCCCTCCTTTTTTTCCGTTTTCAACTTGGGGCCCCCTGTGGTCCTTTGCCCTTTATTACTTTTTAAAATTTCTCGTTTGTCCAACCGATTTTGTGAGGGAGATATTACTTACATTCAAGCGAGAAGAATAAACCACCCATCCACCCTCTCTCCCCCTCCCCTCTCCTATCTTTTATTACATAATAATGTGAAATTACATTTCTGTGCCAAGATCTGGAAAGTTAATTAATTAGTAAAAGAGGGAGGGGGAGGGGTTTTTGTGTGTGGAGATTTGGGGAAATTAATTCCATTTTTTCTGCTTTTAGTGCCACACACATATAGTTACAGCCTGAAAAATCGTGTCTGAAATTCAAGTATATTTGATAAATTGGGGCGAAAAAATATGGGGAGTAGAAATAATAAGTTGTGATGATGAGATCGAGAGTGGGAGGCTCGATCAAACGCGAGATATCTCGTTCGTAAAATTATGTAGAAAAGAGCAGAATGGAGAGGGAAAAAAAATTCGTCCCCCCTCCCAACCCCCTTCTTTTTCTCAAAGTGAGCGATTCTATCTACATGCGATGAGTGTAAGCTGTTAGTCCTCCTCTCTCCTCTCTCTCCCCCTCCCCCTTGGAACTCTAGATGCAATCTCAGAGAGTGAACATTCCATTTCCTAGAAGAGTTTTTAACATCCCTACCCTTCCGGCTATGGACAGAAGTTGAGAACGTGCTGCTGCAGTAACATTAGCCATGTCGTGTGGATGGTGGAAAGGCGAAATAGTTTAAAACTGAACCTGTTTCACGAACGGGTTTTTTGCAAGAGGGGGTTGGTTCTCAGAGAAACGGTCTGGAAGGGCTCGGAAGTTTTAATTAAAAAAATGCACAAAGATCGTGACTGTTTAAAGGGCATTTCGAATTAAAAGGACGGACAATAAACGTTTCGATAAAGTTAACGATTAACCAGTCGTATCAGACACTTGGTCAATCTATGAGGTAGCAGCATTTTCCCTGATACAAGTTTTTGACAAGAAAAAGGAGCTAGGATTGACTATTCTTATGGACCAGTAAGACCTTCATTCTGAGACAGTGAGTAGAGTTACCAAAATTTAAAACTTATAAGACAATAATGAAACCTACAGTAAAGTTTGGAAGTGAGACCTGGACTTCGTCAGAGAAGGAAAAGTTCGCAATGAATGCCTGGGAAAGGAAAAATACTAAGATAAATATATATTGGACCAATGCAGAAGCAGAATATGTGGAGGTTAAGAACGAATCAAGAACTAAGAGACTTATACAATGTTTAGATCTAACAGGGGATATTAAAAGAAAAAGGTTGGAATGAGTATGGGTGGGATGTGTGACGAATGGAACGAGGAAGAATAGCAAAAAGAATTTTGGAAGGGAAACCTGAAGTAAGGAAGGAAAAAGATTAAAAGAAAGAGATACTAAGGTGGATGGATGGTTTTGAAGAAGATTTGAGACAGCTGAAGGTCAAGAGATGGACACAAAAGGCTGTGAAAAAAAAGGACTTCGGCAGTTATAATAAAGGAGACCAAGAAGGTCCTTAGAGGACCGTAGTGCCAGGGGAAGAAGAAGAAAAACTTCACGGTGTTCAGAAGTGAAATTCAAAGAAGTTACCCTTGTCACTTAAAAGATCTGCCAAATAACATGAGCAAGAAATCATGGATAATCATCATCAGCGTTCAATATCGGGAGACAAACCAAACCCAAAAAGATTTCTTATGAATCTGTTGACGAGAAACATTTATTGGCTCCAAGTTGGATTGTAAATTATTTAAAATGCATAGCGGTTGACTTATTGTAGTATTACAGGAGTCAGATGAAGACTTGGAAACCATAAAAAATGCAAAGAACTTGCTACTGGAGAAAAACTTCAATATGAGGATTAATAGAGAGGGAAAACCAAGGTAATGAGAACAATAAATTAACAAATGGTGTTAAATTGGGAAGGGATATTTTGACGGAAGTTCAGGAATTCTGCTGCTTGGGAAGCTTAATAACTAGAGTAGGATAACACAGGCAAGAAAGGCTTTCCTGAGAAAGAGGAATTTACTTACGGGTAATATAAATGAGAATATTAGGGAATCGTTGCTGAAAATGTTGGTATGAAGCGTGGCGTTATGTGGGTGCGAAACGTGGACGGTAGGACTTGTGGAAAGGAAAATAATGGAAGCCTCTGAAATGTGGTGTTTTAGGAGAATCAGATGGCTGGATAGAATCACCAACGAGGAAGTTTTTAATAGAATGGGGGAAGAGCGAACATAATGAAGGACGTTTACCAAGAGAAGGGATAGATTAATAGGCCACATTTTAAGACACCAGGGTCTTGTAACATTAGGATTAGAGGAACGTGTGTTGGGGTAAGAACCGAAGAGGGAGGAAAAAGATGGAATACGGTAAGCAGGTCGGGGAAGATGTGGGATGTGCTAGTTACGAGGAAATGAAACGGCTTGCGCAAGATAGGTTAGCATGGAGGGTTGCATCAGATCAGTCTTAGATAGACCTGAATACCACTACAACAACAACAACAGTGGTTGACTATTTTTAAAGTGAAGGAGAACGTAGGACAATTTTTGGTGAAGTGGCTATTTGAGTCCAAGACTGACGTAGTGATTCAGTTGAGGCCCTGTTGCATGATTTTACATCAAATGATCCGGAAGTGTTATCCGAGTCCAACCCCTCTGATTCCTATACGGTCTTGAAAGTGTTTGGACGAACGGTATACAGGATGAACGTGGAAGGGAAGAAGATGGAACCTTAACTCACGCCTTTTCTGATTTTGGACCATTAACCTTTTCTTTGTCGGCTACGGACTATTGGTGATGTGGTCAAGGTTCACCAATGAGGATTCCTTGAATAAGTAGGATTATCCCCCTTGTATAGTGACTGACGATGGTACTTACAGCCTCCGTGTGCACGGGATGAGCTGCGAAGAGGACTCCTGCCAATGAGGCGAATGCGGGGGCGAGTCCAGCCACCGCGGCGCAGACTCTGGTGAAGAGCAACGACGCCGCCGCGTGCAGCAGCACGTTGCTGGCGTGGAACCACATGGGCGTCGCCCCCGTCACAGCATACGTCGCCCTGAAACAAACACACGTCATCATCAAGCGACTGCAACCCAATCTCATCACACGAACATCATATGTTATATACTCCTCCGTGGAGTTACACAGAAATACCAACTGATACATCACATCCCTCACGTCTCCTCCTTCTCCTTTCTATGGTATTCTATCTCGTATTCGGGCCTTTGCCTACCTGGACGACTGCGAACTGCGATAAATGGTCAGCGTATCGACTCTCCATCAATCTTAACCCCAGTCTCCGTGATCATTACAACGCAAACATCCAAGCCCATGCCAGGATTCGGACCCGGGACCTCTGGGTTGTGAGGCAGCAGGGACGCTGACCACTGCACCACAGGAGGTCGGCCCCTCATCTTTTACGCCACGGAGACATGATGAAAAAAAAGAGGTTATAAATGTCAGTTTCTGGCTCGATTAGTCCAAGAGTTAAATTATTTTACTAAAAATTCGCAACCCCATGATAAAAGTAATAACAATTTAACAGGCTCCTTCGTACATTACAAAATCCTTCCTTTGCAACTGTTGCAACATTGTTGAAACTTGGTCGACTCAATGTTAAAAATAATTCCAGTTAATTTACTGAAGCGTGGCTTCGTGTAACTTTCCCTCTCTTCCTCCCTCAGTCATTGCACAGCGTTGAACTTGACGGTTGTTGTCTGTTGAAGAAACGACATGAAAATGACGCTTTTATTTCCGGTTATCTCTAACTCGGCACAATAACGGCACGAGTAACAACAACAACAATGACGACGACGACGACGACGAAGGGAGGGGGGGGGGAGTGAAAAAAGGAAAAATTTTACAACTTGTCACGCAATTGCAGTGAGAGCGTCCCCGAGTGTGCGGGAATACAAACTACAGTGAGACGCGGCAATTAAAGAGGGCGAAGGGAGACAAACATTGTCCCTGGGTCGTCTCTCATCCCCCTTCCCCCCCCCTCCACAGTCCACCCACCCACACCAGAGCAATTTGCTCTTGCAGAGGCGCCAGAAAGAGAAGGAAACAAGTGGCGCTCTCTGCCAACTTCGTGTCGGTCGATAATGAAAGAGGTCTGCAGCTGACCCAACCCTCTGTCTCTCTCTCTCTCTCTCCTCTCTTCTTCATCCACCACTCCTTGTCCTCGACGATATTAAAAAAATTTCCAACGATGAGCTGAGTGTAACGCCGGTGAAAGGTACTAATCGAAGAGGGTAGTTACTGGTTTCAAGGGAAGGCCCGGCGAGGAAATGAGTTTGGTCATGATGATGCCTGTGGGGTGGGGGGGAGCGTGGGTGGAGGCGGGAGAGGGTGAGAAGAGACAAAAAAAAACAGAGAAAAAAAGGGGGGAGGAGAGAGAAAGTGAAATGGCAATCGAAGTGTAACTAACTATCCGGGGAAACGAGGCTCACTCGTTCTCTCTAAATGGTAATATTTTCCATAACCGAAATCGTCATAATAATAATAATTAAATTCTTCCTGCCCAGCCACTTATCGTCGGCAATATCCGTCGTTACCTGCGGCGGCCAGTTAATAATTTTTTTTTTTTGGGCAACTTCGTTCCCGTGGAAAAGTCTCTCCGAGAGTTGGAGGATTCGCCTGTCCATCAACTTATTAATGGAAATTTTAATTGCGCTTCAATTTCGCCGGCCATTTTCCTCCGCGCGCTCTCGGGAGCCGTTTCCTTCTTTTTTTTTGTAAAAAAATTTTTTTTTCATCTTTTATTTCAGCGTCTCCGTATTACGCCGCAGTCGTTTCGTACCCTTGGCCTGATTGACCTCTCAGTAATTACACCTAACATTTCAGCCGAGAACCCGTAATAATATTTTTTTCCCCCACTCAAATATCCTTTTACATTAGTGACGGACGAATATGCAAATACATTCATTGTGATACTTAACATAGTTGCCAAGTTAAATTTACTTAACTCATACCACTGTATGACCGACAATCAAAATTTAAAGAATACTGCTAATTATGAATTTTTAGAAAGACATATACAATGAGTGGTAGATTTAGAAAAAGCGTTTGTTAACGTTGTGGTGTTCCTTTGCTTACACCAACAAAAATATTTTTGTACAATCAAATTGTTAAATAATAATAATACAAAATGTATTTAATTTGAATATTCCATTTATTTATGATATAACGTTATCAAATTTCCAGAAGAAATCGAACTCAAATTAAATTTTAGTGAAAATATAAATTTACGAGTAAAACTTAATCAAATTGGCTCAGTCGGTAAAGCAAAAAGAATAATCTACGCAGCTTCAAAATGGCTGCTGATCCCGGGAACGACGCGGGTGACGAACGATATAATTGAAATTTAAAATCGCGAATCAACGAGAATGGTTTAAGTGGAAAACCGGGTTAAAATGCCGTTACCAGATGTTAACAATGGCCTGGTGACGTCGTTCCTGGTTTGCCGTGCAGGATGTTCCTTCGCTGAAACACGTCTAGATCCTCTAGCGCCTCTTCTTCAGCTTAAATCTCTATCAAAATGTCCTCTTTTTGTTTTCCTTACTACAAAACAAAATCTTCTTTCTCGAACAATGGCGAAATTAACTTTTCTGCATATTGTTTCCTCCACTCTCTCTCTCTCTCTCTCTCTCTCGCCCCTTGACCTTCTCAGGAGAGCTCCCCGAACCAACTGTTGAATCTACAATGCACTCCAGGCAATCAACAATGTTGTAGACGGTGACGTTTCCCGCCTACTCGGCCTCACCACCAAACCATTCTCGTTTTCCGTCCTGCTGTACGCAAATAACAAAAACTAAATTATTTTTGCTTTACCCGATGAATGTAAGGGTCACGAATCACCACAACGTGAACTACAACAAACTATTAAGGATTTTGAAAACCACTGGAATAAAATGGCGCTCAGCAGTAATTAGAATTGGAGGCTAAGGGAGCAGAGCAAAAATCAAGAAAGGAGTAACTCAAGGATGCAGTCTGTCACCCATGCTGTTTAACTTATATATAGAACAGGCGATGAAGACAGTTAAAACTAAATATGAAAAAAGGAATCATACTGAAAATAAAAGAATTGAAAACCCTACGTTTCTCCGGTGATACTGTACTATTAGGGGAGTCAGAAGGAGACTTGGAAACCATAATAAATGCCATGAAAGGGGTCCTGGAGATAGAGTTTAATATGAGAATTAATAGAGGGAAAACCAAGGTAATGGAGCGTAGTATGGGAAACAGTGGAATAACAAAGGCTGTTAGATTGGGAAGGGATATTTTGAATGACGTTAAAAAATTCTGATACTTGGAAGCGTAATAACTAGAGTAGGATAGCACAGGCAAGGGAGGCGTTTGTGAAAAAGAATCATTTACTTACGGGTAAAATTAGGAAATCGTTGCTAAAAATGTTCATATGGAACGTAGCGTTATGTGAGTGCGAAACGTGGACGATAGGAGTTGAGGAAAGGAAAAGAAGAGAAACCTTTGAAACGTGGTGCTATAGGAGAATGAGATGGGTGGATAGAATCACAAACGAGGAAGTTATAAACAGAATAGGGGAAGAACGAACAATATGGAGGACGTTGACCAAGAGAAGGAATGGATTAATAGACTGCGTTATGAGACACGAGGGTCTTGTAAAATTAGCATTAGATGGAAGTGTGCGGGGCTAAGAACTGAAGAGGCAGGCCAAGGATGGAATACTCTACGCAGTTTATAGAGGATGTAAAATGTGGTGGTTATGTGGAAATGAAAAGGCTTGCACAAGAGGGTTGCTTCAGACCAGTCTCAGGACTGATTACCGCAACAATTTTTTTTTGGTTAACAGGCTACATGAGGGTGATCCTGAAACAGGCAACTCCCCTTTAATAGCATAGGAAGGGAATTGAAAAGGGGGGATGCGGAAGGTAGAGCAAGGTAGCCAAGGGTTAACTAGGGCCCCCGGGCTATGGTTTAAGGATCCTACCCTAGTGGTGTTTCACCTAAAGAGATGCAGGGAAAACCCTAGAAAACCTGCATCAGGTAGGTCGGGCATTGGGTACTATTCTCACGCCCTTCCGAATGACGGGAGACGAGTTTGCTGTGGGGACGCAGCATTCCCTTCTCCGTGTCTCCACCAGTTTCAGGAGGCAGCTGGCCGACTGATCCAATGGGATCATCGGACAGCTCTTGCCATATGCCCAAGGTCTTTGACCCCGGTACATATACCTCCTAAAATAGGTGAAGGTGTCTCAAAAATAAATATATATATATATATATATATATATTGGCAGGAAAGCGCCTAGCAACTTCTCTTTAAAAAATAAGGTAATGATCGAATATTTGATTAGTTTTCCATTGATGACGCTACGGTGTAACTATTACACATATGTCCTCAGTGTTGCCACTATTTTAGAGGTTTTTCTTAAGAAATTGAATCCTAGGAAAAATAAGTTAAAATACATTGAGTTTCCCCAAATTATGTTTGCAGTGTAAAGTAGGAAAACTGCGACGCAAATCACGTCTGGGCTTAGGAGGAAATCTAACAGCAGCTCTATTGGTTAATCCTAGAGGAGATGGATGGAACGACGATAGTTTTATATTGCGGTCCACACAACGATTTATAGGTCCTACCGTGATTTACGACGTCTGCGGACTTCCCTGTTACTAGTTTCCCGAGCTTAAACTATTCCTCAACCTTTAAAAGCGTATTCATTCACTTATGTGACACGTGGCTCCTTCAAACTTTTCAACGGTTGATTTTATTAGCAATAAAATTTTTTTTCGATATCCCTCAATTTAATCACACGTGTTTCTGACTTGTGACATTGATTTAATCACTTTACAAAACCATTTGGGAGAAATGTGACGTTGAATAGAATCTAAACCAAAATCTAACTAAAAATCATTAGTTAACCTGACAATTAAATAATTAAATGTGAGGGACAAGGAGAGAAGACCACGAATTTCTTAATTTCGAATGAGAAAATTTTCAAAATAAGAAGACGAAACGACGCGAATTTATGAGTCTTTGACGTAGTACTGTTCTTTTATACTCGTCTGTTCCATGCTAAACTGTTCTACGCAACAAATTTCATTTCACATTAGAACTACATCCGACATCCTCTCTAATCGGCATAACATATTGCATCCGTGGCCTCCCTCTTCAGTTCTTAGCCCACAGATTTCCCTCCAGTGCTAATTTTACAAGACCCTAGTGTCATAAAACCTGTCCTATTAATCTATCCCTTCTCTTGGTCAACGTCTTCCATGTTTATCTCTCATCTGCTATTCTACCACGAAACTTCCACCCACCTCATTTTTTCTACAACACTACATTTCAAACGCTTCTATTCTTTTAATTTCTGCAACTCCTCCCGTCCACGTTTCGCGCCCGTTTAACGCCGCACGACGTGCCAACATTTTTAAGTAAAGATCACCTTATATTATTTTTTATTAGCCGTAAGTAAATTCCACTCCTTTTTGCGAAAGCCTTTCTTGCCTCTGCTGTCATACTTCAGTTATTACGCTGCCCATGTACCGGAATTACTTAACTTCCTTAAAAATATTCCTTCCCAGCCTGCCAGCCTTTGTTATTCCACTATTTCCCATACTACACTCCATGAACTTGGTTTTCTCTCTATTAATCCTCATGTTGTACTCTTCCTCCAGGATCACGTTCCTGATATTTATGGTTTCCGAGTCTTCTTATGGCTTACCTAGTACTACAATATCATCGGCAAAGCGCAGGGTTTATATTTCTATTCCTTCTCCATATTACGTTTTAACTTCCTTCATCGTTTGTTCTATATATAAGTTAAAGTGCATGGGTGAGAGCCTGCATCATTGACTTACTCCTTTTTTGATGTGGTTTTCTTTCGTGTTTTTACTATTATTAAAATTTTTCTTATATGTATGTCTTTTTGTCCCTAAATCCATACTGATCTCTTTTTATATTATTCTGCCTACAAACGTACTCCTTAATGACTCTATCCACCCAACTCGTACATTTCGAAAGCTTCTATTCTTTCCTTTGTTCACATCCTATCGTTCACGCCTCGTACCCATATAACGCCACAATACGGTTAACAATGTATTCTTATATTCATACTGATATTAACCTTAAGTACATTCTGCTTTTTTCTGCCCTTGGTCATCCTACTCTAGTTATTATTCTACCCAAGTAGCAGAATTCATTTAACTTCCTTCACAATTATTTATCGGGTTGGAAATACTCTTAAAACTGTTTTATTGAATTAAAAATTAATTATGTTATTTTGAATTACTTGAAACCTTGTCTACAAAGAGGGTTAGATTAAGTGTTTTTTTAAATTTAATTTCAGTTACTGCTGTTCCCCTATTTTGTTTAGTGGCCATTTAGTGGTGATACGTATATTGTGTCTTTCATCTTCATCGTCGCTGAAACACTCTATTGCCCCTATGATGATAACTTGAAAATGAATACGGAGATAATAATTCCTCAACCTCAATGATTTGTAGTATCTGTTTTCTTTTTTAACTGGAGCCAGCTCTAAGGTCGGACAAGCATCACCCTTGTTCTCTCTACACCAGAAAAGTATTCACAATACCCCCGGGGATGATTTTATACAACAGCCTTCCTTCCTTCCGCCAGAGGTTAAAAATAGTAACTACAAAAGCTTCGTGAAGCAGAGTAAAACTATTCTTTTAAATGGCGCTGCTGCTGTTTTACTCTGTGGTACAGGATTTTCTTAATCGTCCTTCTAGTATTTAAATCAAGGTTCCTGCTGCAAAAAGTGTTGAATGAGCTGCCAACCTTATAAAATAGCACATCACATATCTTAAAATTTCTATTCAGTTTTTTCTGCTCTTTTGTTTGTTTGTTTGTTTCATGTATATAGCTGCTGCTGCTGGAGCAAGGACAGTTTCCTGGTCCAAGTAGTTAAAACTCCTCCATTGCGTGTTCCTCAGTGTGTGCTTGTTTGTGTTTCCCAGTGTGTGTGTCCGTGTTGTGTTTATATTGACTTTTGTCTATATACACTTTCTTTTACTAATTTATTTTAAGTTTATTTTTCTTTAATTATGTACTTTATTTTGTTCATTTTTAATTTTTAATGTATGACGTATCCTATTTCCTCAATCGAGGATTAATGGAAACAACAATAAATCTAAATCATAGTTCACACACGATTCAAGTTTATCTCTAATTGAGTTTATAGTTTCCATCAAATAGTAAATTTTTATTCGCGTTAACACGTCGTCGAAAGTTTCTTCTTCTCTTTTTTTTTTGTTTTTCGGCCCAAAGCTGTCTATCGGATCCTTGTGGAATTGGTGATTTTATCAGGTATTACGTTGTTGTGAAAGAGTTTTGTGTTAGTTTTTAATCCGTGTGTATAACACCGCTTGTTCTGCTTGGGTTGGGGACCGTGCAGCGCCCCTGGTGTTCACACACACTCACACACACTTGAAATCGGACGACCATAAATTTAGTTATCGTGACGGGCGATAGAAACAACCGTGTCAAATTATCTCCGAATCGAATCGAGTTCACGTGTGTTTACTGCGTTCGTACCTGTCCACTGCTGCTGCTGCTGCGTAATCGCGGACGCCCGATATTGTCCAGTTATGACAATCCCAGCTTGTTTCTCCTCTCTCCCTCTCTCTCTCTCCACGACCGTGCGATAGATAGCGCAGCTGTCATTACAATTTCCATTATCGACGAGTCGAGTCGAGTCGCCGACGTCGGTGCCTGGCTGCGTGGGAGTCGACAATGGTGGGCGACGCGCGTCACGGGGCGATCCTTCACTCAGATCCAACTGGACTCTGATGCAGGAAACCAGCTCCAGACACCTCCAGTCACTGTCAGGTTAACGTTGTAGCGCGTTTGCCTCTAATGCTAATTTGACAAGACCCCCTCGTGCCTCAAAACGTACCCTATTAATCTATCCCTTCTCTTGGTCACCGTCCTCCATATTGTTCACTTTTCCGCTATTCTGTTTAAAACTTCCTCGTCTGTGATTCCATCCACCCATCTGATTTTCAGCATTCGCCTATAGCATCACATTTGGAAGGTTTCTATTCTTTTCCTTTCCGGAGCTTTTATCGTCCACATTTCTTCACCATATAATGCCACACTCCAAACGAACATTTTTAATATTCACACTTATATTACCCGTAAGTAAATCCCTCCTTTTTTCGCGGAAGTCTTCCTTGCCGTGGGCCTACTTTAATAATTTAACAACAGCTTCTTCCTTCCCCAGAGGTTAAATGTATACACAAGCTTCGTGAAGCAGAGTGAAACTATTCTTTTAAATGGCGCCGCTGTTTCACTCGGTACAGGATTTTCTTAATCGTCCTTCTAGTATTTAAATCAAGGTTCCTGCAAAAAGTGTTAAATGAGCTGCCTTATAAAATAGCACGTCATATATATTTAAAATTTCTATTCAGTTTTTTCAGCTCTTTTGTTTGCTTGTTTCATGTATGGTGCTGCTGCTGCTGGAGCAAGGACAGTTTCTTGGTCCAAGTAGTTCAAAACTCCATTGCGTGTTTCTCAATGTGTGCTTGTTTGTGTTTCCCAGTGTGTGTGTCCGTGTTGTGTTTATATTGACTTTTGTCTATATACACTTTCTTTTACTAATTTATTTTTTAAGTTTATTTGTCTTTAATTATGTACTTTATTTTGTTCATTTTTAATTTTTAATGTATGACGTATCCTATTTCCTCAATCGAGGATTAATGGAAACAATAAATCTAAAATCTAAAAAAAAAATTAAGTCTACTATACTTCTACCATCCCTAGTTATTACAGAATCTCTTAAGTTCCGACAAAATTACCTTCCCAATGTAACAGCCTTTTTATTCCATTTTTACCCATACTACACTCCATTACCTTGGTTTTGCCTCTTTTAATCCTCTTATTGAACTGTTTCTCCAGGACTACGTTCATGCCATTTATTTATGGTTTCCAAGTCTTCTTCTGACTCCCCTAATACCACAATATCGTCGACAAAGCGTAAGGTTTTTATTTCTTCTTCTCCTTCTTACCGCGTGATGAATAAGTAAAGTATATAGAATTGTCTACAGACGAAAACGAGAAAAAAAAAGATTGTCGGACCTTAATTCGGGGGAGAAAGACGAAACTTTACAATATTTTAAACAATGAACTGAAGAAGTCCTGTTAAGTTGTGGAAGGAACATTTTAATTCAAGTGAATTGTTCTAGGTTGGACGTTTGACTATTCTTGGTATTTTATTTATTAAAGTGAGTGAGATAATTTTTTTGGGGGGTTAACAGGCTACATGAGGGTGATCCTGAAACAGGCAACTGATCTTTAATAGCATAGGAAGGGAATTGAAAAGGGGGGATGCGGAAGGTAGAGCAAGGTAGCCTAGCAAGGGTTAACTAGGGCCCCCGGGCTATGGTTTAAGGATCCTACCCGGTGTTTCACCTAAAGAGATGCAGGGAAAACCCTAGAAAACCTGCATCAGGTAGGTCGGGGGCATTGGGTACTATTCTCACGCCCTTCCCTGTGAATGACGGGAGACGAGTCTGCTGTGGGGACGCAGCATTCCCTTCTCCGTGTCTCCACCAGTTTCAGGAGGCAGTTGGCCGACTGATCCAATGGGATCAGCGGACAACTCTTGCCATATGCCCAAGGTCTTTGACCCCGGTACATACACCTCCTAAAATAGGTGAAGGTGTCTCGGCATATGAGAACTTTGATAAAAAGTACCCAGAGAGAGTGCAGGAGGCATTCCCGACATGATCAGGTGAGCCCCGCAGTCACTCTGGGCTGAAGCGCCTGCGAGAGAAAACTCCCGCAGCGCCTCTTCCTCCTGCTCCTAAGATATTTTTTTTTTAAAAAAAGGTTTTATTCATATCCTGAATGGATTCAGGTACGAGTTAAATAACGGAATGAAGAACCTGGTAAAAGAATTTGCGTGCATAACGACCGATTCAATATGAATGGCACATGACGATCCCCTGAGGATTATCCCGCCTACTGTTTCAAAATAATGGACGACGTTACCGTCGAGTTTGCACACACACACATTCTCTCTTTTTCTCTCCCTCACGGGGAAAACTTCTACATTGAAAACGTTTCCCCCTGGGAAAAATTCGACGTTCGTTTCTGTTTAACCGATTCTTGGAGCTCCTTTCTTTTTTCCTTTCCCTTCTTCTTCTTTTTTTTTCCGGAGAGCGAGAGTCGTCTCCGCGTTCCGTGACGGGAGAACGTTAATTTCGTGTGGAGACGGCGCGATAACGCCCAGCCATGGCCCCTGCCTGCCTGCCTGGACTCTGCTCTTCCGTCTGATTTAGCGTCACCTTTGTTCCCTTGCACGCAACTACAGCGATGGCGGCGGTCTTCCTCATAACCTCTACCTCCGTGCTGCAGAGATGACGACACGCGACGCTCCGAGTCGTCAAAGACGTCACCTCGGAACCTCGGAAAACTCCGCCAAAATGCGACTACATTACATCTTCTTGTCTTCCCCAGTGTGTGTCCGTGTTGTGTTTATATTGACTTTTCTCTATATACACTTTCTTTTACTAATTTATTTTAAGTTTATTTGTCTTTAATTATGTACTTTATTTTGTTCATTTTTAATGTATGACGTATCCTATTTCCTCAATCGAGGATTAATGGAAACAACAATAAATCTAAGCCATTATATGTTGTTGTTTTTGGTAATCAGTCCTAAGACTGGTCTTTTCCATGACAACCTATCTTGCGCAAGTCCTTTTATTTCCGCATAAGTACCACATCCCACATCCTCCCTACTCTGATTAGCATATTCTTCTATCCTTCGCCTCCCTCTCCTCTTCATACCCCACACACACACACACTTCACTCTCTATCTCTAATTTTACAAGACCCTCGAGCCTTAAATCGTGGCCTATTAATCTATCCTTTCACGTGGTTACTCATCATCCTCCGTATTGTTGTTCACTCTTCCCGTATTATGTTTAGAACTTCCTAGTATCTGATTCTATCCACACATCTGATTATCAGGATTCTCCTACAGCACCACATTTCAAAGGATTCTATTATTTTTTCTTTCTGCAAACTCCTACCGTCCAGGTTTTGGACCCTTATAACGCCCATAAAATTTTTAGCAAAGATTTCCCGATATTCACACTTATATTACCTGTTATTAAATTTCTCTTTTTTTTGCGCGAAAACCTTCCTTGCTTGTGCTATCCTACTCTTTATGTCTGCTGTACTTCTACCATCCCTAGTTATTACGCTGCCCAATTAGCAGAATTCCTTAACTTTCGTCAAAGTAACCCTTCTCAATCTAAGACCCTTTGTTACTCCACTTTTGTTCATTTTTAATGTATGACGTATCCTATTTCCTCAATCGAGGATTAATGGAAACAACAATAAATCTAAATCTTCTTGTAGTTGTTGTTGTTGTCGTCCGGTCTGATGCGCAAGCCTTTTAATTTCCACGTAACTACAACATCCGAAATCCCCTCGAATCTGCTTAGCGCATTTCACCCGTTACCAGGGTTTTTATTTCTTCTCCTTGCATTTTGATTCCCCTTTCCATACATTCGTTTTTAACTTTCTTTAACACCTTTCCTATGTAAATACGTTATGAGAACCCGTCTGCATCCTTGGGTTACTCCTTTCTAGATTTCTTGCTCTCTTTTCCTGCAATTACTGTTGACTCCCTTCTGTAGAGTTTATGGATAAATCATCATCTTTCTCGACATCTTGTTTTTGCCTTCCCCCCCAAAAAATCCACACACCACTCTCCCCTGACGCGGTTTAATTACGCGAGGTTACCCTCAAATTAATTACTGTAGACGCCAAAATTTTTTACCGACCTCCTGTGGTGTAGTGGCTAGCCTCTAGTTGCTGCCTCACAACTTCCCGGGTTCGAATCCAGGCATACACGGGCTTGGATGTTTGTGTCGTCATGGTAGCGAGGACCGGGATAAAGGCTGATGGGGGAAAAATTGATACACCCCCAAATTCGGAATGTGTCACGCCAGGTGACAGTCCGCAAGCCGCCGCCGCCTCGGTAGGCCCAGGCCCTCAAGAGGGCTGCGGAGCCATTGAAAGAAGAAGAAGAAGAAGAAGTGGGAAAATTTTAATGAATTTCCCGGGTTTGCTGAGTAATTATTAACTCGGAAAAACAACATTAATATATAATTGGCATGCATGTGGTCCTTGAGAAAAAGTTCCAGATAAGGTTTAATAGAGGGAAAAGAATGGTAATGGAGTGTAGCATGGAAAACAGTGGAACAAAAAAAAGCGTGTTAGATTTTATAAGGGATGTTTTGAAGGAAGTTAAGGAATTCCGCTAGGTGCGAAGCGTAATAACTGGGGATGGTAGAAGTATAGTAGACATAAAGAGTAGAATAGCACAGGTTTTAGCGAAAAAGAGGGATTTACTTACTGGGTAATATACGCTTATGATCATTCAGGCACATCATAACCCATCTTACCATCCTCCAATAATCATCAGTTCACCGTCTGTCAGGTACTCAGAAAAGTAGATAAACAACCCAAACCCATAAAGATAAAGTAGGTTAATCAATGGACATGTCAGTGAATACAAAAGTAAAATAATGTATATAATTATTTAATATTGTATATACTTTACCAATTATCGTACCAACTAACAATCATTACGACAAAAGTTTTTATATAAACGAAAAAAAAAATTAGACGATAAATGGCATTGTTTATCAAAATTTCATGACAACAAAAAAAACGTACATATTTAACAAACTTAGATTTCCCGACGTTTCGATGCCGGATTTCAATTTTACTAAAACGGCTGTTAGAGAAAACTGGGGGGAATTTTTTTTAGTAAGTTTGCGGTCTTGGAAAATAAAAACAGTTTTGTAACTACTGTCAAGTACAAAAATATATTTAAAAAATTAAACTTCCTAACAATAGTAAATTTTGAGAGAATTCTTTAACGGTGATTTATGATTCCATTATCCTTAATTATTTAAATGTTAGAGAAAATTTTTAACGTATATCTTATTGAATCGATAAATGTATACTGATGATTAAAATCGTTCCCTATAGGTAAGTCAAACACACATAATTTTCAGAATCCATCTCACCAGATTGAATAAATATTTCACTTCCAATAAAAGTTTCCCTTCCGTTTTTTTCCTCTCCTCTCCTCTCCCCTCCCCTTTCCTCCTCCTCCTCCTCCAGGCCACCCAAAAATTGATAAAGTGATCAATAGTTTCTTTTTATTAAAAGCAGTGACGCATAGTATTTGGGTTTTTTTTCCACATTCCGGATTTTCGTCTCTCCTCGCGTCTCCCCCCCACACACATATATATATATTTTTTCCTGCTTTACCATTCTCTTACCAGAAAGAGAGAAAGGGGAGGAAAAAAAATAATAATTCAGGGACGTGAGCCGCCGAGAAAATGGAGACAAGAAGCAGAGATTAATACGGGGGAAAATTTCTCCTCTTATTACTATGTGAACTTCAAACAGGCTCCAAAAAGCATTATAAAACCGTTTTTGTTCTTAAGTCAACCGTAAGTTTTTGATATGAAGAACGAAACGAAGATCGTATAAAACAAACTGTAAGGATAAATAGAAGAAGAGATAATTAAAGTTCTTGAGAACGCCCGAGGACTAAAATACAGATGAAAGGAAAATTAAATGCACACAGGAAAGTTGAAATAGTTAATATTGTATATATATATATATATTATATTTTTGGACTGGTCTGTTTCTCGGAAAGTCATAATTCTCTATTGGGTTATTACTGTACCATTAAAAAAATTTAATTATGGAGACACTCGATTTATAAACTGTTTTCTTTTAATTTAAACTTTTCTTATTCATTCTTTACTTAAATTTTCTTTGGAGTCTCTCTTCAGCGAATATTCATTAACATTACATATTTCCATAAAATTACATAGGCTTTTACCTGCTTTACATTAACATAAATTTATACTTTCTTATACTTAACATTTTTCAGTAACTGTATTTCTTCTCCGTTAGTTGCTTTATGGTTTTAAGTGTCTACTTTATGATTTATTTATTTATTTAATGAATGATATAATGCTTGATTGGTACGCTGGAGGTTCCATGATTCCTTTTTTTTCTTGTCAGGACTCTTCCTTCTCCACTGTAAGTTTTTGTTACAGCTTTCTCTATTGTTTTTTAAACTATACACCATACTTTATTTAATCTTACGTTTGTTGTCCTTGCTGTGGTATTCAGTTCCAAAGACTGATCTCTTGCAACCCTCCATGTTAAACTATATTGCGCAAGCCTTTTCATTCCCGCATAACTACCACACCAAACATCCACTCTAACCTCTTTAGGGTATTCCATCCTTTGCCTCCCTCTTCTGTTCTTACCCCCACAGACGTCCCTCTAATGTTAATTTTACAAGACCCTCATGTCTCAAAACGTGGCTTCTCTTGGTCAACGTCCTCCATATTGTTCGCCATTTCCCTATTCTGTTTAGAATTCGTCATTAGTTATACTATTATGCACCGAACTAAGTTTCAGCATTCTCTTGAAGCACTACGTTTCAAACTCTTCTATTATTTGACTTTCTTCTCGTACGGATTAAGTTAGCTTTTTAATGTTTTCTCAATTTATAAATAAATTGAAGGATGACTACAGCTCGTAAGTTTCCAGAAACCAGCACAATAAATATTTGTTAATAAAAGAAAGGAATGGTCTAAATCAGTGAGGGGCAAAATTTTTAAAAAGTGGGGCCAAAGGTAAGGAAAAAAAACATTAGACGGGCCAATATAATTAAACAAAAAAACACAATTATGCGATTTACAAAATTATTGTATTTTTGTGATACTAAACCCTATTTTTTTGGGTTAACAGCATTTTTAATAGCATAGGAAGGAAATTGAAATTGGGGGAAGCGGAAGGTAGAGCAAGGTAGCAAAGGGTTAACTAGGGCCCCTGGGCTATGGTTTAAGGATCCTACCCTAGTGGTGTTTCACCTAAAGAGATGCAGGGAAAACCCTAGAAAACCTGCATCAGATAGGTCGGGCATTGGGCACTATTCTTACGGGAGACAAATTTGCTGTGGGATCGCAGCATTCCCTTCTCCGTGTCTCCACCAGTTTCAGGAGGCAGTTGGCCGACTGATCCAATGGGATCAGCGGACAGCTCTTGCCATATGCCCAAGGTCTTTGACCCCGGTACATATACCTCCTAAAATAGGTGAAAGTGTCTCGGCATAAAAGAGAATGAGATGAATCAAACTGCCAGAAAAAAATATTTATTTTCCTTATAGACCATTCTTTTTTATTCGTAAGATTAAGAATAATGTTTCGCGGGTCGGAGAGAACATTTCGGGTGGCCGTTTATGGTCCGCGGGCCGTAGTTTCCCCAACACTGGTCTAAATGGTTCCCTTCCATTTGAAAATCTCAGAGATCAAGCAATTCAATACATTGTTCAACTTTATATATATATTTATTTATTTATCTCCATGACTCTACAGCCCATTGAGGACCTGGGCCTACCGAGTCGACTGAGGACTATCATCTTGCATGGCACATTCCGAATTTTGAGTGACAGGTGGTCAGCGTATCGATCCTCCAACATTCTTAATCCCAGTCTTCTCGACCAATATATATATATATATATTGTAGCAGATCCGTCGTTCCTCCGTATTCGAGGATTTCTTAATTCCTTTAGAGCGCCAGGTATTTTTCATAAAAAAAACTTCAAAAATTGATTTTAATAGTTTTAATTTCAATCAGAGCATGAAAAAAAATTATATCTGCAGGGCGTGGTCATTCTCTCGTCGTCCCGCCGACACAACCTGCTGCTTCTCCCATCACCCCATGACGACTCCTCTAAAGTCTCGCCAGACCACATTGTTGGCCCGGGTTGCGTCAGTTCCTCAACAATTGCAACTCGCAAGCTGGCCTGCATTGTTCAATGTAACTTTTCATGTTACAATATATAATATATATACAACATTAGTCTGTCATTTGATAAGCGTTTCGACTCGTCCAACGCGTACCGCACCCCGACCGACGTTTCCATTGCGACCAAGTTCCCATAGGCAACAATGGGACAGACGATTCCATTGAGCGAGGGTAGTTAGGCCACCGCTGGGAGGCGTCGCATTAGGACATGATTGCCTGCAGTTAAAGCCGACGCCACAGAGCAACGGGAGGGAGAGGAACCGAAAAAAAAGGGAGACCCTTCCCCTCCTCCCCCTCCTTTCCTCTCCTCATCCACCGCGGCGAATCACGTCGCGCTAACAAGGCCGGCCTAATTCGGTCAACTTCTTGCTTCCCTCCCAAACAACCGCCGCGGTGATAGAGCGTCGGGACGCCGGAAATGAAGTCGCAAGATTCGACGCCAGAGGGAGGGAGGGAGACGGGGACGCAGAGGCAAGTTAAACAGCATCCCTGACCTTATGACCACGACTTCCACCAAGGATTTTTTTTTCTCCATCCCCCCCGGCGGTACATTCTAACAATTTTTCACTCTCATTCCTCCAATATCCTCGTATAATTATGATCACTTGATGATAACTTTTGTGTACTGGCAAAAGCTCATCATATGCAAACAATATCAGGTGTATATTTTACGTTATCCTCTCATTAACGGTCTTTTCTTCTTTGTTTCATGACCTAAATTGACGAGATCTGCTGGAGCCTGATTTCCCACGGATCTACCTACACACGTGTGTTTCAAAGTGTAGTATACTGTGAAGTGTGAAGTGCGTGGATCTCTATTATACCGCTATAGTGTTCCAAATTGAAATTGTTTCTCTAAAAATTATATCTTTTGTATATGTTATGTATACTTTCTTTTATTTGTCTATAATTGTATACATAGTTTCTTTTACTATCTCTCTTATTGTTTTGTACTCATATTCTTGATATGTTGTATTCATATTTTGTTTGCTCTGCTTTGTTTCATTTATTTATCATTGTATACATAATTTCCTTTACTCATATGTTGTATCCATATTTTGTTTCTTATATTCGTATTCTTAGTGTGATATGTAACATATTCTTTGACTTGTTTTATTTCCTCAATAGAGGACTAATGGATCCAATAAATCTTATCTTATCTTATCAATACATTTTCCACTGGGGAGACTAAATTCAGACACTCGGGATTTACACGTATTACAGATACTAGAAAATAAATAGGACACAATTATTGTTCTGATGCAACGCTCCATGCTAAGCTATCTTGCGTAAGCCTTTTAATTTCCGCATTGATACAACATCCCTACATCCAGCCTAATCTGCTTAGCACTTCCCATCCTTGGCCTCCCTCATCTGTTCTTACCTCACACACTTCCCTCTAATGTTAATTTTACAAGCCCCTCACGTCGTAAAACGTGGCCTATTAATCAATCGCTTCTCTTGCTCAACGTCCTTCACATTGTTCGCTCTTCCCTTATTCTCCTCTTTAGTGATTCTTTCCACCCAACTCATTCTCCTATAAGGCCACATTTTAAAGGCTTCCATTATTTTCCTTTCCGCAACTCCTATCGTCCACGTTTCGCACTCACATAACGCTACTTTTTTTTTTGGTTAACAGGCTACATGAGGGTGATCCTGAAACAGGCAACTCCCCTTTAATAGCATAGGAAGGGAATTGAAAAGGGGGGATGCGGAAGGTAGAGCAAGGTAGCCTAGCAAGGGTTAACTAGGGCCCCCGGGCTATGGTTTTAAGGATCCTACCCGGTGTTTCACCTAAAGAGATGCAGGGAAAACCCTAGAAAACCTGCATCAGGTAGGTCGGGGGGCATTGGGTACTATTCTCACGCCCTTCCCTGTGAATGACGGGAGACGAGTCTGCTGTGGGGACGCAGCATTCCCTTCTCCGTGTCTCCACCAGTTTCAGGAGGCAGTTGGCCGACTGATCCAATGGGATCAGCGGACAACTCTTGCCATATGCCCAAGGTCTTCGACCCCAGTACATATACCTCCTAAAATAGGTGAAGGTGTCTCGGCATATGAGAACTTTGATAAAAAAAATACCCAGAGAGAGTGCAGGAGGCATTCCCGACATGATCAGGTGAGCCCCGCAGTCACTCTGGGCTGAAGCGCCTGCGAGAAAACTCCCTCATCTACATGACGCTACGTTCTATATGAACATTTTTAGCAACGATTTCCTAATTTTACCCGTAAGTAAATCCCTCTTTTTTTCGCGAAAGACTTCCTAGCCATTGCTATTCTACTCTTTATGCCTACTATACTTCTACCATCCCTAGCTATTACGCAGAATTCCGTCAACAGATCCTTTCCCAATCTAACGCCCTTTGTTATTCCCCCCTTCCCCATCACGTCGATATTCCCACGCAAACGTTCTTCGTTACTTGTGTAGAATTTCCTATAATTAGCGTCTTATTTCTATATGAGAGAGAACAGCAAGTGTTTCGGGACCAGCAGCCTCCATTTTCTTTCTTTCTTTCTTTCCTCCCCTAGTATTGAGTTTCAGAGTTGTGCGTGGCAATTACCGTACATTCCGCGCGTGCATCAGAAAATGGCGTGCGAGCATGCACGGAGCAAGGGAAGGAATTATTAATTACGTTCCGTATTTCCGTCGTTAACTCCACAGGAGAAAAGACTTGTCGCGGTCAATTGCTACAAGATCGAATCTCGTTAACTGACAGAGGTTTCCCTCAGTTCCTTCCCCGGGTAATTGCTTTAAAAATAATATTTCCACTCAACATGACTTTCCTCTTCGATATTTTTGCAAGTAATATAAGGTCAATACATCATTATTATTTTTTATGTGAATAATTATCCTGAAACAGAGGAGAACAAAATAAAAAAAGAGTAGGAATTTTATATTATGAAGGAAAATAATTAATTAGCGGTTACCTAACAGAAAAATGAACATTACCAGTATTTTTATTTTGTGTGCTAGTTATAAGGAAATGAAAAGGCTTGCGCAAGGTAGAGTAGCATGGAGGTTTGCGTCAAACCAGTCTTAAGACTGAATACCACAACAACAACCACATTTTGTTAATTAATAATTGTATAATAATATGTTAATAATTGTCACTGTGGTTAATTTTGAGGATTGATAGAGGGAAAAACCAAGGTAATGGACTGGTGTTTGGGAATAAGATAAGATAAGATAAGATTTATTGGATCCATTAGTCCTCTATTGAGGAAATAGGACAAGTCAAAGAATATGTTACATATCACACTAAGAATACGAATATAAGAAACAAAATATGGATACAACATATGAGTAAAGAAAATTATGTATACAATGATAAATAAAATAAAACAAAGCAGAGCAAACAAAATATGGATACAACATATCAAGAATATGAGTACAAAACAATAAGAGAGATAGTAAAAGAAACTATGTATACAATGATAGACAAATAACAAAGGCGGTTAGATTCGTAAAGGATCTTTTGAAGGAAGTTAAGGAATTCTGCTACTTGGGAATCGTAATAACTAGAGATGGTAAAAGTATAGTAGACATAAAGAGGAGGCTTTCGCGAAAAACAGGAATTTACCTACAGGTAATATAAGTGTGAATATTAGGAAATCGTTGCTAAAATTTTTCGTATGGAGCGTGGCGTTTATATGGGTGCGAAACGTGGACGATACGAGTTACGGAAAGGAAAAGAATAGAAAGGTTTGAAGTTTGGTGCTATAGGAAAATACTGAAAAAACAGATGGGTGGATAAAATCACTAACGACGAAGTTCTCAACATAACAGGGGAAGAGCGAAAAAAAAATGGAAGAAAACGTCGACCAAGAGAAAGGGTTATTTTAATAGGCTGCGTTTTTAAAATACAGGGTCTTGTAAAATTATCGTATGAAGGAAATGTAAGAACAGAACAGGGAGGCCAAGGATGGAAAACGCTAAAGAGATTAGGATGGATGTTGGATGTGGTAGTTATGTGGAAATGAAAAGGTTTGCGCAAGATACATAAGCATGACCTGTCTTAGGACTGAATACCAAAGGAATCAAAATAATTCTTAAAGCCCTACATTTCAATTGCTACTTAAAATCTCTTTTGGAAAAGTATGGACCCGACCCCACCAACATCCGAAGAAGGTGCAACTCGTCAAAAGGTGAAAGAGAAAGTACTGCGGGGCCACGTTAGAAGAAAAGTATAGAAAAATGTAAAAACACAAATACTGTTGTGAAAACTGTGAAAGTTTTGTGTGTGTTCGCGTTCCGTATTTAATAATTATAAAGGATACAGTAATGCAAGATAAGTAGAAAAATGTCTTTAATAATGCGTATGTTGAATGGCTGTATAACAAAAAATCAAAATAATTCATTCACAAACATGGATAAGTAGGCGGAGTAGTTAAATTTAGGTCCCCAGGACTTAGCGAGACTAACTGCGTTACGTTAGAGGGGTGCGAGGGTTTAATATTCTGGAAATTATTATTATAATAATTATTATAAACAAGTTTTCCTTAGAAAATTTGTCATGTTGATTAGTTCTGTAATCAGTAACCTTCAGTCTCTCTCCACGAAAATAATATAATAATAAAACTAGTGAATCAGATGATGATGATGATCTTACACATGCTAAAACAAATTTAAATATACGCATATACTTTATTATTGTATTCATACATATTTATATCTATGTGTATAAAAAAAATGTACCAACAAAAGAAAAAATATATTGTTAAACAGACCTGTTATTGAATCTAGAAAACAGGTCAAGTAAATTATTATCAATAATAAAAAAAATAAAATCAGTAACCTTGTTCATTGGAACAACGAAAGTAAAAGGACAAGCATGGAAGATTCCTTCAAGTGAGAGAATGATTGAAGCGAACGAGAGAGAGTTTGAAATATGGAGAATCGTCGAGGCTTCTACGGTAACGACGCGTCGAAATGTTCCTCGCCATTTTGTAACGCGGTCGTAGCATATGGTCCGTTGCTGTGATATATTATATAAATATATATATTGTAACATGAAAAGTTACACTTAACAATGCAGGCCAGCTTGCGAGTTGCAATTGTTGAGGAACTGACGCAACTCGGGCCAACAATGTAGTCTGGCGAGACTTTAGAGGAGTCGTCATGGGGTAGTGGAAGGAGCAGGTTGTGTCGGCGGGACGACGAGAGAATGACCACGCCCTGCAGATATAATTATTTTTCATGCTCTGATTGGAATTAAAACTATTAAAATCTATTTTTGGTGTTTTTATGAAAAATACCTGGCACCCTAAAGGGAATAAGAAATCCTCGAATACGGAGGAACGCGGAATCCGCTACAATATATATATATATATATATATTGTTCCTTTTTCTTGTGTGTGCAGTACTACATTACTTTTGACGTGAGAGTCTCTCTCTCTCTCTCTCTCTCTCTCTCTCTCCCTCTATGGCAACAGATCCAGCCTATCTTCAGTGTCCAGCTGCTGTAGCTTGCTCAAGTTCCTCCCCCAGCGATTGGTAGATATAGAGAAAGTTGTTGGGCTTTCGCCGGAACCTCGATGTAGGCCTGTCTGGCTCACTGGAAGGGTGGGTCCTGGAAAAGGGGGGCTGGAGAGAGGAGAGAGCCTTTATCGATTCTGCAGCACGCCTTGCCCGCCGCGTGCCTGCCAGCTCGTGACCCAAATAAACTTTTTGGGGGGGTAAAACAGAGAGAAAAAGAGAGACAGACTTGAGAAAGAAAGAAAGAAAGAAAGACGAGGGCATGTAGGGAGACTAAGAGAATAAAAGAGACGGCGAAAAGGAGAGTCTCTTTGCTTCAGTTTTAATAATCTCTGGTCTTAAGCTCGTCTCTCGGATTAAAACACTCTTCATTTCATTAACAGGTGTTAAACAGCAAGAAATTTGATAATGTCGTACACCAATTGCACTTCAATTATACCTTTAAAGGATACGGGGACTGAAATTTGAAATTCCTGTAAATGAATTTCTACAGAGCTGAAATTTTAACCGAGTGTAAACAACACACATGTGTAGTGATGTGCGCAAAACAAACTTTTGTTTATCTAAACTTGTATTATGATGATATATTTTGAAAAATTATTTTCAAATACTGGCAGTTTTTAAAATGTTCCTTGCGTTACATACTCAAATATACTCAAAAATAGTTGTTTTCGTCAAAATTTAACATTATCTTCATATTTATTATCTTTATCTGGTCGTTAATTCATTAAATTTAATAATTATAAACCTATAAACAGAGTTTCAGAAAGGATAAGAATTGAATCTTTTGAAATGTGGTGCTGTAGAACGATGAGATAGGTTGTATAGGGTAACTAACCTGGAAGTTGTAAGCAGAATAGGGGAAGAGGGAACTATATGGAGGATTTTGACGTAGGTAAGTGATAGAGTAATGGGCTATGTTGTGAGACATGAGGGTCTTGTAGAATTAGACTGATTACGCAGAAAAAAAATAGGGAGGATGAGGGATGTGCGAGTTATGCTGAAACGATTGCGGAGAATAGTTTAGCATGGAGGGTTGAATCAGTATAGGGTAAGGAGTCAATACTACTACAACAACAAAAAACGCAATTTAGATGGAGATAAATTATAAAGTAGAAACCGTACGGTGAACAAAGGAGGCAAAGCATTACAAATTGGGCAGTAACGTCCTATAAAAATGTAATTTAATTTTTGATATTGTGTGTAGTGTCTTTCCGACCCTTGAAATGAAATTTATTACGCAGTGAAAAATAAATATATTTCCCAAAATTAATTTTGTTTATCTAGAACGTTCTCAAATCACTGTTAAGGGAAAATAAACCGCTCAGTCTTAACGACTATTGTTATTAAATTTATTAGTTCTTCGTGAGATTAATTTAATTAGATTTAGATTTATTGCTGTTTCCATTAATCCTCGATTGAGGAAATAGGATACGTCATACATTAAAAATTAAAAATGAACAAAATAAAGTACATAATTAAAGACAAATACAGTTAAAATAAATTAGTAAAAGAAAGTGTATATAGACAAAAGTCAATATAAACACAACACGGACACACACACTGGGAAACACAAACAAGCACACACTGAGGAACACGCAATGGAGTTTTAACTACTTGGACCAGGAAACTGTCCTTGCTCCAGCAGCAGCTATATACATGAAACAAACAAACAAAAGAGCAGAAAAAACTGAATAGAAATTTTAAAGATATGTGATGTGCTATTTTATAAGGTTGGCAGCTCATTCAACACTTTTTGCAGCAGGAACCTTGATTTAAATACTAGAAGGACGATTAAGAAAATCCTGTACCGAGTAAAACAGCAGCAGCGCCATTTAAAAGAATAGTTTTACTCTGCTTCACGAAGCTTTTGTAGGTACTATTTTTAACCTCTGGCGGAAGGAAGGAAGGCTGTTGTATAAAATTATCCCCGGGGGTATTGTGAATACTTTTCTGGTGTAGAGCAAGGCGATGCTTGTCCGACCTTAGAGCTGAACCTCTGATTTCTAGTCGCGTATTCATGAAACTCGCCATTTGTTTGAAACAAATTAGTGTTTCGCTTTACAAACTTTAATATTTCATAAATATATACGCTTGGTAAAGTAAGTCGGGCTTAGGGTAAGTTGTTAAATTTTTGAGATTTTTCACCCCTGTGAATTTTCATATTTATTTAACTGTAAAAAAACACGCATTTCAACGGTAACTTCACCGTTGACGTTTCTATAGAAGCTGAGATATAAGTAGACGGAAACTGATACCCGCAACAAAGGTTAGTGAAGAGAATAAGGAACCTCGTGGAATATTGTCGACGCGCGCCCTACAAGAAGACCGAGAGAGACAGAGACAGAGAGAGAGAGAGACGCTTATCTGACAAACGTCACGTTATTCCGGCGTCGTCGTCGTCGTCACATCTACAAAGTGAAGCGTGACGTGGGACACGAACAACGTTCAACGAGGAGAGACTCTCGTCGAAATGGGGGGGTCCTAAGCGGGAAAAGGAGAAAATCGAAGAAATTCCCTCAATCTGGGACCTTTTGGGGTGGAAATATTAGTATTAGTATTTATCGTTAGTCTACAGTTAGGCGCAAGCCCGGTGGCCGATACAAAATGAAATTTCTTAAACCTAAAGACTTCTAATCTAATGAAAAATAGAGTCCTTTAAAATTTATATAGCCATGAAAAAAATAAGAGGAACACTTTACTTCACTTTAATTTTTAAATTCAAATATAAATTGATATTATTCAAAATACCCGCTTCACTTCACACAGAAAAGACGAAAATGTTAATTTAGCCTCGATTCTTTAAAAAAGCATTGCAACAGATGTATAGAACAACAACTATAATTTACTGGAATTTATCTACCAAATTATTTTCTTTTTCATGCTCGAAGAGGAAACTACACAAGATTTGTTGCCGCAGCCTCTTCCGTCAACTCAAAATTGAATATTAATATATATTGTAGCGGATTCCGCGTTCCTCCGTATTCGAGGATTTCTCATTCCTTTAGGGCGCCAGGTATTTTTCATAAAAAAAACACCAAAAAACGATTTTAGTAGTTTTAATTCCAACCCGAGCATGAGAAAAAAATTATATCTGCAGGGCGTGGTCATTCTCTCTCTCGTCGTCCCGCCGACACAACCTGCTCCTTCCACTACCCCATGACGACTCCCCAAAGTCTCGCCAGACTACATTGTTGGCCCAAGTTGCGTCAGTTCCTCAACAATTGCAACTCGCAAGCTGGCCTGCATTGTTAAGTGTAACTTTTCATGTTACAATATATATATAAATAATTATTTACGCTTTGCAGACGATATTGTAGTCTTAGGAGAATCAGAATAAGACTATAATAAATGGCATGAACGTGGTCTTGGATAAAGAGTTCAATATGAGGATTAATAGAGGTAAATCCAAGGTAATGGAATGTAGTATGGGAAACAGTGGAATAACAAAGGCGGTTAAATTCGTAAAGGATCTTTTGAAGGAAGTTAAGGAATTCTTCTACTTGGGAAACGTAATAACTAGGGATGGTATAATTACAGTAGACATAAAGAGTAGGATAGCACTGGCAAGGGAGGTTTTCGCGAAAAAAAAGGGGAATTTACTTACGGGTAATGCAAGTGTGAATATTTGGAAATCGTTGCTAAAAATGTTTGTATGGAGCGTGGCGTTATATGGGTGCGAATCGTGAACAGGTAGGAGCTGCATAAAGAAAATAATAGAAGCTTTTGAAATGTTGTTCTATAGGAGCATGAGATGGGTCGATGGGGTAACTAACCGGGAAGTTCTAAACAGAATAGTGGCTGGGCGATCAATATGGAGAACTTTTAAAGGATAGATTAATAGGTTACGTTTTGAGACGTGAGGGGCGTGCAAAAATCAGCATTAGAGATGAGGGAGGCCAACGATGGAATTCTCAAAGCAGATTAGGGTTGTGGTAGCTATGAAAATTAATGAAAAGTCTTGTGCAAGATACGTTGGTCTGGAGGATTGCATGAGACCAGTCTCAGGGTTAATTACGACCCGATATATACAATATGTGTGGAGTTTCCAACTAGTAAGGCGAGGCAAAGAGGTTGTGGACAAATTATATAAGGAAAAATCCCTAGTGTTAAGTTGGTTTAAGTAGCTAAGTACTTTTTATTAGATGCAAAAAAATACAATGTCAGTATATTGGACTATGTAAAGAAACAAAAATTGTGAATAACACGGCCTGTTATAGTAACCTAGAAGACAGGCTAGAAAATTAATATGGAAAAAAAAAGTCCGGAGGATTGCATCAGACTAGTCTCAGGATTAATTACGACCCGGTATATACAATATGTGTGGAGTTTCCAACTAGAAAGGGTTATTAAAAGAATGTAATAATTTTTTATTACAGGTTAAGTCATATTATGCTCAATTGTAAATTTTAAAAAATTAATTGCAAAATATTTTTTAATAATTTTGAACACGTCGTCGGTAATTTAGAAGTTTACCCTCATAAATAATTAAAAAAACGGGGTCTGAATAGTTTATCACGATTGATGTCTGAAAGCAGCTGTCGGAAGCAATCACAGTCGGAAAGAAGAAATAAAAGGGAATAGTGTGATGGAGGTGTAGCTAACAATAGACAGCGGAACTCGTTTCATGTCCTTTTAGTTTTTATTTTGACAGAAAGTTTCCGATGTTTCCAGGTAGCGCTCAATAATGTGTTTGTCTCGTCCTTTGAAAAGCGACGACGAATGAAGAATAATGGCGGACAAAAGGGAAACTGAGAATGGGTGTACGACGGAGAAAAGAGCGAAGAGAAAAGACGGGCGGAGTAGATAGAGGGGCAATATATTTGACTATCGATTGCTCTAGTCTAGTGGAAGCCGTCTCAAGGAACATTTCTTCTTCTCGTCTTCACCCCAACCCCCCAACCCCCATCCCCCCCTTCCTCGCAACCCAATACATTCTTTTAGGAGCACAAGCAAAGAACTAAAGAATGTAAATCTATTGTTTGTTTGTTCCTGTTTGACAATGAGTCTTTTCAGCGAAACGAAATTACAAGTTCCCTTTATATCGTACCGCTGTCGACGCCAAAGTGATTTCTGTGTACTTTTACAAGTATGTTACTCACAGGAGGAAAATCCCTCGGAACTGCCACCATATTTTCCGTATAAAGAACAGTCAACTACGACGAAGTTGACTATAGATGATAACGCACCTGAGCTTCTAAACGTCTTGTGTAAACATATTCTACAATAGATAAAGTAGAAATAAATTGAGGTTCTAAACCGCTCGTGTAAACATTTTATACGATAATTGAAGTAGAAATAAATTGATTTTCTTTAAACTACTGATTTAATGTTGCATTTATAAGCATATCTCGGATATATAAATTAAAAAAATATTGTGTGTGTAAGCTAATTACGAGTGTTGTAAATTGTAAATAAAACATAAATTTAGGTAAAAAGTTAGAAATAAAATAATTTTCCTCACAGGAGTAAAATCCCTCGGAACTGCCACCATATTTTCCGTATAAAGACGAAGTTGACTATAGATGATAACGCACCTGAGCTTCTAAACGTCTTGTGTAAACATATTCTACAATAGATAAAGTAGAAATAAATTGAGGTTCTAAACCGCTCGTGTAAACATTTTATACGATAATTGAAGTAGAAATAAATTGATTTTCTTTAAACTACTGATTTAATGTTGCATTTATAAGCATATCTCGGATATATAATTTAAAAAAAGTATTGTGTGTGTAAGTTAATTACGAGTGTTGTAAATTGTAAATAAAACATAAATTTAGGCAAAAAGTTAGAAATAAAATAATTTTATTTAAATTAAGACGTTTCATTCCGGTCTTTCAGTTAATGACCGTTTGAAATTTTAAAAAAGTCTAGTAGTTTTTGTGTGTGTAAGTGAATTATGAATGTTGTAAATTGTAAATAAAACATAAATTTAGGCAAAAAGTTACAATTAAAATAATATTATTTAAATTAAGACGTTTCATTCCTGTATTTCGGTTAGTGTCTGTTTGAAATTTTAAAAAAAGTTGACTATAGATGATAACGCACCTGAGCTTCTAAACGTCTTGTGTAAACTTATTCTACAATAGATAAAGTAGAAATAAATTGAGGTTCTAATCCGCTTGTGTAAACATTTTTTACGATAATTGAAGTAGAAATAAATTGATTTTCTTTAAACTACTGATTTAATGTTGCATTCATAATCATATCTCGGATATATAAATTTAAAAAAGTATTCTGCGTGTAAGTTAATTACTAGTGTTGTAAATTATAAATAAAACATAAAATTAGGAAAAAGTTAGAAATAAAATAATTTTCCTCACAGGAGTAAAATCCCTCGGAACTGCCACCATATTTTCCGTATAAAGACGAAGTTGACTATAGATGATAACGCACCTGAGCTTCTAAACGTCTTGTGTAAACATATTCTACAATAGATAAAGTAGAAATAAATTGAGGTTCTAAACCGCTCGTGTAAACATTTTATACGATAATTGAAGTAGAAATAAATTGATTTTCTTTAAACTACTGATTTAATGTTGCATTTATAAGCATATCTCGGATATATAATTTAAAAAAAGTATTGTGTGTGTAAGTTAATTACGAGTGTTGTAAATTGTAAATAAAACATAAATTTAGGTAAAAAGTTAGAAATAAAATAATTTTATTTAAATTAAGACGTTTCATTCCGGTCTTTCGGTTAATGACCGTTTGAAATTTTACAAAAGTCTAGTAGTTTTTGTGTGTGTAAGTGAATTATGAATGTTGTAAATTGTAAATAAAACATAAATTTAGGCAAAAAGTTACAATTAAAATAATATTATTTAAATTAAGACGTTTCATTCCTGTCTTTCGGTTAATGACCGTTTGAAATTTTAAAAAAAGTCTAGTAGTTTTTGTGTGTGTAAGTAAATTACGAGTGTTGTAAATTATAAATAAAACATAAATTTAGGCAAAAAGTTAGAATTAAAATAATTTTACTTAAATTAGGACGTTTCAGTCCCGTCTCTTGGTTAATGACTGTTTGAATAATCCGTGAAATTTGATCCAGGCATCAGTTCGTGACCAAGTTCGTTGCGTCGGAGCTTGCAATTATTTTGACTCCTTCGATTTCGCATTGCTCAGTTGTGATACGCTCCGGGAATTCTATATGCGAGCATTCATATATTTCCCAGCCAATAAAAATGAACAATTCGGGCAGCAATTCATTGGATTTATAAATTTTAAAATAAAAATGTTCTGAACGCTTCAAGATATGGAAATGAAACATACACGAAAATTTCATTTGAACCCTTTAAACCGTTTCGAAGCATAAACAGATCAACTCGCATTCTTAAAGAGATTTTAACGCATGTATGGCAAAGAAACCTTCACGTATAATTATATGCATATATGTTTATTTATTTATATTATATTAATATCATTATCTAAATAAAATTTTCAGTAATATTTAACTTAAATTGAATTTTCTTAAACCCTCAAATTATCATTGAAACAGTTGACCCACTTTGGCGCCTATTAGAAACGAACATACGGACAGGCAGACAGTATTTAATGTGACACAAATATAATTTAATGGCGTCTGTTTTTCAACACTTACTTTGTCAGGCCCTATCTTTCCCATGGCTATAAGTACTTTTTTTTTTAAAAAAATTATTTCTCTATTTTTAGCCTGCTTTCTTGTTTCCTATAGCAGGCCTTAATTACAATATAATTTTACAACAATCTTGTACACTTTTTACAATGATTAACCTTAGCAAGAGTAATTAATAGAATACAAAATGAATGGTAATTTTTTTACTTTATATATATATATTTTATTTTTTATTGTTGTTTTACCCCAGGAAGTTGTTTATCTTTATATGTCACGGTGTCTTTTGGATGCGTTTGGCACGCAGCATGGACAGGCAGACAGTCATACTGATTGACAGGTACTTCAATTTTATTTATTGGTGTAGATTACATTTTAAGGCAGAGTTTTTGTGATTTATTTCCCCCCCTCCCTCCTTTTCAATAAAGGAAAACAAACCCCCGCACGCATACCTTTCCACAGAGTGACGTCACGGCGTCGCTTCCTTCACGGGATATAATGAAAAAGACATTCTCGTAAAAGCGGGCGCATTGAATAAATTCGTGGTTAATCCGACGTACGAGCACAAAATTTTTTTTTTTAGTTGTTGTTGTGTTTATCCGTGGAAGGGTTCGATATTTATTGGTGGCCGGAGGCATTGTGTTGGCGTGCAGAATTATCTGTCAGGTTGTTTTTGGTTGGCGCACGTCGTATCTCTCACCTACACACACACGGTCGACCACCCCTTTTATTCTCGGTGATGCAGTAGATCCTCCTCCTCCACATCCACATCCTCCTCGCGTGTGTTGCGAAATTGCCAACTTTGGCGTTTATGAAGCGTTGGTTCATTTAAATGCCAGAGGCATTCAGCGGTCGTCCAAATTAGAAACACACATGTGTGTTTACGACGTGAGCGAAGCTTTTCTATCTCTCCCCTCCCCATGTGTGTGTGTGTGTTTGTATCTGAGCGAATGAATCCAGTGCTTGTTGACTTTTCCTTTCCCGCTCTCACCCTCCCCACCCTCTCTTTCTCTCTCATATTCTATGTTGGTTGGCTTCACCCGCGACTGTTAAAAGGAAATCACTATAAATAATATTTGCTTTACGCCAGATTTTTTTTTCTTCAAATAAATATATTATATGTATACAGATAAAACGAATAAACCACCTTTACAAACAATTTAGAAGTTTAGTTCAACTACGACCTTTTCTCCTCCTCAAATTTGCGTCATCATCAAGTACAAACATATTTGTTCCGATTTTTTCAACAGTAAAAAAAGAAAAAAAAATTTCTCCAATGGTTTATAAACCAGTAGAAGAAAAGAAAGTACTACAGATTCTTTGACAGAAATGTTATTAATTGTTAAATAACACACAGCCCAATTTTTCAGCAAACGAAACTAACATTTAATTAATATAATTACGACGTTTCGACAAATAAATATATTATATGTATACAGATAAAACGAATAAACCACCTTTACAAACAATTTAGAAGTTTAGTTCAACTACGACCTTTTCTCCTCCTCAAATTTGCGTCATCATCAAGTACAAACATATTTGTTCCGATTTTTTCAACAGTAAAAAAAGAAAAAAAAATTTCTCCAATGGTTTATAAACCAGTAGAAGAAAAAAAGTACTACAGATTCTTTGACAGAAATGTTATTAATTGTTAAATAACACACAGCCCAATTTTTCAGCAAACGAAACTAACATTTAATTAATATAATTACGACGTTTCGACAAATAAATATATTATATGTATACAGATAAAACGAATAAACCACCTTTACAAACAATTTAGAAGTTTAGTTCAACTACGACCTTTTCTCCTCCTCAAATTTGCGTCATCATCAAGTACAAACATATTTGTTCCGATTTTTTCAACAGTAAAAAAGAAAAAAAAATTTTCTCCAATGGTTTATAAACCAGTAGAAGAAAAAAAAGTACTACAGATTCTTTGACAGAAATGTTATTAATTGTTAAATAACACACAGCCCAATTTTTCAGCAAACAAAAGTAACATTTAATATCGATAAAACAATTTAATTTAACAAAAAAAACTTATTTACAATAATAATTTTAAATATTTCAAATTTACGCCGGCTCTTATTTTCAATAAGAACTATACATATATTTACAAAAAAATTCATATTAATTGCTTAAAGTTAACAATTTTAAAAGAGAATAGTACCCAATACCTTATTCAGGTTTTCTAGGGGTTTATCTGCATCTGCTTTAGATGAAAAATCTGGTACGATCCTTAAATTATAGCCCGGGGGCAAATTTTAAATTAATATAATTACGACGTTTCGACACATGTTTTGCGGGCTTCATCAGAGAGATGCAGGGGAGGGAAGGAAGATCCCTACAAAACCTGCAGCGGGTAGGTCGGGGTTTTGTGTACTATTCTCAACCCCCCGCCTCCTTCCCTTACTTCTGTATGACGGAAGACGAGTTTGCTGTGGGGTCCCAGCATTCCCTTCTTCGTGTCTCCACCAGTGTTTATTAGAAGGCAGCTGGCCGACTGATCCAAGGGTGTCAACTCTGATCCTGTACCCAAGGTATTCGACACTCAGTACACACAACTCCTAAAATAGGTGAAGGTGCCTCGGCATGTGAGAAACTTGGGGGGAAAAAAACAAAACAGAGACAATACTTGTCACCCCCAAAGGTAAGCCCCAAAATAAATGTGGGAAGAAATACCTGCCAGAGAAAACTCCCACGGGCAGTCTCATCATTTTTTTTTCTTTTTGGTTAACAGACTACATAAGGTTGATCGTGGAAGCAGGCAACATCCCTTTAATAGCATAGGAAGGGAATTTAAAAATGGTGGATGTGGGAGGTAGAGCAAGGTAAATATGGGTTGACTAGGGCCCCCCGGGCTATAATTTAAGGATCCTACCAGATTTTTCACCTAAAGCAGATGCAGATAAACCCCTAGAAAACCTGCATCAGGTATTGGGTACTATTCTCTCGCCCTCCCATCTTGTTTGGGTTAACTAGCTAAAATAGGGTGACACTGAAACAGGCAACTACCCTTTAATAGCATAGCTAGGAAATTGAAAAATGGGGGATGTGATTGATAGAGGAAGGTAGACATGGGTTGACTAATGTCCCCCGGATCCTATCCGGTGTTTCACCTAAAGGAGCCGCAGGGAAAATACTAGTAAACCTGCATCAGGTAGGCCGGGCTATTGGGTACTATCCTCACGCCCCTACTTTTTCTGGGGGGTTAACAGGCTACATGAGGGTGATATTAAGATGAAACAGGCTCCATAACATTACATTAAATCAAAAGAGCTCTAAGAGAGTAATTTTATAATTTAGAATATGTTTTAATCGACGTAATGATTGTGAATAAATGAGTTTAAAACTTCTGTATCTGTAAATGGACAAACACTTAAAAATAAACAGAAAACATTTTCCTTCAAGGACGTTTTGGTAAATTAAATTTTTAGTATTCACTCTTTATAAATAAAATTGTCTTTACTTCTGTACGATTTGAAATGAGAATTTTAAAAATACATGGACAGTAACCAAATTTAAATTCAAAGGTAAAGAAATTATAAAATTAAAAAAAAATGTATTCCAGAATTTCCATACGATTCCCGACTCCTGAAACGCGTTCCCAATAGTATTATTTCCTTAACAACTTAACGGTGAAAAATAGACGTGAGTGTTTAACAACAAAGCGGATAATTTGCAGTATTAATCGAAACGTTGCAATCTGAAATCTATTAATTATTTTATTAGCCGCTAGTTTGCTGAAACATGTAACAACCAACCAACCAACCACCCTCCCCCCCTCCCCCCTCAGTTTAGCCAACACAATCAGCAATCTGTTTTATTCGCGCGGTCAAGTTCCTCTGTTCTCGGTGTGTGTGTGTGTGAGAACGTTACACCCCTGTGTGTGTGTGTGTGTGTGTATGAGATTTTTATCTAGTTTTGTTGGCATTGATCCACTTTTATAATAGTGCATCGACTGGAAACGGCCTGATAGGTTCCCCACAAAAAAAAACCCGTATACACACAGCTTCTAAAATCGTTATCTACTGACCTCCACCTTTTTTTCCCCCCACTTGCGAAATCGTAATTGAAATACAATAATGGGGGGTTGGGGGGAAATACTGTAGTGAAAACTGAAACGTTTGCTATTTAAAATCACCTAATTTGATGTACGAATCAGAAGGATTCAAAAAAACGAATTGAACATAGGTGTCAAATAGCGAAAACTTTTAGTGATAAAAAAACGACATTTGCAAAAATTAATTTTAGGTGTAACATAATTATCTCTGGAAGTAAATGAATTGTATGTGTTTTCACATGTGAAGGAGGGCGAAACTATTCTATTTAATGGCGCTGCTGTTTTACTCTGTGGTACAGGATTTTCTTAATCGTCCTTCTAGTATTTAAATCAAGGTTCCTGCAAAAAGTGTTGAATGAGCTGCCAACCTTATAAAATAGCACATCACATATCTTAAAATTTCTATTCAGTTTTTTCTGCTCTTTTGTTTGTTTGTTTCATGTATATAGCTGCTGCTGCTGGAGCAAGGACAGTTTCCTGGTCCAAGTAGTTAAAACTCCTCCATTGCGTGTTCCTCAGTGTGTGCTTGTTTGTGTTTCCCAGTGTGTGTGTCCCTGGTGTTGTGTTTATATTGACTTTTGTCTATATACTCTTTCTTTTACTAATTGAAACTCAGTCAAAACTCCATTTTGAGTTTCTCAGGGTGTCTGCTTGTGACCTCTTGTGTGCGTCTAGTCTTTATACTGAATTTAGACTGTATACATTTTCTTTAATTAATTTATTTTAAGATTATTTGCAATTAACTATGTACCTTATTATTTTCTACGTTATTTTTTAATGTATGACGAATCCTCAATCGAGGACCTATGGAAACAACAAAAAATTTAAATTTAAATATACTGTTATACACTCGAAAACTTTCTAAGTTTATACTACTTCGGGAAGTAGTAAGATGAAAATAGTATAAAGGGGAATGGAACATCTAAAATAATGCAAGTAACGACAAGATCAATTTGATTTTAGGAAGACCATAATTAACTTTGGGACAAATTTTAGAAGACAGGATAAGGAAAAACAGGACTACGTTCTTGGCATTTGTATATTTAGAAAAAAAAGCGTTCAAAAATGCGAACTGGAACATATTATAAAGAATTTTGAAGAGAAATTGAGTTCAAATATGAACTAAGTTCTTACTAAGGCCACTACTTCTACTCTGTTGAAGAATTTATGAAGCTGAATGTATCATAGGGTAGATATTTATAATTATGAAAGATAATTATGTAAGAACATTATTAGAACACTAATTTTTTAGTATAGGATGTAAAAATATTTATCAATTTTATATATAAGGTACAAATTGTATGTCTTCTGTATAGAACTTAAGAAAATCTTATTATAAGTTAAAAATTAATGAATAGTTACAGTATATTCTAATATTAATAAAGCAACCTAACTATGTAAAATCTCTGACTCGTGTTCCACAACATCCTTGAAGCTTGTGCTTGCTTCTCTATAGGATCTATGGAATATGATTTTATACATACATACATACATAAATGATAATACATAACGTCTACGGAAGACAGGCAGCAGTAATTAGAATAAAAGATCAAGAAAAGAAAGAGGTAATGAAGAAAGGAGTAAGATAACAATTCAGTCAGTCGCCCATGCTGTTTAACTTATATATAGAACAGGAGATTTAGAAAGTCAAATATTAAAAAGGAACCATACTGCAACTGGAAAGAATAAAAAACCCTACACTTTTCCGATGATATTTTAGTGTTATGGTAGTCAGAACAAGACTTGGAAAGCATAATAAATTGCACGAGAAAGAGTTCACTATGAGGATTAATACAGAGAAAACCAAGGTAACGGAGTGTAGTATGGGAAACAATTGAATAACGAAGGCAGTTAGGTTACAAACCGATATTTTGAAGGAAGGTAAGGAATTCAGCTACTAGTAAAAACTAGAGTAGGATAGCACAGGCAAGGAAGGAGGAATTTACATAAGGGTAATATTAGAAAATCGTTGCTAAAAAATGGTCGTATGGAACGTGGCGTTATGTGGGAGCGAAACGTGGACGATAGGAGCAGCGGAAAGGAAAAGAATAGAAGCCTTTCAAATGTGGTGCTATAGGAGAATGAGATGGTGGCTGGGGGATAGAATCACTAAAGAGGAAATTCTAGGCAGAATAGGGGAAGAGCGAACAATATGGACGACGTTGACCAAGAGAAGGGATAGATTAATAGGCCACGTTTTTGAGACTTGAGGGTCTTGTTAAATTAGCATTAGAGGGAAATGTTTGGGGTAAGAACAGGTCAGGTAGGCCAAAGATGGAAAGCGCTAAGCAGATTACGGATGTTGTCGCTATGCGGAGATGAAAAGACTTGCGCAAGATAACCCAACATGGAGGTATGGATCAGGCCAGTTTTAGGAGTGAATACCAAAACATTTATTCGGCCTACAAGAGACGAAAATATGTGCATTAATTTTTTATTTTTTCTTAAAAACGTCAAAGAACTAATTAAAAATACCTCTATTTGTCTATTGATTATTATCTTACACAAGGCCATTTATATTTTTCAATCGCATTCCCTGGAATTCCTAATAAAAGGCATATAATGAGGTCAAATATATATCGAGGGATGCAAATAAGGTAACGCTTTTGGAGGGGGGTTGATTTTTTTTCTCAACTGTTATTGTGTTGCAATTTATCATATAACTTTTTTTACATTAGTTTTGGTAGAGATAAATTCCGTGAACATATAAATAGGATTCCATTGTGAAAGCTGACGAAAGGCTTACTTCTTCCCCTTTTTACGTTCGTTTTAACGTTGAATCCAAATTCAGAGAATTCTGTGTGAATGATAAATTAATTAATTTCCGTTATTTTTTTTTCCTCTTAAATCCTACCAACAACATTAGATCTCATTTTTCTTTTATTATAGAAATGGAAAGGTTTTTTTGTATAGAGGGAACGATACGTACAATAGAATTCAATTCTAAAGTTCCGGATAAACGAATTTTATCTGTCGGTTTGAAATGCTGATAGCAAATTGTGAATTCAGGGGAAAGGGGGAAAAAAATTGTTATTTATCCTCCACACACACACACACACACACCTTCCTATTTCTCTCTCCCTCCAAGCACTTTCCACTTTCATTCACCCCGCGCAGTAAATAAATAAATAAATAAAAAAAGAAAGATGATGGGCGGCACTTTTCGTGACTTCAAAGGGAAAATATTTTTAATGAAAATCCATTTCTGCTGTATACCTTATTTGTAGAGGAATCAATTCACTGGGGGATTGGGTGGAGGGAAGGAGGGAGGGGGAAAGCATATATTTCTCTCACCCCCTCCCCCCACTCCACCCCCTTCTGTAAATCTCTTTTCCCTGCATACAAGAAGATAATGGTTATTTATCATCTGGGACAATGAACAATGAAACCTGTAATTGGAAGTGGATTGATGCTTGTTTTCACGTTATAGGGGGGAATTATTTTTTTTGTCTCCCATTTTAAATAGGATTACTTTCCACGTAAATTGTATTAGAAATTCGGTGAATTTTTTTTTACCCTTTTGTTCTGAGAATCGTTTTTTTAAAAAAAGAAGACAATAATCCCCGCCCATATTTTGATATTCTATTGAAAAAATATATAAAGCTCCGTATCCAATTAAGGTCAACGGGAAGATATTGAGGATTAGAAACACAGGTTTAGAAGATCATCTAAAAAAAATCTGACAGCTAATACGAATATTAAAATCCATTTTTATGACTTTGATTGAATCTATACAAGTTCAGAAATGATAAAAAATCTGAAACGAAAATTGAAGATTGTACGTTGTTGTTTTGGTATTTAGTCCAAGGACTTATCTTGCGTAAGCCTTTTTATTTCCCTATTCTGCTTAGCTTATCCTATCCTTTGCCTCCCTCTTCTGTTCCTACCCCCACACACTTCCCCCTAATGTTAATTTTACAAGACCCTCGTGTCTCAAAATGTGGCCTAAAAATCTACCGCTCCTCTTGGTCACCGTCCTCCATATTTTTCTCTATTCCCTTATTCCGTTTATAACTTCCTCGTTAATGATTATTTCCACCCATCTCATTCTCCTATAGCACCACATTTCAAAAGGCTTCCATTCGTTTCCTTTTCGCAACTCCTATCGTCCACGTTTCGCACCCATGTAATTCTATATATATAATCTACGATCTCAAACAGAAAAGTATATATTTTTATCTACTAGGCACACTAAATAACGAATAAAGCAGCCCGATTTTATTATCAGGAGCAACCAAAATATCTTTTTTTCTGTCACCATCTAATCAAAATTAAGTACAGAAACATCCGGAAATTTTTGAGAAAAAAAAGGAAACAAAATCTCAAATAAAGAATTATGTCAGTAGCTTTATTACGAAGGTAAAAAATTCGACGTTTCGTCAGGTGTAAAGTTTAACTATTAATGGTCAACGAATCCATTACTTCATTGTTTAAAAAATCTGCATTATTTAGGTTACTTTTAAAGTATGGTATTTATTTTAAATTCGATCTATAAGAAATAAAGAGGTTATAGAACTCATATTTTAGCGAATGTTCTAAGAAACCATAAATTTTCAATAATTCACATATTCCTGACTTTAAAACAATTACTTCCTGGCTCTATTGACGACCAAACTATTATAAATGTTTTGTTTGTACCAACTAGGCAAAATTTAGGGCTATTTCCTCCGTAAAAAACCTGTAAACAAAAATAAATGTTCAAAACTAAGTAAAAATTTACTACCAATTTCAGAGTTAATTTTTAATTTTAATAATTACCAAAGAGGTAAAACACTACGTTTCGGTACTTATTTGTTCCTTCTTCAGGTTATTACCCTAATAATCAATTGCCATATTCCAAATATTATTAGGATAATGACCTGAAGAATGTACAAATAATAATAATCAATATTAATAATGGAAGCTCATTTTAAAAACCATTAAGCAAAAAAATGAGCAAAATATTTTGTTCGTTTTAATGTGTACGGTTTTATTTTCAAGATGGACGGGTTGATGTTGAAATGGAATATTAATAATCAATACATCAATTGCCACATTCGAAATATTATTAGGATAATGACCTGAAGAAGGTACAAATAAGTACCGAAACGTTGTGTGTTTTTTCTCTTCGGAAATTGTTAAAAATTAACTCTGAAATTGGTCGTAAAATTTTTATTCTTATTAGAAAATCAGACGTTAGAATACAACCTTTCAATTCTTCATAAAGCTGGACTAAGTATAATTGAAACTAAAATATTCTCTGAACAGATATTAATTTGAAAATTATCGCGTTATTACAGTCGTGTAAAATTTTAAATTAATTTTAAACAAAATTGTTAAACATAATTTTTATTGTGAGTTAAAGAAGTAAATATTTTAAAAACATGAAAAATATGGTTATAAATCTTTTTTTTTTACTTGTAATACTTCAGCAAATTTGGAGTTCCTCAGGGATCAACCTTCGCCCCCAATTATTTTACTGTTTACGCAAAACTGATTCATTTATTTGTCTTTTTTTTTGCTTATCCTCATAACGACCCACGTTATTGGAGATTTAAAGGGGGGTGGGAGACGGAAAACTAATTTCAATCCTATTCCTTGAAATCATTACGCAATCAGGTCTTCGCGTAACCGCGTTGTACGTTTGTTACGTTATTTGTTTTTAATGGAAGCTCATTTTAAAAACCATTAAGCAAAAAAAAAAGAAATGAGCAAAATATTTTGTTCGTTTTAATGTGAAAGGGTTTTATTTTCAAGATGGACGGGTTGATGTTGAAATGGAATATTATTCAAGAAATTTCGTGTTTTTTTTAAAAATAAAATTTAAGGGCATACCAATAATGGCCTTTAAAATAAAAATGGATTTTTTTTAATATTTCAAGCACATCTTGATTTATTCCATTTCAATCTAGACCCGCCCTTATTGATATAACCCTATTATTATGTCAGCGTAATGGAATACGGGAGTTGCGATTAGTCCAATAGAAGAATATTCCACATTTTGTAAATAAGAAAAGGAGTAGTTTTCCATTTTGATGCAATAGAGACGTTTCGAATAGAAAAATACACACTGACGATTGACGTTAAGAAGAATAAATGCGAAAGTGGTTTATTTTCACCGATTAAAGTTAACCCTATACTAAAGCGGAATATTCCGCCCGTATCATTAGACCTGCATTAAAAATAATAAATTGAAAATATTAATTAATATTTTCATTCAAACAGCACTTTTTGACTTAAAGCTTCCAATAAGTCAGGGAATAATTATAATTAGTATTTAATGAATACAAATACAACGTTTCATCAAACATTTTTTATGGGTTTTCTTTCGGGTAAATTATTAAATGGATGAACCATTTACATAAGAGAAATTTAGTGACTGTAGTGGAAATAGTTCATCCATTCATCTCCCCCATTTTCTTCAATTCCTTTGCTATGCTATTAAAGGGGAGTGGCCTGTTTAAGGATCACCCTCAAGTAGCCTGTTAATCCCCAAAAAAATTTAATTAGATGAAGAAGTCCACAAAGTTGGATGAAACGCTGTAATTTGTATATTAAATGAATTATTTGGTGACTTATTATTTTTTTTAATTATTGCTACAAAAGTTGTAGAAAAAAAAATGTTGACATTAAAAATTTGTTATATTATTTATTTTTAATAATAATAATTGATGGTAATAAAATAATTAATTCTAACTTTTTAAAAGTATTTTTTACTAATAATAAAGTTATTAAGAGTCACATATTTTAATAATATTCATTCAAAATTTATAATAACAATACCTGAGGGAATTTTCAAGTATCGATACGAAACGTCTAATTGACTAAAAAATATTCTTTTTTCCTGTTTCTCGTCCTTAATTGATTTCATTTAACGTATCTAAGAAACTTGAAATTTTAAAAGCTTGAAATGGTTTTAGTAGTAATAATAGGAAGTTTCAATGCATATATATATATATTATTTCTACAAAAAAATGTATATTTAGAGTTATTAAATTATTCAAACTTAATAAAGTTAGTAATAAAAAGAAAATATTTAATTGTAAGCTATGAATAACGTTGTTAATATTCAGAAATTTAATATTTTTTTTTGAAAATTTTGTTAGTAATAACATTGCCTGAGAAAGTTGTCCAAGTATAGTGACGAAACGACGGTTCAACAAAATAAAGACTTTTGTTTAGTATCTACTCCTTAATTTGTTTCATTTAATGTGTCAAATAGAATTGAAATTTTAAAAAAAATGGAGGCTCCTTAATATAATTTTTAATACTTATTAATGGCCAAAATTAAAATGTATACAACAGAGTAATTAAAAAAATTCTCTGATAGTTTATCCTGGTTTCTGTTTCCTGTCTCTGTCTTGAATTACAGTCATCGCCTAGATACGAAATTTAATTTGGAATATAAAGCCAGTCTTTATTGCGAAGAAAAATGTCGCCATCATGAAGAACAGTATTTTTAATATACATATATACACTTATTTTTACAGCAATTTAGTAACGCTATGATGGTTTAAAATAATTGCACACCTGTTCCTTGTTCGCACATAATGTTTAACGAGCCAACCCGTTGTCTTGTCCATCATCTTTCTTAACTATAGAGAATTATGTGCGGTAATAACTTTTAGTCCTTTAAAGGAAAGATAAGCCGAAAAAAAAATGTAATAAAAGCTGAGCTGACTGGCTACAAAGACACAAAGTCTAGACGTACCTCATTAATTAATACGTAATTATATTCTAAGGCACGTCCTTAAATTATTTTTTATGGGGTTTATAAAGTCTACAACGTTAAAGCAAAATATTTAGACAAAGCGGTAAAGTATACTATAAAGTCAGGGGACAGATAATTCTAATTAATTACAGCGGGGTTTTGCTAAAGTTAGACTGAACGAAGTAGAGCACGTGTTACGTGAGTTATCTTCACGACATGTTTGTTTATTAGCTCAACTTTCATTCTTATTAGGTGCTAACGATGTCTCATCTACAACAAACTGAAAGGCAGAAAGTATCTCAGAAAATAAAACAACGTATATTATTGGTTTATTTCGCGTATTTTCATTCAATTATGAGCCTATGGCATCTCTAATTGGGGAAAACTGCTCCAGGAGTAATGAAATATTTAAGTTGCAAAAGCGTGCAATTAGAATACTTTCTAGCACGAGTTCTAGATCGAGTTGCAAACCTTTCTTCAAAAGTTTGCAAATACTTACTTTACCAAGCGTATATATTTATGAAATATTAAAGTTTGTGTAGCGAAACACTAATTTGTTTCAAACAAATGGCGAGTTTCATGAATACGCGCGCGACTAGAAATCAGAGGTTCAGCTCTAAGGTCGGACAAGCATCGCCTTGCTCTACACCAGACTTTTGTCTATATACACTTTCTTTTACTAATTTATTTTTAATTTTATTTGTCTTTAATTATTTACTTTATTTTGTTCATTTTTAATTTTTAATGTATGACGTATCCTATTTCCTCAAAATTGTTTGCTCTTCCCCTATTCTGCTCAGAACTTCCTCTTAAATGATTCTATCCACCAATCTCATTCTCCTATAGCAGTGCATTTCAAAGGCTTCTATTCTTTCCCTTTCTACAAGTCCTACCGTCCACGTTTCGCACATATATAAATCCAAACACCATTTTTAGTAATGATTTCCTAATATACTGATACTCGTAAATAAATTCCTCTTTCTTGCCTGTGCTATCCTACTCTAGTTATTTCGCTTTCCGATTCCTTAACATTCCTTCAAATTATCCTTTCCCAATCTAACGCCCTTTGTTTTTCCAGTGTTTTCCATACTACACTATATTACCTTTGTTTTCCCTCTATTAATCGTCATCTTGAACTGTTTCACCAGGACCAATTTCATTCAATATGTCTCCGAATTCTATTCACATTCCACTAATACCAGCAAACTTTAGAGTTTTTTATTCTCCTCCTTGAATTTTGAGTCCCTTTAACATATTCATTTTTAACTTTCTTCACTATTTGTTTTTTGTAAAACAGCATGGGTGACAAACTGCACTATTATATTGATTTCTGCTTTCTTTTCTTGTCCTTCAATTCTAATTACTGCCAACTGCCTTCCGTAGAGTTTATGGATAAACCTTCTTTCTCGATATTTTAATGCTGTAAGCTTCAACGTCCTTAGTAGTGTGTTGCGTTTCGCGTTGTCCAAAGTCTTTTTAGAAATCTATATATGCCACGACCGTGGGACTGTTTTTTTCCTTATCCTGTATTCTAAAATTAGATGAAGAGCCAATATTGCTTCTCTAGTTCCTACATTATTCCAAGAAAAAAACTAACTAATATTATCCATCTTGCATTCTATTTTTTTTTTGGTTAACAGGCTACATGAGGGTGATCCTGAAACAGGCAACTCCCCTTTAATAGCATAGGAAGGGAATTGAAAAGGGGGGATGCGGAAGGTAGAGCAAGGTAGCCAAGGGTTAACTAGGGCCCCGGGCTATGGTTTAAGGATCCTACCCGGTGTTTCACCTAAAGAGATGCAGGGAAAACCCTAGAAAACCTGCATCAGGTAGGTCGGGCATTGCTGGGTACTATTCTCACGCCCTTCCCTATGAATGACGGGAGACGAATTTGCTGTGGGGACGCAGCATTCCCTTCTCCGTGTCTCCACTCGTCCCATTATCTTATATACTATTTTCATTCCTATTTCGCATGTAGAAGATACTAAACTAGTTATCGTGTCATATAAGGCAGTATATTTCCAATGTACAATTGGGCAGGTATATTAAATAACAATAAATTAAGAAACTAGATTTGTAAACAGTTTTCTGTTACAGTAAATTACGTAAAGAATAATAAAATAAGAATAATATAATCGAAGAAATGTAAAAATAAACACACAATATTGCTGTTGCATAAATGAAAAACGGACATATTACCATCATTTATAAGCACAGGAACAACTGAGGTCTGTAATAGTGTTGTTGCATGTACGGATACGGTTATATTACCTAATATTACGTCACGCAGCTTAACTCCATTAACACAGCTAAATAGGGAAGTGACGTAACTTCCGCGGGACTGGCAATTTTTGCTTGTGTGTGTGTGTCTGACGTCAGTGTTAAATTCCTCAAAGAGAGAGAGGTTACAAAATGTCGCTACTTTGACAAACCTTTCTATTTTAAAACATATATATTATTACAAAATAAGCTAAAACTTTTAAAATTCACGTTATCAATATTTTTTTATGTAAAAGTTATTCAAATGTCAAAATAATAAAACCTGTTGCTTTCGCACACAAGAGTGACTATGAACGAAAATGCTAGTGTTTTATTATATTTACATGCGAATAACATTTTTCAAAGAGAACAAAAAAATATTTATGACGTAAATTTTCAAAAGTTTTACTTATTATTTAAATAACATAGAAAATATATATTTAAAATAATTCCATCTTGAATGACTGGGTGTAACAGAATTACTCAGGCGACGTTTAATATCGGGAAAAAAATGTTTCAAAGCAATTACTTTCTCCCTTTTTAAAGTTTACCCAAAGTAGTCCACAAAGTTGGATCGAACGTCGTACTTAAATTAATCAAATGTTACTGAAATTTTGTTTACTGAAATATTTGGCCGTATTTTTATTTAAAAACTTACTTAATGTCAGAAAAATTATTATTTTTTGACTCAACGAACAAATTCGGATACAATGTGTTTTCCACATCATTAAACGGAAATTTCGTCTCAATATTTGGGGGAATGTCCTCAAGGTAATCTCTTCAGATGTTACTACACGAAAATGTAACATAAAAGCTTATAAATGTGATCGATTAAAAATGATTAAATCTTAATAAAATAGCAATGTTAAATTATAAACATTTAATCACATTTTACTAATTAAATTTAAAGAATAAAATCTGTAATCATGTTTCGGTATATTTTGTATTCCTTCTGCATGATATTTTATTTTTTAAAATTTTTTCTCTCTGCTTCAACTTTCTTTGCTTAATATTCTGTAAATATTTCCCTCTATATGAAAAAAAACAACTGAAAAAGACATAAAAATATGCCGAAACGTTGTAACTTATTAAATTTAAAGAATAAAATCTTGTAAAATGTTATTAATTGTTTATATTTCGGCATTACTATTTTATTAAAATATAATCATTATTAATCGATCATATTTATAAGCTTTTATGTTTAATTTTCGTGTAGTAACAATTGAAGACATTACGTTGTTACTTATTAAATTTAAAGAATAAAGTCTGTAAAAGGTTATTAATTGTTTTATTATTCATAAGTTAAGTTAAATATGAACTTTTAAAATTCTTGCATGTTTCGGCTTCTGTTTGTGTGTTCGTATATATTTAAAAGTTTTTATTAGTGATGTTTTTTAAAATTCAGTAATTTTGACGAATTAAAAAAAATTCTAAACTGTTTTGTACAATTTTTGGTAGAAAAGCTTAAAAAAAAATTCCCCTGAGGTGGTCCGAAATGTTGTGACAAAACGTCGTTTTATTTAAATAAAAAAATCTTTTAGTGTAATTGTAGTCGTGAAATTATTCGAGTTAATTAATAATAAGTATTTTCCGGGGATTTTATTGTGTATGTTAGAATGATATCCAGTAAAATTAAGGGAAAAACGATTTGTAACAACGGGGATCGTGAAAGAAATCAACAAGCGGAAAGGAAAAATTTTCAGAAACAAGTTGGGTAAGAAGGCGAAGAAGGCTGTGACTTCAAGAGGAATAATTGAGTTAAAGAACTATATAAATTCTAATAGACTCCTGAAACGTTTCAGATATCGATAAATATTATTGGCCATCAGTTATAGTTAGATTTACCATAATCGACCGGTGAAGCTGTATCGATATTGAGTAACGGGAAGATATCAATGAAACAAATAATCCGGGTTAATGAATGGATCATGACGAATTTTGGTTTTGATATCTTTTTTTTATGAATGAGCATTACGAGTTATTATTATACATATATTTTGGTAGACTATTGAAGGACACTTTATTTTATCACTGAGCACACAACATCTCTAATTGTATAGCAATGGAAAGCTCTTAAACACCCATTTTCGGTTGCGTAAAGCTCCACATGTGAGTTTCTCTCTCTCTCTCTCCCTCTCTCTCTTTTCCCCAGTCTGCAACCCCTGTTTGTGTTTTGGGTGTGTGACAGTTATTGTTTTAACGATCCGTTAGACACTTGACATCTGAGCTTTAATACACATAAGCTTCCACGGCACCACTCACCCTCCCCCCCTTTTACCCTCCCCACCCTCTCTCTCCCTCTCCCCCAAACACACAACAACCCTCCTACAATTTTTATCGACAAAAGACAGAAAGAGAAAGAGGAAACGAATCTGAGTGACACGAAGAGAGACAACGAAATGCAAATATTGTCACATATATATATATTTTTTTGAAACTGTAGCCGCACAGATTTATCACGAGTGCGTGATGATCAATACTTGAAACAGAACAACAACAACATCAACCGTATGTCTTTCTGTTGTTCCACAGGCAGAGGTATAAAAATAACACACACGATTAATCAACGTTACGTATTAAAAGGTCGATGGTATTTACTCGCACGAAACAGGTCTTTTAGCTTAGTAAGGGATACTTTTTCCCGTTAGGTAGTTCCAAATCCTTGGAAGATATCACACATCTCAATTTTATCTTTTATATAGCGCACTCTGAAATTTTTAATTGATTTAGTTCAAATTAATTTGACATTTTAAATGTAACTCAACCTCGTTGAGTGTTTGCCGGCTAAAATGTGTTGCTACCCTCAGTTATTGAATTCTTATTTTAAATCATAATATAGTGGCGTAATTATCTGTGTTAAATGCGCGGCTGATACAAGCTTGGTCCGGTTCGGGTAAACAATTCTAGGAAGAAGCTTCCGTTTAAAAATTGCCAGGGTCCTCGAAAACAACCTTCGACCTTCACAAGTAGCGCCATTACCTCAGGAAACATTTACCAGATTTGGCTGGGGGAAGCTGAGGTCAGTTTCCACCAACTAGGGGTTGATGTGAAAAAAAAGGGGAACAGGGGAGAGGAGTAAGGCCAAAAAATTTTGTGCGAAGGGAGAAAGACATTCTTGGATGTGACTTGATGGAGGGACGGTCAGTGCAACAACGGAGATAGGAGCCGATGACCACGTGGCTGAAAGAACCGGGCGTTGCTTCGAGTCCTTTGTCAGCATTGTTGGCAGATCCCTTCCTGCAGTACTGCAGAGTTAAAATTAATTTTTTTTTATGGTTAATTCCTTTTTTCCTAGTTTCCATCCTAAAACACGGTAACCTTGGGGGAAAAGAGTATCATGTTGAGCAGCTGGCAATAAATGATTTATGTTTTAGTTTCCGCATATTAGGACCATCATGGGTATCTGCACGATTAATTAAGGTTGACAGCGCGTCTTGACGTCACAGATTCCATGTATTTTATTGGTTATCACTAATCAAAAATGCCCCAGTTCATTAATTTTTTCTTTAAAGAAAAGATCCCTCTTTTTTCAAATTTATTTTTTTGGTTACTTGGATTCGTGTACAAATATTATGCACGTTTAAGTATGATGGTGACCGAATGTTTTTATCGGCACCATTAAGATTTTCACACCAAGATTTCAGAAATGTCTTTTGTGTTCTGTTGTATTTGATAAGAGATTAATTAATTAATTTCAAAATCGCGGGCTGCTAAAGAAATGTAAGTAAATAATAATTGCACCAAAAAAATATATATCTCCGTCAATACGAGTAGACCTTATTTAAAAAGTTATCCTTGGAAGCATCGGATATGGTTTTCGGGACTCCAGGCAAGTGTTCAGAAAAAAAACGGACGCTCTATATGTCGGCTAATTTTCATTTAATTAGATTAATTTCTAATTAAGCACTCCACCAGAGTAATAGAAATAAGTATTTTGGTTAAACGTATAGTGAAAAGTAAAATCCAAGTTGTTGAAGAGAAAAGCTCTCGAGTTTCCACACAGCGTTTAAGACGTGACGTTTCGACGACCTTGAAGCATCTTCCAGGCGAAGTGTGTGTGAATGACGATGACAGAACGTAGGATCGTCGAAACGTCGCGTCTTAATCGGTGTGGAAAACTTGCAGCTATTTTCTTCACCAACTGCACCGGGAAAAACCTTCAATCTCAGTGTTTTGCTGTAATGTTCCTCATAGGTTATAAGAAGATGAGGACAGCCGTGAAGAATAGTACTCTGATTATTTTAGTTCCTGACAAATCCGATTTAATTTATCAATCTTCCATTGCGAGTTTAGGCTTCGCCCTATGGGAGAAGACACAGAGTTGTCGACGCCCTCTGACGTCACAGAGTGTTACGTGACACTCCACTCGCTCACTCATTCACTCACGACGGCGATATTTTCCCCTTGGAAGTGTCTCTGTGGTGGTTGTCTGTAATCACGCGATGTCTTTATTACGGACAGCAGGGAATGCCTACGCTCGCTTTGCTACGTGGTGCGTGATGTCCCACCTGCTTTAATGATCGCAATGAATCGTCAAGCAACTGAATTGATTTCGCCCTAGTTGGTGAGGGGGGAGAGGGGTTTTTATTAAAGAGAGAGAGAGAGAGATGGGCCAAGGCTCCTTGCAGGAACTTACCTGCCGTCGCTGCTAAATCAAAGTGACAGACCGTGCTTCACTCTAGTGCTTTCACGTGGAACGAACGTAATTAAGTGTGCACACGCACGTAAATCCGGTCATATACGTCTTCAGAGGCACATGGTCTTTCAGAGTAATTACAAGACATTAACTGCCTCAAATCTGCCCTTTAATATACCTGTCACACTGACCTTCAATTGCAAAAAAAAATATATTGTGATAAAAAGGGGGATTTTGTATGGTTGTGGCGTTATGAGGCGCAGTTCGGCCAACAACAAAGGATAGTCGGCCGAAAGATTGTTTTTCCCGCGGGGAAGGCCCGCTTTGCCTGTATAAAAAAATGACGATGGTGAACCCCCGCGGGAAAAATGAGGGCGGGGAACCCCGAAATGTTAAGAAATAGGGGAAGTCCCGTCAGAAGCTTTATAAGGGAAGCCGATGGGTGGCTCGGGAGCAGACGGCAGTAGAGACCCGAGAAGGGAGGCGAGTGCAGCAGATCGTGGTAGAGACCTCAGAGTGGCAGACCAGACGAGAGCAGACCCGAGAAGGGAGGCGACCAGACCAGATCAGACCCGAGAAGACGTGGCTCGACCCCAGAAGGCAGGCGAGTGATCAGACCGCAGAAGGGAGGCGAGTGCATCAGACCCCAGAAGGGAGGCGAGTGGAGCAGAGAGCAGATATCCAGAGACGCACAAACATTCGAGAGGTGGATGTTTGTTGGGCCAGTAATTGTGGGTAAGCGATCTAAAATTTGTGAAACTTGCTCATTGCTCTGAATAAAATTAACATTCAATTATTTTCTTTCTATTTTCAGCTGATGCATACTCCATCTCTTGAGAGACCCAAAATCCCCTGGGATTAAGCCCGTGTCTTCACTTAAATTAATAATCAAAATTATTAAAATTGATCTTATTTGTATTTTAAATTAATAAATGTTATATATACAAAAAAGTATATTACAATATATAACGTAATTACCTAATTAAACGATGACGTAAATTTTAAAAAAGTAGTTACAAGCTTCTTAAACGAGAAAACTTTGGCAGCGTTAGGAATTTACCGACATCACTTTATAGATTCTGAAAACTGATTCTTCAAGCATTTTTACGTTTTGTAAAATTTAAAAACAATCTGTTCAATCATTTTTTAGTGCAAAAAAATTATAAACATTTGTCAAAAATATTAAAATAAATTCAATTGAAACATCTAGAAGCTGCTGAAACGTTTTTCCCCACTTACTAGATAAGGCATTTGAGAATATAGCAACATATGAGAAGGATTAAAGGACGAAAAATTAGCATCGAGGAAACAGCTGCTGTGGTAAAGAACTAACATCCTGGCGTTTTCTCCATGAATTTCATTAAAACGGCATCACAATGACAGTGAAATTTAAATAGTAATTAATTTTTATTTAATTTACTTCATCCAGTAAATATTCGCTAAACAAGATTGTTTAACCATACAATATTATTAAAACAGAAAAAAAGAAGTTATTTTCGTTTGAATGCGCGAAAGAAATCATGAATGGTTGCGGCGTGACACATAAACGGTGCCCAACGTTGGGCGCCAAATTGTAATGGAACGTGTTATGTAAATTTCTCTCAGATAATTTTTTTATTTAAAAAGAGGACAGTTACAATTTATTTTGAAAGAAAAGTTATAAAAAGTTTTCGTCGTTATATTGCCCATTCAACGTGATACGCTTATTACTTCTATATTTTTGCTCCCTTTGTTTAAGGTATTAAAAGTAAATAATGAATTCATTCCGGCCTGACGATGCTTTAACGTTTGTGAGCCTTTTCACAGTCTGGCAGACAAATCGGAAAGGGATAATGTTTGTTCAGCGAATCATTTTTTTTAAAAAAAAAAACGGGACAAAATGGTTTCCATCCTCCCCCCCTCTCAACTCCTCCCGTCGCGTCATATTTTGTCTTCCCTTCCGTTTTGAGAGCTCCGTGGTCATAGATCGTAACTAGCGGGCGTTTGTCGGAGAGAGAGAGAGAGAAAGAGAGAGGGAAGGAAGGAGAGAGAAAGATGAGCACATTTCACAAATTGAAAGTTATTGTTACAGCCCTCGCAATTTCGCATCTGCTGCTGCGGCCGTAAACGTTTTTAATCACTTGGAAAGCACGAGCTAAGTAGTGAAGAGTTACAGTGGCTATGCGGTGTCACTAAGAGAGAGATGGCGAGGTGAAGGTAGTTACTAAGGGAAGCCACGCCTTGCGGTAGTCCCTCCACAATAAAAATAAAAAAAGGGGACAACAGTAGTTAGGGGCAAAGTACGACGGACACAGGAGGTGGGTGGGTTTCGGGGGAGAGAAAAAAAAATCACAGCGTTTTGTAGAGACGTTGTATCCGCTTCCTGGCTCGCCACACCCTTCCCATTGGTGACACGAGGGGTGATCGATCTCTTCTGTTCAATCGCCGTTCGACGCGGAAAAGAGAGAGGGAGAGAGAGAGAGGGAGGATGGAAGGAAGGGCGAATGCAAACTGACGCAGTGCACTACAACTACGGTGAAACACTGATAAATTACTACTGTCAACCCTCCTATTAAAATGAACGACCCACACTGCTTGAACGTCACACAGAGTGTACTTGCGATTGATCTCAGACTACGCAAATCCCTCCTGAAGGGTGGACAGAGTCAACTTTTGCAATAACATTACTCAAATCACCCAAATTCAACAACATTCAGTATACAAATAAGTGTTCACGGCTCCAAAATTATTTTCATTAAAGTAAGAACGTACAAAACATGAAACAGAAGATAATTTAAAGCACAACTGTCTGCCAATTATTAGGAACAATTTTAAAAAAAACCACAACGGTCTTAAAAGTTAAAATGCTTATTGGTATTGAAAATTTAATAAGGTTCCCAAATATTTTAAAATTAATTTTATTAGAAATTTTATATACAACTATAAAAGCGTAACAATAAATTAAGTTAAATTAAATTTCAATTAAAATAAAATATAGAGAAAGAAAAATTTTAATTTAGGCACGTCTGTCACGGTCAGATTTTTTTGAACTATTATAAGGAACAATTTAAGAAAAAACACAACGGCCTTAAAAGTTAAAATGCTTATTGGTTTTGAAAATTTAATAAGGTTCCCAAATATTTTAAAATTAATTTTATTTAAAATTTAATATAAAAAATTAAAAATCTTAAAACAATGAATTAAGCTAAATTAAATTTCAATTAAATTAAAATATGGAGAAAGAAAAATTTTAATTTAGGCACGTCTGTCACGGTCAGATTTTTTTTTCGTTTTCATAACAGGGTTTTGAACTATTATAAGGAACAATTTAAGAAAAACCACAACGGCCTTAAAAGTTAAAATGCTTATTGGTATTGAAAATTTAATAAGGTTCCCAAATATTTTAAAATTAATTTTATTTAAAATTTAATATAAAACATTAAAAAGCGTAAAACAATGAATTAAGTTAAATTAAATTTCAATTAAAATAAAATATAGAGAAAGAAAAATTTTATTTTAGGCACGTCTGTCACGTTCAGATTTTTTTTTTCGTTTTCATAACAGGGTTCTAAACTCCAAAAAAAAATTATTAAAGGAACACCGAAGAATAGTTTACAAAGGAAAATAATTTCTTTAAGGAGTTTATTAAATCTTTGTTTAAAGACTGATAATTAAATTATTATGATGATTATTTTCCCTTATTTATATCAGTTACTTCATAAAATCAAAAATATGTTGATTTCGATTTCCAAACTTTATTCCGAAGGAGCTTTCGGCAATTGCCATGTTCATCTACAAAAAGTTACAAAACGTTCCATATTTATGTACAATATATATTTTTAAAAAATTGTAATGTTTCAAATATTGTAATATTTAACTTATTAAAAAAGGTAACAGAATGACATTACTTCAACATCAGCCATATATACAAGTAATAAATAAATATACTAGGAATGATATTAAAAGATAAATTTTAAAAATGAAATAATATTGTTTTTGCCTGAGAAAAAGGACAGGAAAACTAATAAATAAAAATATATATTATTCATGATATTATAAAACAGGAATATTTTAAAATTTACATATACGTATTTATGGTATGTTGACAAGGTTTATTATTGCTATGGTGGTAAGAATGTCATCCCATTTGTGCTTTCAGTCTCTTATGGGAAAGTAGAATTATTTATTAAATCTTCACTCGGTAACATGCAGTCTTAATATAAATAAATTAATATAAATATAATTAATAATATTAAAACGAAAAAACATGAATGAATTAATTCATTAAAAGCCTTAACTTGGATTTACGTAGAGAATACTCTAATTTATTAGAAAGTAACTTACTTAAGTGAATTACATTATAATTAATCTATATATGTTTTTTTGTTGTTGCAGACGTTAAATACACACAAGCGGTTGTCACTGTACAATTATATCCTACTCAGGTTTATGAAAATTTAATTTTTTTTTCTGGATAAATTCTTTTACAATATAACTATATCAATTCCGTTTTGTTTCTATTATTATCTAGGACGTTCTAATAATTAATGTACGTACTGTATTTATTCAGCTATTTAAACATACGTATTTATGTTATTAAATTCATCAGCACTTGACCAGCGTCTGTTACGTTTCCTTTTGAAAATTACAGGGGTCGACGAGAAACGCCGGTCGTTGTAAAATAACTGTGTACTTACAGCTTTAGTTGGAAATGCAGGATCGATCGTTACGGGGGATCAATTCGGATTATCGTGAGCAAACAACGACCAGGAAAACGTAAATAATAAATAGGACGCGGACGGCTTTGACACAGGTGGAGTGGAAAATTGTTTCTTGAAGAGGCCCGTTTCTAGAAAAACCTTTCTCTAAATAAAATAAAAATAGTAGTTGGTTGTCTGGCGTTGTCCGAGGAATCCATTTAACATTTAGCCCCCCCGAGGCTTCAGTATGACAGTAATCTCTCGATGAACACCTTATAACTGACTGCCATTGTGTTCTATACAATTCCGGTTACGCTACTCAGAAGCCTGACGGTTGATATTGAATTAGATGCCCCAAAAAAAGTACTTTATGTACACTTCTTCAATTTGTAACGGTTACAGAAGCACTAAGTAACACTAATTTTCGACCAATAAATATTATATTAAAATTTACAAGAGTTTTGTATTACGTATCACAATATAAAAACATTTCTGAGTGACGACGCTCGGTAAACCACGGAAACGCTCGGCTTTAGCTTTAGCACACGGGGACTGAAATGTAGTCTTCTTCAATTTGTAACGGTTACAGAAGCACTAAGTAACACTAATTTTCGACCAATAAATATTATATTAAAATTTACAAGAGTTTTGTATTACGTATCACAATATAAAAACATTTCTGAGTGACGACGCTCGGTAAACCACGGAAACACTCGGCTTTAGCTTTAGCACACGGGGACTGAAATTTTGGCCAAATCTGGAAAAAAATAGATTTTCTAATCTATATTTATATTAATATGTCTATAAGCCTTAAAGATCATACAGCAAAACCTGTAATTCTATTTCGCGTCATTTTAAAAAAAAATCAGCAGAAATTTAAAAGGATTTAATTCTAAATTAATAAATTATTACTTTCTTCAGAAATATGTGTTTCTTTCAGCTTCATGATTTCTGATACCAAAAAAACCCTTCTATACGTCACAAATATTAAAATATTGTCATAATTATTTTTTTTACATAATCTACATGACAATACCTTTAAATAAAAAATATTATATTTTGAATTGTTTAAGTAGTTTAGGTGAATCAAATTTTCAAAATGATGAAAAGTGTTAATCATTAAGCAACTTTATGAAGAAGCTCTTAGTAAAAAATTATTTTCTCCCCACCCTTTTATTAAATTTTATAAATAATACTGATAATTGATAATTTTTTCCAGTGCTACATATTAATGTAAGAAAAGGGAAAAAAAATTAAGTATGTAACGCTAGAGGAACATTCACAAAGCTGCCAAATTTTGAAAATAGTTTTCAAAATATCTCACCTGAAAACAAGTATAGAGAAAGAAAAGTTTGTAAATCGATACGTATGAGTGTTGTAAACACACAGTAGTTCAAATTAGAACTCAGTAGGTTTTCATTTAGTGGAATTTTAAAATTTCAGTCCCCGTATCTCCTTAAGTATGTATTTTATTATAATTTATGGGAAATTATCTGACTATATGCAACAGAAATGTTAAGTAACTAATTAGATGTGCTTCGATGATCTTGTACTATTTAATAAACATTAAACAATAGAACTTAATTATTATTATTATGGAAAACTGGTTTTGAGGTGTTTTTTTTCTGCAAACGTTGCTCATTGGTAAAGCTAAAGCCGAGTGTTTCCGTGGTTTACCGAGCGCTACTCCGAACTGTTTTTATATTTTGATAAGTAACACAAAACTCTTGTAAATTTTAATATAATACCAACAGTACCGTACAATTTACATTCAGCTAATATATATTTTTTCAGTCGTGAAGTAAATTTCGTTCCTTAATTTGATATTTTACATTACCTTTTAGTTCAGTTACGCAATATAATTCAAATTGTTTAGAGTGACAAAATAGAAACTTATTTTAATGTTGTAAAATATAAGAAAATAAAATGAAAACCCGAATATATATAAATAGGTCGGGTTTAACTGTAATATTAAATATTCTTAAAACCTGAGACTATTAAATAGCATTGCAGTGATTTAATAAGAATTTAAATAGTGGTGTTTGAAATAAAATCATAAAAGTATGTTTCATAATGACTCGTTACATTAAATTTTAATTCTGAATGTTACGTAAAGATGATTAATTATTGTTCATGTCAATATGATGTTTAATAAAAGTTTTTAATGGTTTCGATTTAATAGTTTTCCTTTCAGTAACAGCCATTGCAACATTTATTTTTACCTTTAATACATGAAAACAAAAAATTAGTCCTGTGGTTTCGAGGTTTATTTTACTAGTGGCTTTCACAGAGGTACTAAATTTTCTATTTACCGAAAGCGCACGCCGAGAGTTTTACTAAATCACTAGCCCTCACAGACTATTTAGGTTGGATTGGTGATCCACGGAAACCCTTTTTAGCTTAGCAGCACGACCAGAAGCTCATTATTCGACGTGTGGGTTTATTACGGCAAAATTCACGCTGCGGTTGGCAGCACTGAGCTGGAGGCTTTTACCTCCATCAGGCTCGATTAGGCGTATCGCATTTCGAGTGATCCTTGATCGCTCTCAAACTCTGCCAAAGAGGGAAATAGAGAGAGAGACAGACAGACAGAAAAAAAGTCGGTGGAAATTTAATACTCCTTTTTTTAAAAAAAAAGAGAGACAAAAGAGACAAAAAAAGAAAAAAAAATACCCCCTGAACCAGGAGAGAATTTAAAACTTGCATACATAATTAATATCAACCAAACGTTTGTACGTATAAAGTAAAAAAAAATGGAAGAAAAAAAAATTAGCAGCGTTTTATTTTGTGGCCCCCTGGAACAGCTATCAAAGCAGAACTGCTAAATTACTTGTTAACGAGACTCTGCTGTCTTTTAATTTACAAAATTAAATTCAAATACGTTGAAAACAGAAAGTTTCGCGCCGTGTCAATGTTTGTGTTTCATCTTGGTACCGATTGCGATACAACTTTCCCCATTTGTGACGTCATGAATATTTATTGTTGTTGTTTACCTTCGCAACAACGTTTTCCCAGTTTTCGAAATTATCATGGCTGATAATTATTAATTTTCTTTTACAACGAAATGAAATAAATTGTTACAGAGATGAAATTAATGTGTATGTGTGTGTGTGAGAATCACTTCAATGATTTGCAGAAAATATTCCTGATGTGTTTCTAGGTTTATTGGTGCCATAACTAATTAAACGGAATGTTTCAATTCCTCTGATGTACAACAACATTCATCTACGCTATTGATACACAATCGAAATCATCAAATTTAACTCTGCGACTAATAAAGAGGACACAGTATTACTGAATATAATTTTAAAGCTAAAAATATATAATTTTACTTTACGAAACCATTTAATTTTTGAGTTTCTATGCCTTTATTCCTCCTTTACGTAGTGCCTAATTTTATTTAATTTCTTTTTCTCATTTTTTGGTCAATATACACATCCGGAAGTCCTCATATTATTCTCCATAAGTTACAGAATATCTTCCTCCCTAAATGATGAATACTATTTATTTCATTAAACGTGGGAGGCTTTTCCTGTAAAGAGAATAAAGGAAGGTTTTTTTTTCTCGGGTTTCCAACCGGATAATCTCTGTACACAGCGACGTTTCAATGGATAGAAAAAACTTCCATCGTTTTCAAGTCTGGAAAATGGTGGAAGAGTTATTCTTCAAAACGTTGCTGGTGCGTGGAAATTACCCGGTTGGAAACCCGAGAAACCATTCTTTATTTATTAATTACTTCAAATTATCGATAATATTGTAAGAAACCCCATTTTTTTAACGAATTAAGAAATTATCAAATTTTACTCTGGGATAAATAAAGAGGACATAGTACTACTGAATTTAATTTTAAAGCCAAAAATATATAATTTTTACTTTAATAAACCATTTTGGTTTTGAACTGATACTCGTTTTTCTTTTACTCCTTTTTTTACACAGGGCAAAATTTTACTTTACATAGACAAAAGTGTAAAGAAAAATAAATAAACATCTGGAAGGCCTCAAATACTTCTGCAGAAGTTACAGAATATCTCCATTCCTAAAGACTAAATAATATTTATCTTTTTAAAGATAAAAGGTTTTCCCGGAAAAGAGAATGAAGTAAGGTTTCTCGGGTTTCCAATCGGGTAATCTCCGTACGCAGTGACGTTTCGACGGATTGCACTTCCATCATCTTCCAGTATAGTCGATGATGGAAGTACTACCCGTGTCCCTGGTTAGAAACCCGGAAAAAACACTTTCTCTGTTTTCCTATTTAATAAGTAAAAATTTCAGACTTCATTTTTATTTTTAACATTTTTCAAAAAGGAAAAACACAACGTTTCGATACTTATTTGTATATGATTTTTGTAGGGTTCGATAAAATGAATATATTTTTTGCATATGTTTCTCCAAAGGATAAAAACCGGAAGAAGGTGCAAATTAGCACCGAAACGTTCTGTTTTTCCTCTTTGGAAATTGTAAAAAATAAAAGTAAACTCGGAAATTGTAAAAAATAAAAGTAAACTCGGAAATTGTAAAAAATAAAAGTAAACTCGGAAATTGTAAAAAATAAAAAAGTAAACTCTTAAATTGGTCGGAAAATTTTCACTTATTATTACAAAATCAGACGTTAAGGCATACGGAGAGCCTGTTTTTGTTGAGATATTTTCAAAATTATTTTCAAAATTTGGCAGTTTTGGAAATGTTTCTAGCGTTACATCCTTGAATATATTTTAGCTTTTCTTACATTAATTATTAGGGCTGGCCACTGTTATCAATTGTCAGTATTATTTTCAAAATTTAATGAAAGGGTGGGGAGAAAATAATTTTTTACTGAGAGCTTCATCCAGTTAATTTAAAATTGACACTTTTCATCATTTTTGAAAATTTGTTTCACCTAAACTAATTGAACAATTCGAAATTTAATATTTTTATTAGTTGGTATTATCATGTAGATTATCTACAAAAATAATGAAGACAATATCTAAATATTTGTGACGCATAGAAGGGGTTTTTGGTAGCAGAAATCTTGATGCTAAGAAAAGACACATTTTTCTGAAGAAAGTAATTTAATCCTTTCAAATTGCTCCTGAGCCTTTAAAAATGACGAAATTAAATAAATTTTTTTTGCTATATGAATTGTAATGTTAATAGGCATATTAATACGGAAAAAAATTAGAAAATCTATTTTTTCCCGATTTTCGCCGAAATTTCAGTCACCGTGTCCCTTAAAATACAACCTTTATTTTTCTATTTATCAATAATGTTTTATGAAGACGTATTTTTTTTCTCGTCGCCTAAATATTAAAAAAATGTATTTTATTATGACAGTCGGTGACGTTATCAATTAAAATGGATGAAATGGTGTATAATATTATTATTATTATTAGCGAATTACGCCAAAATTTTCGTATTTTTGTGTATATTAACCTAAATATATTTCAGCGTAAAACTATGAGTGCAGGAAACGTTAGATATTCATAAGAGTTTAAATTGAAAGAATTTTTTAAAAAAATAAGCCACCATCCCTTAAACTGATAAATTTATGACCGTAGTATTTCTAGTTTCAGTTGATTCGTATCTGTCGAATTTTTAGTTAAAATTGAAGAATACTAGGGTTCGATAAAATGACTTTGTTAGCTAATGACGTCAGAAAAATAATGTTATTTTTTTAAAAATTAAACTCCTGAAATTACAAAAATAAAAAGTCCATAACTTTTCAATTACATATTTTACTTCTTTGATTATGCGGAAATATTTTATTTAAATTTATAAACTAAATAATTTTTTTTTGTCAGATTGGAAAATATAGCCTTTTTCTCCGGACTTTACTAGGAAACCAGTTTTTCCGGACCAATTTACATACTTTATTTTTATTAACGTCATGATAGTTTTAATTTCACATTACGTGAACTCTGAAACTGGTTTTCCTAGGTAAACTGTTTGTCAAATATCTCTCAAGTGTGACGAGAGTCTTACACAACCTTCCTTAATAGCATTTATCTTGGGTCAACAATTCTCCATTTAAAAAAAAAATTAATCAGGAATGCAGGAATTCACGTCGTTCTTCCTACTTCAATTAATTAACAGAATTTTCCCCCCTCACGGTCTGTATTAACGACCCTAGCTTTCCTTATCTTTGTGTAAGCTTATCTTTTCACCCAGTTACACTATGTTGTTGTTGTTGTGTGTGATGTTGCGATAACGCGAAGTTACTGTTTGGTACAACTCTTTGTGTTTCAGTGGTGACTGTCGCGTGCCGGTGAAGTCCAAAAGCCAATTCTTATCAGTCACAGGAGGAGAGGGGGAGGAAAAGGGGGGGGGAACAGGAAATGACAAAGAGCTTTAGAGTCATTTTTTAAGGGTACAAAAAGGCACAATTTACATGAAAAGTAAATGAATCCAGGTTGGAAAACAATGCTCACTCAGAGCGTTGATAAAGGAAAATAATCTGTTTCGGAATTAATCTGCCATTTGTTGTTGTGAAAGTCATACCAACACGTTTCTCGCTCAGTATCTGACGTTTCTACAAAATAAGAGGGTTAAAAGAGTGAGAGTCGTCTATAAAAACAACCCCGTCGGATTCTAGTGTTTGAAATACGGTTAAATGAATTTCTTGCCATCTTGTGGCGAAATTTGTAACTATATGAACACAATGTATGAGAAATGCAGAAAATGTCACCCTCTTTTTCTTCTTTCAAGCCACCCTTTTATTATTCACGTTCAAACATCGGTCAGTCATTTAGCAGGCAACCTTTTAGGTACACGCTTCATGTAGTAATAAAATCAATAAATAAATGTTGTTGTTGTTGTTGTGGTATTCAGCCCTAAGACTGGTTTGATCCAACCTTCCATGCTAACCTAACTTGCGCAAGCCTTTACATACCTTTATAACTAGCACAACACACATCCTCCCAGACCTACTTAGCCTTCCTCTTCTGTTCTTACCTCACACAGTTCCCTCTAATGCTTATTTACAAGACCCTTATGTCTCAAAAAGTGGCCTTTTTGATTTAATTTTTTTTAATTATTATTTTTAAAACTTTTATCGTACAGATTATCAGTTAGGACGATAACGATACAGTATATACAATATTAAAAAGGTATATAATTAACATGATAACGTGAAGATAGGTTAATTCATTTAATTAACCTACTTTAGGAGAATTGGTTATGTTTATTTATTTTTGCGAGTACCTGAGGGAGGGGCATACGACTTAGGTGGGTGAGGATTGACAGGTAGAGAACTGATTTATGGAGGATTAATGAGGATGTGACATGATGGTAGAGTGGGTTAGGGTGATGATCATCAGGGGGAAGGAAGGATGAGGTCAATCGGAAGTTTTCTTTTGAGGCTAGGGGAGCGTGTGGAGGAGGTATGTGGAGGAGGATTGTTGTGAAATTGCTGGATCGTGGGGTTTGGGTGGTTGAGTGTGGCCTATTAATCTATCCCTTCTCTTAGTCAACGTCCTCCATATTTTTTTGCTTTTTCCCCTATTCTGTTTAGAACTTCCTCGTTTGTGATTTTTTTTTCCATCCATCACATTCTCCTATAGCACCACATTTCAAAGGCTTCTATTCTTTTCCTTTCCCCAACTCCTATGGTCCACGTTTCGCACCCATATAACGTCACGCTCCAACGATTTCCTAATAATGACCTTTATGTTACCCCTAAGTGAATCTCTCTTTTTCGCGAAGGCCTTCCCTTGCCTGTGCTATCCTAGTATATGCCTACTATACTTCTACCACCACTAGTTATTACGATTCCCAAGTAACAGAATTCCTTTACTTCCGTCAAAATATCCCTTTTCGATCTATCACCCTTTATTATTCCACTGTTTTCCCCTCACTACACTCCATTACCTTGGTTTTCCCTCTATTAACTCTTTCTCCAGGACTACGTTCATGCCATTTGACATTAAACGGAATTAATTTCCCGCGTTCCCCCCCATGGAGAGGAGACTTCCAGACTTTGTCCAGAGTATACTTTTCCGATGTGTGTGGGGGTGATAGCTACACCATGCCCGAGGGGTGAGGGGGGAAACCCGCGTAGCTATGAGGTGAATGAGGGGGGAATTCCAGGTCACTGGGTTCTTCCTCCGGCCTTTAAAGGGGCGCTGCTGTATCCCAGAACCAACGACACAAGTTCCACATCTCCGTGTCCTCCTCTCCCGCTCAATAGTAGTAGTGGAGACAGACCAACCAACCAAAACCACTTCTTCACATCAAAAACCCCTCGACCCATAAAAAAGCTTGCTTCTTTTGCGATTCATTACATCGACCAGGCGAGGGAACCACGCCGCCGCCCTTTAAAATAAAACACTCCGCCGGGGCGAGGAAGAGAGAGGAAAGGTCACAGGTAATGCGACAGACGCAGCAGAAACCCCACCGCACGACCGAATCCATTCAGAAAAGCCTCAAGCGAAACTGTTTTACAGCGAAAACTCGTACTTGATAATAGGACTGTGACATTTAACAGGCACAGAGAGTGCTGGAGGATGCAAGTTTTCTAGGGTTTCCTCGCTTGCATTTCTCGTTAGCTGAACAACCGGATAGGAGCCTTTAAACTATAGCCCGGAGACCCTTACTCTACCTCCCACATTCCTTTCCCATCCTATTTAAGGGAAATTGCTTGTTTCAGGATCACTACTCATTTAGCTTGATAACCGAAAAAATTAGAATACTTTCTACCACGAATTCGAGATCGAGTTGCAAACCTTTCTTCAAAAGTTTGCAAATACTTACTTTACCAAGCCTGTATATATTTATGAAATATTAAAGTTTGTAAAGCGAAACACTAATTTGTTTCAAACAAATGGCGAGTTTCATGAATACGCGACTAGAAATCAGAGGTTCAGCTCTAAGGTCGGACAAGCATCGCCCTTGTTCTCTCTACACCAGAAAAGTATTCACAATACCCCCGGGGATAATTTTATACAACAGCCTTCCTTCCGCCAGAGGTTAAAAATAGTACCTACAAAAGCTTCGTGAAGCAGAGTAAAACTATTCTTTTAAATGGCGCTGCTGCTGTTTTACTCGGTACAGGATTTTCTTAATCGTCCTTCTAGTATTTAAATCAAGGTTCCTGCTGCAAGTGTTGAATGAGCTGCTGCCTTGTAAAATAGCACATCACATATCTTTAAAATTTCTATTCAGTTTTTTCTGCTCTTTTGTTTGTTTGTTTCATGTATATAGCTGCTGCTGGAGCAAGGACAGTTTCCTGGTCCAAGTAGTTAAAACTCCTCCATTGCGTGTTCCTCAGTGTGTGCTTGTTTGTGTTTCCCAGTGTGTGTCCGTGTTGTGTTTATATTGACTTTTGTCTATATACACTTTCTTTTACTAATTTATTTTAAGTTTATTTTTCTTTAATTATGTACTTTATTTTGTTCATTTTTAATTTTTAATGTATGACGTATCCTATTTCCTCAATCGAGGATTAATGGAAACAACAATAAATCTAAATCATTATATGTTGTTGTGGTAATCAGTCCTAAGACTGGTCTTTTCCATGACAGCTTATCTTGCACGAGTCCTTTTATTTCCGCATAAGTACCACATCCCACATCCTCCCTACTCTGCTTAGCTTATTCTATCCTTCGCCTCCCTCTCCTCTTCATACCCCACACACACTTCACTCTCTATCTCTAATTTTACAAGACCCTCGAGCCTTAAATCGTGGCCTATTAATCTATCCTTTCACGTGGTTACTCATCATCCTCCGTATTGTTCACTCTTCCCGTATTATGTTTAGAACTTCCTAGTATCTGATTCTATCCACCCATCTGATTATCAGGATTCTCCTACAGCACCACGTTTCAAATGATTCTATTATTTTTCTTTCTGCAACCGCCTACCGTTCAGGTTTTGGACCCTTATAACGCCAAACTCCAATAACATTTTTAGCAAAGATTTCCAGTATATTCACATTTATATTACCTGTTATTAAATTTCTCTTTTTTTCGCGAAAACCTTTCTTGCTTGTGCTATCCTACTCTTTATGTCTGCTATACTTCTACCATCCCTAGTTATTACGCTTCGCAAGTAGCGGAATTCCTTAACTTTCGTCAAAGTAACCCTTCTCAATCTTTGTTACTCCACTGTTTCCCCATACTAACACTCCACCACCATTGGTTATCCCCTAATTAATCCTCATGTTGCAGTCTTTCTCCAGAACCTCGGTGAAGAACTATCTCCCTTTTCTGTCCAATCGGAAATAATTTTTATAAAAAACAGGTACACGATTGCTGAAAAATCGATACTCTGACCACGTGTCAGAGCAAATCTGGGATGACAGTCTGCCGTTGACCAGGTAGGCCCAGGCCTTCAATGGGATGTAGAGCCGAAGACGAAGTAGTCGATCGGAAGAAGAAGATTAGTGGGGATCAATTATTAGGTCAATTATGGAGGTCGTGACGTTTCACAAGAGAAAGTAAACATACGCCTCGAGGAACATGAGACCGAACAATTGGAGTTCAAGAGCTGATAATTTTTTTTTTGGGTAACAGGCAACATGAGGGTGATCGTGAAACAGGCAACTCCCCTTTAATAGCAAAGGAAGGGAATTGAAAAGGGGGGATGCGGAAGGTAGAGCAAGGTAGCCAAGGGTTGAGAGGAAATAATTTAAAATTTTACCTGGTTACTTAACAACTGAGGGAGATTATTAGCGAACCGAGCCCATAAATAAAATACGTAAGGAAGACGTCGTGATAAATTTCAAAATTGATTTCCCCAGTAGTTTATCTGGTGATAGCGATCAGAAAATAAAAACGATTTCTTGTTGCACGATTTTAACGGATGCAACCGATATGAGTGAGTGACAGCTCCGAAATAAGATTCTCAGACGACGAAGCGGGGGGAGGGGAGAGAGAAAAAAAACCCACTGCATGCCATCATCTTTCTTATTTTGTGTCGACGTCGATAAGAAACGATATGAAACGACCCTGCGATGGCGGAGGAGGAGGATGAGGAGGAGATACTACGGGATTCAGAAACAGCGGACCGATTAATAGCTCCAGGACCTCCCGAAACCTTTCCTCCTCCATTGCTGGTGCACAGATTGAAATACATTTTGCTCCAGCCGCCATCAATCACTTTCTGTAACAACAGCGAGCGAGCGCCAGTGCAGCCGCCAAAAACTTCCCGAGTCGGGGGTCCTGCTGCCGGTTTTGATTAATGGCGTCGTCTCCTACTCCTCCTCATTCTACGCACCACCTTCTCCTTCTTTTGCTGTCAAAAGAGGAATAAATATATCAGTATAAAAAGAAAGGTTTGGGCGGGGAAAGGAGAGGAAACCAACCCACCAACCGACGTCGCTTGACAAGGAGAACGACACGGACCGCTGGCGATACACTTTTTACCCTTTCCTCAACTTTCTGAACGCACAGCAAGATCTTACAGCTGGAAGCAACGATATTAATGCAAAAAAAATGGTATTCTCCAGGGGAACTTACTACATACACAGGTTAAACGTGAGAGGAGTTGAAAATTTAAAAAAATAATTGTTATAAGATATTTTATTATTCCTTATTATAAGACTTTTAATATCCACTCCACACTAAGCAGACAAACATTACCATTGAAAATTGACGACGAAAAGAAAATTAGAAAACCAAACATCTACCCCATAATTTCTTTATTAAATTAAATATGAGACTATTTAGAATAATTTTAAATAATCATGTGCTGGTATTCAGTCCTAAGACTGGTCTGTTTCAACCCTGCATTATAACCTATATTGCGCAAGCCTTTTCATTTTCCCACAACTAGCATATCCCACATCCCTCCTAATCTGCTTTGCAGGCTTACGCTTCGTTCTTAACCCACACACAGTTCCCTCTGATGCTAATTTTACAAGACCCTCATGTCTTTAAACGTGGCCTATTAATCTCTATCCCTCATCTTGGTCAACGTCCTTCATATTGTTCGTTCTTCCCCTATACTATTTCTTCTGTCATTACCACATACACGTCCGTCTAATACTAATTTTACGAAACCCTTGTGTCTTAAAACGTGACCTATTAATCTCTATCCCTTGTCTTGGTCAACGTCCTTCATATTGTTCGCTCTTCCCCTATTCTTCTGTTTAGAACTTCCTCGTTAGGGATTCTATCAACCAATCTCATACAAAGGCTTCTATTCCTTTCCTTTCCCGATCTCCTACAGTCCACATTTCGCACCCATATAACGCCACACTCGATATTAACATTTTTAGTAACGATTTCCTAATATTCAGGCTTATATTACCCGTAGGTAAATTCCTCTTTTTAGCAAAAACTTTCTTTGCCTGTGCTATCTTACTCTTTATGTCTACTATACTTCTACCATCCCTAATTATTACGCTTCCCAAGTAGCAGAATTCCTTAACTTCCATCAAAATATCCCTTCCCAATCTAACACCCTTTGTTATTCCACTGTTTCCCATTCAACACTCCATCACCCCTTGGTTATCCCCTTATTAATCCTCATGTTGCAGTCTTTCTCCAGAACCATGTTCATGCCATTCATCATTGTTTCCAAGTCTTCTTTTGACTCTCCTAATACTAGAATATCATTGGGCAAACCTTAGGGTTGTTATTTCTTCTTCTTCTTCTTGCAATATGATTCCTTCTTCTACATTATGTTTTAACATTCGTCATCACCTGTTCTATATGTATGTTAACCAGCATTATATTAAATTGAAATGTACTCTCTGCAACGTGGTTACTTTGATGAAGCTAAAACCGAGCGTTTCCGCGGATTTCCCGAGCGTTACTCAAAGCTATTATGTACAGTGATATCCAAGGAAAAATTTAAATTTCCATTTATATTATTATTATTATTATCTCATTACCCCCATATTTTAATTATACTCAAGGTCTTACGTAAAATTATTTCTAGTGAAATAAAAATTTAGGAGTTCTTTAATGTTGCTGAAATTAGCTGTTGTGTCCTTGAGTTTGGAAATGGATTAGAAAAACAAAATAACAGGGTGTTGGTAAATGGGTTCGATGGCGGAGTAAAAGAAAAATATTTTGCATTAAAACAATTTCAGTTTCGTTATTAATTAAGGGGAAGGATAACAAAGGGAGGTAATTAACTGCAGAAATGGTTAGTCGCTCATAATTAATAGAACCTTTTGATCGGGAATATAATTATCTGACGATTACTGTGATCAAAGGGAGGGGAAAGGAAAATTAAATATAAAAGCAAAACTGTTAAACGTATCAGGTAACGTAATGACACATTTTAATGACGCAGAATCAGCAATTATTTTGATGTTAGTGACGTAATAATCTCCGCCGAAGCTGTTAAGAAGCTCGTCGTATTCGTCCGTCTAAAAGACACAGAGCCATCAAATTATTCCTGTCTTTATCTATTTTTCCACCCTCCAAACTTCTCCGTAGCAAGCTGATAACAGTTTTTACGACACCGAGAACGTCTTTTCTCCTTCTACGTTTCCCACCCACCCCGCGGTAAACTCTTTCCATTACCCTCCATCAACACTTTCACATTCTCCCTCCTCCCCCCCACTCCCCAGAATCTTTTATCAGCTTATCGTTGCAATATATATTTTACAAGGAGATATTGTTTTATGGACTATGAACGGACTTTGTCTTCGTTGATTTCTAGGTTTAGAGTTGTGAAGTTGTTGGCTGCGTCGTGGTGCAGAAAATTGTGTGTTTAACTAACGAAGGATAAGTAATTCACAACCCTTAAAATTTTAACTTGAAAATGGCTGGATTTTAATTTAAAATGTTGTAAAAAAATCGTAAGCCTTTCCTGAAATGTTCTCATATTTTTTCCCCTCCACTGGACATCTGAAACTTTTTATTACTGTTTAAACTCAAATTTTCAACAAATATATATATCCCCACAATTTTTGATTTTTTAAAATATCCATTTCCACGAAAATATGACCTAAAAAATTTTATCACTAAGGAACATTGACCTAATACATTCAAATTAATTTTGAAGATACTAAATTGGAGGGGGTTTTTGAGGTACAAAAAATTTCCAGACTGATAAAAGCTATATTATAAATCCCTAACATTTTAGTAATCTAATATAGACAAATACCATATTTTAATTTAATAATTTCAATAAATTATATTCACATTACCTACAAATCAGTGCCTCAAAATACCTACTACTTATTTTATATCAGATGTTTTAAGATAAACAGAGGGTTTTTCTGAATTTCCGAACTTGAGAAACCCTCAAGCCTGATTTCGTCGTCGAATGTTCGTTTAATGTGGAGAGAAAAAAGATAATTTATTGAATTTAGATATTTTAAATGAGCCTGATGTGTAGATATGGTATTCTACCAGACTAGAGGGAAAATACTGAGGAGCTGACAAAGTTGAGATGCCGGGATATACCGACTAAATATACCTCCGTCGTTGTAATTTGAGGTGAAGAAAAGTAATTACTCAATCTATAAGTGAAGTTAACAACAATTTTTTTTCTTGGCGCCCAACGTGGAGCGCTGCTCAAAATTATTCTATCATGCTTGACGGAAAATCCTGAGGAGCTAACAACGCTGAGCTCCGGAGATATATCAGCTAAATATACTTCCGTCATTGTAATTTGATGTGAACAGACTGATTAATAAATCTATATGTGAAAGCCACACCAAAAGTTTTTTGTTGGCGCCCAACGTGGAGTGCCATTCAAAATTTTGTACTGACTTTTTTATTTATCACAATAATCGTAATTCGTCAGAAACAAACAAAATAAAGATACTAAACCATCACTTTGATTCCCCTAAATTGAAAAAAGTTGCCCAGTCGTTAAAAGCATAGACAGTTGATGCGAGTATAAACACACACGAAAAAAAAGGATACTACTCTAACAAAGGTTATACTTTACCGCATGTTTCAAAACTGATTTTACCCTCCCTTCAGGCATTTCAGGCATCAACACGTAACGCATTTTGATGCCCATTGTTAATTTAACGTTCCAAAAGGTATTCATATAATATTATATTTCACTATTATGAAATGATGAATTTCATCGCAAGGTTCTAAAAGAAATAGTAATGCAATGAAATAGACAGGTGACTACAAAGGGAATATATTTGAAAAAAATTATATATTTAAAATTTCATTATGCCAAACGTTGGGCGCCATTCAAAATTTGTGGTATTAATTTTCTTATTTTTCACAATTAACCACCATTTTTGGAAAAACAAAAAAAAATAAATGTCGTACTCTAGCAAAAAGATATAAAAATTTCCGCAAGTTAAAAAAAATGTAATTTACCCTGTTTTCACCACAAACTCATGAGACATAAATCAGCAACATATTTTGATGCCTATACCTTATTAAAATTTTGAATATAATATTCCACGTTTATTGTTAAGATGAATTTGGTAGGAAGGTCCTCAAAGAAATTGTAAGGCAGGTATTATATTAATAAAAAATTCATGAGTTTCTTTAATCAGTAAATTTATTCGATAACCTGACTCATCAGCACGGAGATGTTTTCACTGTACGTAAATTGATTTTTATTTTATTACATTTTCCTCTTCCCCGACTTCCTATCCATGCACTTGTCTACTTCAGACGTCTCCTCCCCTCTTTATCCGCAGTCAATATGTTTTGTGCCCCTTTTTTTGTCACTGTATTTTTTATTTCTCTCTCTCTCTTTTCTTGCTGCGTCGGACGCGGCACCTCTCTGTAGGATGGAGGAGGAGGAGGAGGGAGAAGGAGACTACGGCGAGGAGAAGGATAAGGAGAAGAAGGAACGGCGTCGGGTAGAGAATTCCTTGCATAGCGAACCTCAGGCTTCCGCTGTTCATTCCAGCGCGACTCACCTCGGGAAAAGAGAATTTCACAGCAGCGAAAGGGGGGAAGGGAGACAAGGGCAAGAACACAAACACTGGCTGGCTGACTAGTTAACAACGACGCAGAAATAAAATAATCAGTCACGCAGAAATTACCCCGTGAAATATTGAAACATAATGGGAATGATATCGTACGTCTCATTATATAAGGAAATAAAACACAAGAAAATATTAATATTTCAACTCTGCTGTGCAACTTACACAACACTCATAATGAAATACAACCGTTTAAAATATATTATATTTCTAATAAAAAAAGGTATTACACTGCAAAGAGAAAAAATAAAAACCGTACGGATTTTCCGATGATATTGTAATATTAGGGGAGTCAGAAGAATACTTGGAAACCATAAAAATGACGAAACGTGGTACTGGAAATCGAGTTCAATATGCGGACTAATAGAGGGAAAACCAACGTAATGAAGTATAGTATAGGAGATAGTGGAATAACAAAGAGTGTTAGATCGGGGAGGAATATTTTTAAGGACCTTAAGAAATTCTTCTACTTGGGCACCATAATAAATAGAGTACGATAGCACAGGCAAGGAAGACTTTCGCAAGATGAATAATTTTACTTACGGGTAATATAAATGTGAAGATTACTAGGATATCAATGCTAAAAATTTTGGTATGGACTGCCGCTTTATATGGGGGCGATACGTGGATGGTAGGAAAACAATAGAGAATGAGATGGGTGGATAGAATCACTAACGAGGAAGTTCTAAACAGAATAGGGGAAGAGCGAACAATATTGAGGACTTTTCACCACGAGAAAGGATACGTCTTAAGGCATGAGGTTCTTGTAAAATTAGCATTAGAGGGAAGTGTTTGGGGTAAAAGCAGAATACAGAGGCAGGGATGGTTTACGCTCAGCAGATTGGGGAGGATGTTTTAATTATGCCGAAATGAAAAGGTTTGCGCAAAATTTGTTAGTACTTAGAGTTGCATAAGAGCAGTGAATGCCACAAAAACAACAATCCTTATAACGAGAAATTCCAAGACAACAAAAACTGCTGTAGTGAGTTGCAACGCTGAACATCGGGGGACAACCAACGATTTATTTCCAATAACTCAGATCCACGCACATCAGAAACGATTTTTTTGTTATAATTTGTCTATTTTAATTGTGTGTAATGAACTTGAAGAATATCGGAAGGTCTTTAAACAAAAATGGCGATATTTAAGGTTTTTTTTTCGAAAACCGTTATACGTGCAGAACAATAAATTTTCAGACTATTTTTAATCATTTGGTGTGTGTGCGCGGAAGCAATATAAATAAATTATTATTCATAAATTTCCATAATAAGCAGACGGTTAGGAATAAATAAATAAACCTAAAATGATAAATAGATAATAAATCGTATTAAAATATAGACTAAATAATCTCCAAGGGGCGGTTAAACCGAAATCTGATCCAAGAATACAGAGCAACTATGTATTGCAGAACGGAGAATCTAACAATCTGTAGAAGTTAAAGTTATAAATTTTACTATTTTAATTTTATTAAAAAACCAAATTAATACTTCAGTCTGAAGAAGATGGCAGAGAAAGCCATTGAAACGTCACTGATAATCTCTTTGACCCGGTTGGAAACATAAATAATTATTATTTTAATAAAAAATATTTTTAAAGCTTTCATGTATAATTTTTTTGTTGAAGTAGTTAACTAAATTACCTGAAGAAGCCTCATAGATGGTGACGAAACGTATATTTATCCAAGTAACAACTTCATGCCTGCAATTCGATTTTCATTTTATTTGTTTTAATTATTGGGACAAAGAGATGTCAAACGGTTCGATTTTTGCCATAGGATTTCAATAAATGTAATCGTATAATTTTTCTGCTACATAAGACGTCGATCAAAAGGACGGTTTTATTAATTTTAATTTTTATTGTTGAATGAGAAAGAGGAAAACAGCTGCAATTTTTTCATGAAATAAAAAAAAACATACCAGAGTGAAAGGCACATGGGTTTGTTTCGTTATTTTTTTTAAAAAAATGGGTTAACTGAAACTAGAACTAATCGATTGCATTGAGTTCCCGGGGGAGAGTTGCCCGGAACAGGTGGATGAAAACTCGGCAGAAAACTAGGCTTTGGAAGCTGGGGATGGGGAGCGGTTAATAAAACGAGCCACGAGGTCGCTGCTGCCAGAAATTAATCTACATTAATAAAATGGACGAGCTACCAGTGTGGTGGTCAGGTGGCTGGCAAAACCGAGGGATTCGAGTAGTCGCCACACCAGGGAGAGAGAGAGAGAAACATTATTGACTGTAAACGCTTTAAATACTCTGCGAAAAGTTTCGAACTTACGCTCACAAGGCAACATAATGGAAAAGCAAAATAAAAATATTAAATAATGTTAGGAGACGTTTATTTGAAATTAACAGATTTATGAATAGAATCTGGTAGACACTGTTGTGATTAAATAAAAAAATACTTTTTTTAAATTACAAGTACAAACAAGAATAAGTAAACGTAAGCATTTATAATATGGATAAGCCAGCATTGATTATCCTGTACCAGATTAACGACCTGTATTGATATTTTAAAAGCTAGAGTTCTCTTAAAGATAATGAGATTTTCGTCAGAAAGAGAGAGAGAGAGAGAGAGAGAGAGAGAGAGAGAGAGAGAGAGAGAGAGAGAGAAGGAGAAAAGGAGAAAGAAAAAAATTAGTTAGTGTAAAGAAAGAAACTGAAAATGTAACGAGAAAGAAAGACGTCGAGGTGAATGAGACAAAAAAAAATTAAGGCAGCCTCGCTCCCTTTTGTCTTTTGAAAAATTAATCTCCTAATTACAATTATTCTGATTCGTCCTGAAATTTTAATCGAGGGCGGCAACTTTACCTCTAATACTTATTAAGGAGGAAGCTTCGAAGGTGTCTTGCTCTAACTTGGCTTTCCTTTGCTTGTCACTCGCATAAAGTAAAACTGACTTTCAGTTCAAACTATTATATTTTTCTGGAGATGTTACACGATATATATATACATACAGAAAAATCCATCAATAATTTTGTAAACGCTTCATAAAATTAGGTATAAAATAGTTTTTAAAAACACGAGTTAATCTATTCTTAGCTGTTATTAGTTTTATAACTTATAATAACTGACTGTTTTAAATTGTAAATGAGAAAATGTCCTATAACTCAAAATAATGATTAAATTTATTCCTTACACAACATTTTGTCCCTCAGCTTTGGACTTCATATGATTTTTTTTTAATTTCCTACGTAATATTTTTGATGCCAAATAAATAAACGTCTGTTTTCGAAATAATTAAATGAAATAAATTGAGTACGAGGTACAGGAAAAGTTCTCTTTTTTTAGTTGAATCGACGTTTCTTCGCCACATTTGGGAATTCTTCAGGATACGTTAATGCAAAGATTATTTTAAATACTCAAAAACAACTTTTTCATGTTAACATATTTTACAGTGTAATCACCTGATAAAGTCTCAAATATTTATAATCACGTTCGAAGAAACATTATCTGAGTAATTTCCATAATATGAGTAAGAAACAATAGATTCAACTAGATGAAAAATTTTTCTGTACCTGGTCCATAATTTATGTAATTCAATGCAATTTCTTTAAATTTCTCTTCGAATATTGGGTTATTTTGTGATTTTGTTAGTCAGTGTCAAGTTGAAAAATTGCAGTTACTCTGTAATTAATATCTGCCACAGTTTACCATGTTTTATTTATTATTAAAATATAAAATAAACCTTTGAAATTTAAATAGTCAGTTCAGTCGTCTTTTAAAAATCAGTTGAATCATTTTTCAAAGATTTTTTATGTCAGTTTGATCACATTTAAAAAGTTGTTTATGTCAGTTGAATCATCGTTCAAATGATTTTAATGTCAGTTGAATCATCGTTCAAATGATTTTAATGTCAGTTGAATCATCGTTCAAATGATTTTAATGTCAGTTGAATCATCGTTCAAATGATTTTAATGTCAGTTGAATCATCGTTCAAATGATTTTAATGTCAGTTGAATCATCTTTCAGAGCTTTCCATATGACGTATGAATAATCTTTAAGAAGTTTTGTATATCAGCTGAATAATCTTTCGATAGTTGTTCATGTCAGTTGAATCATCTTTCTTAAGTTATTTTAGTTAAATAAGTTTTCAGAAGTATTTTAGTCAGTTTAATAATATTTCAAAAGTATTTTAGGTCAGTTGAATAATATTTCAAAAGTATTTTAGGTCAGTTGAATAATATTTCAAAAGTATTTTAGGTCAGTTGAATAATATTTCAAAAGTATTTTAGGTCAGTTGAATAATATTTCAAAAGTATTTTAGGTCAGTTGAATAATATTTCAAAAGTATTTTATGTCAGTTGAATAATATTTCAAAAGTATTTTATGTCAGTTGAATCATCTTCCAAAAATTGTTTATGTCAGTTGAATCATCTTTCCTAAGTTATGTTAATTGAATAATATTTCGAAAGTATTTTATGTCAGTTCAATCATCTTTAAAAAGTTGTTTATTTCAGCTTAATACTCTTTCAAAATTGTATATGTCAGCTGAATCATATTTCAAAAGCTGCTTTTTTATCGGTTCTATAAATATATTTTTTAACATAATATTAAAAGCTAACAACAATTATTGGAAAATTCGTACACATTATTATTCAATTATACTATTTAGTTATTAAACATAAATCATGAAATTTAAGATAATTGTAATATAAATGGAGTCAAAACTTTACGAAAGGAAACATTACATCTATTTCCTAAAAAAATATTAATAAATTGACGGAGATCGTTAAAATAACGTTTGAGGGATTTGCAACAAAATCAGACTTTTATGTTAACGGTTGGCAATTCCTACTCTTTCCAAACTCCTCTTGGTTGACTGTTTTCTGACTAAAGAAGAGGACAAAAAAAAACCCAGTACTTTAGCTACTAAATACTCCGATTTTTGCGATGCTTATTTCGGTTTAATAAAAGGGGAGCGGTTTTTTAATCTTCATCCTCCGCTCCCCTCCCCTTCCCTCCCCTTCCCCCCCAACAATCCCCATCCCTATCCCATAAAAAAATACTTCGCCACTCATCTGTGATTCCAATCAGTAGAGAAGTTCGTTCGGCCATTTCCGCGGATCGCTTTCAAATTCACAATCCTTGTGAATAATCTACAGCAGCAGCATCCAGCATCCAGCAGCCTTCCGTCCCCCCGAAAACGGACTTCCTACGGAAACTGTATGATAATCCATTAATCAGATTTATTCGGAATCGCTTCCACTCGAATTTTGTTCCTGAAATATTGGGCCTATTTAGCTTTATTTTATTATCTGATGGTCGGGTAAAAGGTATACTTTTTTGATAGAGATTTTTTTTTTGGATTCTAGAGTATAAGAGGGACCAGAGACTCAATTGAGGACTAAAGAGCTACTTACCTATCGAAACAGGATTAAGTCATCAGACACACTCATACATATTACATCGGAAATAATACTGGAATGTATTATCAAAAAAATAATTATATCATAGTTCCTAAATAAATAATAATGTTACTTAATTTTAATTCTATTCTCTTGCATTACACTCCCATTTTAATTAAAATATTTATTAGTAAATAAAAATAAATGGACAAAAGCCATGGTTTTCGGACTTTTAAATTTAAAATTAATTAATTAATTAATTAAAGAAACAGCCAAGTTATCTTATATTTATTCAAAAGTGACGTTTCCTCTCCATTTTGAAACTTCCTCAGGTGTAAAGTTTAGCAATTCTTCTTATTTGCTCATTGACTCCTTCAGACGAAGAGATTATTGAATGCACATGTGTAGAATTTAGTATATCGGACCATCTACAGCCACGGTTACGGCCGAAATTACCTGAGGAAGTATCGAAATGGAGACGAAACGTCGCTTTCGTATAAATAGTGCTAAATTTATATGCTGACTTATTGGACGTTTTTTTATTTATTTATCATAAATAGAATAGTTTTAAATTAAAAAATGTATGACTTTTTTTGTCTCCAAATTTCGGGGCATCTTCAGTTGTTTAATTGAAACTTCCGCAGATTCCAGGGTTCGATTCCCTGGTCCGGTTCACATTTTTTCCATTAATGTCTTTATTCTAAAATTAACTATATGTTTTACTGGGCATTTTCAATTCCTTCGACTATAATTCAATGCACCTGTGATCAATTTACGCAATGTCCTTCCGCAGGTATTTCGTTTTTCTTCTACGATATCAAAGGACCTTTAGTCATTTATGGTATTAAGTCAGATGAACCTCATTTATAGTATTTTATTGGTAATATTAAATCAGATTAAGATCAATATTTTATTTATAGAATATTTATTGTTGTTGTTGTTGTGGTATTCAGTCGTAAGACTCAATGTTAACCGATCTTGCGCAAGTCTTTTCATTTCCTTATAACACGCGCACCCAACATCCTCCCTAATGTTCTTTGCGTATTCCATCCTTGGCCTCACTCTTCTGTTCTTACCCCCCACACACACTTCCGTCTAATGCTAATTTTTACAAGAACATAGTGTCTTAAAACGTGGCCCATTAATCTATCCCTTCTCTTAGTCAACGTCCTTCATATTTTCCGCTCTTCCCCTATTCTGTTTAGAATTAGTACAAAATGTAAATAAACGTTTCCGCGGCGGTTCGATCACGTACATAGTTACTGTCTTTATCATCCGTTTTCCCAGTTCATTTTTCTTCCCACAAGATTCAAGATTCGTATTTAACGTAGGGGGAAACAGAATGAATATTTATCTGCATTGGACCATACATGAAAATTAATTTTGAAGTAATTTGAAGGAAATTATCGTTCTTAACCCGACGCATTTTTGTCACCATTATTGATGTAACATTTAGTTTACACACCCACACCCACATCCACACACATATATGTATAAATTTCCCTTTACGTAAGAAAGAATGGAGTCTATTGACCGTTATTGAGTTCTCGTATAGCGGGGGTTGGGGAAGGGAAGGGAAGGGGAGTGGGGAAAGGAACCGAAGAAGGCGCATTACCGTGACGAATTGCGTAAGTGGCGACCAATCATTTCAAAACAACCAACCAACCAACGTATTACGAATAATTTATTGTGAGATCCTTGTCAGAGTTTCTAAACTTTTGGAGTTTACGTCATTTAACGTTAATGAGAACCCGGATAAAAACGAAACGGGCGGGAAAAAAAAACGAAAACGAAGCAAGGCAACTGTCTAGTTACTTTTGTTATCAGAATGATTTTGGTGTTTTCCTCTTTGAAAAACCGGTTCTTAATTTTTATAAAATCACGAGCGATTAATTTGTGACTAATAAAGAATTTAGTTTCTTTAATTGTTGTTGTTGTTGTGGTATTCAGTCCTAAGACATGTCTGATGCAACACTCCCTGCTAATATATCTTGCGCAAGCCTTTTCATTGCTTTATAATTAGCATAATCCACATCCACCTTATTCTGCTTATCGTATTCCATCCTCGTCTCCCTCTTCTGTTTTTACCCCGCACAGACATTTCCCTTTAATGGTAATTTTACAAGACCCTCGTGTCTTAAAACGTAGCCTATTAATCTATTCCTTCTCTTAGTCAACGTCCTCAATATTCTTCGCTTTTTCCCCTTTCGGTTTGGAACGTTCTCGTTTGTGAATCTATCCACCCAACTGAATTTCAGCATTCGCCTATAGCACCACATTTCAGAGGCTTCTATTATTATTTTCCTTTCCACTACTCCTATCGTCCACGTTTCGCACCCATATAACGCCACGCTTCATACGAACTTTTTTTTAATCAACGATTTCCTAATATTCAGACTTATAATTCCCCTTTTTTTCGCGAAAGCCTTCCTTGCCTGTGCTATCCTACTTTACTTCTACCATCCCTAGTTATTCCGCTTCCCAAGTAGCAGAATTCATCAACTTCCGTCAAAATAAGTACTTTTACAATCTAAAAGCCTTTGTTATTCCAGTGTTTCTCCTTACTACACTCCATTACCTTGGTTTTTCCCTCTATTAATCCTCATTTTGAACTCTTTCTCCAGGACTACGTTCATGCCATTTATTATGTCTTCCAAGTCTTGTTCTGATTCCCCCTAATACTACGTCGGCAAAGCTTACGGTTTTTATTCCTTCTTGATGTTAATAAGGCATTTTAAATAATATATAGAGTCCAGATATTTTATATCGATAATTTAGTTTCTTTAATTTACTCTTATAAATTGATGTTAATTGTTGTTGTAGTAGTGGTATTCAATCCTAAGACTTGTCTGATGCAACCCTCTCCATGCTAACCTATCTTGCGCAAGCCTTTTCATTTCAGCATAACTACGACATCCCACAACTTCCCTAATCTGCTTAGCGCATTCCATCCTCTCCTCCCACTTCTGTTTTTACTCCACACACACTTCCCTCTAATGATAATTTTACAAGAGCCTCGTGTCTTAAAAGTTGGCCTATTAATCTATCCCTTTTCTTGGTAAACGTCCTTAATATTGTTCCCTGTTCCCCTATTTTGCTTAGAACTTCCTCGTTAGTAATTCTTTCCATCCATCTAATTTTCAGTATTCTTTTAAAGTATTATACTATTGAGAATAACAACGCTAGAAGCAAGATTATTCAACATCACTAGTAATAAATTGTTGCTAAACTTAAAAAAATTATTTTTTTACATTTATAATGTAACCTTTCACGGCTCATGGTTTTAAATACATCCACGACATTCTTAAAGAGATGATTTTAAATTATTTTAGGCGGTTTTTTAAGACATAATAGAAGTTAAATAATATTAAATTAATTACTATAAAATGGTTTACAGTTTTAATGGAATAAATACAATTTTATTTGTTTATGAGGATTGTTAAATGTTTTACGATCATGAATTAATACAAGAATTGTTTGAAAAGTGTAATCCCAATCGAGAAGATCAAGAATTTTTTCTGTATCTATATATATGAGGCAGTAAAATATAATTCTATACATGTCTTTACATCAGCTGGTCCTTCATTTCTAAATGATTATTTGTTTCAAGCACTTTATTTTTGAATTTTTAAGACTAGAATGGAAGAATTGGAGCATAGACGCCTTAGATCGAAGGACAGAAGAAAATTTTGTAATATTTTTTTTTAAAAAGTACGTTTATGACAAAATTAACCGTTATTATTTTATTCCTAATATATAGTTATCGTGAGCTAATAAACGTTTTATTCACTTCTAATAATCAGAACGAGTTACAGTGGAGACGTTTAAACTTGTCGATGGAGTGATCTACTTTAATTTGCAGGTAAGTACATTTATGCACTATGTTTTTGCATTGCATAAGAAAATTTTTAAAAAATAACCTGTTATTTATAGATTTTCGTTTACATCTTATGGTTTTTCCCTTTTTGTAATCTCTATTCGTTGTCTAAGAGCCAAAATTCTTCCTCTTTAAGTTCAAACTAAGTCACCAAGTTACGTTTTGCACACGTAATATGGTTTTATAAAGTGACGCTTTTGACAGTTAAATAATATTAAAAAAAGGTCCTTATACCTTCTTTACGTTCGTAGAGCAATGCGTTCCTTAGTTTTGATGCAGAAGTATGCGTTTTCTATTTCTTTAAAATAAAAAACGAGTTACGTTAATACCTTACACAGAGATTATTTTATTTCCAATTTTTTACATGGATCCGCCCGTATTTGAAAAACCCTTAGTTTAGTTAATTATAGTTTCTCATTTTCATGAGCCATTTGCATCCAGGCTTTATACGTATTTTGATATTGGAGCTCGAGTAATTGATTTACACGGACAGACACTTAAATATTTTCCAAGCATTTACAAGCAACCCCGAGGAGCAGTTATTTTTGTAGGTAAAAAAAATTATGGACATTTCAAGGGTAACCTTGTTATTATAAGTAAAGATTTTCTTTAGAGTATTCGCTTATTTAAGAAGGAAAAGCAAGCTGTCGTAGGTGAAACAACTAAGTTAAGTCAAGTATCGAAAAATAAATGCAACAATTTTTATCAAAGTTCTTAACAGAATGGGAGAAGAGTGAAAAATATGGAGGACGCAGACCAAGGCAAGGGAGAGATTAATAAGGCCACGTTTTAAGACTTGAAGGCCTTGGAAAAATTAACATTTTAGGGAAGTGTGTGTGTGTGTGTGGTAAGAACAGAAGAGGGAGGCCAAGGGGTGGAATACTCTAGAAAATTAGAGAGGTGTTAGTTATGCGGAAATGAAAAGGCTTGCACAATAAATGTTAGCATCACATGTGGTTAATTACTAAAATTATTAGTCACTGATTAACGATTTCCCCTCAATAAATCTTCTATGATACAAAATTACGTATTTTAAAGGCGTGTATCGTTGCTAATTATTTATTTATTTTGTCGTAGGTAAACCTACTAATTGGAAGCAAGATAAGTCAAGTAACAAAAATAAATGCAACCCCATTTTTATCAAAGCGGATAATAATTTTTTTTGGTTGATTATTATGGCCGGAATGAAAACTTTTCTTTTAGTAAGGAAAACGTATAGCAGGGATTCTTCTTTTACGATGTCACTTTACATCTGTAACGTCGACTTTTCCCTCCCTGGACACTGTCTTTATTTCCAGAGACGTCGTGTCGGGAGCCACTGGCTACGTGTCTCACCAAGGGGGGGAAAAGTTCACGTCGTAGTCACCCGAGAAGTAGATTTGAAAAAAATAAGGCGGAATCTACTTTTAAAGAGAAAGGGAAATAAATGCGTTTTTCCCCGATTTAATTTTATGACAAAAGAAAATAATGCTGTAGGACGGGGAGAATGGAGAAAAACACTTGGACTTGGAGAAATTAACAGGGAAAATCAAAGATATTAGTGGAGACTGGAAAAAAGACTTAGGATTCGGTAACAGAGACGATACCTGATGATGATGATAATTTTTCTGTGGATATATCTCATTTAAAAATCGGGGAAGTTGGAGAAATTAACAGGGAAAATCAAAGATGTTAGTGGAGACAGAAAAAAAGACCTCGACTTCGGTAACAGAGACGATACCTGATGATGATGATAATTTTTCTGTGGATATATCTCATTTATAAATCGGGGAAGTTGGAGAAATTAACAGGGAAAATCAAAGATATTAGTGGAGACAGAAAAAAAGACTTAGGATTCGGTAACAGAGACGATACCTGATGATGATGATGATAATAATTTTTCTGTGGATATATCTCATTTATAATTCGGGAAAGTTGGAGAAATTAACAGGGAAAATCAAAGATGTTAGTGGAGACAGAAAAAAATACCTCGGCTTCGGTAACAGAGACGATACCTGATGATGATGATAATTTTTCTGTGGACATATCTCATTTATAAATCGGGGAAGTTTTGAAGTAAAGCAATTTAATATTGACTGGATTCGGTCTCTACGTAATTTTTGGATACTTTATCGGTTTAGAGTATTAAGCGAACTACATCTACATCTCTAAGAGAAATATGGCTAAATAACCATAAAGTTGAAGGGAGAAGAAGAATTTCGTCAGCAGTACATTCGATAAAACAAGTTTTTTTTCTTTGGGTTATGTTCCATCAAATACAAAAATATAATTTCCTTAAAACCTCACACACAGCTTGTTTCAATAAATTTTAAAATCGACCAACCCACATTGAAAAATCCTATTCCTTGCTTATTTTCACCCCCCCACTTATGGAATGACACTAAAAGTATTTCAAAATAGTGCGATAAAAAAATAATTTTTCAGTAACATTTTGGTAGCTTGTAATCGTCCTTTATACTCTACATTACAAGGGAAAAGTTTATATAAAATGAAATATTTATCCAGAAGCTACACAAATACATTTAATGATCTTCCTGTGTTAACAAAAAAATATGTTTCTCGTTGAAAAGAAAGATTTTCTCTGTATAATTTCGTTTTAAATTTTTTTGACGACATTAGTAAGGAAAATTTGTGTTGACTTCTAGTTTAACTAATCTTGTTAACTCGACACTAGCCAAAAAAAATTTTTCCATTTTTCAGCACGTTTGTCGCAGAGGAAGAGGAAACAACATAACGTATTTTGAGGGAAATGAAAGACGATCCCTTAAGGATTTCCAGGACTTTTGGTGACTCATCTGTAGGCTGTTGTGGCATTCAGTCCTTAAACTCATCTGATGCAACCTATATTCCGCAAGCCTTTTCATTTATACATAACTGCAACATCACTCCCTAACCTGCTTAGCGTATTATATCTCAGAAATATGGGGATTATTAGAATGTGTAGCACAGACTCGTATAAAGCCACTGAATTTCCATGAATTTTAAAGATGCACCACTGAATACTGCATGGTAAAAAAATTATGTATGACGAGAAAGACGTGAAAATTAAATGAAAATTTTTTAACTAAAAGTATTTGTAAGTCTTCATTGATTGTAAGTGGTATAGACGTGCTAAAGCAATTTTTTTAATTCTTTATAAATTCAAAACAAGAAGACGTAATACGATAGCAAATGGATAGTTCAAGGTGGATTATAATAGTTTTCTTCGTTGATTGTAAGTGTTATAGACGTTCTGAAAGCCGTTTTTTAATCCTTTACAAATACAAGGCAAGAAGACGTAATACAATAGTAAATGGATGATTAAAGGTGGATTATACTAGTTTTTCATTGATTGTACGTTATATAGACGTTCTGAAAGCAGTTTTTTAATCCTTTATAAATACAAGGCAAGAAGACGTAATACGATAGCAAATGGGTAGTTAAAGGTAGATTCTAATAGTTTTCTTCGTTGATTGTGTTATAGACGTGCTGAAAGCCGTTTTTTAATCCTTTATAAATTACAAGGCAAGAAGACAATAGTAAATGGATGATTAAAGGTGGATAATAGTAGTTTTTTTCATTGATTGTACGTTATATAGACGTGCTGAAAGCAGGTTTTTAATCCTTTATAAATACAAGACAAGATGACGTAATACAATAGTAAATGGATGTTTAAAGGTGGATTATACTAGTTTTTTTCATTGATTGTACGTTATATAGACGTTCTGAAAGCAGGTTTTTAATCCTTTATAAATACAAGGCAAGAAGACGTAATACAATAGTCAATGAATAGTTTAAGGTGGATCCTACAAGTTTTCTTTTTCACTAATTGTAAGTGGCATAGACGTGCTGAAAGCCTTTTTTTTAAAAAAAAACCTTTATGAATATAAGACAAGAAGACGTAATACGATAGGAAATGGTTATTTAAAGGTGGATTCTACTAGTTGTTTTTTTAAAAATTAAATTTCAAATAATATTGGGTTACGTATTCCTTGTAAATTGCTGGTTCCCGATGTAACTATCGACTACGCCACAACGACTAAGCCAAGCCAATGTTCCTGCAACTGGCATCGGGGTCAAGACATTGGAGCCATGACCTTACGTCGTCACCCGGAACGACCTTTACGTGTGCTGGAGGGGATTTTTCTTGGAGAAGTGGACTCGTCCCCCAACTTCTCCTCGGAGGAATTACTCTGATTGGGAAAAAAAACTAGTTTTCTTCAAAAAAAAGGTACATACTCATAAATGCTGACTTTCATTTTGCAACAGTTTCAGTCATGATGACGAAGTAACTTCATTTCTCATATCCGACATTTGACACATATATATATATTGGAACGGGGTTAGAGGAGTTGGTGGTGGTGGTTCCTTTCTTCAGCGAGGAAATGATAGATTTTGATTAGGATCCTCGACGTGCCGTGAAGAAAAAAAGAAGAAGACATTTTATAACTCAGCACGACGCCACTATCTGAAGGTATGAGATATAATCTGGAAATTAGAGACGGAGTTGTGTCCAGGGAGGGAAAAGTCGTCGTCGTCGTGACGTCGACGTTACAGAAGTGAACTGAGCTCGTAAAAGAAGAATCCCTTCTATACGTTTTCCTTAATAAAAGACAATTATTCCTTCTGGGAATAAAAATCAACCGAAATAGATTTTTTTAGAAGATAAATTAACTATATGAAGAGGCATTCCCACTAATTTAGCACCGAAATAGATTATTATCAGCTTTGATAAAAGAGGGGTTGCGTATTTTGTTGTTACTTGACTTAACTGGCTTCGAATTAGTTGTTTTACCTACGACAATAAATAATTAGAAAATGTTGCCGCCTTTACGATAAATAGTTTTGTATCATAGAAGATTTATTGAGGGGGAATCGTTGATCAGTGACTAATAATTTCGTAGATAACCAGTTGCGATGTTGCGGAATTTCGTGGTATCGTGGGACACAGTATGGAAGCTGCCCCTACCTGAAAGTGAGCGTCGTGAGCGGACGGTACGACTTGTGGCTGGCGATGTCGCCCATGGGCGTCCCCCAGAAGTCATTGCGGAAGACGTCGTGCCAGGGCGTCGCACCGAGCACGTCCTTGTTCCGCGTGACGGCGGGGATGTCGTCGTGCACGAAGTCGCCGCCCAGCGCGTTGGCGTAGGACGCGAGCGCGACGGCGGCGACGGCCGCGTATCCCCTGGCGCCTGGGCCGGGGCCGGGCCCGAGGAGGGCGGCGGCGGCGCCGTGCGTCGCGGTGGCGGCGGACGGCCCGCCGTGGTGCTGCGAGGGCGCCGCGACGGGGCGGCTGTGGCGGCGGCGCGTGGCCGTGCGCATGGTGCGCTCCACTGCGGCAACTGCTGGGCGTCCGGCCCCGCCGCGGCTTATAGCGACGCCGACGCCTGCGCACACACGCGGCGCCTGCTCGATACCGACACCGACTCACTTATTTATCCGACGCCGGCCCGGTTCGTTGTTTATTCACGCGCTGGTGGCCCAGCAGAGGAGACCTTCCTGCTCCTTCCCGGTCCACGCTACGTCTACGTCCATGCCTTGCCTCGCCTCCTTCATATCCTGCAACTCTTGCATCACTAACACGACAGTTGCTTTACCAGATGAAACGAAAAACAACTATAATAATAGACTGGACGAAACAAAACTCTTTAGAGTCTTCAATCATTCACAACTTTATGAAAAAAATTGCCGTTACAAATAAAACGAGTTCTCGAGATTTCACCCGGGTTAAAAATCACTTGTAAAATACAACGTTTCGACAGTTAACTCCGCCATTGTCTTCACGTAACCTCAAGGCGCTGACTAACTAAATGATGATTAATTTTGAAAAGTTATATTTTCACGTCTAATTTTGTAATAATAATAGTAAACACAACTCTGAAGAGTCTTCAATCATTCACAACTTTATGAAAAAAAATTGCCGTTACAAATAAAACGAGTTCTCGAGATTTCACCCGGGTTAAAATTACTTGTAAAATACAACGTTTTGACAGATAACTCCGCCATCGTCTTCACGTAACCTCAAGGCGCTGACTAACTAAATGATGATTAATTTTGCAAAAGTTATATTGCCACGTTTAATTTTGTAATAAAAATAATAATAATAGTAAACACAACTCTGAAGAGTCTTCAATCATTCACAACTTTATGGGAAAAAGAATACCGTTACAAATTTACAAGCGAATAAAAAGTTCTGGAAATTTCACACGGGTTAAAAATCACTTATCAAATACAACGTTTCGACAGATAACTCCTCCGTCGTCTCCACGTAACCTCAAGGCGCTGACAAACTAAATGATAATTAATTTTGAAAAAGTTATATTTTCACGTCGAATTTTGTAATAATAAACAATAATAATAGTAAACATAACTCTGAAATTTATGAAAAAAAATTATCGTTACAAATTTACAAGTGAATATAAAATTCTCGAGATTTCACCCGGGTTAAAATCACTTGTAAAATACAACGTTTCGACAGTTAACTCCGCCGTCGTCTTCACGTAACCTCAAGGCGCTGACTAACTAAATAATTAATTTTGAAAAGTTATATTTTCACGTCGAATTTTGTAATAATAAACAACAATAATAATAATAGTAAACAAAACTCTTAAGAGTCTTCAACCATTCACAACTAAATGAAAAAAAATTGCCGTTACAAACAAAAACGAGTTCTCGAGATTTCACCCGGGTTAAAAATCACTTGTAAAATGCAACGTTTCGACAGTTAACTCCTCCGCCGTCGTCTCCACGTAACCTCAAGGCGCTGACTAACGTAAATGATGATTAATTTTGAAAAGTTATATTTTCACGTCTAATTTTGTAATAATAATAAAAATAATAATAATAGTAGTAATAGTAAACACAACTCTGAAATTTATGAAAAAAAAAATTTACCGTTACAAATTTACAAGTGAATAAAAAGTTCTCGTGATTTCACCCGGGTTAAAAATCACTTGTAAAATACAACGTTTCGACAGTTAACTCCGCCGTCGTCTTCACGTAACCTCAAGGCGCTGACTAACTAAATGATGATTAAATTTGAAAGGTTGTATTTTCACGTCTCATTATGTACTACTAAGTAAAAAAAAATTCCGACCACTTTCAGACTTCATTAATTTAACAATTTCCAAAGAGGTAAAAAAAAGGACAACGTTTCGATACTTGTTTGTACCTTTGAAACACCGGGTAGGATTATCAAACTATAGCCCGGGGACCTTAACCAGCCCTTGGCTACCTTCACCATCCTCCGTTTTCAATTCCCTTCCTATGCTAGTAAAGAGAAGTTGTCTGTTTCAGGATCACCCTCATGAAGCCTGTTTAACCAAAAAACCATACACGAGGAAGAAACACAGTAGTGAACGAACAAAACTTCTGTTTAGCCTGTAAATTAGTCGTATTATTTTATAATGTTTTATTAATAAAGTAAGGAAGTTCTAATATGGAGGATGTTGACTAAGAGAAGGGATAGACTAATAGGCCACGTTTAAAGACACGATGGTCTTGTAAAATTAGTCTTATAGGGAAGTGTAAGAACAGAAGAGGGAGGTCAAGGATGGAATACGCTAAGCATATAAGGGAGGATGTGCTGGTTGTGCTAGTTATAAGGAAATGAAGATGCTTGCGCAAGATAGGTTAGCATGGAGGGTTACATCAGACCAGTCTTAGGACTGAATACCACAACAACAACAATAAAATAACTAAATTAACCGGACTAGTTATTATAAATAAAACGCAAAGAATGGCCGAATGTCAGTAATAGAATTATTTATTTTTATTGAAAATGTTCCGTACCCCAAAAACGTAACAAAACCTTCAGGTCCTTGCTGCATTTCATCCCCGAACGTTGCTTCCTTTTTGTTTTATTTATATTTATTTATTTTTGTTAAAAAAACACAGACTCGAATTGAAGAATTGTGTATTTTCAAAACGATCCACCATCATATTAATTTTTAACTGTGATTAATACAATCATCGACATTTCAAAATCTGTAATTTCGCAAAACTTTGGGAAAAATTTCACGTACTTGTCATGTCATGAGCAATTGAACCCCCCATAGTAACTAACTTCGTTTATTTTATTCAACTCCAGTTCACGGAAATAACAAGCGCAGTTAATCTGGAAACAGCGGCTGTTATATATATATTAAATGGAATCACTTGTTGGTTGTAATTAATACTAGGAAAATCTCACAAGTTTTTTAATATTAATAATAAACCAAATCACTATAAATCGTATCATTAATAAGCTTTTAATAGTTGTGTATGTCCACAATTAGTGGAATTTTAATTAGTCAAACATTTAATGCTTTGATCTAAACAAAAAATTACACTGGAAATTAAAACTATTCGCATTTGCTTCTTAGTAGAAGATTAAAATTCATTTCTGTGCTTAATAATACTAATCTAAAAACAACCATCGATCTTTAAGCTGTAAGAAAAAAAAGAAACACTACAAGAAATATTAAATAAAAAAGTATAGTTTTCTGACTAAGTCGAAAATTAATAAAATAACCCGCCCAATAAGTCGACATATAATTTTTATTGTTTTTATGTGCGACGTTTCGTCTCCCCCGTTCCAGACTTTATCAGGTATAAAATTTAGCAATTTATGGCCTTCACTCCTTGCCCTTCCTTGGTACAAAAAAATATAAATGAAATGCATTGAAGTTTTCACATGAAAGTAATAATTATTTGGTGCCGCGAACTACAAAACCCCATGACAGTTACGGTCGCATACCTGATGAAGACTCGAAAAGGAGACGAAACGTCGCATTTATAATAATTAAATAGCAATAAAATTATATGTGCTGAGTTATTGGCCATTTTTTATTTATTATAAATATTAACATAAATTCACTTTGGGTCACTTCAATTCTTTTAATTAAATCAATTCTGATTAACGATTTAAAAATAAAAAAACCTGAAAAGTGAAGATACAGTTTTTTTAACAAATCAAACAAAACAAAAAAATTAGTATAGTCCAAGAAACTGTTTGTAACGGACGACGTGTAAAACAAGACAAAAATTTTAAAAATTAACAACGTTACTTTGTACGGAAAATAGGGATAATGTAAATATTTTGTAAGTACAATGATAAATATGGCAGTATAACTGCCTAAAGCTACCATTTTCAAAATAAAATAACTCTCAAATCAGTGACCGAAAAAGAGTTTTATTACCCATTACATCAACATTTAAACAGTCAAAGGACGCAATGCATAATAATAATAATAATAATAACTGTATAATTGTTTTGCACTTTTTGTGGAACTTCAAATAAACATATAAATTATGGAGGATAGTCACTTCACTTCTTTGAATTCAATCAATTCTGATTAACGAATATATATATTTTTAAAAAACACAGAAATATGAAGATCAGTTTTTATTTATATATTTTTTAAACAAACACAAAAAGAAAAATTGGAATATAGCACGTTAAAGTTGAAACAGATTGTATGAAAGTATATCAAACCTTATTTAATACCAGGCAATTTTGAAATAGAAATATATGTTAGAATAATTGCAAGTTACATAAATAATAATAATAATTGTATATATTATTTATATTTTTTTGTGGAACTTAAAGAAAACGTAAATATATTAAGGAGGATAGTCACTTCACTTCTTTGAATTAAATAAATTCTCTTTTATTTATATATATGTAAATAATTTTAAAAAATTGAAATGTGAAGATTCATTTTGTACTTTGTTTCTTTTAGAAAAAATAAACAAAAATAAAAATTACTAATTTTTAATTATTAAAATTGAAACAGAGTTTATGACAGTATAACATATTTTAATTAACACCAGTTATTTAAATCAAAATTAATTTTATTATTACAATTATGTATTACGTACAATTCTTATAACTATATAAATTATTTTTGCACCTTTTGTGGATATTTTCAGACCTTAAAAAGCAATATGATGCCCTACAAAATAGACTTTAATGGAGAATACGTTAACAAATAAATTATTCATTAAAGGTAAACTTCCCGATGATATAATTAACGTTCTGTAAATAAAATATTATGTGGAGAGAGAATGATTCCTTGTATTTCTTGAGTTCAGTTCGACTCGTTTTCTCCCCCGTATGTAGCGCGTTCGTTAACGTGTAGTTCCCCTTTAAAAGGGCCCCTTTTCCAAAGAGAAGGATGTGGAGACAGCTAACTACGTTTGGAAAATTCACCTTAACCAAATTACAAGATTACATGAACCGTTATTTTAGGGGGGAACGTTGCTTAAAAAGGTTAAGTTGCGGCGCTATATGCCGCTAAAAATGTCCTTGAAAATATATACACATATATATGCGTATATATTAAACATTTACTGCGTAAAAATATTTCCTAGCAACTCTTCCTATGGACACATTGTTCTGAATAATCAATAAATGAGTTAACAGTTATTTATACATACAAACAATCTAAGAATTAAATTTATAAAAAATTTTAAATTAAAAATAATAAGAATACTGGGGCTGGTAGATGCAAAGAGAACAGGGAAATTAGTTTAGTATCTCGTGTGTGAAAAATATTACTAAAATAGTATACAGGAAGATGGAACGTCAAATAAAATGGGGGGGATGGATAAGGAATGACCGTGAGAGTTTCTCGCAGGCGTTTCATTCACACCAGAGTGACTGCGGGGCTCACCTGATTATGTCGGGAATGCCTCGCACTCTCTCTGGGTATTTCTTTTCTCAAAGTTCTCACATGCCCAGACACCTTCACCTATCTTAGGAGGTATATGCACTGGGGTCGAAGACCTTGGGCATATGGCAAGAGTTGTCCGCTGATACCATTGGATCAGTCGGCCAACTGCCTTCTAAAGACTGGTGGATACACGGAGAAGGGAATGCTGCGACCCCACAGCAAACTCGTCTCCCGTCATTCGGAAGGGCGTGAGAATAGTACCCAATGCCCGACCTACCTGATGAAGTTTTCTAGGGTTTTCCCTGCATCTCTTTAGGAGAAATACCGGGTAGGATCCTTCAACCATAACCCGAGCCCCTCGTTAACACTTGTCTACTTTGCTCTTCCTTCCGCATCCCCCCTTTTCAATTCCCTTCCTATGCTATTAAATGGGAGTTACCTTTTTTAGGATCACCCTCATGTAGCCTGTTAACCCCAAAAAATAATAGAATGGGAGTTAGGAGAAGATCACAAGTGAAGCAATATTGACTCTGCCTCTAGGTTTAGAAGACAGGATAAGGGAAAACAGGCCTACATTCCCAATCCAACACTCTTAAGTTATTCCACTGTCTCCCATATTACACCCCATTACCTTGGTTTTACCTCTTTATTTAACCTCATATTGACCTCTTTCACCTGGACCACGTTCATGTCATTTATTATGGTTTCCAAGTCTTCTTCGAACTCCCCTAATACGACAATATCCTCGGCAAATCATAGAGGATTTTATTTTTCTTCTCCTAGCCGTATGATTCCTTTTCCATATTGTTTCAAGTCTCTTTAATACTTTCTATATAATCAACATTTATTGCCTTTGGAAATGGTTAAAAAAAGAGCTGCACACTGCTTTTTTATTTGCAAGAATGTAATATAGGGTTTCTATTCACAAGAAAAAATTTTCCTATTAAGAAAATTATATATTTATTTTAAATTTCGCAGCACGGTTCATATTTAAATTACATTTATAACTCAGGCAGGTGGGTTTCGTTTTAACGGTATGTTCGAAAGGTGGGGTGGGAGGGGGCAGAGGGGGGCAGAGGAGGGGAGGGGAGAAGACTAATTGTTATAAGTCCATATCGATTTCTGAACCGGATCTATTTAAAATCAGGGTGCGGGGGAGGGAGGGAAAAAATATTTTGCTTACGTGAGGAGAGGAAATTACACGGATAATTGCGGCAGTGTACACTCTCTAGATCGTGTTACATAATAAGTTTATTTATTTTTTTTTCGAAAAATCCCCTTTCTACGTTTCCCCAGGCATCAGGTAAGTCTAATGATGTTTGTTTCGTAACTGACTGAGGAAACACCCACACACGTCATTTATTTTCCCTCTCTGAGAAATGCAATGGTAAAGTTTATATAAAGATCCAAACTCTGCAGATGGAACTATACGAAACGTCGTAATAAGGTTTACAATAACTACTGTCATCATTTGCCTTATATAATCGAACATTAACCGTATAAAGTATTTAATTTTTTACGGACAAAATAAAATCCTACCTTTACGAAAATCTCCTGGATAATTATAATGTACTTAAAAATTCAGAAAATAAAATGTTGACCCCCAGAATTGTCAGAAAAATATTACGATTTATTAGCGAATCAATTAACGTCTGTTTTTAACATTAATTAAATCCACGAATTATGTGACCTATAACAGAAAAAAGATTTAATTTCGTTGAATCGACGTTTTATCATCATAATTCAGACTTCCTAAGGGTGATGTTACTAGAAAAAAAAGGATGTAAAATTTTACGGAAAAAAAATTAAATTTCACTGACATTAGGAATAATGAATTATATTAGATCTTAACGAGGAAGTTCTAAACAGAAAAGGGGGAAAAGTGAACAATATGGAGGACGTCGACTAAGAGAAGGGATAGATTAATAGGCCACGTTTTAAGACACGAGGGTCTTGTAAAATGAGAATTAGAGGGAAGTGTGTAGGGGTAAAAACAGAAGTGGGAGGCAAAGGACGGAATACGCTAAGCATATTAGGTAGGATGAGTGTTGTGTGAGCTCTATGGAAATGAAAAGGCTTGCGCAAGGTATATAACACGGAGGCTGACGACTGAATACCACAACAACAACAACATTAGATCTTATAATTTTTAATTAAATAATTATTCTGGGAAATAAATACATAAAAAATTGTTTAATTAGCCTCTTATTCTGTATTTTTATAGTTTAAATATGAAATATTACGACGTTTCTTCTTCCATTTGAGACTTCTTCAGGTAAAAATTTAGCTGTACGTGAAAGCTCACTCTATGACTCTTACGGCCGAAATATAATAACCTTATATATAATAAATATATATATATATATATATTTATTATATACAAAGTTCTTATATAATTTCGGCCAAAGGAGTCCTGAAGTGAGGTTCCGTGTACAGCTAAATTTTTACCTGAAGAAGTCTCAAACGAGAGACGAAACGTTGTAATATTTCATATTTAAATTATTAAAAGACTGAAAGAGAGGCCAATTAAATCATTTCGTCTAATTTTTTATTTTTTCATCTAACGGTATTGTTATAAATTATTGAACTACTTTTTTAAGCTTGTTTTACTTTTAGTAAGATTTTTACATAAATTTAGTAATTTTCATGGGTTAGATGATTTAATAAAAATTATAATATAAAAATCTAAATAAGATTTCTTTCTCATTCGAAATCAATTTGCTTCAAAAGTTATTATTGTTCCTAATTTTATTGATTCCAAAAATTATAATTTTTCTCTAAGCATATTAATGACTGAATAATTTTTTTTTAAATACGTCCTTCGATATTTTAACTTTCATGTATTATTCTAAATTCCTCACTTCGCAGGCCTCGGAATCAATTATTTCACTGTCAATGCTAATTTTCTTTTTTTTTTCCCACGAGTCAGTTTGTCTGTTTTCTTTCTTTTTTGTTCCTGCTTTCTTCGCATACCTGTGTAGTGGTTGAGATTCTGCCACGCGAGTCAGTCAGTCAGTCAGTCAGTCAGTCAGTCAGTCTTCGCTCACAGATCTAATGCGGAATAATAGGAAGCTCTATCGAGTTCTATTATCATTAATACCTCCATTGTACACCCACTGTAGACCCACACAAAGCGTTCAGAACTTAATAGCGAGCGTCAAGTTGGAAACGGTCCGCCATAGAGATGATAGTCCTCCAATTATATACGGTGAAAAATTGAATATTTACCGAATATAGAGAAAAAAAATACTTCTTGGTTGAAATTGGATTCTCATGACATCGTGTTACGTTAATTTTATTCAATCCGACTTAAACTTGACCGTGATCAGAAAAAACCATCAAAAACTGACGCAGAACCATTAAAAAAATCAGGTTTTTTTGGGGGGTTAACAGGCTGCATGAGGGTGACACAATTTTGGTGGATATAAATTATTCTCATTATTTGAAATTAGCTTGAGTGAATTCTTCCGCTGTTCTTCTTTCCAGTAGGACTGTGATGACATGAAATTCCTCCATATAATATTTTGGTAAAGGTTACATGAGGGTTGATCCTGAAAGAGGCAACTCCCCTTTAGTAGCATAGGAGGGGAACTTAAAACCGTAGAAAACCTGCATCAGGTAGGTCGGGCATTGGGTACTATTGTCACGCCCTTCCTTCAGAATGACGAGAGATTAGTTTGCTTTGGGGGTCGCAGCATTCCCTTCTCCACGTCTCCACCCGTTTTTTGGATGTCACTTTTGTATATGTTATGTATGCTTTCTTTTATTTGTCTATCATTGTATACATAGTTTCTTTTACTATCTCATCTTATTGTTTTGTACTCATATTCTTGATATGTTGTATTCATATTTTGTTTGCTCTGCTTTGTTTTATTTTATTTATCATTGTATACATAATTTTCTTTACTCATATGTTGTATCCATATTTTGTTTCTTATATTCGTATTCTTAGTGTGATATGTAACATATTCTTTGACTTGTCCTATTTCCTCAATAGAGGACTAATTGATCCAATAAATCTTATCTTATCTTATAAGTTTAGTTATTAGTGGGTTTGTACGACTGTCTCAGACTGTGCGCAACGAAATTATTGAAACCACTCAAAGTAAGGTTCGTACTTTTTCATAAACGTAAATCTTATATTATTTTAAAGACGTTTGGAGCCTTGATGAATGCAAATTGGAAGATATGTGCTGCAGACAGACCGAATGGAGGGGAAAAAGACGTAAGAACCATTACTGAAGAAGAGAGGAAGCAAAGGCACAAAGGAGTCGTCGGGTCAATAGGAGGCAAATGTTAGTTTAGCGAGAACGTTGGACGGAGGTAAGCAGATGTTCCGCTTCCAAATGACTGAAAACTAGCAGGAAACTCCGCTCCAGATAGTTTTGAACAAAGGGTGGGGAAGAAGAGTGAGGGACACGGATGGAGAATAATAGTTGGAAGTAGGTCACAGAAGTCAGCCGGAGCAAGTGAACCGCGTTACAGTAATTGAACTGAATGTGAGAAGGGCGAGGAAGCTTATGAGAAAGGAGAAACGGAGGGAAAAAAACCCTCTCAGTAAAGCTTGATTGCAAAAGTCAAAGACGGAAAATGAAAACCGTACAAGCAGCTGGAATATTTTCTTGGAAAAACGAAATAACTGGATGGACTCTTCAGGAAACATTATGACATTACTTAATTATTTTTACATGATCAGAAAATAATTGCTTGTTGGCCGAAAAATAAAAACTTAATTAAAACTTTGGAAGAAAATCGGAACTTTCTTAACAATAAAATTGAGGATTCATAAAAATTAAAAAAATCGGTTATGACGCCATTGAGTCGCGCCTCAGCCTGAAGATGGCTCACAGGTGAACCTTGAAACGTAGAACTGGTCATTCTACCTTTTATTATATTAATTATTACATATTTATATCTTATTCCAATTATAAACTTAAAATACTATAGATTCATGGTAATAAATATCATCTTAAGTTAATTCCAAATTTTAGGCTGACGTAATTGTCACTGCTTGTCAGTATTTTTTTAATAATTTTAATCGGGTTTATTAAATTTACGACCAATTAATAAACGAAAATTTTTGTTTTATTCAACAAGACGTTTCGTCCTCAGGTAATTTCTTCAAATTTTACATTTTTATTATTTAAAGGAAGACAAATAATATATAAAAAATTATTCTTGACTGCCTGCAATGGGAACTTAAACAATATATATGACAAAGACACTACTTATTTGTTTGGTTAAACAACTTTTCTCCGTAGTTGGTCGTAAATTTGCTCTATTTAAGTTTAATCTTTTCGTATAAGATAATAATTCTTACAATAACTAAAAAGACGGCATAAAAATTTATCACCATTTTTTTCGAAAGCGACGTTTCGTCTCCTTTTTTGAGACTTCCTCAGGCGTAAAATTGAGTAATGCATCATCACATTCAGTGTTAAAATGAAATGAAAAAAATTTGTATATAAAGTATTAAGGAAAAAATAAATTCATTAATTCCTTACACACAACTTGTTGAATAATATATAATACACTGAAGTCCCGAAACGTCTTAATTTAATTCAAACACTGGTGTATCTGTCTTTGGGAAATTCTTTCAATTTTATTTATATAGAGAATAGTACCCCAACAGCCCGATCTATCTAATGCAGGATTGCTAGGGTTTTCCTTTATAGCTGGTAGGATCCTTAAGCTATAGCCCGGGGACTCTAGACAACCCTTGATCTACCTTCCACATCACTCCATTTTAAATTCCTTTCCTATGCTATTAAAGGGGAGTTGCCTGTATCAGGGGCCACCCTCATGTAGCCTGTTGCGTAAAAAAAACCTTTATATTTGGTTTCGTGTTCGGTGTTACTTGTATCCGAAATCTGTTGTTCCCGGAAGCTGCTGCTGCTGCATGTTGTTTGCTGCTGCATCGCACATTTCCCGCATACTTCACATCGACGCTAGGCTATAATTCCGTGCCTTTTTTTTGGGTACGAATATAATTGACTATTTGACGCTCTAATTAAACTACTTGTTGTGTACGGTGTATTGTATCAATTGGCACCCAACACGTCATATCAAGAATACCAGTCAGTTCCCGCCCCCCCAAGTGTAATGGTGTTCGTTGGAAATACCGATGCCAAAGTGGAATTTTAGCCCTCGACAAAGCGATCTCATTTGAAAAAGGGGATGGGGGAGAGGGAGGGTGCGACGGGAACTATGGCGCGGAGAAACTCCACCCCCCCCCCCCGACATCGTATATACGATGATTAAACGCACATAATTGGTAGCAATAATATCCATAGGCTCAAATACCAACAGATTACAACATACTGCTGCTGTTTAAAAGGCTTGATATCCCTGGCCTGGGGGAAAAAGGGGGGGGGGATTGGAGGTTGCAAGGGGCGGGGGAGGGGGACGAACGATAAAAAAAAATACATACACACATGTTATGAGCAGTAGGGGGCGGGGGGGAGTATTTTGAGTTCAACGCTGCAGCGGTCGTTAATTAATGACACATTTGCGGCTTTCGCAAATGCAATTCTAGCCCTCGTGCCCGTACGAATGATGGAGTAATTATTGCAGTCCTAGATGAGAATGCGGTTTTGTATGGGGAATGATGAAAAGGGTGGGTTTATGCTGGTTGGAACGCATTGGAGTGAAGAGTGGTTGGCAGGGATTGTCAGTTGGGTGAGAGGGGGGGAGGAATAGGGGGGGTAGGGGGGGTGAACCGGAGGGTGAAATTTGTGTGCGCGTTAGTTTTGCGGTTTTAGTATGATCATGTTGTGCGGTACGTTAATTGGAAGCCAGTTAAATATACATATCCTCAGCCCGGGTAAACATTATAGTTTCAGAGATCTTTCCGGACCGGAAACTCGGTAGCTGAATGAAGCCATTCGGGATGAGGCCGACACGTGGCCGACATTTCTTCCATACTTCAACCAGTAGGCGTAATCTTCCATTAATTGGAGTGGCGATGTTGCATCCCGGATGTCATGGAGTACGATTGATGGTGTGGTGTTCAGTCCTAAGACTAACCCTCCATAATAACCTATCTCGCGCAAGCCTTTTCCTTTTCCTCTCATAACTAGCAAAACCCACATACTCCCTGATTGATCTGTTTAGCGTATTTCATCCTTGGTCTCCCTCTTCTATTCTTACCACACACACTTCCCTCTTACGCTAGACCTTCGTGTGCGTTAAAACGTGGCCTATTAATCTATCCCTTCTCTTGGTCAACGTCCTCCATTTTGTTCGCTTTTCCCTCTATTCTGTTCCTAACTAACCTTGCGTTTAGCGTATTTCATTTCCTTGTAACTAGCAAAAGACACATCCTCCCTATTCTGCATATCGTATTCCATCCTTCCCTCCCTCTTCTGTTTTTACCCCACACACACTTCCCCTCTAATGATAATTTTACAAGACCTTCGTGCCTTAAAACGTGGCATATTAATCTATCCCTTCTCTTGGTCAACGTCCTCCATTTTGTTCGCTTTTCCCCCTATTCTGTTCAGAACTTCCTCGTTACTAACTCTATCCACTCATCTGATTTTCAGCATTCGCCTATAGCACCACATTTTCAAAGGCTTCTATTCTTTTTTTTCCCATTCCGCAACTCCTACCGTTCATGATTTGAAGCCATGTAACGAACATCATTTTTAGCAACGATTTCCGAATATTCACGCTTATATTACCAGGAAGTTAATCCGTCTTTTTCGCGAAAGTCTTCCTTGCCTGTGCTATCCCACTACTATACTTCTACCATCCCTAGTTATTACGCTTCCCAAGTAGCAGAATTCCTTAACTTTGTTCAAAATATCACCTTCCCAATTTAACAGCCTTTGTTATTCCACTGTTTCCCATAACACGCTCCATTACATTTTGTTTTCCCTCTATTAATCCTCATACTGAACTCTTTCTCCAGGAGTCCGTTCATGCAATTTATTATGATTTTCAAGTCTTTTTTTTTCTGATTCCCCCAATACTACAATATTGTCGGCATAGCGTAAGGATTTTTATTTCTTTTGCGTTGCAGTATGATTTCCTTTTCCATATTCCGTTTTAACATTCTTCATCACCTGTTAAAAAGCATGGTAGTCTAGTGGCTAGCGTCACCACAGAGAGTCCGGGACAGATTCCAGCCGATGACTGACAAAACTTTACTGAAAAAAAAAATTAGTTATCCAATTATAAAGTTTCGAATGCACCCCTTGTCTTACTCCTTTCTTGATTTAAGATTTCTTTTCTTCATCTTCTATTCTAGTACGACAGACTAAAGGAATCCAGGTGAATGTAATTATGAGTTACTCTCCTTATCAGGTTTTCCTGGTGTATTTTTTTATTCAAAATAAACTAATTCTGTACATAAATTCATGTAAAACAATAATTTACATTCCTCGTAAAAAGTATGTGCTATATATCCACGATTTTACAGACAGGCAATTGTTTCAATAATGTGACTAAATTTAGGAAGCTTCATTCATTTCGCATTTATCTCATTTGTCTCTCCAGATAGAAATTTTAAAATGTTTATAGAATTTTTTTATAATAATGTTTTTTTTTCGAGGCACTACGACAGCTTCTTGTGAATTTTTGGCCTGATTTTCCTCACGTGACGTTGTATGAGTTGAATATTTATCGAATAACTTCACACGTGTCAATATCTCTTACCTCATGGTCACGTCATAAATTCATGCCTGTGTAGGTAGCCTAGTGGCTAGCGTCACCACAGAGGTGCCGGGTCACGTTCCAGCCAAGGGTACAGGTATTCAAATTCCCTGACTTACAAAACTTAAACAAAAAAAAAAAGTTACTCAGTTATAAAGTTGCTAATGATTCTAGGTGTTGGTGCGACTATAAAAAAAAATTATACACACGCCAGAGAACGGTTCAATTTCACAAAATATTTCAAAGCAATACTTCACCGACTTCAGAAACCCTAATTTCGTTTTTGCCTCGTTTTGTAATCAAAACAAGCGAGCCTTTAATTCAAGTGGTGGGGGAGGGGATGGCAGAGGGGGGTGGGGGGTTGAGGCCGGAGCTGAACTTCAGCAATATTTGAAATGACAAGCTAGTTTAATAAATGACATATTAAGCCAGCAATCCCCCCTCCCTCTTTCCCTTTCCCTTCCCTTCCCTTTTTTTTAACACACACACACAGACACACACACATTTATTTTGAGTTCTGTAAATCTGCGCTGTTATTAATGGTTATGTAATTATGACATGATATCATTCCAACTGTGATTAACTTTCTGTTTTTACTCGTTTTGTCTCCCCCGTATGTGTGTGTGTGTGTGTGTTATTGGGAAGAACGGTTTCAGATGTATTCGACTGGAATTTAAATAACCCTATATTTGCGGTTTTGTCATTACGGCTCACTGATGAAAACGTTTTTTTTTTCATTATTTTACCGATTCTATGGCGTAAATAGTTGGTCTATATATAGATAAGAGAATATATGAGTGTGTGGCTGTATGGCCTTAAACTCAGGTGGAGAAAGCAGTTAGAGGATTGAAGCGAAGGGTTGGGAAGAGGAGCAAAGTGTGGGCCCAGGGGGTGGAGGGAGGAAGGGGGATGAGGGGAGGAGTAGGAATTTAGATAAGTAGGGCGCTCATGTATGTAGGCAGGGAATCCTTTTATCCTCATCACATTTCTTTTCGCGAGAGTCCTGTGTTAGCATTGCAGAGATTCCAGTTTTGATTACGGCTGAGCTTGGCGTTCCCGTTTCTAAGACCAGAGGATGAGAGAGAGAGAGAAAAGAAAATATAGATGCAAGCATGCAATAACACACACACACACACAGAGAAAATAAAGACGTGCACAAGTCGAAGTAAACAAACTGCACGAACAGAGTCAGAAATACTTTCTTGCATCCTGATAAATATCACATATGTCAAGATTAATGGAAATTAAGGTAGAAACATTTTTTTAAAACCATAAATAAGCTGATAATATAAATTTTTATATTTGATATGTTTCAGAGAAGAAATAGACACCTCATATTCATAGTTGGTATAAGGTTTTAGGAAAGAAAAATATTGATGTCTAGAGGGTAAATTCCGAGTTCAGAACGGAGAAACACAACTTGGTGAAAAATGATTTGAAAAATGAGGGGGGGGGGAAGGAATAACACTTTCTCTGCTGTGGTGTTGCCAATTTCAAAGTTATGTATACAATAATACGCAGACGAGGACCAGGCAACTTTTTTTTCTTATTGGTAGGAGCGAGTCCGATCCATCTAACAACAAGGACGTGAAGGGTCCTCGATGAAGAAATTTCCGTAACTTTTGCGACGGTTTTCCTAACCCCGGCAAGAACAAAATTAACTGTATTTTTCCCTCTCTCCTCCCTCCTCAACATCCCAGCCCTCTCGATCCAACCCCTTCCTCCTCCTCCTCATTTACCCTGTTTCTCCAAAACAACACCATATTTCCCTTCACCCTATGCATTCAATTACGTCTAAGCTGTTTGAAATATGACGAGGCGGCGGCGACGGAGGCGGCGGAGGCGGCGGTCGTCTGATGGTTTTTGTGCTGTTGCCAAAATACCGCTGCAGTCGCAAAGAGAGAGAGACAGAGAGAGAGAGAGAGACGGACCAGGGGTGGAAGAGACAAGAGACGATTGCACATAAAGGGCAGGCAGGGTCATGGAGGGGGAGGGGGAGGAGATCATACGTGGGGGGTGTATGATCTATGTATTATTCCGCCTTGTCTCTGCATTATCTTGGCAACCGCGTTACAGACGGAAGTCATTTTAATGGAGAATTTTCCAAGAAAAAGGAGTCTAGTAAATTTCAAATTGGAACACAGATATGATAAACGATTATTCCTGTTCATATTAAACTATAGGACACAAGGATGTAATAAAACTAAGCTTAAACAGGCCGGTCTTTTATCTAAAAGCATGAATTATTTTGAAAACTCACAGTAACAGTTCCTTTCCCATAAAAGATGATTCACGCGCTCAAGATTGCTTACTTTACGATCGACCTATGCTACTATATAAGTTGATATCTTCCAACTAACATGTAAGAACCCATAATAATGTGGCTGCTGTTCTAGTATTGACTCTTCAGTCTTGTCTGATTCAACCTATTCTGTGCAAGCCTTTCATTTCAACACAGCTCCACTTTTCGTCGCCACAGCCCTTTACTTACTTTTTTCTACTCCTGCATTTCCTCTATTTGCTTTTGTGCTAATGACCCTATGTTCATCCGACCACTTCGTGAAATCTAACTTCACTAATTCCCACCGTATCTAGCTTTACCTTTCCATTTCGCT
>CM067378.1:113837404-113899904 GCA_034510155.1 Eucriotettix oculatus
TTTCAAATTTCAACCGTCACATATACGAATTTTCAGATGTGGCAACAAACTTTTGGTCAGTGAAAACTGTTGACAAACTTTCCTGCCACGTGTGTGCGTGAGTGTGTGTGATCTGATTTTTGACTCTCTACACCCATCAGTATTTATAGATAATAATTTTCAATTTTCGACCGTCACATATACGGATTATTTAGATGTGGAAACAAACTTTTGGTCAGTGAAAACTGTTGACAAACTTTCCTGCCACGTGTGTGATCTGATTTTTGACTCTCTACACCCATGAGTATTTCTAGATAATAATTTTCAAATTTCAACCGTCACATATACGGATTATTTAGATGTGGAAACAAGCTTTTGGTCACTGTTAACATTTTTTTCTACCATATATGTGTGTGTGATCTGATTTTTGACTCTGTTTTGGGGAGGGGGGAAGGGGAGGGTAAACAGGGTACATAAGGGTGTTTCACAAACAGGCAACTCCCCGTTAATAGCATAAGAAAGGAATTGAAAAGGGGGGGATGTGGAAGGTAGAGCAACGTAGCCAAGGGTTAAGTAGGGGCCCCCAGGCTATAATTTAAGGATCGTACCCGATGTTTCACCTAAAGAGATGCAGGGAAAAACCCTAGAAAACCTGCATCAGGTAGGTCGGGCATTGGGTACTATTCTCACGCCCTTCCTTATGAATGACGGGAGACGAGTTTGCTGTGGGGTCGCAGCATTCCCTTCTCCGTGTCTCCACCAGTTTCAGGAGGCAGTTGGCCGACTGATCCAATGGGATCAGCGGACAACTCTTCCCATATGCCCAAGGTCTTTGACCCCAGTACATATACCTCCTAAAATATTATTAAATTATAATGATCTTATATTTGCTTTTATTAGTGTGTCTTAAGCAAATGTAGTTTGAAATCCTGCCGTGGTTACTTGAAATGTGGGAAACAAATTAAGGACTGAAGGAAATCTTTGGTAGTAATTATCATTATCCTTCCAAGTGTTCGTATCTTGGTTGCAAATATTATTTTTCAATTCATAAAATAGGTTGAGAACCTATTGAATTACCTCTGCTAGATTTAATGGAAACAAAAGTTTAGACTTGATATTTATTTCGACGATGATATTAAGTTTCAGTTCACAAAATGGGTTATTTTATAGAGGTATATAATTTGTGAAAATAGAAAAATTACTTATTTGAGCTCAAATGTACCCTCTGTACCGTGGTTTCTATGACGAAGCTAAAAGCCGAGCATACCCGATGTTGTCCCGAGCGTTTCACGAAGAGAATTATATATAGGGAAATCTTTCTTAATATTCTAGAAAATTTCTTCATATCTAACAATAATTATCTTTGATGTGGAAGTTAATTTTTCATTGTTGTAGTAATTTTTCTTTATTACATGTTCTTGATGTCATTACGATTAAGTATAAATTATTGTTATCTAGTACTCCTTAAAAAGGAAATTTTTCTTCAAATTTAAGGGATTCGTTAAAACCACAGCAGCTTGCTTTCCGGGGAATGAAATAAATCCTGGAATATTTTATCAAGTGTTACAATTTCAACCTATTTTATATTTCTTTTAATTACTTTCTTTATTACATGTTCTTGATGTCATTACGAATAAGTATAAATTTATTGTTATCTAATACTCCTTAAAAAGGAAATTTTTCTTCGATTTTTTTATATTTCTTTTAATTCCAGGCACAACTTTCGTCGCCTAGAGGCACTGTGCTCGTCCATCCTCTTTTTTTTTTCTCCCCGTCCTTCCCCTCCTCCCAACTCCGTCTTTTTTTTTCTTCTTTCCTTCCCCCTAACTCTTCCTCCTTTTACTTGGCGTCTGTAACGAGGAGATTCCGGAGATATTATTCGTCAGTGGCCGCTGGCGTTTGTTTACAAGGCGTTGCGCCTTTGGGCTCCGTCTCCTTCTACTTTCAACTGACGGCAAAAGATTTACTTCTTCACTAACAAGATAAGTTTTAAACGAAGGGAAAAGGGGGTGTGGGGGCGGCGGCGTTGGTGTTGGTGGTGGTAGGCAGGGGCGCCTCTCTAAGCCGCCCACTCTTCAGTTCCATTTAAACCTTTTCATATTCACTGGCTCAAACATTGGTTTCCCGGTTTCCTCCATCGAAACGGATGAAGATGTAACAACCACGGAGACGTTTTCTGGCAACTTCTTTGTCAATGCTTTCGGTCAAGAAATGAATGAAACTTTCACAGAAAGCTGACGTGTATAAATAAAATTTAAGGGATTCGTTAAAACCAACAGCAGCTTGCTTCCCGGGGAATGAAATAAATCCTGGAATATTTTATCAAAAGTTACAGAAAACTCTGTAGTTTTCCTGGAAAATAAAAACCCTCGTCATATTTTAAAATCTGAAGTAAAATAAACTGTAAATAAGACTAATGTAGGCGAATAATTACGGCCAAAATTGGTAAGAAGTAAAATTATTTATTTATTAAATTATAACACGAGGTTTCCTTCCTTTGTTTGAAAACTCCTCAGTTGCGAAAACAATCAACAAAAAATTATTGTAATTGAAATGAAATAAAATACGCCTGTATATAAAAATAAATAAGATGAAATTACACCGAAAATAAAGTAAAAAGCTGTTATAATCACAGATATTATAATATTGATTATAAAATCTTTTTAGATTGATTTTATTTCTTTTCATTTCATTTACTTCAATTATAAATATCCCTCCCGAATCTAACAGCCTCAGTTATTACTCGATCTCCCAAACTGAACTCCATTATCTAGGTTTCCTTTCTATTAATCACCGTGTTGTATCCTTCCTCCACGACAACGTTTAATGCCATTTATTGTTTTACAACTCTTTTTCTCCGTCAGAAAGTACTTCTTTTCTATTAATCACCATGTTGTATCCTTCCTCCACGACAACGTTTAATGCCATTTATTGTTTTACAATTCTTTTTCTCCGTCAGAAAGTACTACACCATCATCAGAAACCCGTAGGGGTGCAACGCTAAATTCGTAAACAATATGATGGCAGCCTTTGGGGTAAAATATTGTGGAGGTAGAATAGTACACAATTTGGAACTGTTGTTGGGGACGACTCGGGAAGAAGCCATCAGAAAGACAAAGAGTGATGATCTATCTGCAGGGTAACATAAAATCCTCAGATAAAAATTCCTCTTAAAGTGGTTGGTTAGAAATTGGTGACACGCCAATCTTTACAGCCTGAGGAAGGAAGCAATGAAATTAAAATTGCTCTTGCTAAGGAATTGGCGTCTATGACTGGTCGTTATGTTGAAGAGGGAGACCGCGATTTAGTGAGACTTGAATGCAGGTGTGGTGATTCATGACCCTTACATTCATCATCGGGTAAAGCAAAAATAATTTAGTTTTTGTTATTTGCGTACAGCAGGACGGAAAACGAGAATGGTTTGGTGGTGAGGCCGAGTAGGCGGGAAACGTCACCGTCTGCAACATTGTTGATTGCCTGGAGTGCATTGTAGATTCAACAGTTGGTTCGGGGAGCTCTCCTGAGAAGGTCGGGGCGAGAGAGAGTGAGAGTGGAGGAAACAATATGCAGAAAACTTAATTTCGCCATTGTTCGAGAAAGAAGATTTTGTTTTCTAGTACGGAAAACAAAAAGAGGACATTTTGATAGAGATTTAAGCTGAAGAAGAGGCGCTAGAGGATCTAGACGTCGTTCAGCGAAGGAACATCCTGCGCGGCAAACCAGGAACGACGACGTCACCAGGGCCATTGTTAACATCTGGTAACGGGCATTTTAACCCGGCTTTTCCACTTAAACCATTCTCGTTGATTCGCGAGTTTTAATACAATTACATCGTTGTTCGTCACCCGCGTCGTTCCCCCCGGGGATCAGCAGCCATTTAGAAGCTGCGTAGATTATTCTTTTTTTTTCTTTACCGACTGAGCCAATTTGATTATAAATTTTTACTCGTAAATTTATATTTTCACTAACATTTAATTTGAGTTAGATTTCTTCTGGAAATTTGATAACGTAATATTATAATTATAATGGAATATTCAAATTAAATATATTTTAAATTATTATTTAACAATTTGATTGTACAAAAATATTTTTTTGTTTGGTGTAAGCAAACGAACACCACACAGGACATATCTAGATGGAACTTTTAATAGTCGTTATGGTAACGGGTGTTACGTCACAACCGAGGCCGTCGTCTACACGTCACACAGCACCCTGTGTCCGCGCAGATGCCATCAAATACCACCACTGACTGACTGCTTGCCTGATACGGCCTTCAGCACGCACTTGCCATTGTTGTTGTCGTAGTCGTCGCACCGCCGCCGCGGATATTGCATAATCAGTCCTCCACGAAAGGCTGCGTGCGTGTATCCACGGATACTATTACAACAACACGCAATCAGTCACTCAGGGAGACACAAGGCTCACGAGCTAATCGACCGGTACTGCCCTCTTTTTATTTTTATATTTTGGCGTGACGCCATTTGTCCTGTCGGGGGTGGTGGGTGACGCAGGAAGCGCCCGACAAAACACGCGCCGCCCACCCAGGGTCGTTTCCCTATGAATACTTCAACCATCAAACGCCACAGAGGGGGGTAAACTATTATACTGTATATATTATATATTTTTTAACGTCTAACCCTAACAAAGAGATTGTTTAATGGCCCGGTCCATTGTTGTACAAACTATGGCCGCGCAGTGTGACGAGGAGAGGCTTGGGGGGGGGGGTAAAGGGGGTGTAAAGGGGGGGGGGTGGAGAGAAAGCGTGAGTGAGTGTGCTTTATGATTTGTTTGTTATCCAGTCGAAAAAATCGGCGTAACCTTCGTGACGGAAACATGTTAAATTATTGAAGCACGCAGAGGAGATGGAGGACAGCTGAAAATCACACACGTAGGAAGACAAACAGATGACAATCACAGTGGTTCGTGATTCCGGGGGTCGTTTCTGGACGGTAACGTGACGTAACACGTATCAAAAAATCTTTCATAAATAATTAGCCTGGTTTGTTCCGTTGAAACGCGACGTAACGGACAGAGCACAGGAAATGATCAAAAAATAATTTCAGAAATGGAACGTTTTTCAATTTAATTTGAATACGTTTCGTCCCGCCCCCCTCCAACACCCAACTTCAGTTTTTATACAAAAAAAGTGATGTAATTAAACTTGCATAAAAATTAATAAATAAACCACAAAGATTGTTATATTGGTCAGACTAAGCGCAAACTTCACACAAGATCAAAAAAATGAATTTTTATTTTTATAGTCTTTATTCCAAAAAAAAGTAATATGTATTAAAGTGAAATATTTTTCAAAGATTACGTTGAAAGACAATAGATAAAATGGTATTAGATGGTAGAAAAAAAAGTGATGTGAAAAATAATAGTATAACGAGTTGACTAGTACGAAACAACGTATCAAGAATTTATATGTTTTTGAAACGGAATAAGAAAAGGAATCATTCTGCAAGGGAAAAAAAATTATAACGCTACACTTTGCCAGTATTAGAGGGATCAGAAGAAGACTTGGAAGCAATAACGAACGGCATGGAGAAAGAGTTGAATGTGAGGTCTAATAGAGGCAATTCAATGTAATGTAGAGGAACAAGATTGAAGCAGAGATAGTTTTTGAAGGAGGTTAAGAAATACTGCTACTTGGCAAGCCTAATAACTAGGGATTGTTTGAGTATAGTAGACATAAATTGGAGAATAGCACAAGCAAGGAAGGCTTTCGCGAAAAAGGAGGAATAATATAAGTGAGAATATTAGGAAATCGTTACTAAAAATTGCCGCTTTTTTTGGGTAACAGGCTACATGAGGGTGATCCTGAAACAGGCAACTCCCCTTTAATAGCATAGGAAGGGAATTGAAAAGGGGGGATGCGGAAGGTAGAGCAAGGTAGCCAAGGGTTGACTAGGGCCCCCGGGCTATGGTTTAAGGATCCTACCCGGTGTTTCACCTAAAGAGATGCAGGGAAAACCCTAGAAAACCTGCATCAGGTAGGTCGGGCATTGGATACTATTCTCACGCCCTTCCGAATGACGGGAGACGAGTTTGCTGTGGGGACGCAGCATTCCCTTCTCCGTGTCTCCACCAGTTTCAGGAGGCAGTTGACCGACTGATCCAATGAGATCAGCGGACAGCTCTTGCCATATGCCCAAGGTCTTTGACCCCAGTACATATACCTCCTAAAATAGGTGAAGGTGTCTCGGCATATGAGAACTTTGATAAGAAATACCCAGAGAGAGTGCGAGGCATCCCCGACATGATCAGGTAAGCCCCGCAGTCACTCTGGGCTGAAGCGTCTGCGAGAAAACTCCCGCAGCGCCTCTAAAATAAATAAAAATAAAAATTGCCGTATGGAGCGTGGCGTTATATGGGTGCGAAACGTGGACGATAGGAACTGCGGGAAGGAAAAGAATAGAAGCCTTTGAAATGTGGTACTGCGTAGGAGAATGAGATGGGTGGATAGAATCACTAACCAGGAAGTTATAAACGGAATAGGGTAAGAGCGAACAATGTGAAGAACGTTGACCAAGAGAAGGGAATAGATTAATAGGCCACGTTTTAAGACACGAGGGTCTCGTAAAATTGGTATTAGAGGGAATTGTGCGGGGTAATGACAGAAGAAGGAGGCTAAAGATTGAATGCGATAAGCAGATTAGGGAGGATGTGGAAATGAAAACGCTTGCCGCAAGATAGGTTAGCATGGAGGGTTACGTCAATCTTAGGACTGAATACCACAACAACTTTTTTAAAAAATATTTAAAATGAGTAAGGCGAAAAAATAAAGCCGAAAGATCCTTAATAAATTGTGATAGAACAAAGACTGTAAATATGAAGAGAGTTTTTTTTTTGGAACTTGAAGAAATAAAGAATTAAGGAACATTTCAGTAGCTCAAAACATTTTCAAGATATCAAAAAAGCGGAAAATACAACAGTTACTTACGAGTTTTAGTGCTGATAAAAAAGAGGAGTAGGATCAGGGGCATGAGCAAGACTAGTGTCTCTTACTCACGGCATAATATTTACAACGGTATAACTCTACCACTTTTATTGCCGTGATGGGGTGACTTCGATTTCCACACACCAGACACATACATATATATATTTTTCCTAGTAGACGAATGGGAGCGTATCGTAAAATATTATTTGCCCCCCTCCCCCTATAACCCTATTGTAGTCGCCTTATCAACTGCCTTTCCATAGTTTCTAATTTACGACGAGTCTTGCGTCTCTTGCAAAAATTTATAGATCAATTTATATTCTCGACCTGTATAAAGTGTTTTGTGTCACGATAACCCCTGGCACAGACTTGCTAGATTTTTTTGTTCAAATTTATAAGTACACTTATATTTTTATTTATCGGTAGCTTCTCAGACATGTACATGTAAATTTTTCTCTATGTATTTTGAAGATTAAATTCTATTACGCTTTTCCATTTGTATTTTGTGAGTGGAAACTGTGTATAGACTGTTCAAAATTTGGTAGATTCTAGGTCGGTAAAGACATTTTTTTTTGTCACATGAGAACTTCACTAACAAAAATATTTTTTTTCACACTTGAGACCGACTCTTCTGGAATTATTCAATTAAATTTGTATTTTTAAAGGAAACAAAGACGAAATCTTTCAATGTCGTGTCCTTTAAAGTACCAACACTTTACTTAATGGGGATTGTGTCGTATTTAGTACGCAAAATTCGGTGTTTACTAAAATATAATTTAGAGTATTAAAGGGCAATAAATTTCTGTGACTAGAAATTATTAATAATTTTACTAAAATATAATTTAGAGTATTAAAGGGAAATAAAATTCTGTGACTAGAAATTATTAATAATTTTACTAAAATATAATTTAGAGTATTAAAGGGAAATAAATTTCTGTGACTAGAAATTATTAATAATTTTACTAAAATATAATTTAGAGTATTAAAGGGAAATAAATTTCCGTGACTAGAAATTATTAATAATTTTACTAAAATATAATTTAGAGTATTAAAGGGAAATAAATTTCTGTGACTAGAAATTATTAATAATTTTACTAAAATATAATTTAGAGTATTAAAGGGAAATAAATTTCTGTGACTAGAAATTATTAATAATTTTACTAAAATATAATTTAGAGTATTAAAGGGAAATAAATTTCCGTGACTAGAAATTATTAATAATTTTACTAAAATATAATTTAGAGTATTAAAGGGAAATAAATTTCTGTGACTAGAAATTATTAATAATTTTACTAAAATATAATTTAGAGTATTAAAGGGAAATAAATTTCTGTGACTAGAAATTATTAATAATTTTACTAAAATATAATTTAGAGTATTAAAGGGAAATAAATTTCCGTGACTAGAAATTATTAATAATTTTACTTTCATGTTTTATATTATAACTTTTGTAAATTATTTTCTTATAATTATTTAAACGCTATAAATGGAGAAATATGATCATTTCTTTTGAAATTAATTAACCATAACAGCAGCGTGTTAAGTGAAGGTGCACGGGGGGTCGTTTAACCTCTTCTTCTTCTTTTGTTTGCCACGAAACAGCCTAGAGATTGGACTGGCATCGGGGGTGGAAGAGGGCGTGAGAGAAATTCGCGTCGTGGTGGTCGCTCGCCTCTTCTCCCGCGCCGTGTTTTGTATTGGGGGAAGCCGAAGAGAGTGCCGGATTGTTCGGTGAAGTGTCCACTTGTGCATGTGACGTCAGCCAGGTTGTAGGAATATATTTTCTCGTCCTCTGACTCCTCTTCTGCTCCTTCATCCTCACCCCCCTCCCTTTACCCTTCCCCTTCCGTTTCCCACCTTCCTTCCTTTCCCCCCGTCCAGCCTTTTGTAAAAGGCTCAACCTATTTTGCATTTCAGCAAGTGACCTTTCCAACGCGAAAATTACAAAAGCGTGAAAAATGGAAATTTTACAAAATAAAAACCGGTCGGAATATCTGGCGTCAAAACAGCGGTTCCATGGCCTCCGCAAAACCGTAATAAGAATTTTTAACCGCACTGGAGGTAACAAAGGAAATGTGACTTGGGACATACGGATAATAATATAGACAGAAACGTAACCGCAAACCACCTTTAATATAACACGAAAAGTACACAGATTAACCACAATAGATTTAGATTTATTGTTGTTTCCATTAATCCTCGATTGAGGAAATAGGATACGTCATACATTAAAAATTAAAAATGAACAAAATAAAGTACATAATTAAAGACAAATAAAGTTAAAATAAATTAGTAAAAGAAAGTGTATATAGACAAAAGTCAATATAAACACAACACGGACACACACACACACACTGGGAAACACAAACAAGCACACACTGAGGAACACGCAATGGAGGAGTTTTAACTACTTGGACCAGGAAACTGTCCTTGCTCCAGCAGCAGCTATATACATGAAACTATTACAGTATCATTTCAATGAAACACACAAGAAAAAAATAAGGAATTTATACCGATGTGTGTGATTATAATTGAAGATCCAGAAAAAAAAATTGGAAATCAAGAGAGCAGTAAGCCAATGATTCAGGATATCACACATGATACATAACATATTTATAGAACAAGCCATGAATAAAGTTAAAACTGAATATGGAAAATGAATCATATTGCGAAGAAAAGAAATAAAATCTTAACGGTTTGCCAATGACGTAGTATTAGGGGAATCAGAAGAAGACTGAGGACCGATAATAAATGGCATGAAAGTGGCATTGGAGGAAGTGTACAGCACGAGGATTAATAAAAGGGAAACCCAAGGTGATGGAATGTAGTATGGGAAACAATGGGGCAACTTAGCAGGCATAGATAAGATTTTTATTAGTCAAAAACGTGTTATTAGAGCAATATGTGAGGCAGGTTTCCTTCTTGCAGAACTCTGTTAGGCATTTTCACTTTAACGTGCCAATACATTTATTCATTGATGTTATTTGTAATCACAAATAGGAGGCACTACTTATTTTTGAATAATACTGATATTCATCCCTTCAATACAAGGAACGAAAATAATCTGAATAAAAAAATGTAAAACATTGTCAATTGCACAGAAAGGTGTGCATCATTATCCATCTTCAACACGTGACTGCAGTCAGCACAGAATTAAACAGTTGTCCAATGATAATCAAGGTAAATTTAAAACTGAATTATGCTCATTTTTGCTTAGCCATTCAATAAAGGAATTTATAGAAGAATCGGAGAAGAGTAATTAATTAATTAGTTTATAATACAAAAATTTGTTATAAGTATATTTATCTTTTATACAATAAAATAATGTAATAAATGTACACAGCCCTGACCCATTCCACATCCTTGAAGCTTAGCTTCTTTACAGGATCTACGGAACATGATTATTATTATTATTATGGAATAACAAAGACTGTTAGATTGGGAAGGGATATTTTGACGGAAGTTGAGGAATTCTGCTACTTGGGAAGTGTAAAAACTAGAGTAGGATAGCACAGACAAGGAAGAAGGCTTTAACGGAAAAGAGGAATTTACTTACTCGTAATATAAATCAGAATATTAGGAAATCGTTGCTAAAAATATTCATATGGATCGTGGCTTTATATGGGTGCGAAACGTGGACGATGAAGTTGGGGAAAGTAAAATAATAGAAGACTTTGAAATGTGGTGCGATAGGACTGAAACGGATTAGAAAACGTTTCGTTCCCCCGACATTAGGGAACTTCCTCAGTTGATTAAAGTAGTACAATTTTTTTTTCTGTTGATATTGCTAAAACTGATTGTATGGAACTTTGGCGTTATATGGGTGCGAAACGTGGACGGTAGGAGTCGGAAAAAGTAAAATAATATAAGCCTTTGAAATGTGGTGCTATAGGCGAATGCTGAAAATCAGATGGATTGATAGAGTAAATAACGTAGAAGAATAGAGGAAGAGCGAACAATATGGAGGACGTTGGCCAAGAGAAGCGATAAACTAATAGGCCATGTTTTAAAACATAAGGGTCTTGTAAAACTCGCATTGGATGGGAGTTTGTGAGGAAAGAACAGAAGAGGGAGACAAGGGTGGAATACGCTAATCAGATTAGGAATGACGTTGTAGCAATTTAGAAATGTAAAGGCTTCCGCAGGATACGTTAGACACGTCTTATGACTAAATACAACAACATATAAATATATAATTTAATTATTTAATATTTAATTTAATTTAGTTTTTTAATTTGTATTTAGGATGATGAAAGTCAAAAACATCTGGCAGAAATGTAACACTTCGTGTTTCATTAATTCTTAATGCAGCGTTCTAAATTTTCGGTTTAAGTGTCTACCATTTAATGAAATAAACCTTTAATGAAGTATTAATTATACGACGCGCAAAAAAGTCTGAAAACGTAACCCAAAACGATAAAACTATTAATACTTGCACTATTTTATTTTCCCGTTTTATTATTGAATGGAAATCGTATTTTTTTTAAAAAAAAATATTAATGTACACGTGAATATCATTTATAAATCATGGAAACTTAACATTTTATGGAATGGATGATAACATTCACTATAAATGTATTTAAATATTTTTTGGTTGTCAGCTCCGAGATTTGATTTTCCTCTTAACGATGGAACCGAAAACGACGATGACGTATTTATGATTCCGTGGGTTTTGGGTGTCCAACAGCAGGTAAAATAAATAAAGGAGGTGACGAGAACCTTCCTACCTGTCTGTTGGACCGCATATACTCCGTTGACGTTTGACGGGCAGTGAAATTAAAATTCACCAAGTTGGCAATAACATCGGAGGCGAGCGGTCAGACGGACGGACGGACACAAGGACGACTAAAAAGAGTAATGGAAGTGTTCTGCGAGTGGAAATCGAATTTGTACAAAACTCACTCTTTCTCTTTTTTTTCTTTGAAAAGGAGGAGGAGGAAGGAATTGGAAAAGGAGAAACAGATAGTTTGCGGTAATAACTGGATGTAAGGAAGAGAGAAGTGGGGGAAAGGAGGCGAGGGAGGGACAGAGGAAACCGAACTCACGTGGAGAACGTCGTGTACTAAGTTGATTAACACTAAAAAATTCGTGTGACCCATTTGCGGTGACATAATCCCTTTTTTAAAACAGAAGTAATCCGGATATACTCGAAACGAAAATATGAACCGCATGCATAATTCAATCGTAAAAATAATTCGTCAAACAAAATTTGTCGTTTCGGATTTACCGGTGGATGTTTCAAAATAATTTTCGCACTATTTCAATTACAAATTAATTCATTTAGGGTCCTTGCTTGTTGTTGTGGTTATTCAAGCCTTTTCATTTCTTCATAACTAACACATTAAACATCCTCCCTAATATGCTTTGCGTGTTCCATCCTTGGCCGTCCTCTTCTGTTCTTATCCCAAACACTTCACTCTAATGATAATTTTACAAAAAAAAAAACTCGTGTCTTAAAAATTAGCCATTAATCTATCCCCTTCTCTTAGTCAACGTCCTCCATACTGTTCTCTCTTCCTTTATTCTGTCTGGAACTTCCTCGTTAGTGATTCTATCCACCCATCTCGTTCTCCTATAGCACAACCTTTCAAAGGCTTCTATTCTTTTCCTTTCTGCAGCTCCTACCGTCCACGATTCGCACTTCATAAGAACGTTTTCAGCAACGATTTTCTAATGCCTTCGCCTTTATTTCCCACAAGGAAATTCCTATTTTTTGGGGGTGGGGGGAAAGTCTTCCTTGCCTGTGCTATCATGCTCTAGTTATTACGCAATAATCCATCTATTCACGAGGTTAAAGTTTAGAACTACCTGACTAGTGATTCTATCTACCCATCTAATTTTCAGCATTTTCCTATAGCCCCACATTTCAAAAAACATCTATGCTCTTCCTTTGTACAACTCCAGTCGTCAACGTTTCGCACCCATATTTACGCCGCACTTCATACGAACATTTTTAGTAACGATTTTCTATTATCCTGATTTACATTCCTCTTTTCCTTGCCTGTGCTATCCTACTCATTATGTCTACCTTACTTCTATCATCTCTACTAATTATTACGCTTCCCAAGTATAAGTTTCCCTTAACTTCAGTCAATATATTATCACTTCCCCATCTAACAGCCTTTGTTATTACACTATTTCCCAAACTACACTCCATTACCTTGCTTTTCCCTCTATTAATCATCATATTGAACTCTTTTTCACCGATCTGTGGAATAAATACTGTTGAATGTTTTCAGTAGGCTTTGGTTGTTAGTGTTGTTTATATGAGTTTACACCATTCATTTTAAAATTTATAAATAAATATTGTTGTATTTTTTCTGAGTCATTATTGTCAGAACTGATAATCTTTACGATAAAAGTTAAAAATAAATTAAGTAAAAATAAATATTTTAACTCATTAAACAATAGTAATGAGGGTCCAATGAACTTGGTGATGAATTTCAAATATTTATTCTTAGTTTAGAGTAATCAGTTGGTATTGCAGTTGACATATTTATTTTTTTATTTGTAAACACCAGTATATTTTTTTGGGAAGGACAGTAATTGTAAGAACTTCCCTTACCAGAGTGTTATTGTTACTTATTGTTGCTGCGCTCACTCACACGATACACGAAGTCCATCAAGGGTGCATTTTTTTTTTAAAAAAGGAAAGGGTAACTTCCAGGGCGGTTTTTTGTGTAAAATTTTAACCCCCCCTTATTCTCGCGTTGTCTCTCTCACCGTAGAGCTTCAAAGTAATTAAAGGCAGGCAAAACACCCCCGATCTCCTCCTCTTGTCTCCCTGACTACTCTTTATGTCTACTATACTTCTATCATCTCTACTAATTATTACGCTTCCCAAGTATAAGTTTCCCTTAACTTCAGTCAATATATCACTTCCCAATCTAACAGCCTTTGTTATTACACTATTTCCCAAACTACACTCCATTACCTTGCTTTTCCCTCTATTAATCACCATATTGAACTCTTTTTCACCGATCTGTGGAATAAATACTGTTGAATGTTTTCAGTAGGCTTTGGTTGTTAGTGTTGTTTATATGAGTTTACACCATTCATTTTAAAATTTATAAATAAATATTATTTTATTTTTTCTGAGTCATTATTGTCAGAACTGATAATCTTAACGATAAATTAAGTAAATAAATATTTTAACTCATTAAACAACAGTAATGAGGGTCCAATGAACTTGGTGATGAATTTCAAATATTTATTCTTAGTTTAGAGTAATCAGTTGATATTGCAGTTGACATATATATTTTTTTTATTTGTAAACACCAGTATATTTTTTTTGGGAAGGACAGTAATTGTAAGAACTTCCCTTACCAGAGTGTTATTGTTACTTATTGTTGCTGCGCTCACTCACACGATACACGAAGTCCATCAAGGGTGCATTTTTTTTAAAAAAAAGGAAAGGGTAACTTCCAGGGCGGCTTTTTTTTGTGTAAAATTTTAACCCCCTCGCCCCCTTATTCTCGCGCTGTCTCTCTCACCGTAGAGCTTCAAAGTAATTAAAGGCAGGCAAAACACCCCCGATCTTCCTCTCCTCTTGTCTCCCTGACTATATTTCCGGCCGCCAGTCAACCACCGCCCCCGTTGTTCCTCAGCAACAGTGAAACACACACACACACACACAAGCGGCGGTGTCGCGATGATATTCAATTTCGCTAAGTGAAGTGAAAACCGAGGAGGATGAGGGGGGGAGTTAGGGGGGGGGTCGGAGCGTGTGTTCTTGCACAAGTAGGGTAATTGGCAGCAGCGTCCCACCCCCACCCCCACCACCCAAACCCCCGAAACACACAAGCCAACCCTTCCCTAATAGCGAGCGACGCTTCCAAGTTGTCTTCTGATGCTAATATCAGCAACGCAAGGGTTGAAATTGCTACTAGACCGGTCCATATCTTCCTTCCTGTCTCCGTGTCGCCGTCTATATCTCCTCCTCCGCCCCTCGCCCCCCGCCCCACAGCCTCATCCACATCAGAGGGGTTGCAAGTACGGGTTATTAGATGTCAACTACAACACCCGCGCCGCCTCTCTCTCCCTATTTCACACAGGAAATTGTGTACGTGTCTTCTTTTTTTTTCATCACCCCCGCTTTGCTCCTCTCCTTGTCGTCATCGTCGTCGTCGTCTTGTTAGCCGTTTGAATTAAAATAGTGATAGGACTTTAATAATGTGTACTCAACACACACACATACACACAAAGAGAGAGGGTGACGTGGTGTTGTATTCAATAACAAAATTTTGGCCTCGTTTCATATAGCTGGATATTGTGGACACGAAATCCCTTTTAATTCTCTCGCCTTCCCAGGACCGATTAAATTTCTTCGTGGCAGTTTCAACTTACACATTTCACGACTTCCAACGTAATCTACGTAAGAATATCTAGAAATGGGGTAAGAATATTTAGAAATGGGGTAAGAAATTATGGAGAAATGCATTCAGTTATAAAAGATAAAGGATGAAGAGGACTAAAGTCAAACAAAATAATCAGATAAGGGATTTATCATGGTTTCAGATTTAACAAGTTGCTCATTTATTTTTAAGGACAAAAAATATTATTATTGCATTAATATATAGTTCCTTTTATTTAAAAAAAGGAAACAATTCAGTATTTTTTTTTATTTTACATGCTCAGTGAAAAGCACTGGAATATAAAAAAATTGAGAAAGGAGGCTTATAAATAACATATACAGAAGGCAGTCAGCTGTAATTAGAATAGAAGATACAAAACAGGAAAGCAGAAATGAAGAAAGGAGTAAGACCAGCATACAGCCTGTCGCCCATGCTGTTTAACTTATATATAAAACAGGCGATGATGAAGAAAGTTAAAACGGAAGATGGGAAATGAATAATACTTCAAGGAGCATAAATAAAACACGCTTTGCCGATGATATTGCAGTGTTAGGCGAGTCAGAAGAAGACTTGGAAGCCATGATAAATGGCATGAACGTTGTCCTGGAACAAGAGTTCAATATGCGAATCAATAGAGAATAAACCAAGGTAATGGAGTAACAAAGGCTGTTTGATTGGGAAGGGATAATTTGACGGAAGTTAAGGAATTATGTTACTTAGGAAGCGTAATAACTAGATAAGTGATAGCACAGGGGCAAGGAAGGCTTTAGAAGAAAAAGAGGAATTTACTTACGGGTAACATAAACGTGAATAATAGGAAATCGTTGCGAAAAATGGAGTGTGGCGTTATACGGGAGCGAAACGTGGACTATAGAAGTTGCAGAAAGGAAAATAATAGAAGACTTTCAAATTTGTTGCTATAGGCGAATGCTGAAAATCAGATGGGTGGATAGAGTAACTAACGTGGAAATTTTTTAACAGAATAGGGGAAGAGCGAAAAATGTGACCTATTACAGAAAAAAAAATTATTTAATTTAGTTGAACCGACGTTTTCTCAGCATAATTCAGACTTTCTAAGGGTAATGTTATTAGAAAAAAAATGTATGTAAAACGTTACGGAAAAAAAATTAAATTTCCCAGACGTTAGGAATAATGAATTATATTAGATCTTAACGAGGAAGTTCTAAACAGAAAAGGGGGGTGAAAGTGAACAATATGGAGGGACGTTGACCAAGATAAGGGATAGATTGAAAGGGATAATTAATCAATAGTCATGAATTATTCTAAGACTGATATTTATTTGTTCCTTAATTAAGGGTGAAGGAATTTATATATAATTATACTCGTGTATATAACTAATTATTAAACAAATTAGGTAAAAAGATAGAAATTTATTTCAACACGAAAGTTCACACTCGGCGTAATACTTCCTTTAAACAGGGAAAAGATTAAAAATAACAGTACTGAATTTTGGTTTATTATAAATACCGAAACCTGTCTATCTAAACAAACTCAATATGATGCACAAACGAAAATAGCAATCTGAATTATATTTAATTAATGCAACTCGTATGGAAGAGTAATGACAAGGGATGGTAGAAGTATAGTAGGAATAAAGAGGAGGATAGCAGAGGCAAGGAAGACTTTCGCGAAAAAGAGGAATTTACTTACGGGTAATATGCGTGAATATTAGTAAATCGTTGATAAAAATGTTTGAGTGGAGCGTGGCGTTATATGGGTGCGAAACGTGGACGGTAGGAGTTGGGGGAAAGGAACAGAATAGAAGCCTATGAAATAAATGTGCTGCTATACGCGAATGAAGAAAATCAGATGCGTGGATAGAAAAGAGAAAAATATGGAGGACGTTGACTAAGGGAAAGGAGTAGATTAAAAGGCCACGTTTTGAGACACGAGGGTCTTGTAAAATTAGCACTGGAGGGAAGTGAACCGAAGAGGGGGAGGCCAAGGAAGACATACGCTAAGCAGATTATGGAGGATGTGTATTGGAAACGCTTGGGCAGGAGAATTTCCATCAGACCAGTCTTAGGACTGATTACAACAGAAGAATCACAGTTAGTGTATTGCGTTGATTTTATCACAGAAATTTATTTAAAACTGCTTCAAAATCATGTCGATGTCGAAGAATGTTTAACATAAAATAAAATTTGTAGTGAAATTAATTTAGATGCTCTACAACTTTATAAATATTGCGTGACGCTGTGAGGGAAATGTTAGAAGATACAGATTAGGGGAGGAGGAATTTCGTTTCCAATATACGTTTCCTCGCTTCTCTTTCTCTCTCTCCTGATCATCCTTAACTTTTCTTCTAAAATTATTTTACCTTAAGGTAGAGCATCCCCTATTCTCTTATTCAACGTATAAACTGTATTACTCATCAAATTTCCTCCTTCCTTCCTTTTTTTATTGACGTTCAAACGTTACCCGGCTTTAGTCACCGTATTTTCCAGTCTGAAATATATTGAGTGGCACAGTAATATTTTTTTTTATTTAACCCGAGTAATTGAATTTTTTTTTTATTCTGTGGTACTACAGAGTCTGGTTGGTTGGTGGTTGGTTTGCATCGTTAAAGCCGTGTTCTAATTTTGGCGGGAAAGCAGAGTTATCGAGAAGGGATTTAATACCTTGCAGCTGTCGAGTGGAATATATTAGCTTAGCAATGTATGTATGTATGCATGTATGTATGCATAGGAAATCAAAACATGCCCTCTCTCAAACGCACGCACACACACACACACTCTTGTAACTAGGAGTCAGCCTCTCTCACCACTTTGATCTAAAGTTGGGAAACTCCGCCGCGTCCGCGCCAAGTAGTTTTTGTTTTATTATTTCCTCCCCCTCTCCCTCCCCCTCCTCTCTCCATCCCGTGATGTTATATTTCTCCCCCCACCACCACCACCATTTTTAAGGATGTGTGTGTGTGTCTACAGTTTATGGATAAACCTAAACACTCTCCGCGGCGTCCAGAAGCCAGATTATATCTCTCACCCCCCTTTTGCGACCAGACTCCATTTCCCCGACGCCTCGCTAAGGGTTGGGGGGTGGGGGAGGAGAAGGAGAAGGAGACTTCCTCAGTAGCTGTGTATGAGAAGAGTGCTTTCTAAAGTAACGCCTTTAATTGTGGCCGAAGCTTCTCCGTCGAGAAACAATTGCCTTTCCGAGTCCGTCGTTTCCGGATCTTGTTCGTCTTTCTCCCTATACACCCAGCAGCAGCGTCTTCCTTTTCCTTCCCTCTCCCCCGTCTTAGGCACTTCGCCTGCCTGTTTTTATCCTACAGAACGATGACTCCGAAATTCACTTCTCTCGCCCAGTTTATTTATACTTTTTTCCTCTCCACATCCTTATCTATCGTCTTGCCACGTCCCACTTCCCATTCCCGTCCCCCGCCCCCGCCACCCTAAATGGGAGGAAGGCGCCCTTCCGCAGTCGTACCAACAACCAAGCCATCAACTCCCCACCCACCGAAGCCAACAAAATAGCTGCTGTGTGTCGCTGTTGCCAAATAGCGGTTCGGTGTCCGACTCGGGAACGTATACAGTAAATGCCAGGAGGTAAACATTTTGTGTATTTTCCCCAAAGCAACTTTCCATCACGTCATTAAGTACCAAGTTATAGGGGGGTGATATTTTTGCAACACAAATATTTACTATTTTTCATGATAATCCAATGCTATATATATTGTAAACGATCCGGCGTACCTCCGTATTCGAGGATTTTAATGCTTTTTGGGCGCCAGGTATTTTTTAATAAAAATACCAAAAAAAGTGGATTATAATAGCTTTAATCCATTTCAGAACATGAGAAAAAAATTATCACTACAGGGCGTGGTCATTCTCCGTCCGCAACTGCCGACCCAACCTTCTCCTTTCACTACCCCATGACGACTCTCCCAAAGTCTCGCCAGACTCTATTGTTGGCCCGAGTTGCGACAATTGCAACTCGCAAGCTGGCCCGCATTGTTCATCGTAACTTTTCATGTTACAATATTTTTCAGCAAGCATAAACAACATTTTTTTTCGTGATTTAATATCAAACCAGGCACATGCGGATTCTTAAACAGAATAAGAACATCAAATGTTTTCTATATAGTCTCTATTTAACAGAACGACAACACTTCCGTGCATAATTTCATCCGTTTAAAGTGGCCGTGAATACGAAAAGAGGTGTAAATGTGAAAATTTTACTTATAAGTAAATAAATAAATAAATACAACCAATTTGTCAGAAAAATAAATTGATTCAATTAGGACGCGACTTTTATATATTCCGGACTAACACCAAAAAAAATTTCCCACGTCAACAATAAATTTAAATGTAAAATTTTAAAAAAATTAACAGAATTTTTTTATAAATTTTTTTTACAGTAAAATAATTACAAAATCCTACTCATTTCAATATATTATTGAGTTTGGCGCTGCAATCATAAGGGTAAATATACTAAAAGTTTAAAAAATGTTCTACCTTCTCTGTCATATTGTGAAAAATAATTTCCGTAAGCTTAACTTCAGGTGCCAAATCTTCTGTAAATTTCCATTAAACAGATATGTAATATGTGGTTGTATGGAAGTAACGCCTTAATAACACAACAAAGGCGTCTTGTTGCAAGATGACAATTTGCAGATTTAAGTTCGCGTAAAGTTTCAAAGATGCACTTGCATAAAGTCAGATTCAACTAGTAATCTTGTGGCTTCTTAGGACCAACTGTGACTAAATTTTACATAATGATTAGTTACTCTCCCGCTTTATTACATTGACAAAACAGAGGGGTGGACGGGAGGTGTAGTCACGAAGGCTCTTCAGAGCTCTGTAGATAATCGTAGATCACTATTTGTGACCTTCAGTATTAATTTCCTTTGTGGTCAACAATTTAACATCAAACGTATATTAACGTTACACTTTTAAATTAATTTAAATCACACGAAAAAAATAAATAAAATGGAAATGACATATTTGCGAACCCAAAGATATTTCTGTTTACAACCAGAGGGATATTGATTGCTAACATAATACCACCAGAGACGTTGTTGCTTACGCGCCGAATTATTACTATATTTTTTTGAAAAGAAAAGAAATAAATGCGCGCGGTAACGTGTGTGTGTGTGTACGTATGTCACGTTACAAGACCACCTCTAGTAATAATAAATAAAATATAATACAGCTGATGTGATTGATGGTAATAATGATGTTACCGAGAGAGAGGAAGAAGGAGAAGGGACCAGATTTAATAGATTTTATTTTGGCTTTGTGTTTAATATTACTAATATCGTAGCTGCGTGCATTTAAAACAATTTCATGGTGCACAGTTTCAGGACTCGAGAAAATCGTATTCATGATCGAAGGTTATTTGTCAATAAGTTTTCATGAAAAGTCATAAATGAAGGTGAGGATACAGAATTGAAGAAATTTAAGCCTGTTAGGTTCCAAGGAAAACTGTAGAGTTTCCTCAGGAGAGCGTAACTTGGTACTCGAGGACTCTTGGTGAGGTGCGGCCGCAGTTCACTCCCTCCCCTATCCCCTCTCTCCACCCCATCCCCCTTTGGTCGCGTGTTTCGAGCTTGTTGGAAGTTGGGAAGGAACCGGGGCATGTGGGCTGCAGGAGAGCAGCTCAACGTGAAGGTGAGGCTGTTAATAATTAACTAAACCGGGCGTCTATATCCGTCCCGGAAAGAGAGAGCGAGAAAACCACACGTAACCGCGAACACTGACGCTAACTACTCCGAGAAGAATAAGGATGGGTAACATTAAAAATTACACAGACAGAACAGAGAGAGAGCAACTCTAGTGTTACGTAAAGCCACGCTCAGGAAATTCAAAGGAAAGATACGGGGAGGATCGCAAGTTAGACTCGCGCCACAACACCACCACCTAGTGGAGATTTTAATCCTTCCGCTACTAAAAGCATTAATTTAGATTTCCCGCTGTTCCTCCGACTTTATTTGATGCTTATTAATTCACCTTCTATTTTTATATTAATTCAAGAAACATTTTTAATAAAATCCGTATTATAAGAAACCCGAAATTTTCCCAGTTCTTATACCCTTAGTAGGCGATGAAGCAAGTTAAGCCGGAATATAAAAAAGGAATCAAACTGAAAAGAAAAGAAAAACGCTTTACGCTTTGGCGATGATATTGTAATCAAAAGAAGACTTAGAAACCGTAATAAATTGCATGATCCTGGTCCTGGAGAAAGAGTTTAATATGAATAAGAATAATAGAGGCAAAGCCAAGGTAATGGAGTGTAGCATGTGAAACAGTGAAATAAAAAAGTGTGTTGGATTAGGAAGGGATATTTTGACGGAAGTTAAGGAATTCTGCTACTTGGGAAGCGTAATAATTAGGGATGGTAGAAGTATAGTAGACATAAAGAGTACGATTGCACAGGAAAGGAAGGCTTCCGCGGAAAAGAGGAATTTATTTACGGGTTAGATTTAGATTTATTGTTGTTTCCATTAATCCTCGATTGAGGAAATAGGATACGTCATACATTAAAAATGAACAAAATAAAGTAAATAATTAAAGAAAAATAAACTTAAAGTAAATTAGTAAAAGAAAGTGTATATAGACAAAAGTAATATAAATGTGAATATTAAGAAACCGTTGCTAAAAATATTCTTATGGAGCGTGGCGTATAATATGGGTGCGAAACGTGGACGATAGGAATTGGGGAAAGGAAAATAGAAGTTTTTGAAATGTGGTGTTATAGGCGAATGATGAAAATCAGATGGGTGGATACAATCTTGACAGAATAGGGGGGAAAGCGAACAATATGGAGGACATTGAATAAGAAAAGGAATAGATTAATAGGCCATGTTTTGAGATACAAGGGTCTTGTAAAATTAGCATTGAAGGGAAGTGTGTGTGGTAAGAACATTTATTGCAACCATTTCCTAATATACACACTTAAATTACCCACAATCAGATTCCTATTTTTTGCGATAGCCTTTATTTCCTGTGTTATACTCTTTATGTCTACTATACTTCTACAATTCCTAGTTATTACGCTTCCCAAATAACAGAATTCCTTATCTTCTGTCAAAATATCGCTTCGCAATCTAACACTTTTTTGTTATTCCACTGTTTCCCAAACTACACTCCATCACCTTGATTTTCCCTCTATTAATCCTCATATTGAACTCTTTCTCCAGGACCACGTTCATGCCATCTACTATGGTTTCCAAGTCTTCTTCTAATTCCCCCTAATATCGTCGGTAAAGCGCAAAAGGTTTTTTATTTCTTTTCCTTGCAGAATAATTTCATTTTTCCATATCATGGAAAAAATGCATGAGGTAACATGATATAAAAATTACTTTTTTTTGGTGGGAGAGAAAGAAGGAAACAGAGAACTGCGTCACACTTGCACCCATTTTGCATGAGAAACAACTTATTTTTCAAAACTAAAATTTTTCCAATTAATATAATTATCACACATGTCCCTGCCTGAATTTTAGTAATTTCAATAATCTGTCATGTTTTTTTTGTAATTAACTGGGAATAAATACAATAGGGAAAGCTGCAGTTCAGAGGGGCTAATGATTCGCACTTATTTTTTGAATAATACTGATATTCATCCCTTCAATACAAGGAACAAAAATAATCTGTATAAAAAATGTAAAACATTGTCAATTGCACAGGAAGGAAGGAAGGTGTGCATTATCCATCTTCAACACGTGACTGCAGTCAGCACAGAATTAAACAGTTGTCCGATGATAATCAAGGTAAATTTAAGACTGAATTATGCTCATTTTTGCTTAGCCACTCCTTCTATTCAGTAAAGGAATTTATAGAAGAATCGGAGAAGAGTAATTAATTATAATTTATAATACAAAACTTTGTTATAAGTATATTTTCTTTTATACAATAAAAATAATGTAATAAATGTACACAGCCCTGACCCATTCCACATCCTTGAAGCTTAGCTTCATTACAGGATCTACGGAATATGATTATTATTATTATTATTATTATCATCAACGTAACGTCTGGCTGCCATGTTGCATTTCCCGGAACTGTTAGAGCTAGAAAAGCTCTCTGCGTAATAATTAGAAGACCTCTGTTAGTTTTAAAGAGCACGTGGACTGTTCGTGGAAAATGGCCGTCCTGTCTCGTTGCCCTTGATTGTTACTAGTACCGTGAAGGCTAATTATTGTGTCACTGGAAACCCCGTGCAAAGGTGTACGGTGTCGCCATGAAATTCCATACACGCCCCGTAATTTAGCACGGGGACTAGCTAATTGAAGGGGGGAAATGCTCTAATGTGAAGCAGCCCGGAAATCAGGAAGCAAACTACCTTGAAATTTATAGGAAATATTTGACAAGAGTTCGTCCTCTTAAAATGAACCTAGAAACCACGCAGAAGATTAAAAAATACTCTAGAGACCTCAAAGAACTTTTAAAAAAAATAACCACTTTTTCATAATACTTCTTAATACATTCATTAATTAATACAAGGAAAATACCCACCAAACTTTGCAGAAGATTAAAAAATACTCTAGAGACCTCAAAGAACATTTAAAAAATAACCACTTTTTCATAATACTTCTTAATACATTCATTAATTAATACAAGGAAAATACCCACCAAACTTTGCAGAAGATTAAAAAATACTCTAGAGACCTCAAAGAACTTTTTAAAAAAATAACTACTTTTTCATAATACTTCTTAATACATTCATTAATTAATACAAGGAAAATACCCACCAAACTTTGCAGAAGATTAAAAAAATACTCTAGAGATCTCAAAGAACATTTTAAAAAATAACCACTTTTTCATAATACTTCTTAATACATTCATTAATTAAGACAAGGAAAATACCCACCAAACTTTGCAGAAGATTAAAAAATACTCTAGAGACCTCAAAGAACATTAAAAAAAATAACCACAATTATACCGCCTTATGTTCAGTTTTTTTTTTAAAAATCACAAATCGTAAACTCATCCTAATACTTCTAAAATTTTAGAATGTATCATGAGTTTCGGAAACTAATTTTCCGCCCATCTCGGATTCAACTCTTTTACGTTATCCATATACGTGCCGACAATCATTTTGGATTCTTTTAAAATATTGCCTTTTTGCAGACTCCAAACGATATAAATTAACAACTAGATATGGACAAAACCAAATTATTTTCTTCAGAGGACGTTTCGTCACTACTTTTGGAGACTTCCTCGTGTAATTGAAAAATTTTTCGAGCTTTGATGAATAAAACATTCTTCGACCGAAATATTTCATTATATTTGGCGTTTCTTCTTAATCCAAACTTTTAAATTTAGCAGCATTACTTGAAGTAGTCACAAATATGGTGACGAAACGTCGATTCACCTAAATTGCACTTTATTCTTAGTGGCGGCTCGTCAATTTATTTCATTTTAATTATCGTAATATCGGGCGTTAATTAATTTACTATATTCGTATTTCTGTTTTGGGCCTCCAGGTCATTCACTGTATGTAGGAAATTTAGTGACAATTTTTAAATGTAAATTATTGAAAAAGGAGACTTATTTTTTTTAAATTGAGGCGAATTGTAAACTATAAAAAAATTGAACCTACAGAACTAAAGTCTCATTACAAAGAACGGTGAAAATTACTAAAATTCGTTTCGTTTCTTATCATCTAATTAACTTAATTAAACTTCAGTTCCATTATTGTTTCAAGGAATAACACAAGACCCTACCAGCATATAAAATTTCTTACTAATCACACTGTAAATTCTGAATTCTTTAAAAATTACTCTCAATATAAATTACGGTAGGAGTTGAGGATAAGAAAAGAATAGAAACCCCCTGTAATGTGGTGTTATAGGCGAATGCTGAAAATCTGATGGGTCGATAGATTCACTAACGTGGAACTTCGAGACAAAATAGGGGAAGAGCTAACAATATGGAGGACTTTGACCAAGAGAATAGATTAATAGGCCACGTTTTAAGACATAAGGCTCTTGTAAAAATAGCATTAGAGGGAATTGTGTGGGGGTAAGAACAGAAGAGGGAGGTCAAGGGTGGAATACGCTGGACTGATTAGGGAGGATGTGTGATATGCTGGTTATGCGGAAATGAAAAGGGTTGAGTAAGATAGGTTGGCATTGACGGTTTCCATCAGACCAGTCTTAGGACTGAATACCACAACAACAAAAGCAACTATTGGTAACCTGTTCTTCAACTGCCTTTAATTATCTTTTTATGAGTCATAAAATATCAAAAGCCAATTAGATTAGCTTGTAATATATTTAAATAACGTTCTATTGCGAAAATATTCATCCAATTTCGGGGCCTCTAGCGACTTGAGCCCGAGATCGAGGAAATGTAAAAAAAATTTTATAGGTGTCTCGACTATTTCGGCCCAATGCGTGACCCATGCAACAGTTAGCATTAGAGGGAAGTGTGTGGGGGTAATAACAGAAGAGGGAAGCGAAGGGTGGTACACGATAATCAGATTAGGTAGGAGGTGGGATGTGCTAGTTATGCGGAAATGAAAAGGCTTGTGCAAGATATGTTAGCATGGAGGGTTGCATCAGACAAGTATTAGGACTGAATACCACAATAACAACATATATTACGTCATTTGAAAAATATATAAATAAATATATACTGTTTGTAATGACAGTAAGAAAATAAAACATCAAGTGTGACCTTTTTTACCTCAAGAAGATGATGTTATTATTCCATCCTGCTTAAAGATACGGAGTTGATCCTTTGAAATTAGGGATGGAAGTGAGCTTTGCCTTGTTCTGATTTCCTTTTATTTCCTTCCTCCAGGAAACCCCTTTTTTTACTGCAAGAAATAAGGCACGGATACATGGCTTATTGCAAATATCGCATCGCTGGAGTTGTTACGATATTGGTACCGTCCCCTTTTCTCCTCTCTCTCCCTCTCTTTCTTTCCACATCCCTATTTTCCTACCACGAAATCTCGCAAACCAACAGGAGAAGATAGGATCTGGCGAAGATATGCCTCGTGTTCACAACGAAAACATGCTGTATTCGATATTGCACTGAGGTTTCCTCTTTCTCTCCCCCTCTTCCCCTCCGCGCATCTCTCTCTCTCTCTCTGTGTGTACACTATGAGCCTGTGTGGGTGGGTGTGGGTAGAAGGAATGCATATGTCGAACTCACTCTCTCCCCCTCCCCTATCTTTCTCTCTCTCTCTCGACGATGCAAAACAGGTGCTTGCGGCACCATAAAAATAAGGATAAAAATAAAGGACGGCGGCTGTGGGGTGCGTGCGAGGGAAAGGGTGAGGGGTGAGGGGGAGGGAGGACCGGAGAACAGCCAATTGGCCAGCGGTGAAAGAGGAGGGAAAGCGAATAAACTCGGAAACACGGATTTTAACAAACGAAAATATCTCAGGAGAAAACTCAGTGACACGTAAAACGACTCTAAAAATATTTTACTGCTCAATGAACTACGACGGACCGTGGGCTACGCAATTTAAAACATCACCACGACAAACAGTTAAACAACCATAATACGTCATAAAAAAAATTAATAACCATTAATTACACTCAATTATTTCTGTCTTAATTTATAAAAAAAATGTCACATTGTAAATTACACAATGATCATCATTATATATAAAATTTGGGAAACCTTTCGTCCTTATGGAGACATTTATTTATCCTTTCGTTCCTTACTTTCGAGACTTTTAATAAATACCACCGTGGAAAATACTTTACAATTAAAATTGTAAAAGATCGCTTTATCAACTTTCTTAATTTTTTCGTCATTTTTTAACGCAACAATTAAATTACCAACTGGTAACTAAAAAACTTACACAGGAATAATTTTTAATTACACGTCCAATCGTCCATTATCCACTTAATGAAACTATTGTTTATAATTCAGTCAAACTACCTCATTAACTATGTCATAAATTAGACCTGAACAAAATTGTAAATAATTAAATAATTATTCCAACCGCTAAATAAATAAATATATATAATAAATTATTTTCTTAGCCTCTTTGTCAGTAGTTTTATAATTTAAATATTACGACGTTTCGTCTCTCATTTGAGGCATCTTCAGGGTAAAAAATTTACCTTCGGCCGAAGAAGTCATGGAGTGAGGTTCCATGTACCGCTAAATTTTTAAAACGAGGCCCATTAATCTATTCCTTCTCTTCCTCAGCGTTCTGCAAAATTGTTCGCTCTTCCCCTATTCTGCTAGTAACTTTCTCGTTTGTGATTCTATCCATCCGTCTCATTCTCCTATAGCACCACATTTCAAACGCTTCTATTTTTTTTCCTGTTTGCAACTTCTACCGTCCAAGTTTCGCACCCACTCCGTACCAACATTTTTAGCAATGAATTCCTAATGTTCACACTTTTATTGGTCGTAAGTAAATTCCACTCTTTTTTTTGCGAAAGTCTTCCTTGCATGTGCTATCCTACCCTTTATGTATTACAATATTGTTTACTATATACAGATGAACCAAATAAAAATATTTTATTGAATAAATTTCCGTACTGTCACCAGGGTTTTTAATTTTTATTTAACAATAAATGTTACGTAATTAAATAAAAAAAGGTTGAATATGTCAGAAGAAGAAAAAAAATTTATTGATATTAAGATGATATAAATTCAACGTTTCATCCGACCTTGTGGACCAATTCGTGTAACTAGACACACAAAAAGTTATAAAATCAATATTAATTCAGTTTACATAAACATTTGTTAAAATATGAAATACAATTTTCAATAAAGTAAAAGCATTTATGATAACGTGTAATAATCATTAATTATAAAGTAATTTTTTAATTTATTGAAAATTAATCTTCATATATGGAGAAAAAATTCCCTTTTTCAGAATCAATATTGATTTTATAATTTGTAATAATCATTAATATTAAAGTAATTACAATAAAGTAATTTTTTAATTTATTGAAAATTAATCTTCATATATGGAGAAAAAAATTCCCTTTTTCAGAATCAATATTGATTTTATAATTTGTAATAATCATTAATATTAAAGTAATTACAATAAAGTAATTTTTTAATTTATTGAAAATTAATCTTCATATACAGAGAAAAAAAATTCCCTTTTTCAGAATCAATATTGATTTTATAATTTGTAATAATCATTAAAATTAAAGTAATTACAATAAAGTAATTTTTTAATTTATTGAAAATTATTCTTCATATAGGGAGAAAAAATTCCCTTTTTCAGAATCAATATTGATTTTATAATTTGTAATAATCATTAATATTAAAGTAATTACAATAAAGTAATTTTTTAATTTATTGAAAATTAATCTTCATATATGGAGAAAAAAATTCCTGTTTTCAGAATCAATTTGATTTTATAATTTTTGCGTCTAATTTATTTTGAACAATTATATTACCCATGAGTAAATTCTCATTTTTTTTGCGAAAGCCTTTCTTTTCCGTGCTATTCTAATCTTTATGTCTACTATACTTCCACCTTCCCTAGCTATTTCGCTTCCCAAGTAGCAGTATTCCTTAACTTCTGTCAAAATATCCGTTTCAAATCTAACAGCCTTTGTTATTCCACTGTTTCCCATACTACAATCCATTACCTCGATTTTGCCTCTATTAATCCTCATATTTAACTGTTTCTCCATGCCATTTATAATAGTTTCCAAGTTTTCTTCTGACTCCGCTTATACTACAATATCATCGGCAAAGCGTAAGGGTTTTACTTCTTCTCCTTGCACTGTGATTCCTTTTCCAGAGTATTATTAATCAGGTTCAAATAGTATTTCTTGTCTTCTATGTAGAACTTCAGCATACCTTGGTGTGAAAACATGTAAATAGTAGCATAGATTTATTTATAATTAAGCAATCATAAGAATTTATGTATAAATCTCTGATTCGCTCCACATCCTTCAAGTTCTGCTTTTCTCAGCGGCCAGTGGAATATGATTTAATATTATTACTGAACAACATCTTCCTTGTATAAATTCCTCTCGAGTTTCCAACCGGGTCAAAGATTTTAACAGTGACGTTTCGATGGCTTGCTCTTGCCATCATCTTCAGACTGAAGTGTCAAATTCGGTGAGTGTAAGCATTTTACTGAATAGAGATTCTGGATTCCAATTGAGCCTGGCTTGGAACCCATTGTTTCACCGGAGGAACGCGGAGCTGTGAGTCACGGGATCCCCAGATGCAGCGGAGACGTGACCGCAGCCACGTGGGGACTAGAGCATGACTAAGCAAGTGGACCAATGGGAGACGCCCTCGCTCCCGCGTCCACATCTAGCCAATCACAGGCGGTTTGTGCTTGCACAGACTTGCCTCAGACTATATAAATGCTTACACTCACCGAATTTGACACTTCAGTCTGAAGATGATGGCAAGAGCAAGCCATCGAAACGTCACTGTTAAAATCTTTGACCCGGTTGGAAACTCGAGAGGAATTTATACATGATGCCATTCACCGGGAAAGACCTCGTACTTTAATAACATCTCCCCTTTCTTCGGTCACTATAACCGGCCGCTGTTAACACATAAATTATGTCGTCACAGCCAGAGAGTGATTATCGGGAACTGTCGGCAGTTGTGGTGGTGTTGGTGGTTGTTTTTTTGGGGGGGGAGGGGGGGATGAATCACGGGGCCGATATGTTTAAACCATTGATTTGCGTGTGAGTTGTTGTATAATCATCCCCGCCATAATTATGGCCGCTGACGATATCCGCAAATATTAGTTGTGCAATCAGAGCCGCAGCTATCCAGCCAGCTTTTATTTAATCTGGGATTCGTTTTCCAGTCGGGGCGACGACAACGTCCACCAACACTAGCTGACATTATCTACGGATGGAAAGCATGGGCGGTGGGCGGCGGCGGCGTCGGCGTCTGTTTGGAGTCCTCAATCTGTCCATTTCCTTGTCCAAACAACTGGCGGCCATTGACGTGTGCCCTCTAGCAAGGCGTTTGTCAGTTTGTTCACGAAACATCCGGTCTCCTCGTTTGTTTGCCCGAGCTGTTTGGTAGGAACCTTGATTGAATTCGTCCATCTGACAAGGCAAGGTCTGCAGCAGCCCCCCAGGGGGGAGGGGGAGAGGGGGAGAGGAGACGGGGAATTGTGAAAAAGTGACGGCTGAAAGTATTTACAGAGGGAGAGAGTCTCGTTTAATTTGATTCCAGACACAATCTTACAGGGTGCGCGTGCGTGTGTGTTGTGTGGAGCCTTCAAGTATCACCCACTCAGTGGATGTTTATGAAGACAGAATAACTGCCAGACTTCATTAGGCAGATTTTAATCTAAAATGGCGTGACGTGCGTGAGGGAGCTTTCAAGATTGTAACTATTACGAACGACGCAAACTAGACAGGATCTATATATATATCGCTTCACCAAACTATGCCAATTTGCCACATTGGGCGACACTCACAACGTTGTACACTCGTCTTTCGCTGAACAACCCCCGGTTCACCCACCCCTCAAAACTCATCAATGACGTATTCAGCAGCTGTTTTTGTTGTTGTGTGGTAATCACCGAAATTTTTTTTTATTGATAATAATTTACTTGACCTGTTTTCTAGATTCAATAACAGGTCTGTTTAACAATATTTTTCTTTTGTTGGTACATTTTTTTTACATAGATATAAATATGTATGAATACAATAATAAAGTATATGCGTATATTTAAATTTGTTTTAGCATGTGTAAGAGCATTATCTGTTACACTAGTTTTATTATTATATTATTTTCGTGGTTGAGAGACTGAAGGAGAGAATTCTTAATTTCTTTGTCTCCTCCGCATCCTTTCCACCTTTATACATTTTGTTTGTGAAACAACTCCGGGTGTTTTCCCCGGGTTACGACCCACACACCACGTGTTTCCGGATCTCCTCCATGACGCGTTGGTCGAGTAGTTGTTGTAGGTTCAAACTTTTTTACTAATTTTATACTCTAATTATTTATGACTGTATTTGTATTAGCAGAGTTATGTAATTTGTTTAAGATAATTACTTGAATAATCTTACTATTACTATAATTTATATTCTATTTTATGTTATGATGTCCATATTTTGGTCCTTATACTCATCCGGTTCCTGGATTTGAAAGTCCCCGGTCCGATGATGAGTATATTAAGTCTTATGATGTAATATTTAAGATTCTATATTTTTAGTCCTGTATTTTGTCATTTCTAAAGCGGATATCTGGTTTGTCAAATTTTCTAGAGCCGCGGTGAGTGAGTGAGTGGGTTTCTTATTATTTCCCATAGTCTTTCTCTTATTTTCACATCAACATCGTCGTAAATTTGACCTAGACGAAACTATAAATAATTATTCTTACAATTAAATATACAATAAATTATTTAATCAGCATCATACTTTAAATATGAAATATTAGGGCGTCGTTTTAATGTTTGTTATAAAAATTATTTCATATTGGTAAATGCTACTGTGGCTCTCAGTAGACATTATTGATGGATTTATGGCTGCTTTGGTACGTCACCGACCCCGGATCTCGTCGGTAGATCTGGCCGGAACCTTTGAAACCACTGAATAATGGAATTGGACTCGCTGAACACCTTCTCATCAAATCATCCTTCGTGATCCTTCTTCCAACTAATTCAACTTTTCCGCTCAACAACCATTGTGCAACTATTTTACAACCCTGCTCTTCAACTCCCCGCAGAGACCTTCCAGACCTTCTCAATATCTCCGCAGATAACTTCAGCAACTAACTTCCATTCTTCTCCACAACTTCTCCATATCTCCGCTGCTAACATCAACAACTAACCCCCATCCTTCTACACGAACCTCCACAACTGTCCTTCATCACATGTCCAGCAGCTAACTAAAACAACTAAACTACGCTCTTCTCAAAGACTCCTCAACAACTAACTCTCACATCCACATCGACGACAACTCAACACGTAACTCTCTCAATTTTTATTACTAATCTCTAAACCTCTGATTTCTCCTTCCCGATTCACATTTTGGCTAATAGGAATCCCTTATTGCATTTTAGAGTTAGAAAATCGAGACAAAAAGTCACGGAAAGCCACGCACCAGACGTGGGAATGGCTGACAAAATGTAGAAAAACTGAGATTTTTCCATCTGACTCATTTATGACGATGCTTGCCAGCGGCTTCGTAATCCCTTGAAGTGCTTCCAAAGATTTTTTGATAATGTGAGGCCAGGCCTTCGGGGCAACGAACTCTCGAGTTCCGCTACTCGTAAAATTTAGTTCATATAATCTTAAATTAATTAAAATGATCTTAAATGACTCCTTAATAATTTAGTAAGTAGGTGGTCCGTACAGACTATTAGCTGTAATTTTTTTCTACGTTCTCAACAGCACATTATTAAAATATTATGACTCAAGTAGGAAGGAGGAAATAGCCATTTTTTTTCCTCCATTTGGCCAGTGGATTATTTTTTTTTGTGATAATGGTAGACCGGGATATTAGTATTCAAAAATTTTAATAACAGATGTTTTTGGGAAATCTAAAGGGCGGAAAATTACCGTTACATTTTCAAAGATCTTATTTATAAAGGTTTTTGTGGTAATATTTCCGGCACTTTCTGCACTCGGAGCGATGGAACACTTTCATCAGGAGATTTTCCACTATGGACAAGAGGTATCAAGGAAAATGGAATCCTGATATTCTGGCTGATTATTGTTGGACCATCAATAGGGATGTTTCAGGGGCAAAATATAGCGGAAAAATGTCAAGTATTAATTTCTAGACGAGTCAGAATGTTTCAAAATTGTGGAAGAAATATTGGGAAAATGTTTTTCTCTCCGAAACGGTGCGTAGCGGGGAAAAACGATTTAATATTTGATTTAAGGGATAAGTATGCTATCAGAAAAACATATTTAACGTATTGTGGGATGATATTATTTTTTTCTTCCGCAGTTTTATTATTAACACCTAAAACCTTTCACGTTCCGATGTAATAAGACGACGCGGATTAAATCCAGTGCTGATTTCCACCCTAATTGAAAATCAGCGTAATTTTTTTTTTCAGGAATTTTAAATGTTGTCTAATCCCCATCCCCCTGAAAGCCGGGAATCCTTTCCAGCCCCGCTAACATGCAACACATATCAATAGCAGATATTGCCAAACCGCTCTCATCTCTCGGTAAATGTAATTACAAACACATCACACTGCCACTGTACACATTTAGAACACATCCATTTTGCGAGTGAAAGGGAAGGGGTAGAGGGGGTGGAATGGGAATAAATATCCCATCCTTTAATTGTAGTCATTATCCTCTCTCACAACAACCCCCTCTGTCTGGCAAATTCTATTCCAAATTTTAACCTCCTCCCTTTCCACGCACACGCACAAACTAAAAAAAAATATATCACCCCCTGTTCTCTATTTTTCCCTGTCACGTGTATCTTTCGAGTGTAATCATTAATAAATTCATCAAATATCAATTTAAATGTTAATTCCTAGCCGACCGTTTTTTTTCGGTTAAACAATCAAAAAGTCACGCAAATTTTGCTATGAAAAACAGATTATTCTAAAGCTTTCTAAAATGCAAACTACTTTCTCTCTCTCTCCCCTCTCTGTGACTCTCCTTCCAACCGTACGTACCTATCAATCAATGTGTACCTAATTATATACGTCTGTTTCTCTCTATTTGTCTCTAAAATATTTATTGTAAATTATCTGTTTTAATTCTGTTTGAAAAATATTTTCCAATGTAGAGTTCAGATTTGACTGTTGTAGTTTATATTTCAACAGTTGAATTTTCTTTAAAAATTCTTATTATGCAGTAGAATTTTTTTTAACAATTCTTCTTCTGAAGTAACTTCGTTATATTTAAATTCAACGTTATTTAACGATTGAATTTAATGGTTATTTGAATTAATTTTAAAAGTGTCCCACATTTCGGCCATGTTCCTAGTTCCTGGCATCATCCACGTGGTCATTTATAAATAGTTTTTATTGGTTAATAATTTGTTATTTTAGGAGGATTGAAAAGTTGGAAGAAAGAGAATGAATAGATTTATTCACTAAACTATCATTGAAAGGTTAATAAATTAATTATACTGAAACAAACAATGGAAGTGACCAGTGTAGATATTTAATTTACAAATTTAATTTCCATATTTGCTTGAATTTGTCACTATTTTGGAAATAGAACAGTTTAAAGACGTCACAAATTTAACAACTAGCTATTATTTTAAACTGTAATGAACTAGGTTCCATTTTGTTGCAACTTCCAATTAATTTCGTGAATAAACTTATTCCGATTGTTTTCGTCGTATTTAGTTATGTTATTATTTATCGAGTAACATACTGTACAGTTTTTAATTTTTACTATTTTTGGTCGGATGATATCCCGAAAGAAAAGTTTTCGGACGAAATTTTCCACGTGTTAATAAAAAAAGTTTTTTTTTCCGGAATATCGACTATGTTAAAAAATAGCTACAGTACATTTTTACCATGATTAACAATTTTTCAACTGTAAATTAACGTTGTTTCGGAAATAGTTATTTCCCTCTCAATACTGTTCACCTCGTTTGAGATTACTCAGCACCAATCTCGTATTATTTATAACCGGTAAAGGGAGAAGGAATTTATTTTTCAGTATTAATTTATTACTTGGAGTTTCCTTAACACGGCGCATCCTTTAATTGTGTACTAGGATTTCTGTGATTAGTTTTAATAAACAACACCGCAGTGTTTGTCTGCTTCTAATTTTCGTCCGATAAGATAAGCCAAAAATTTTTTTTCACGGGATATGGAAACCAAAACCCAGTCTTAATTACAGATAATATTTTTATTATTTTAAATCATAGAAATTTATGGTGTAAATCAATTAATTTTTCATAGAAATAAGTTTCAGGTTTTCACTAAAATTTCGAAAATTGGCTAAATGACACACGTTGACTTCTCAAACGTTTCCCGTCTCTGCTTTTCCCCTTCCGCTGACCTCATTGTTTACGCCTCATCCTACATTGACAGTAAGGAAAACAAATGGGACGAGAAGAGGAACAACAAAGTGACGAACGTGAGACGCGCGACCTACGGTGCGTGACGTCACGGCGTCGACCTTGTTTAGCGTATCGACCGTTACCCCGGGGTCGACGACGGAAAAGAGAGGATAGAGGCAGAGACAGAGGGAAAAAGAGAGGGAAATGTTGAGGAGGAAAACAAAGCAGACTTGTGGGGAGGGAAAAGAGAGGAACTGCGTGGCGGAAGAATAAATTTATAAACGCCTTCAGTAGAGAAATCTAATATTCATAGAGGGTAATGAACTAAACATAAAACAGAGGAAAAAACAGATAATTTACTATATTTCACTCGATAATTCATGTTGTCATTTTCGTAAGGCGTTCCTTTCTATAAGAAAAGGAGGTTCTGTCACTTTCTGGGTTTACGTAAGTAAACAATATTTGCCTTTAATATTTCCTGTTCAACTAACAAGTCATATGTCGGTAAAAAGAGAGTAACTTCATTCTTAAAAAATATTCACTCTTAGGAAAAAAAGAACTTAAACGAATTGCGGGAAAGTGGCTGACTTCACCCTTGCACTTTAATTCACAGGCCCAAACAAGATCCTACACTAAACACACATATTACATTGCGGCCGCACATACCTGTCAAACGAGATGATTAAATTGCTGTAAAGCGTTTTAGGATTGCATCAGAATAGCCTGAGGACTGAATACCACAACATTAACAACAGTTAATTTTAAATCAGTATTTTAGTAACCTTCAGATAAATGTAATATAATATACACCAACGCGTCATGGAGATCCGGAAACACGTGTGGGTCGTAACCGGAAAACCGGAGTTGTTTCACAAACAAAATGTATAAATGTGGAAAGGATGCGGAGGAGACAAAGAAATTAAGAATTCTCTCCTTCAGTCTCTCAACCACGAAAATAATATAATAATAAAACTAGTGTAACAGATGATGATGATCTTACATGCTAAAACAAATTTAAATATACGCATATACTTTATTATTGTATTCATACATATTTATATCTATGTAAAAAAAAATGTACCAACAAAAGAAAAATATTGTTAAACAGACCTGTTATTGAATCTAGAAAACAGGTCAAGTAAATTATTATCAATAAAAAAGAAATAAATAAAGAAAAAGTCCACTGGAAGCTGAATTGTAGGGGAATAGAGAGTATAAACTGAAGCAAGTAGAAAATAAATTAAAATCTAAACCGTGGTGTGAGTTTGGGACGTCTGTTATTTATTGTCGTTTCACGGGTCGATGACTCTATAGTTTCAATGGGACCACGGAAACTGTATAGATGTATGCAGACACCACTCGTGACCTGTTTTGATGGTGTTGTAATGTGAATTTGTCCGCCCCCGCGTCTGTCCCGAAGGAAATCCGACTTTAATAGAGATCTGTGACTGTGTTAGTTTTCAGGCAGGTAACAGTAACAGCAGCAGCAGCAGCACCAGAGAGCGGGACCGGACGGATTAACGAGCTTAATCAGTTTCGCCCTCGTGATGTCGGACGGGAAGTGCTTCACAGTTAAAGTGATTTGGCCCAGCAGGTCCTCGGAGACATCACAGAGAAACGTCATGTCGTCAATTCACTTTCCCCTTCACCCGACTCTTCCATTAACCGGTTTGTTTCATATTACACGGGGATTTACTGCTGATGGTTGGTTCCCTCGTTGATCCACCCGGTAACATGAAATTATCCCTGCGCGTCCACCCACCCCCCTCCCTTCCCCCAGAATAACCCTACTTGTTGGAACTGGCGGTACGAGGAAATCAGTGAAAGGCTACAAACAGTGGTATTTACCGTGTCGTCTCAGCTTGACTGGACCTTCCCGCTGCCGCTTCCTCGTTGCTCTTAACGGGATCACGCCCTACCGCCGTTGCTATTGTCCTTGGTCAGGACTATTTCCAATCTTTAACTGCCCAATCTTTACGTGTGATCATAGCCAACAACGTCATTAATCATCCAACCATCATATCCGTAAAACTCACGTCCTTAATGTGCAACTCATCATCTCCTTAATCTGCCCAAAATTCGTTTCTGCTGGGCTTTCCCATGACTTTTCCCCCACTGCCTTATTTCGTATTCCGTCGGTGGCGGGGGCTCTATATGCTCCAATCACAGTTGTCGTCTGTCCTCTCAAAGAGAAGAAGTTCGTCCCCCAGCGACCTCATCACCTGCGACTTTTGGGGAAAAACACCAACCTCCGCCTTTGTGTATGGCTTTTATTACCCTCGTCTGTAACCCTCGCGTGTCGCTAAATTCCGAGTAGATGTGTTTTATCGTTAGAAGTTCAAATGCATGAAAATATATTAATGATTATATAATCATTGATGTCATACGTAGTAAAGGCTTCTCGAGTAGATAATTCCTAAAACTATATATTGTGACGCGTATCAAATTTCGTTTTACTAAAAAAATTAATTATTTTTACAATATCAAGCTTTTTTGTACAATATTCCGTAGAGAACTTTCCTGAGGTATTCGCAAAGCACACTTCCAGGGAAAAACGCGGCAAAACAAACATAGCCATATAACTTCAAGCTTATCAGGCACAGTCTTTGTCAGAAAGGTATTTGCGGCTTGCCGAAAAAAAAACTAGGTCCCCCCATGTTAGCAATGTGGTTGACCCAAAAGACTTCCAGGGTGGCCCCTCCAAAATTATGACTTTTTGGAGAGGAACTGTAGGGACGTCAACCCGACTGGAGGACCTGGGGAAGATAGAAAAATCGGGGAGACCAATCACGCTTCAGGAGAAGCGAGTTCGAGGTGGAGAGGACATCGGAAAACGTGAAAGAGTTCAGTACGGGGAAACGGACAATCGGACTGGCTGGCTTCGAGTCAGAGGCGACCTGGCTGCAAGTATCACAAGGTAAAAACACCAAAAAATAGAGGCATGACGCTTTTATGCCGACCCGGAAGCTGCCTTTGCGTTAAATCCAGGACTGCCGGTCAGGAAGGAAACTAGGGGAGGAAGAATGGAAATTATGGAATCAAAATGAAATAATCTCTCACTCTGCTACGTGTATAAACACGTAATGTTGATAATCTCTTTTACCTGGTTGGTAACCCGAGAGGAATTTATACACGTAATACAACCCTGAGTAAAAGTAAATTAAATTTATTAAAGGCTCTTGCAATATTATTTCTGGTTAGGGCTCAGATAAGCAAATTAAAAATTCCTTAAATTTAAATATTGTAATATTGGTGAATCTTTCACTTTTGTTAACAATAAAACTGTTTAAATTTCAAAGTTGAGATTTATTGATGCTCACCCATTTAAATATAACTATTTTTTTTAATAAGCTTATAGTTATTAAAGATCGAAGGTTTTCCCGGTGTATATTCAGAATAAAAAGTTCTTGGGTTTCCAACCGGGTTAAATGGAGTTTAAGCCACGACGTTTCGATGGCGTACTCTGCCACCCGAGTGAGAACTCCGGGTGGAAACCCAAGAACTATTTATTCATGCTTATAGTTTATAAAAAAAACACGTCACAATATTTGGGTTATTTTGAGCCGTGAAGCAATAGTTTTCACTTTTTCGCTGTCGTAAAATAAGAGCTCGTGCTTTAATTATATGTTTATATTGTATTCGTAGTATTGGTTCTTCAGTGGTAGAAATATGGCAATCGTTTGGACACCGGAAATTAGTTTATTTGAAACGTCTAGAGTGACGAGTTCTGCGTGACCTCGTTTTCCGTCGGAAAGAACGGGGAAAGCAAACCTCTCCCTTCAAAAAAACATTAAAAGGCGTGGTGGTGGTGGTGGTGTTGATGGTGGCTCTTCCACCCGGACGTGGTAGACAGACAGAGGCTAAAGCGATTCCGTGTTCCATTGCGTACCATCCTTCCCGCCCACGCCAGAAGAAGCTTTTAGCCATTCCCGACAGATCGCCATTCGTCATCGTCGTCCTGGTCGTGGTCGTGGTGAGGAGGCGGTGGTTGTGTTGGGAAGGTGGTGGCGGCGAAGAGGCGGGGGCGGGGGGTTAAAAGGGGGAGAAGAAGCCTTCGACAAGAAGCCTTCATCAATTGCCCTCCTCTTCATAACCGAGCCGGTCTCATCCATTCCCCTTTCACGTGTGAAGAATGGGCTTCACTCAGAGGTTGGCTGAGGTCACCTCCCGGAATACACAAGCAGCGGCGGCGGTGGAGGCGGTGGAGGCGGCGGTCGGAGTGACTGCCTCTGTGTGTACCTCAGGGATCGCTATTGTGCTGCATATTGCTTCTATTTGTGGAAAGGCCAGAGACGTCGTCGCGTGTTACTTTTGCAACCTCGGGCTCTTCAGTAATATATAGCAAGGTTGGAGAGGAAAGGGGAGGAGGGGAGACGGGAGAGAAACGAATCCAATGCGATTGATATGAATGAGGATCATTTTTCTCCTGGGGGAAAAAAATTTGCCTACATAAAAAGGGCAGCGTTCCTACAGAAAGTTATCATCATCATTCTAAGGAGGTACAACATTAATTTACCTTTCACTTTCGAAAACATTAATGGAATACAATAACCTAAATAAAAAAAACAGTCTCAAAAGAGATCGATATGAAAATTAATTCCAACCCGATGCAATTTTTCTCGTTATTTTTCCTGCCCAGATGTAGATGAAATTTAAAAAAATGACTTAGCCCAATTGAAAACTTGTTAACGCCATTATTAACATCTGTAAAATTCAAATTAAATGATTAAGAAGATAATTAAAAAATATTATTAATAATTTAGTGAACGGATGCAATTTACATTTGTATTTCAATTTACTATGATCAGAAGCATGTCCTTATTTTCTATAAAATTAAATAATTGTACTTTAAACATTTTTTTGGGGGGTTAACAGGCTACATGAGGGTGATCCTGAAACAGGCAACTCCCCTTTAATAGCATAGGAAGGGAATTGAAAAGGGGGGATGCAGATGGTAGAGCAAGGTAGCCTAGCAAGTGTTGACTAGGGCCCCCGGGCTATGTTTTAAGGATCCTACCGAGTGTCTCACCTAAAGAGATGCAGGGAAAACCCTAGAAAACCAGCATCAGGTAGGTCGGGGGGCATTGGGTACTATTCTCACGCCCTTCCCTATGAATGACGGGAGACGAGTCTGCTGTGGGGTCGCAGCATTCCCCTCTCCGTGTCTCCACCAGCTTCAGGAGGCAGTTGACCGACTGATCCAATGGGATTAGCGGACAACTCTTGCCATATGCCCAAGGTCTTTGACCCCAGTACATATACCTCCTAAAATAGGTGAAGGTGTCTCGGCATATGAGAACTTTGATAAAAAGTACCCAGAGAGAGAGAGTGCAGGAGGCATTCCCGACATGATCAGGTAAGCCCCGCAGTCACTCTGGGCTGAAGCGCCTGCGAGAAAACTCCCGTATCGCTGTGACGTTATTTTAAACAGTCTATCTTAACTTATTTTAAGTTGAAAGGAAGTGGTAGTAACTGTGCGTAGGAGTGAAGAAGAAGAAGGAGGAATACTGGAGGTTCCTCAATCACCGTCAGGATCAGTTCCAGAACCATCTTCCGCCAACACAGGACAAATCCACAACCCGATCTAAAAGTGTGAGAGTGGAAGGAGGAACACTACTGCGCAGAACGTATGGAATTGCTGAGAAGATGAAACAGGTCCGTCACGAAAGTGAAATCTCTGCTGCACGTTGTTACTCCAATAATTAACCCTGAGAAACCCTTTGAAATTTAAATAATCACCCCCTTTAATACAAAAATATATATATTTGAAAATAATATGCAGGACCCACTAAAGAAATTGTTTTTTTAATATAAATAATATTAATCTTATTATTTTAAAAAGCACAAATAGTTGTTGATAATTTTTTTAAATTATTTACTCCCCCTATACATCATTACAAGGTATAGAAAAGCGCATAATAGTGACACATAAACGTAACTGGTGACTCTTCCAGGCAGCTACTGGACCTTTTTCATGGAACACAATCAACATTAACCGCTTCACTAAACAATCCCACTGTGTTGCTGCCGGCTTGTCAGTAGTTTCCCTGCAAACTTTATTTATTTATTTATTTATTTGGTCCAATATTCCACCCGGAATTATTTATATTTCAACACTGGAAATCATTTATGTCGCCAGCAGCGGGTGGGAGGGAGAGAGGCGACGGTGGTTAACTAAATACCTTCATTTGATTGCGTAATGGCATTATTTCCCACGAGCTACTAATGCGACGAATTCAAAATTTTCCAGGACGCATAACTGAATACACGGTTGAGGATGGAATAATAAATTGTTTTATTTAATTAACGTCCGCGGCCCGGCTGTTACAAACCGAAAGGAAAATTAAATTAAAAGAGGTGAGGGGGGGAGGTTAAATTAATTACACGAAATCGTCATGAAACCTCATTTTGACCGTTGAAACGTGAGCCCCGAAAAAAAAATATTTTCATAGCACGACGCGAAACTCCCAGAGCGTCCACGTGTGTGTGTCTGTTACGTCACATAAATCGTAACAGACAACAATAACAACATCCAAAACACAAAAAAGGGGGGAGGGGAAACCCCCAGCCTATTTAACTACTTATTACGTTTGGCGTAGTGAATTATACATAATGTCGGGGTTACAAAGCGTCCACGAAGCTGTCTCGTCTCGTTTAATTCTGAAATCCTTCACCACTACGCTACACTGTTCACACACCTGATAATTCCTTGTTTAATTTAATTTGAAAACGGGTTTCAAAAGGCTCTTTACATTGGAGGACGCAATCAGTAAGCCTCCGCAAGATCTCATTCCAAATATAATTATTCAAATTATAATTTTTTCCCCTATTCAATTGACTGAACGCGTTATTTTCAATGCGTCTCATCTTCATGCTAATGAATAATTTCCTCCGACAGGTTTGTAACGTGGCTGTCAGTTACATGTGTGACTTTACTTACAGCTGCCTTCAGTTTGGTGTTAAGGGTGAAGTAGCGTGGTGACGAAAAAGATCCCGAAAAGAATTTTCCAAGTTTATAAAAGCGCCGTAGTGTTATAAACAGGAAAATATTAGGGAAGAAAAGTGAATTAAATTAATCACTAATTAAATTGATTGGTCCCCCCGACGTTGGAGCAGCTAAAGTGAATTTATTTTCTGTATTTTAATTAAAATAACTGGGGAGGTAAAAACTGACGGGGGACGAAACGTTTTCTCACTTTTGGCCCGTCTCTGTGATTTATTTAGAGAGAAAAAAATTATTATTATCCAACATGAATCTTCAAAACGTTTCAGATTCAAGGAGAAGAAAAATAAAAATCCTTCGCTTTGTCAATGATGTTGTGGTATTAGTGGATTCAGATAATACATGGTTGAACGTGGTCCTGGAGAAAAGAGTTCTATTTGAGGATTAATAGAGTGAAACCTAAGGTGATGGAGTGAAGTATGGGAAACAGTGGAATAACAAAGGCTGTTAGATTTGTAAGGGATATTTTGACGTAAATTCAGGAATTCTGCTACTTGGGAAGAGTAATAACTAGGAGGAGGAGGTAGAAGCATAGTAGATATAAAAAGTAGGATAGCACAGGGTGAATATTAGAAAAATCGTTGCTTAAAATGTTCGTATGGTGGACTGTCGTGTTGTTATACGGGTGCGAAACGTGGACGATAGGAGTTGCAGAAAGGAATAAAAGGTTTTGAAAGGTGGTGTTATAAGGAGAATGAGATGGGAGGATAGAATCACTAAAAGAATAGGGGAAGAGAGAAGAATTTGGAGAACTTTGACCTAGAGAAGGGAGAGATTAATGAGCCACGATTTGTGATATGTAGGTCTTGTAAGATTATCATTAGAGAGGTGTGAACAAAAGAGGGGAACCAAGGGTTGAATACGCTAAGCAGATTAGAGATTATGTTGGATGTGGTAGGAATTTAGAAATGAAAAGGCTTGCGTAGGATAGGTTATCATGGAGGATTGCATCAGACCAGTCTTAAGATTGATCACTGTAACAACGTAATTGTTTCTTTAAGGATGAGTAACGTTACGGCGAAATAATTACGCCCTTAGGTGTCCTAAATTCCTTAAAGCGCCGCGGATTGAAAACAGAAAAAAAGAATATAAATAAGGTAATTTTATTAATCGGTCCCCCGATTTTGAACCAGAAAAAATTAAATTATTTTTATAGTTTAATTAAATAACTGATGAGATTTAGAAAGTTAGAGGACGGAACGTTTTCGGGCTTTTGGCCATTATTTGTGTTTTATTTAGGAAAAATAATTATCTTACACGAATTTCCAAAATATTTCGTAGTCTATTTTGGAGACGAAACACTTTTTGACTTTTGGTCCATTATTTGTGTTTTATTTTAAAAAATTTGTCCTTCATAAATTTCCGAATCACTTCAGATTCTATTAAATTTGAAACATGACTTTTAAAGACACACAACGTTTTTAAGGACATTTCTGCAGCCATCATCAGGTAAATGTCCCCAGATACGTTGTGTGTTTTTTTTAAAAACCTGACCCGGTTGGTTTACCGTGAAGATTTCATCCGAATTATTCACCGGGAAAGTCTACGTTCATTAATTGAAATTTTAAAATTCTAAAAATTTTCATTCAAAACAGTGATGGAAGTTTTCAACAAGATGGCCGCTGCTTTTCATGCCATTACGTCAATCAGCCAATTTTTAGTTTGCCTAATTCAAATTTTTTAATTATTATTATAATTTATTTTTAATGTGTGTGCGTGTTTTTTTTAAAAAACCTGACCCGGTTGGTTTACCGTGAAGATTTCATCCGAATTATTCACCGGGAAAAGTCTACGTTCATTAATTGAAATTTGAAATTCTAAAAATTTTCAAGTGATGGAAGTTTTCAACAAGATGGCCGCTGCTTTTCATGCCATTGCGTCATTCAGACAATTTTTAATTTGCCTAAATAAAATTTTTTAGTTATTATCATAATTAATTTTTACTTACGTCGCACAGGTGTTATTTTATGTGCCAGGTGATTTTTTTACACGTAAAGCTATAATTGTGTTTTATTTATAATATGTAATAATAATTTCGTAATATTTTATGTATTGTAATATCCTAAATTCTCAATTGAGGACCAACGGAGTAAATACATCAATTTTTTTTGGTGAAAGACTTTCGTCTAGATGTACATAAATCACTTTAAAATAGTTGCGTTTCACATCTTTGCTTTTCCGTATGCTGTAAAAAAATGGAATTTTCCTCCTACAACGTTGCTTTTTTTCCCTTCCTCTCGTGTGTGTTTTTTTTACTTGCCGCAAAAATCCTCTCCCCGCCTTGAGCCTAAAAAGCAGGGCTGTAATTGAATAATAGTGTCCATCTCAGCCACCCTTGCGGAAAACCCTTGTCACCACATCCTTTTTTTTCTTCTTCTTCTTGGAGCAAAGTCGCTTAGTTTTTTGTCAAAAAGATTTCAAAATGCATGGTTTATATGTTGGGTTGTCACAAGTATCATGTATATAAATGAAAAAGAAAACGTTTACATACAAAATGTTGTAACATTAGTACAGCTGATTTCTTTCTTTTTTCACTTAGACATATCGCAAAATTTTATATTAAGTTCAAAATACTTATAGAATAAACCTCAAGTACAAAAAAGTACCAAAACAAGAGACAAAAAAATGAATAAAATAAAAATAAATTTCCCTAGTATTTTGATTGTAGGTGAAATCTAATAGTACTAATATTTGGATTTCGCAGGAATAGAAAGAAAGAAAGAAAGAAAGAAAGAAAGAAAGAAAGAAAGAAAGAAAGAAAGAAAGAAAGAAAGAAAGAAAGAAAGAAAAAGATTAAGATGTCATCTATTTGAATTTATTGGAACCATCAGATCGTGACTGGGGATGAGAAAAATATTTATTTTGAGAACCCCAAACGTAAAAAATCATGGGTTGACCCAGGTCAAGCATCAACATCCACCGCAAAACCAAATCGCTTTGGAAAGAAGGGAATGCTGTGCATCTGGTGGGACCAGAAGGGTGTGGTGTACTATGAGCTTCTGAAATCAGGTGAAACGGTTAATACCGTCCGCTACAATCAACAAATGGTTAATTTGAAGCGTGCGTTGGAAGAAAAGAGACCGGAATGGGCATCAAGGCACGGCAAGGTGATTCTGCAGCACGACAACGCCCCCTCGCACACAGCGAAAGCAGTCAGAGAAACCGTTTCTACGTTTGGCTGGGAACTTTTGCCCCACCCGCCCTACTCACCGGACCTGGCCCATATCAGATTACCATCTGTTTTCATCGATGTCGCACGCGCTCTCTATGCAGCACTTCAAAAACTACGAAGAAGTCAAAAAATGGGTCGATGAGTGGATCGTATCGAAAGATGAAAAGTTTTTTTGGAAGGGGATTCACAATTTACCGGAAAGATGGGAAAAATGTATATCAAACGATGGAGCATACTTTGAATAAACTATATTAAGCTATTAAGAAACATCGAAGCTGCTGCACTGTTCTTAATATTCCACTTTTTACGAGTAATAATCTTTCATCAGCGAAGGAAAATTAACCCCATAATCTTTACAGAAAAGGGAAGGAAAGTTAAAACGTAAAGGAATATTAATTTTAACATTACAAAATATTTATCTATCATGTTTCACAATTTTTGCTATTCTGTACATTAATGAAATTTCTGCAACCCTTTTATACATTCTTTACTAGCTTAATTATTCATAAAGTGCCAAACTTTATTTTTAAATTTTTTTTTGTTTTCTTTAACAAATTTTGGATGATGTTTTAATTGGTAAATGTGCGAGTCCTTTGATCCTCCAGAATTTTATGTTAAATTTACGTACATCAGAAGCTTTCGGCTGTTTATGTATTTTTTTTTCGCCCAGAAAAAACCAATATGAACAATTCTGTTATTGAAGCGTTTTATAAATTTAAAAATAAAAATTTTCCAGCTCAAATATTGTTAATATTTATTTAACAATTTAACGACATTTTGTTCAGAGTTTTGAAGATTTCTTCAGGTATTTTTTTTTCAAAACGTTGAAGCTGTATACAAATTTCGATAATTTTTCGTCCTTTCAAGGTTATTAACTTGCATATCAATTAATTTATGTAATTTAAATTGTTCAGAACTAATTTAATTATTTAGTTAGATAAATAAATTCTATTTACAGGACTATATAATTCAAGGGATGAAATTTTTAAACTCTCTGAATTTAACTGTACTGAAATATTTCACTCCTTATCAATCCAAGCTAATTCCTTTACGGAAATATTTTATGGTAACGAATTCTCCGACTGTCTCAGTTAATTATGATCTTCATTAAGGATGCCTCAGACGGTTTGAAATCTTTCCAGTATTTCACTTTCACTGTGTAATTTGCAACACCTCACGGAATACCCTTTCAGCTTCCCACATTTAGGAATAAAACCCCTTTCATGTCGTTCAAAAGCTCCTCCTCCTTAGTTTTCCGACAAGGTTGTGCTCGGTAAAAAAAAATATATCCTCACACTGATGTAGACTGTTGGGAAATTATTTATGAAACCCGTCTACGTGGAAACTTGTTTTCTTTTTTACGTTTATTAAGTGAACAGCAACATGTTAAGCGTAATATAATTATTTTAATGCAATTGTAGGCTTTGAATAAATTCGCTGAACTGATAGACCGGAAACGTAAAGGAAAACTCAATGTTATTGTAAGCTTCTATTTATTTATTCGAGAATAGAAAATTTTTTGTTTGCTGTTCCAATTTGGATGATTTACCTAATGGGCTTTTAAATAGTTCTCGTATTTTCCGTTTCTTTCTACTAGTTTAATAAGTTTTGGATTTATTACTCAGACATTATTTATTGTTAGGATATCCATAAAAGTTATTGTAATTAAATTTATTCCCATTAAACGCCCTAATTGTTGCATTCTAAATTTTCAATTTAAAAAAATCCTAAATCTTTTTACATAATACCTTATATATGGGAAAAATATCTCCACCATAAATTAGAAAGGGGAAATTTTGGGTCCATTTTGTCTTGGATTTATTATTCAGACTTTATTTATTGTAAAGTTATCCATAAAAGTTATTGTAATTAAATTTATTCCCATTAAACGACCTAATTTTTGCATTCTAGATTTTCAAATTTTTAAAAAAAATCCTGTATCTTTTTACATAATACCTTATATATGGGAAAAACATCTCCACCATAAATTAGAAAGGGGAAATTTAGGGTCCATTTTGTCTAACTTAGCTGTCTTCCATTAACTTGATCTTTTTAAACTCTGCTTAAATATGTGACAAACAATTGTATGTATACACATAGTTGTTTCTAAACTTTTCAACAAGACATTCGTAAATACTAAGATTCTGGGCTTTCTAATTTTCCTTTCTAAGAACTAATTTTATGGCTTTCTGTGTGTGTTTTGCTTTTAAATATTTGTAGTTATTGCAGTAAAAATAATTCCAAAACTCATTCTTGTTTTTTATACTTTTTATAACAGGAGCATTTGCCACAGTCATGTATAAAGGTTTTTGAAAAATTGAGGATTTGCAACATGAGAGTAATTTTGTTAGTTTTTTCTCAATGTTTAATAACGTAGGGTTTTTCTACAAGGGTGTGTCGACGATAAAATGGAATAAAACAAGCTGTGTGAGATTCCTTTTTTGTTCGTAATGCCCGTGTACGTCCTTACAAATAAAAAAAATAATCCGTTAACTCAGACAACACAGCGTGACAAGGGTTTTCCCAAGTATGGAGAGATTTGGTGGCATCGGGTGGTGTTTCCCCCTCCCATAAACGTCGGTGAAGAGTGGAAAATGGCTCCTCCTAGAGACGACGGATAAGAATTTTTTATCTGATAATTTAGAGGCTAGCCACCGACGGAATGTGAAATAAGGACGTATGGAAAAAATATTAAATACCCAAGAAAAATTAATTTTCGGACATTAAGGAGGTTAAGATTGAACATTTAGGACTTAAGAGTTTGTTATTGGTTCTATGATTAAGACTTAACAATAATTGTGATCATTTAGAGAGGAGAAATAAGAAATTGGAGACTGTCCTGGCCGTGGACAATTAAATAATTGACTTCTCGTCGATGTCCAGCGGCAATTTCCAGACAAGCTGAGACGACACGGTATGTACCTCTGCTTTTAAAATTTTGCCGAATTACTGGTGTTGCCAATTCTGAGTAGGACTTGCGTTAGTGATTTTGATTTATGGGATGGCACGTTTAAATTACCCTTAGGGTACTACTCATGTATTTAGTTAGAACCCTTAGATTCAGTTTATAAGAAATTTAATTTGAAGAAATTCTGTAAAAATAATTAACTTTATAGTGTTTGTTATAAAAAAAATCCGGATATGCAAATTAAGATTTAGCAGATAAGTGTACATTGTAATAAATATGAGTTTAATTTGAGATTATTCACATTTTTATAATAATCTTTCATTACAAAATTAATATTATCTCCCCACGTATTTATTACAGTGACGTCACTCGACTATGTACTTGCCTTTTTCTATTAGGACTATGAATTTTCTTTCTCTAAGTATAGAAATAAATTATTTTGGAAGCGACGGACTGCGTAAGGGGGGGAAAAAGACACAGTTAATTTTGCGTCAAGTCTATACGTCTAGCGTGATATCCAAGGGGTTGGTGGGGGAGTGGGGGGAGGAAAAAAGTGCATGAGATGTGACGATGAATAAACGCTAAGAATTTCTTGGTATGGGAAAATATTAACAAATTAATTTTGGGAAATATAATTTCGAGGAGAATATCAAATTGCACGAGATGTGACGCTGAATAAACGCTCTAAGGATTTATTGGTATGGGAAAATAATAACAGATTAATTCTTAGAAATATAATTTGTTGTTAATTATCAATAATGAAGAATTAATATTTTTTTTAGCGACGGCTTGAATGTGATAGTAATACATTTTTAGCGATTATAGATATCATGTTATTATGGGGTAAATCACAGTTTAAATAAGGCCGAAAACAGAGAAAAAAAATCAGTGAAAAACAAAATATAATTTAAAATCAACTATATGTTTGAAGAGGGTCCAGATCAGGACCGAAACATGTAATTAATTTTAAATTATAGTTTATGCTTCACTTATTTTTTTTGCCGATTCTTGATCTTATTTAAAATTATTACTTTATTATGGAGGAATTTTGGAAGGAAAAATGATATAGGTAGGTTTTCTAAAGGGTGGGTCGGTGTTGAAATGGAGTAAAACAAGCTGTGTGTACGGTTTTAACAAAATTCTTTTTTAAAAAAAACATACAACGGTCTTTTAAATAAAAATATAATTTAGTTAATACCTCACAGACAGCTTGTAATATTCCATTTCAACAACATTGAAATACCCTGTAGGAGACTCAAATGGTTATCACGGAATAAAACCAGTCAGAACAAAAACTGAGGACCGTATATATCCACCAAATGAGTATTTTTTCCCGTCAGTTTCCCCACTAATATGCAAAGCCGAATCTCTATTTAGCGATGAAGTCTGTAACAAAAACTTTTTAAACACCGCTTTATACGAAATCACTGATGACTTCATTTCAATAAAGTCGAGATATCGTTAAGGAACAAAAAGTCGTCGCACTTAAGGAAATTTTCTCGTCGTCGTCGTCGTCATGTTTGAGCCAAACTTGTGTCTCTTCTTCTTCTTCTAGGTCAATGTTGCCAAGTTAAAACAAGAAGTGTTGTTCTCTCTGGCGCCCTCCCTCCTTCTTTCCTCTTCGACCCTACTATAGACCCTCTACGCCCCCCACCCCCCCATCACCGACCAACTCACATTAGAACTTGGTCTATTCCCTTAAAAAGGTTTTGCAATTATAATGTTATTTCCCTTTACAGTGTTTATGAAACTTGTGTTGCTGCGTCGTAAAATAAAATAAAAAATTTAAAAAAAGTGTAAGTCGAGGGGGTAAAATTTGGGTCACCGCGATGCTAATGAATATGATTAAAGTAGTAGGATTGCTCAAGTTTTTCTGAGCAAAGTAATTTCACCGGGACGACGATCGTAACACTCAACGGTCATGCATTACAATTTCACCGTGAACTTATGTTTAAGTTTTAATATTTTCACACTAATTATTTCTTTCATTACCTAAGCGTTTCCTTAGAAATTGACATATTTTGGAGACTTACATATGCTACGAAGAAAGTTAATTGAATTTAAACCTGTGTTATGATCAGAAAGTTTAATAGTTATAATTTAATTACACGATATTCATAAGATACAGTCAAAAATTGTGTGAGGACATTTGGAATTAATTAATTTACTCCAGCAGTAGACTAAACCAGTTTAATTCGAAATGTTGTCCTTTACTTATTTTGAGATAAATCTCTTTCGAGACAATGTAATTTTATTTTCATATTATTGTCAGCACTGAATAACTGTATGTTACGTAGTTTGATAATTTTAACTAAACACTTATAAAAGTCTATACCAATAAATAAAACTGAAGTGTCTCGGAAACTGCTCAACGGATTTAAATGCAACTTTTAGGGTTCAAAAACAGGAGATTTCACTTAAATGTTTCACTACGTTATATTGCAGAAGATATAGAATATAAAAATAAATTTAAATTTTACGGGAAGATTTCTTCGCATACGTGCATTTGAGTCTCCAGATTGAATGCAAGTTGTCTATACTCTTGAACAGCTTCTGTTCCAGAACGATGTAACGGATTTCGATGAAAACTTCAGGGATTGAGACAGGAATTAAATCTTATTTAAATGAAACAATCGTGAAAATTATCTTGCCGAGTTCAGAAGATACTAACGTAAATATTTATAAATCCATTTAGTCGAACTGTACGAAAATGGAGAGCGGAAGACAGCGCGAGGCCAGAAAGGCAGAGACAGCGGAAAAGTCACTTTTTATTTTGCTGACAACTACGGAGAAGAGTTGGTCTTGGAACGACGGCGAGCGAGGCAAGGGACACAGAAGATTGGCGAACACGTGGCCACAGATGAATCGGACATTGCTTCGATCTTTGTGGAAGAAATGTTTTAACCGGCAAGCCGTCGGGGTTGTTCTACTCTGGAGCTTTTCTTTGCTGGATTTATTATTTTTCCACGTTTAAACTATTGTGAGTTTCAAGTTTGTATACCTAAATAGGGGTAACTTTCGAATTAATTCTATTTCTGGGGCAATGTAACGGATTTTTTTATTGAATTCCATTTTCTGTACATGTTTTATTCTCATAAAATAAATATATGAATTTAATTTAAATTTATGGAAGTTTTACCTCGTGGTGCTCATAATTTAATTATAATAAAATTTCCTGTTTATTAATTATATTCATCCCCCCTTCCTTTCTGAAATCCTTGCAAGAATACGACCTTAGTAAAACTAATGTTGTACGTGACGTATTCGATTTTGCAGCGGTTGCAGTCTGTACGATTCGTAAGCAACTGTTTGGAATATTCCCTTAACTTCCACCGTATGTAGAATATCATAATAGAATTTACGTGGCGAGGGGAAAGGCACAAAGGCAACTCTTTGACTCTGCCACGATTCTAGATCATTACTAAGGGAAACTGGAGTGCTTCAAGTTAGGTACGTCGTAACGAAATTTCATCTCTCCGCTTCTCTCCCTTCAGAATCGTACAATGAGAGACACCCTCTGTTGCGAATTTCTGCGCGGATGCTGTAAAGGTAGGATTCCTCTGTTCGGTGCGTGAGTTGGTGAGAGAGAAGGGAGGGGGAGCGGGAGGGGGAGGGAAATCCCGCGTTTCACCCCATAACACGCACCTGCGTCCTCCTCTGGAAGAACGGCTTTATCCCGGAAGCCGCTGGAGAACTTCTGTTTTGGTTATGAAGGTAGGAATTCGAGGAGGGATTTCAGCTTCCGCTCGCAACAACGACGCGCGCGGGGGCACAACGGAGAAAAAAAGGGGGCGCCGTCGAGGGGGAGGAAGAAAAAAATACGAGAGTTTGCACAGGGGTTGGATAGCAACATACACACACTCGCATTTCTGAAATTGGAGCTGTAAGTCTCCAGAAGCAGCCCGGATATCCAGAAAGACTTTTTTTCCGGCCCTGCTTCGTTCTTTTAACGTAATCAGTTTTTTGCTATGCTCACATCATTTGGTAAAAAGTTTCACAAAAATTCCCTAAAACTCCGTTAAAAATCTTCATCACCTTCGTTGACATTTATTTTCCGGTCATCCCTGATTTAATTTGACACTGCTGTAATTTAAGTGGTATACAGCGTGTTATCAGGCCTCCCCATTTACGGGTTTTGGAATAATGATGAGTATCTACAAATGGCAAGTAAGTAGCGATTTACATAGTTCCTTTATAATGTAGCTCCGTCTGTGAATAAGGGGGTTATTCACTGACGGAGCTACATTATAAAGGAACTATGTAAATCCCTACTTACTTGCCATTTGTAGATACTCATCATTATTCCAAAACCCGTAATTTATTTTTTCCCCAATTCCTACCCATAATTTTGACGTCACTACTCACTCCTCTACAATCTCTAACCGTTTGCATGATGCGCATTGATCCATAAGGGTAGTTTTTTTAAAGAATTTGCAACTATTTTATTAAAACAAAAGCATAAAATAAAGACAGCACACATATGTAACCAAAATTATCAAAATATCTCCCTGATTCACTTGACAGAAACACTCTGATAAATTAAAATGATTTTTACAAATATGTCTTAGGAAAAATTAAGTTTGAAATCTGCTGAGGATTATACCTGAAAATGTGGGGCAAAATTGAAGGATTTTTAAAAACAAACTTTCTTATTTATCATGATCATCATCTTTATCCCATGCGTTCATAATCTGGTGCGAAATATTAAGTTTCGATTTGTAAAAAAAGTTAAGAATCTATTGAATTAACGTTTCTGTGCTTAATGGACTAAAACGTTTGTCCTTGTTATTTATTAAGATATTAATATTCAGCTCATTAAATGGGTTAATTTATCGGAGGATATGATTTATAAAAGTAGAAGTAACAATAAGTAACTGCTTTGAACTCCAGTGTAATCTCTGTACCGTGGTTTCTTTGTCGAAGCTGAACGCCGAGCGTACCCGACGTGTCCCGAGCGTTTTACGAAGAGCCTTATTCAGGTCCCATAATATACAGTGATGATGAGGATTAGCATAAAGGGGAGGTCAAGAACACCTCACTAATTTTATTCAAACAATCAGATTTTTGTGACTGTTTTCCAACCGTCGATAATTTCCGAATTTAATGGCCTAAGACTGGTCTGATGCAATCCTCCATGCTAACCTATCTTGCGCAACCCTAATTTAATTACCGTAATCCACCCTTTGTCTACCTCTTACCCTACACACTCACCTCGAATGCCAATATTACAAGACCCTAGTTGCCTATTAATCTATCGCTTCTCTTGGTCAAAATCCTCCAAAATTGTTCTCTTTCCTCCTATTCTGCTTTAGGAGTTCCTCATTAGTGATTCTATCCACCCATCTCATTCTCCTATAGCACCACATTTCGAAAGCTTTTTTTTCTTTTGCTTTCTGTTACCACTATCGGTGACGTTTCGCACTCATAACGTCACAATCCATACGAAAACATTCATCAATGATTTCCTAATGTTCACACTTATATTAAATTCCTCATTTACGTGAAAGAATTCCACGCTTGTGCTATCCTACTCCAGTTATTATGCTACCCAAGTAGCAGAATTCCTTAAAATATTCCTTCCTAATCTAACAGCCGTAGTTAGTCCGCTGTTTCCCATACTACGTCCCATCACCTTAGTTTTCCCTCTGGTAATCCTCATATTGATTAAGAACTTAAACTATAATTGCTATAATATTATTCGAAAAATTTATATTTATCGTCTCTTGCATTACATTGTAGCGCAGTAGAACCCGCGTCCAAATTTTATTATGATTTACGGGAACTTAAATACCAAATATTCCGGAATGAGAAAGTCGCTGGCCAGGAAGAAGGGGTTTTTCCGCGCGTCGTCTCGGCGGCTCGGAAAAACAACAAAGGGACTGCGGCTGACACCTGGACCATAAAGCTCGGACACAGCGTCGCCGGTTTCGGAATGTCTTAATCTGCCTGGGAAGTTTGGTGACCGGGTGGCGTGTGTTCCCCAAATGAAACAAGGGATATGATTGGAGGATATCCATCCCTGCCACCTTAGTGATAGGTGTCGGATAAGTGGGGACAAGGCTTTAAAGAGGCTGGCGGAGACAATTTGAGAGATAGATTGGACAGATTTTGCAAAGTGATGGTGAGAGGATATTGAAGGAGAGTGGTGGAGAAAGAGATTGCTGGTGATACAAGGTGGTGGTGAAAGGAGATGGCAGCAGAGTGGTGGAGAGAGGAGATTGGTGGTGAGGTGGACCATGCTTTGATCAGTCCAGGAAGCAGGGAAGAAAGGTCTTAGCAACAAGGGAAGAAAGACTTGGTGTTATTGTCGACCGGCCGCTTCAAGTTCCACAACACGGAAATTACAGCGAGACGCCCATGAAGACAACTCAGGTTCGTCAACGAACAGTAGATCTGCTACACGTGGGTCAACACCCAAACCATTAATACCCTGAGATCTTTAATAAAATCCCATTTTTTAAATAATTATTTTGAACTTAATATATCTACGCATTACCCATATTAAAAATTATTGTGTTTACAATTAATAAATTTATATATTTAAACTCAATAATTAAATTCATTAATTAATATCCCCCCATCATTTACAACATTCTAATTTTAACATTTAATGATCATAATAATTGCGCATTATATAATTGGAATAAAATATGGGCAGTCATTACAAATAAATTTATATATAAATTTATTTACAAATAAATAATCTTTGTAGAAAATCGTTTGTACCTTTAGACTGTTGTACGGAGAGAGAAAAAGGAATATCTCTAAGCCATTGCTAATAAACCTTAATAAAAGGGATATTATTAAAACCGCAATATTATACAATTTAGTATGAATAGAGGTACTGAAGCAGGGAGGAGAATTTGTGAATGGAAAAGGAGATGTTAATCTGAAATCAGGGATTATGGAAGTCTTCAAAGGAAGTATATTATTCACAGGTAGCTATTATCAGACAACAACCCATAATCAAATCCGCTGTGCGTGTTTCATGTCTCCCGATGTGTCGGATTAGGTTCTAGGAAGAGAGTGTAAGTGTGTGTGCGTGTGTGTGTGTGTGTGTGGTGTGTGGAAGAGGGAAGGAAGTAATTTGTATGCCCGGACCGAGTCTGTGCGACGCGGCTGGCGCTAAACGACGCCATTTGCATGGCTACAAACTCCACGCCCAGCCCCAAACATCAAGGTTTATGTCGTTTCTAAATAAGTAAAAAAAGAGGGACAGGTGGAAGCCAAGCCTCCCGTGGTAACCTTAAAGAAGCTTGTTTTATGCGATGCCCCCTCCCCCCGTCCCCCTCCCCCTTCCCCCTCGTGCACAATTGGGGGAGAGACAGACGCCTCCGGAGGTCGTAGCCGTAAACCAACGTCGCGTCGTCGCCTTTCTTTTTTTTCCCCCTCACCCTTGCTCGTCTACGACGGCTGGCTTCTTTCATTCTTCCCAGTTAAGACTTCCCTGCAATCTTTACTCAACCCAAATAACAATCGCTCGCGATAATTTTTTTTACTTCCGTTATAAATCATTCCCCAAACATTTTCCTTCTCTCCTGGCTGATGGCTAAGGTTAGAAAAAATACTTTTAGAGACCTCATCTTATTCTAAAGCTACCGATAACTCCTGAACAAATTTTGAGCTTCACTTCTTCCTACCTCTTCCTAACATCCACAGACAAAAATAAAATTCATTTCCCAAATAATGAGAAACTCCGTAATTAAAATCTACCTGCAACTCGGAATAACAATGTTTATTGACAATTTTTTTTATATTTCTCGATTAATACTTTTAGGGAGGGGAAAGGTATTATATTCTCTTTAAATTGATAATATCAAATAAATATAAAAATAAACTGGAAAGCGCAAGAGGAATAATATAAAAATGGGAGGTATAGATCGTGAGAAATAGTTTCTCATGTTATTTTACATAATAACAGCATCCACCCAGAGATTAAGAACTACTAATGAAATATTGTGAATCAGAATAGAAGAGGAAGGAAAAAGGATGGAATACGCCAAGCTGATTACGGAGGACGTGGCAGTTATGAGGAAAAGAAAATGGCTTGCGCAAGATAGATTACCATGGAGGGTTGCACCAGACCAGTTCTTAGGACTGAATACCACAACAACAATCCACTCTAAATTTATTTTTAATAACTCTACCTGTAATCTGTACTTTACTAATTTTTTTAGAGAAATTGAACCAATATTCAAATTGTTAATGTGCTTTACATTCATATTTATTTTATTCCAATTTAGGTACGACAATTTTTAATCCAAATTACTAGAAGGTTGGTGTTTGCTGTACAAAATTACTAATCGTTTACAGATTTAGTTGCAAATTCGTAGGATAAGATTCACAAGTCAGAAAATTATGTTTTAATTAATAATAATACTATATCGGGTGTCTATGATGGATTCCACAATTTCTCGCTCGTTTTTTAAAAAAAGTGCTTTTATCAGGGGAATCGTTACTTAAATCCCTTCTCTAGTTATAAATCCGGCGACAGGGCAACAAAAGCAACATTAAACATTTTCATACTATGGGCCCATTGATGCCCTCACTGACTTTCTAAACAAACTCAACTCTAAATTCCCTATCAAGTTTGCTAAAAAAAATTACTCCCCCACCCACCATCACCTTCCTAGATGTTGACACGGACCAAAATTCAGGCCTGATAACCACCTCTGTACAGATAAATCCCTCAAACACCCTAAAGTACTCCTCTTTTCCACTTGCCACCTTGAACACACACCTAACACTTCCCTCCGCACAGGCCTAGACTATAGGGGAGTTTGCATCTTGTACTACTAACCCACAGACGTCCTCCATAAACAAATAACCTGAGCCCTTTCCACTACCAAATAGTCAATTCCACCCCAGACCATCAAACTGGAAGTAATCTTCCCCTAACTACTACCTACTTCTCATGCCTACATAAACTGAACTCCTCTTTTCTCTGCCTGGCTTAAAACTGGACTGGAATCCAAACCCATTAAGACGTCCTTAGCAAGAGCGGTGAGCGGTGAGCGGTGAGAAGTGTGAGTGTAAGGGAAAGTGGAGGCGAGTTCCACGACCTGCGAGGAGTTGGAAGCGGTGGCGGTGACAGCGACGACGACGACGACGACGACGCTAATGCGATGGAGCATTACCACCGCAGGCTTCATTACCAACTTCTCGATTAGGCAAAGGAATCATCAGGGCGTCGGCGTCTCTAGCTAGTAACCTGCCACAGGGACCCCGGACCATCATGTTTATTAGCCACCTCGCTCGCAAAATAGGAGCCGCGAATTTAACTGCAAATGAAACGGCTCAGCATTGTCTCCGTTACGTAATCTCCTTAACACTGTCGTATTAGCGGCAATAACACCCTTTCCGCCCTCTCTTATCAGCTGTAAAATGAGACTGCACACGGCAAACATCGTCTTGAGATACTCAAATTAGCATGTATATTACGAGGGCGCAGAGGCTTGCTTTATTTCTCCACAGAATTATACGCGCGACGGGTGGATTTGTTTTATCAACTACTGAATTCTCAACATTTAATGGGGGGGAATTAAATAGTTTTTATACAGGAACATTCAAATATACATTTCATAAAATTCACACCGTAAACAGCTTACCTGCGGCTAAACGTTTAAAAATTCTTTTATGGAGACACCGAAAACCCCCATTAACAAGTAACTTAAATAGATCTTTAAAATTTTATACGTGTAAAGTTATCAAACGCTTCCTAGCTTATAGGCCACTCCGGTTTTGCGTGTGTTTTAAATAATTGTGTTGTTTTAAAATTTAAATTATTAAATTAAATCACTACCGCTTTAGGGTGTAATATAATAATTTTATTTGCTAAACAAACAGTCACTTGATACGGGTCCTGCGCGAAATAAAAACAAATAAATTAATTCAAAAGGGAGGATTTTTAAATATCAGGGTTAATTATTTATTAAGGGTAACAACGTGCAGCAGAGATTTCGTTCACTTAACGTATCTGTTTTATCTTCATCATCGTGTACTGATGCGGATTACTGGGCGAAAGCAACTTCATACTTTCTTGGGGGGGTTGAACTGTAGTTTTTTACCTCAGGCGGCGGTGGAAAGTGGGACGAATCTGGTAGTGACTGTCATTGAGGAAAACCCCCAGATTTTTTTCCTCCTTATTCCATCTGGCCTTCCTTGTTCTCAACACTTTCTCATTAAAGAGCAACAATTCACATCTCGCGTTCAACTTTTGTTGCACTTTACAGCTTCTTCTTCCCATTCACGCCCTAATCAACTCTCTTCTTTTCCAGTTCGCCTTCTCAACGTCTTGAACAATCTTTCGCATCTTCTATTGCTTACGCCGCCCCCATATTCAAGTATAGAACCATTCTGAATATTTTCCACGTGAGGTTTGTTCGGCCAATCCTTAAGAAGAGTCCTTCGTTCAGAGCGGGTAATTTTCCATGAGGCAGGGAACAGCGTCCTTCGGAAACTTTGAAGGGTGAATGTTCCTTCAGCAAAACAAACTGAGTGTTATAAATATGCAGAAAGGAATGTCCCTCGTCCGGCAGCCTGGCAAAAATAATTTATTATTCACCTGTCTTAGAGCCATAATGTTCAATTCTGAAACACCCTTTGGAAAATTCAATTAATTAATTAACCGCACTTCGAACTGTTATTTATAACCTTATTAAAAATATTATCTTTATTTATTGTTTTTTCATTTTTATGGTTAATATGTTTAGAACAACCACAATAAATGAATATTACAGAATACGAATTAATTTTCCTTAAGAATGACCCAGACGTTCCTGAATGTGACAATTTATGGTACAATAAATTATCATACATTTGTATAGTTCAAAATAACTTTCCTGTTGAAGACTTTAAAAACTCAGTTTTTTAGTCTGAATCACATTCCACTCATTATAGTTTTATTTTTCTCCATTGATAAACTTGACAGTCTGCTGAATAGTCCTGGTGAATTGTTTTTTTTTTGCGGGCGGCGAACAAACTTTTACACTTAATCTACAAGGGCGTAATTAAATTCAGTTTCATTGCGGGAACAAATTACAAAAGCCTCGGGTATTGGCTAATTTCCTTTCCTTCTTGTCCCTGTTCGCTGACGATGAAATGGACGGCCTTTAGCAATAATTTATGGGGAAATATCTTTACGTAATGACTTCAAGGTTTATTATTTTATTGATTTAGTCCACGTACATAAAATATTTATTTTACATCATTTCTTCATTGATCGTCCGTCACCTTAAGCGTTTGACCTTTACGCTATATTCATCATTTTGTACATTGGACATTAAGTTAATTAATATATTAAAAAATTATATATTCCAAACGGATTATTTTTTTAACGGGGAAAAAAATTCCTGTAAGTTTCCTAAATTATTTTTCCTTTACTTCTCTGAATTTGGTGCATAATTTCAAAAATTAAAAATATACATTTATAACAATAAAAGCACTTTTTACATCTTGTGGTTCTCGTCTCAACATAAATATCGCAAAGTTTCTTAGATCTTTATAAAGTTTGTAAAAATATTAAATAACTCAATGAATAATGTACAAAATGATGAAGGTGGCCGAAACTACCAATCAATGAGGAACAGATGTAAAGTACAGACTTTATGTATAAAAACTAATTTGGTAATCCAGTAAAACAAAAATAGAACCTAAAATAACGGGTAAACCTATTAATTTCATCTATACAATAAAAAAAATCTTTAAACTCGTCCAACTTAAAGTAGTTCCCCAAAAATTCTCAAATCCACATTTGTTTGCAAGATAGTTTTAAATTTTTGTTTTTAAAAAAATATTGTATTTAAAATATATGATGTACTGTCAAGTTAATAAAAGTTATTATTAAAATGTGTTAATATAATTTAGTTCGCTTAATATAGATGGATATGGTGCATAATACAGAAAGCGCTTTTGGGGAAAAAATTGGTAATAATATTATAAGCATTATTTATTATTATTAACTTTTTCCTACAAATGTAATGGCAGTGTATTTTCAGTATTTTAAATTATACTTGAAACAATCAGCATTATTCCTTTTTAAAAGAAATAATAATACATAAACGAAATATTATATTTGAACAAGCTATGCGCGCAACTTCTTTCACGTGTAAATAGTCCTTTTTAATTTTCCCTAAAAACAGGTACAGAATTATGTTACAGTTGAATTCATTGAATATATATAACAAGTACGGTATCATCCATTTCTGATCGATCGAGGGCAAACTCGCAGTTGATTTTAAACAGGTCCCGCTTTCACACGTTTCGGAAGTTAATTACGACGCGAATCCTGCTGCAACAATAGACGAACTGAGAATGCTCGCCTTCCGTCCCCACGTCTCTCTTTCTCTTTCATGATGCAAAAATTACTCTTAAAATAACAGAATAAGTGGAATGGATGGTATAGGAACCCTTAATTAATAAGACTTACAACTCGCAGTTGTTCTTTCAAGCCGCCTTTCGGGGGAAATTCAATGAATTTATACACATTTACATTAATAATAACTTATCTCTGCAAAATATCGAAATGAAAGATACTAGAAAATTTAAGTTAAATTATCAGTTTTGATCTCTGAAATTTTAATTGAAATCCGTAAAGCCGATCCAGAGCATAACTCAAGAGTACACTTTTTGGAGATTTTGATGCACGTCTGCCAAGAAACCTTCACGTAGAATTAATATTTGTATTGTATTATATTAATAGTTTCTGCAATGTGTCGAAATGAAATATGCACGAATTTTTAAGTTAAATCTTCTGTTTTTAAACCCTCAAATTTTCATTGAAATCCGTTGAACCGTTTCGGAGGCTATTCGAGACAAACATACAAACAGACAGACAGACAGTCAAAGGCAGACATGCAGACATTAATTTTATTAATTGGTACAGATCAGGGAAGAAAATGAGACAGCTGAAGTTTGTAAAAGAAACATAAGGAAAATTAAATATTAAAATTTGAGTGAATATATTTCGCCTTAATACGTAATTCGTTGCAGATGGTCTTTTTTTTATTTATTTGGGTTTGTGTGAACAACGCATCGACATCCATACATCAGTGATTTGAAAATACGTCCATATTTCCATGTTACGTGTTTATTGCCGTGGAACCACAAGCTCGCAAATACTCTGGGAAAAAAAATACATATATATATAGTATGTGAACGAAACACAAAAAGGCTTTTCTGTAAGAGACGTAAATCCGCGACGGTGTTGCGTGAGGGATGAGAGAGGGAGAGAGAGAGAGAAGGAGAGAGTTGTGAATTTATATTTACGAGAGACAACTTACGCGAATAAAATTCATATTTCGCTCGCCGCAGCCTGTTACATCACCAACTCAAACAGGATTGGTCGCCAACGCCTTTCAAATAACTATTCAGTCACTCATGCCTAATATGAAATAATATTTTGGGTATATAAGTGTTGCTTAAAACGACGATAAACAATTTTATGGTTCCGAAATAGGTCAGCAGAATAATACCTTAGGTGAGAAACACGACTACTCTGGCAATCACTTTCCTTAAACAGGTTTACCGTATTAAATATATTCCTAATGTCACATAAATATATTACTCATTCTATATTTTCCATGAAATATAGCAAGGAAGCATTTTCCTTCGAATACTGTCTGTAAAATTTCTGCTGTAATTGAATATCAAATTCACTGGTACCCGTTACCCCCCCGGGTATTTATTTAAAAAACAACCCCGGGTACATACCACCGTAATAGTTGGGGAATCATTGACGATTTCTAGTGTTATTGTCGTCTACTTCACTACTTCCGCCATCTTCCCAACACTCTGGGACTGAGGAACAGTTATAGTTGCACGTTGAATGTCAGAATCAAACTCACTGACTCACATTTTCAACCGGTTTTGACACCAAACTCGATAGTTTTCTTGTTGCTATCAGCCCCCATTCCCAACCCCCACCCCCAAATCAAGTCTCACCTTCCATGCTGAAATGGGTTGATATGTTGTTGTGGTATTCAGTTCTAAGACTAACCCTCCATGCTAACCTATCTTGCACAAGACATTTTATTTCCACATAACTAGCACAACCAACATTCTCCATAATCTGCTTAGCTCTTTCCAACCTTTGACTCCCTCTTATTTTATTATCTCACACACTTCCCTCTAATGCTAATTTTACAAGAACCACATGTCTCAAAACGTGGCCTATTAATCTATCCCTGCCATTGGTCAACGTCCTCCATATTGTTCGCTCTTCCCCTAATCTCTTTAGAACTTCTTCATAAGTAGTTATATCCACCCGTC
>CM067378.1:113902404-113914904 GCA_034510155.1 Eucriotettix oculatus
CAGGAATACTATTTCCGTTCTCAAAAAAAAAATAACTAGTTTGAAGTTTTATAAAAATTGAAATAATTTATATTTTTAAAAATAATAATGCTGATTAATATTTATAATTAATTTGTGAATACTGTAAATACAACGCGTAAAATAAGCACCATGACGTGGTCAAATATTGAGTAAATAAATTCATACTTTATTTTACATATTATTTTAAATAATTAACGTTGTTGTTGTTGTGGTATCAGTCCTAAGACTGGTCTTTTTAATTATGGTTTTTCTTAATATTCATACTTATATTACCATTAAGTAAATTCCTCTTTTTGGTGTGCTATTCTACTCCAGTTATTACCCTTACCTTGTAGCAAAATCCCTTAGCTTCCTTCAAAATATCCCATCCCAATCTATTTCCATTGTTTTCCATACTACACTCCATTTATTTGGTTTTCATTCTATCAACTCTCATGTTCTACTCTTTCTCCAGGATCACGTTCGTGCCATTTATTAAGGTTTCCAAGTGTTCTTCTAACTCCGTTTATACCACAAAAGCAGACGTTAGGGTTTCTATTTCTTCTCCTTGCAGTTTGACTTCCTTACTCATAAGACTGTTAATTATCCTATAAAATTATGGGTTGTAAAATTTATTTTAATAATAAATATTTATAAAAGAAAATTTTATAACATTATTTACTTCGTTCGTGTCGAAATAGTTCATTTAATTAACTGAAACAACAGGTACAGAATTTTGATAAAGTTGAATTCATTGAATATATATAAAAAGCACGGTATCATCTATTTATGGTCGCTTCACGGCAAACCATATAACTCGCAGTTGGTTTCTAATCATACGTTTCAGAGCCAATAAAAATGATAAGGTGAACTGCCTGTGGGAGTTCTCTCTCGCAGACTATTCTCCACAGATTGAGCCACTTTATTATAATGCCTCATACTCCCTCTGTTTTATTTTTTAATTTCTCGCATAGTGCTACGCCTTCACTTTTTGTAGCAGGTGTATGTACTGGGGTCAAAGACCTTGGGCGTACGATAAGAGTTTAACTCTGATCCCATTGGAACAGTCTGTCAACTGCCTCCTAAAACTGGCGGAAACACGTAGAAGGGAATGCTGTGACCCCAAAGCAGACTCTTCTCCCGTCTTTCGGAAGGACGTGAGTACTTTACCCAGTGCCCGAATTGCCTGATGCAGGTTTTCTAGGGATTTCCCTGCATATCTTTAGGTGAAACACCGCGAGGGTAGGATCCTTAAACTGTAACCCGGGGACCCGTACTCAACCCTTTCCTACCTTGCTCTACCTACCGCACCTCCCTCCCCACCTTTTAAATTCCCTTCTTATGCTATTAAAGGTAAGTTGCCTCTTTCAGGATCACCCTCATGTAGCCTGTTAACCAAATATAAGTAAAGGAAAAATAAAAATGAGCAATTACTAAATATTATAATTTACCTGACGCGACAAATATAACTGATTTGCATTGTATCGACGATCCAAAGTAGTTTTTTTTTGTTTCTCAGGGGTGTTAGATCTCTGCCAGTAACGTCGCGAACCCTACGTCTACTATAGATGGAGTGCTTCGGAGTTTAAACAGATAAAGAGGGTAGGAAACCCTCATTCAGTTGGAAACTTTAATGCGTGTATAAGAAATATATATTTATATTGTAGCGGATTCCGCGTTCCTCCGTATTCGAGGATTTCTTAATTCCTTTAGGGTGCCAGGTATTTTTCACAAAAAAAATACCAAAAGATGATTTTAATAGTTTTAATTCCAATCAGAGCATGAAAAATAATTATATCTGCAGGGCGTGGTCATTCTCTCTCTCGTCGTCCCGCCGATACAACCTGCTGCTTCTCCAAACACTCCCTGACGACTCCTCTAAAGTCTCGCCAGACCACATTGTTGGCCCCGGGTTGCGTCAGCTCCTCAACAATTGCAACTCGCAAGCTGGCCTGCATTGTTGTATGTAACTTTTCATGTTACAATATATATTATGTGTGTGTGTGTACATATATTCTTATATTCATATCTCCTGCAATATATATTGAAATCAAATATGCATGAAATTTTACTTGAAATCCGTAAAGCCGCCGCTGCTCCAGAGCATAGCTCATTTTTGGTGATTTCGATGCACGTCTGCCAAGAAACCTTCACGTTGAATTAATATTTACATAGTATTATATTGATAGCTTCCGCAAAATATAGAAATGATCTTTTCACGAATCTATAAGTTTAATTTTTGTTAAAAAAAAAACTCAAATTGTCATTGAAATCCGTTGAGCCGTTTCAGAGCCTATTCGCGACTAACAGACAGATTTTCAGACACTTCAATTTGATTTATTGGTATAGATTAGAATTTATATTTTAACTTGAACAGTTACAAAAGAAAGTAATGTTATGTCGCGCTATTCAGTGGCTTTTAATTGTTTTTAGTGGAGTATTTTCCTCGTGAGGATCCGACGTTCTTGTTGGAGCTTAGTAACCAATTTAATGTGAGAGTCTGACTAAGTTATGGAGAGAGAGAGAGACCGAGAGCTCTCCAAAGTCAATGTTAGTGCGTCAGGTTCCCGTTGACTGATGACAGGAAACCGCCAAAACCCCAATTTAGTAATTAGCTTTTGTTGATAGAGAAACCGGTGGATTTGTTGCGCCGTAATGTCCGGAAGCCACGCAAACGTTATTGTCCCCGAGCATATTTTGATATTCTATCGGGCGGTGGCCACACAAAAGCCTCCCCCCTCCCCCCCGCGGCCTCCACGGCAATAATTAGGACGAAACCAATTAACAATGGAGCATAGTTTAACGATGTCATGTCGTAAGCCTGTATGTCAGAGACGTATGTACGTGGAGCCGTAATGAGCCGCAAGAGACACACAATTAGGGAAATGGTGGGATGAGGGATGAGGGGGGGAGGGATGGATGGAGTGTTCGACAGAGGGAACGGGTTAGGAAGGGCGGGGGCGGCGGCGACCACCGCACAACCAACGGCTGACCACAATACAGTAGTAGGCCGCGGGACGATCCTGGCAAACACACACTGGGACCCGTTCACACTGTCCACTCAACAAACACCAAAACAGAAATTAAAGAAGAAATATTAAACATTTGGCAAGAAATATGGAATTCATCGAATAAAGGGAGAAGGGTGTACGAAATTCTACCTAACATAAGAGAAAGATTACAGCTTAGACATCACCTCAACCCAACCAAGGGTCTTATACATTTTCTTACTGGTCATGGTCCATACGGACAATATCTGGGAAGAATAAATAGCAGACCAGACAATCTATGTGCCTGTGGAGAGAGAGAGAGAGAGAGAGAGAGAAGAGAGAGAGAAGAGAGATTGAGAAGAGAGAGGAGAGAGAGAGAAGAGAGATTGAGAAGAGAGAGGAGAGAGGAGAGAGAAGAGAGATTGAGAAGAGAGAGGAGAGAGAAGAGAGAGGAGAGAAGAGAGAGAAAAGAGAGAGAAGAGAGAGATTGAGAAGAGAGAGAGAAGAGAGAGAGAGAAGAGAGGAGAAGAGAGAGAGAGAGAGAGATGAGAAGAAGAGAGAGAAGAGGATTGAGAAGAGAGAGAGAGAAGAGAGATTGAGAAGAGAGAGAAGAGAGATTCAGAAGAGAGATTGAGAGAGAGATTGAGAGAGAGAGATTGAGAAGAGAGAGATTGAGAGAGAGATTGAGAAGAGAGATTGAGAAGAGAGATTGAGAAGAGAGAGAGAGAGAGAGAGAGAGAGAGAGAGAGAGAGAAGAGAGAAGAGAGAGAGAGAGAAGAGAGAAGTGAGAAGAGAGAGAGAGAGATGAGAAGAGAGAGAGAGAGAGAGATGAGAGAGAGAGAGAGAGAGAAGAGAAGAGAGAGAAGAGAGAGAGGAGAAGAGAGAGAGAGAGAGAGAGAGAGAGAGAGAGAGAGAGAGAGAGAGAGAGAGAGAGAGAGAAGAGAGACTGAGAAGAGAGACTGAGAAGAGAGAGAGAAGAGAGAGAGAAGAGAGAGAGAGAGAAGAGAGAGAGAAGAGAGATGGAGAAGAGAGAGAAGAGAGAGATTGAGAGAGAGAAGAGAGAGATTGAGAAGAGAGGGGAGAGAGATTGAGAAGAGAGAGGAGAGAGAAGAGAGAGAGAGAGAGAGAGATTGAGAAGAGAGAGAGAAGAGAGAGGAGAGAGAGAGAGAAGAGAGAAGAGAGAGAGGAGAGGAGAGAGAGAAGAGAGAGAGAAGAGAGATTGAGAAGAGAGAGAGAAGACAGAGATTGAGAAGAGAGAGAAGAGAGAGAAGAGAGATTGAGAAGAGAGAGAGAAGAGAGAGAGAAGAGAGATTGAGAAGAGAGAGAGAAGAGAGATTGAGAAGAGAGAGAGAAGAGAGAGAAGAGAGCCATACTGGAATGCCCCAATTATGAGGTAGACAAGACAATAAGAGAAACCTTAAGAAAAGAAAGACTATGGGAAATAATAAGAAACCCACCACTCACTCACTCACCGCGGCTCTAGAAAATTTGACAAACCTGATATCCGCTTTAGAACTGACAAAATACAGGACTAAAAATATAGAATCTTAAATATTACATCATAAGACTTAATATACTCATCATCGGACCGGGGGACTTTCAAATCCAGGAACCGGATGAGTATAAGGACCAAAATATGGACATCATAACATAAAATAGAATATAAATTATAGTAATAGTAAGATTATTCAAGTAATTATCTTAAACAAATTACATAACTCTGCTAATACAAATACAGTCATAAATAATTAGAGTATAAAATTAGTAAAAAAAGTTTGAACCTACAACAACTACTCGACCAACGCGTCATGGAGGAGATCCGGAAACACGTGGGTGTGGGTCGTAACCCGGGGGAAAACACCCGGAGTTGTTTCACAAACAAAATGTATAAAGGTGGAAAGGATGCGGAGGAGACAAAGAAATTAAGAATTCTCTCCTTCAGTCTCTCCACGAAAATAATATAATAATAAAACTAGTGTAACAGATGATGATCTTCCAAAAAAGGGGCGGGAGTTTTCTCGCAGGCGCTTCAGCCCAGAGTGACTGCGGGGCTCACCTGATCATGTCGGGGATGCCTCGCACTCTCTCTGGGTACTTTTTATCAAAGTTCTCATATGCCGAGACACCTTCACCTATTTTAGGAGGTATATGTACTGGGGTAAAAGACCTTGGGCATATGGCAAGAGTTGTCCGCTAATCCCATTGGATCAGTCGACCAATTGGTGGAGACACGGAGAAGGGAATGCTGCGACCCCACAGCAAACTCGTCTCCCGTCATTCACAGGGAAGGGCGTGAGAATAGTACCCAATGCCCGACCTACCTGATGCAGGTTTTCTAGGGTTTTCCCTGCATCTCTTTAGGTGAAACACCGGGTAGGATCCTTAAACCATAGCCTGGGGGCCCTAGTTAACCCTTGGCTACCTTGCTCTACCTTCCGCATCCCCCCTTTTCAATTCCCTTCCTATGCTATTAAAGGGGAGTTGCCTGTTTCAGGATCACCCTCATGTAGCCTGTTACCCAAAAAAAAGACCTGTTATTGAATCTAGAAAACAGGTCAAGTAAATTATTATCAATAAAAAAAAGTCCAGATTCCACTAATGTAATAGATCATCCATTTAATAATTAACCTGAAAAAGTACACAAAGTTGGACGAAACGTTGCATATGCATTAATTAATTAGTAATAAAATTCCTTCTTTTTTGGTCGTCTTTTTATTTATTTTAAACTTGATCTCAGAAAATTATGTTTAAAATGGAGGACGATGAGGATGATGTTATTGCTTCTGCCGAAACAGTAATTTTCTTGTCTTTCTGCTAATTACTATTGACGATTTGTTATCCATTCTACAGTAAAGTCACACTTTTCAACGAATAACTAAAAGATTTTTTTAATATAAATGCGTTGTTCACTACCGCGGAAAATAACAGCAATCTTTTTCCCCCTATCAATCCTTCGTATTTAACTCTTACTGGCTTATATTAAGAGTTTCTAACTTTAATGAAGGGTCAGAAGGAAGGAACGGAGGTCTAGTTGCAATTCCAGCCATGACACATTATGATCTATTGAGCCGATAACGTTACAGTGGCAGTGTCCGCCATTGCAGTAGTTAATAGTGCCGGTGCATGTGTGTGCGTGTGTGTGGTTTCTCTTACGTGCTGCGTGTTGCGGTCTTCGTACACGGACACCACGAGGTACTACAAGCCCATCTCTCTGACATACACATACACGTACACATGTGTGTGTGTGTGTGTGTGTGTGTTGCAGCCCAGCTGAATCCATCTCTACGGCCAGATAATATACACAGGGTTGCAAGGAAAATTAAACTGATATTTTACTAATAACATAAAAACACTGAAACAAATATCTCCAACTTTAAAGCTTTTAACTTCACTGTACGTACCTTTTCAGAAACACTGAAAATTTAGGTCCTTATTTTGTAAAAAAAAATATAATGACGTGAAGTATTGTAAATTGTATTTTTAATTTTTTTCCCCCTGTAATTTACCTTTGTTCTTTTAGCTTATCAACAACTTATCTTTATACTTTTATTTTATCAACAAACTTCCACCGGAATAATACCCACCTGTAGTAATAATAAATACAATACAATAATATATAGACGACTTGTTGATGTAACTGTAAATAAAGTGGAGAAAAAAAAAGTTTTGCTGTCACGGAGAGAAAAACTATTTTCTTTTATTGTGTTCGTAAGTGCAATGGACAAAGAAATTTATCTTTTTTAAAAATTGAAATTAAATCTGTAGAAGTTAAAGAAATTCATAGCGCATACTTGAAAACAGGACAAATTTTTTTTGGGCACATAAATTATCGATTAAAGCACAAGTAATGGCCAAAATTCATAAATGAAATATTTATATATAAATAGTTGAATATTTAACCATTTAACTGTTTTCGTAGAAGGAACTGAGTAGTTCCTGAACGTTTGAGTGACGAAACGCTTTTAAATAAAATTACTTCACTTCTGACTTTTGTCCTATTCTTTGTGTTTTATTTATAATGAGAAATCAGATTAATTCGATTATTATATAATTAATTGTGTTAATTTGCAACTTATAATTAATAATGTACTGTTGACATCATGTTGTGGTATTCAGTGCTAACCTACCTTGCGCAAGCCTTTTCACTTACTTACAGCTAGCTATGTACACCTCACATCCTCCTTAATCTGCTGAGCGTATTCCATCCTCAGCCTCCCTCTTCTGTTCTTACCCGACACACACTTCCCTCTAATGCTAATTTTACAAGACCCCACATGTCTTAAAACGTGGCCTTTTAATTTGTCCCTTCTCTTAGTCAACGTCCTCCATATTGTTCGCTTTTCTATCAACCCCTTCTGATTTTCTTCATTCGCCTATAGCAGCACATTTCATAGGCTTCTATTCTGTTCCTTTTCCCAAACTCCTACCGTCCACGTTTCGCACCCATATAACGCCACGCTCCACACAAACATTTTTATGAACGATTTCCTAATATTCACGCATATTACCCGTAAGTAAATTCCTCTTTTTCGCGAAAGTCTTCCTTGCCTCTGCTATCCTCCTCTTTATTCCTACTATACTTCTACCATCCCTAGTCATTACGCTTCCATGTATAATTATACGAGTTACATTAATTAAATATAATTCAGGTTGCTATTTTCGTTTATGCATAATATTGAGTTTGTTTAGATTGACAGGTTTCGGTATTTATAATAATAAACCAAAATTCAGTACTGTTATTTTTAATCTATTCCTGTTTAAAAGGGAGTATCAGGCCGAGTGTGACCTTTCGTGTTGAAATAAATTTTGTATCATTTTACCTAATTTGTTTAATAATTAGTTATATACACGAGTATAATTATATATAAATTCCTACACCCTTAATTAAGGAACAAATAAATATTAGTCTTAGAATAATTCATGACTATTGATTAATCGTCCCCTTTCCCAGCTTATAATTTGACTTGAGACCATAATTCGATTATAAGCCTTTGAATCGTTCACATTAGGGTTTATTAAGTACATATCGCATTCTCATGGACCAATTTAGACCGTTGTTACTCGACTCATACTAATAATATATATATGTTTCCCGTTAGTGTTATAAAATTTATCACTTAAGCGTTCCCACGGAATTAAATTCGTAGTATAACCTTTTATGACGCGCGGAGGGTCGTTGACGTCCATCAGGAACAAGGGCGGCGAGTGTGAAGTTATATGTCGTCACTGAGTGGTACCGGGGGTTGCAGAAGGGATCTGGACAGAGAGGGAGGGATGTGGAAGGAAGGAAGGGAGGAAGGATGTTGACACATTTTATTGCCTCCGCAATAGCAGCGTCAAGTGTTTACTGTCAACTAGACTGACAGGTCCCGCTGACATCGGATAAAATAAAATAAAGAAAATGAAGGAGGGAGAGAGGGAGAGAGAGAGAGAGGACGACGGAAACGGAAAACTTGTGACAACCCAGGCCCCGCCTAGGTACCGAATAAATTATGACGAAGGGTGGAGGGGGAGAAGGTAGCGGGAAAATGGGCCGATGACATTTATTTTACCTATTATTTGAAACTCTGAAAAAAAATATATACGTCATTTCATTGACACTAAATGAAAATAGGTCGGACAACAAGAATCGATGTAAAATTAATTAGCAATTAAACGATAGTGTGGAGAAAAGGATAGAGTAGAGCATAATTTCAGTTTTTTAGAATTCCAGGAATTAATTTCTTAAAATTAATTAAAATGTTAGTCTAGAAAATTTTCATTTAATTATCTAACAGTAATGAAGTCTTTCATCAAGGGGTTATGAATAAGCTGATACATCCATAAGTAAAAATCTCTGAATATTTGAAATATTAGTGTTCAGGATGTGGTAATTAAAGAACGGTAAAAAAGCTCACAGAATTTTTATACAAAGAATAATTATATATATTTTTTAAATAAATGAGTTGATACATCAAGATTTTTAAACTTTAGGTACTGATATATACGAACAATTAAGGTACTAGAAAATTCTTAATCGTATGGACCTTATATCTATAAATCTCCTTTAATTTTCGACCTTCCACCTTTTTCTCTTTCTTTTATAAGTAGCCTTACTACAGAGAATTAAAGTAATTATCCGAGAGGTTTATAGTTTACCATTATACATCTGGAAATATCAATTTTTTAAATGTTTTTTATTAATTAATCTAACAAATAATAATTAAAAACGCTAATTAAAACGTGTAATAGTTCTTCCGTTTATCTGATACCGATTTTAACGGTTCCTGTTCATGGAAAAGCTTCATTAAACAAAGTTTTAAAACAGTCCTAAATGTGTGGCTATGAACATATATTATTTATGAAATTTCGCGCCATAAGAATAAAAAAAGATAACACACATTTTTAATTGAAATTAAAATAATTAACTCGGTCATTGCTTAAAATATGGTTAGTTAAAACTTCAATTAGAAAAAAAGGGATTAAACGATTAAAATGATGTCATTTGAGTCATTTCACTTATTTTTAATTGAAATGATTATTGATTAACTCAGTCATTTCTTAAAAATAGTTATTTAGAACATCGATTGAAAAAAATAAAGCTTAAACGATTAAATTAATGTCGTTTTTGTGTGTTAAATAAATTAAATAAGTTTGCAAACAATGATTTAAATCGGTTAAGGATTATTATTTGGAATTTAATGACCATAATTATAAAGCATTAATTTTAAAATTAAATTTAAAAAGAAAATGAAAAGGGAAATCGTAATTTATAGCTAAATTAAAGAACAATTTATAAACACCCAATGTCTTCATTAATAAAATTATAACACTCAAAAGCTTTCAAACTTTGGCCACAATCATTCTTAAAAGTGTTGCTACGAATATATAATTTCGGAAATGTATATATATAATACCAAATACGAACACATGGAAAAATTATGATAAAAAATAAATTCATTTTAATTAATCCAGTCATTTCTAAAAATAAGTTAATTAAAATTTCAATTAAAAATGAAAGGCTGTAATGATTGAACTAATGTCATTTGTGTGTTAAATAATTTAATTAAGTTTGTAAACAACCACTTAAATTGGTTAAGGATTATTATCATTATATGCATTTAATTACCAGATGTAGCAAACATTAAATTAAAAATTAAATTATGAAAAATCAAAAAGGGAAAAGCGTAATTAGGAGTGAGATTAAACAAAAAAATATTTTTTTAAAAAGTCGCAACGTGTTCATTAATAAAATTATACTACTCGTTAGCTTTGGAACTTTGGCCATAATCAGTCAAACACGACACCAGTAGTGGACATCCATATTTAAATGATCAAAATACGAGCGTCGTTTCTGCCGTAGGCAGATCATCACAATACCGCCATTTATATTACCGTGTAATTAATTCATTAATTAATTAACATGATGGAATTCAGTGCATTTTGTACCGTAATAAAGTAATTTCGTGGGAAAAAGTAATGTTTCTCAAAATTACCTTCGTCAAAGAAACCACGGCACAGAGAGTTCACTTAACTTAAAAGTTACTGTTACTTTTACTACAAATTTTATAATTGTATAAATTAACCCATTTTATGAGCTGCAACTAAATATCATGATCTTAATAAGCATCAAGTATTAACGTTTGCGTCTATTGAACCTGACAGTGTTAATCCAATATATTCTTAACATATTTTATGAAATGAAATCATTTGAGACCAAATTCGAACACATGGAAGGATTACGATAGTAAATAAGAAAGATTTTCTTAAATCCTTAAAAAAAAAATTTCCTGCAGGGCAACATTCGAACAACATTTACCTAAGACAAAATTTATGAAACCAAATATGATATTTTTCATTCATTTTAATTAATATAATTTTTGGCTATGAAATTTTATCGATAAATCTGGATCTTCCTTGCATTCCTGACGTCATAATAAAGTTGGAAATATGTTTAGAACTAAATTTTAATCTTAGTCGAAAGCTGCTGCAGATAATTGCAATTATTAACCCTGTACAATATTATAATTAATTTAAAATTAATATATATTATAATATTATAGTTTAAACTTAATATTTTTGAGGTATGCTAAATATATGACGTTTAAGTAAAGTTATTGTATAATTGTATGTGTATGACTCATTGTTTAGTATAAATACTTGTAGATTAGGATGACGAAAGTCGAAAGCTGCTGCAGATAATTGCAATGTTTGACTTATTGGCCTTTTAGAGTTTATTACCATAACACAGACCTTCGAATTTCCAATTTAGACATAATTTTCCCCCTGAAAACGAAGACAGTGTTTGACGACTCCCAGCCTTTTTCGTAATTTTTGTGGCTTGAAAAGGTGAAACTTCTTGATAAATTTTTCGTCCGCATTGCTTCACGATGAAATTCTCGAAGTACCGACGACCCCTGGTGAGGACCCATCAAGTTTTCCCTCACCCACCCACCACCGCAGCATATGGTATTCTGGTTTATATTCACGTTGCACCTTCTTCACACCCGGAGAAGAAGGTTGTTTCTGAATTTGAAGCAGCTGGAAAACTAATCAAAGTGAGGGGGTGGGAGAGGGGGGGACCCGAAGTTTCTGGAACGAGTCTTCATCCCTCTCTCCTCTGCCACTGGAGGAGGTAAGAATGTCGAGGAGGACGCCTCTAACAATGGCTGGGTGAAAACTTTATCTGTCTGGCCGCCGTTGATGAGGCTGCTGTCACACCCCTGAGGCTTTGCCTTGCCTCGCCTTCTTCTTCCTTCTCTTCCCCGGCGAGTGTTGGCGGAGTAGTTATTCTTGTCGCTTTCGCCATTCTTGTTGCTATTAAAAGTTGTCGTCACGGCTGCGTCGTCGTCGTCGTCTGCCCCGCAGGCTCCCGAGTACAATTAGCGGGACTCCAGACATCTGTGAATTGGGAAAAGCGAGACGGAGGGTGAGACAGAGGGACAGAGATAGGCAGAGTTGGGCGTGGTTGGTCCTCCGAGGATCTCTTCCAGAATTTTCGTCACAGTCCGTTATCTCATTCCCCCCATTGTTTCCGAAACACACTTTCCAGCGAACTCATCCGCTGCGTCTAAAGGATGGTCCAGAACCTACCATGACTAGAAATATGCTAAGGTGATTCATCTTTTAATCATTATCAGCGTATTTTGCAGTTATAGACGGTAGAAATGTCAGCCGATTTCAAGCAGGATGTTGTCTTGGGAAAGACGCACAGTGTTTCGGCGTCGAGCTTCACCATCGTCAGCCATAAAAATTAAGTTTAGAAGAAAAACATTATAAAATGAAATTTTTTCACTTGAGAACGATGGCAGAGTACGCCATCGACGAAACGTCGTGGCTTAAACTCCATTTAACCCGGGTGGAAGCCCAAGAATTGTTTATTCAGAATATACGCCGGGAAAACCTTCGATCTTTAATAAAAAAAATATATATATATTGACTCCCGAATTGTCAGAAAACTATTTAGCATTATCAGCAAATCAATTAACGTCTGTTTTTAACAATAATCAAATCGATTAAATTTCGCGACCG
>CM067378.1:113919904-114044799 GCA_034510155.1 Eucriotettix oculatus
ATTTAGAAGCTGCGTAGATTATTCTTTTTGCTTTACCGACTGAGCCAATTTGATTAAATTTTACTCGTAAATTTATATTTTCACTAAAATTTAATTTGAGTTAGATTTCTTCTGGAAATTTGATAACGTAATATTATAAATAAATGGAATATTCAAATTAAATACATTTTTTATTATTATTATTTAACAATTTGATTGTACAAAAATATTTTTTGTTGGTGTAAGCAAACGAACACCACACTACCGTCCACGTTTTGCACCCATACGAACATTTTTATCAACGATTTCCGAATATTCACACTTATATTACCCGTAAGTAAATTCCTCTTTTTCGCGAAAGCCTTCCTTGCCTGTGCTATCCTAGTCTTGTTATCTACTATACTTCTACCCATCCCTAGTTACTACGCTTCCCAAGTAGCAGAATTCCTTAACTTACGTCCAAATATCCCTTCTAAATCTATCACCTTTTTTTATTCCACGGTTTCCCATACTACACTCCATTACCTTGGTTTTGCCCCTATTAATCCTCATATTGAACTCTTTCTCCAGGACTACGTTCACGCCATTTATTATGGTTATAATAATATAAATATATAATAATATTTATTATTTAGAGTGATCCGACAGGAATAATATTTTGAGTAAGTAAGACACTTTGCCGCCGCGTCGCACGCGTGTCTATGTTTGACGTCACGGAACAGAACACAACGCGACACAATGTCTATGCAAATGTTAAGTGTTTCTCTCCCCCTCCTGTTGTGACCCCCACACCACCCTCCTCTCCTCTTCACTCCTCTCCTCCCCCTTCCCTTCAACCCTCTAGACACCCCAATTAGCAACAAACAGAGCTTCAGGATAGCACTTGTCCTCTCGACCTTCTCGCTGACTCTATCCCCTTCCCTCTCCACTCTCGGGCCACCGACGAGGAATCTATCCGCAGGACATTCATACATCCTTAAAACAAAATACGTACTTTAATATTTCGTGAATTATTATTAATTACCGAACTTGTTTACGAGTATAATAAATACTTTCAATGCCTTACGTACGAAAATTCTTCATTACACTACTCTGTTTCGTCGTTATAATATATTTAGGAAACTAAAAAAAAGTTAAAAAATATATAAAAATTAATATCATATGAAGACATAAAAACTCAATACATATATAATAAACTTTCATTTTCCCACCAGAAAAACTTAGGAAAATTATAAATAAACATTTGCAATTTTTTTTCCATTAAAATACCATAAGATTTAAATACCCATATAACAGACAAATACAAAACAGATTAAATGAAATAATATTTCAGTCTGGTCTAAATATTGACAATGACCACAGAAACGTCTATTTTTGTTTCAAAAATTTTAACCTTCCCAAAACTTTTATTTTATCCTCTGATCTACAGGTCGTTAATTATTCTCATTTATTTAAACGTTATATTCTTTTATACGGGTCGTGAATTATGTCATTTTCATGTTCTATGGTATATATTTCAGTCTGGCTTATTTATTGACAAGGACGTGGCTGATTTTAAAAGTCCAATCTTTTCTTTATAAAATTTTTATTTTGTCCACATTTTTTTAATTTTAGTGTCTGCTACACGGTTAATTAATTCTTATGTTATTAAATAAGTCTTATACAGACGTCAGTCGTCCTTAGATTCGTTAATTTAAGTTTAAAGCAGCGATGCGGAAGGAGAATAAAAATAAGGAAATGGAAAAATGTATAATATCTAGTAAAAAGATGATGCAAAGCATTTAAAGTACAAAAGCGAGTAGAAAAATATATCTTTATTAAGTAGGAGTTTTTTTTGCTAAGAGGAAAGGTGGAAAAATGAATTAAGAAGACAAAAATTATAATGAAAATAAACCTTTTCATTTATTTAGAAATTGTCTCGGTTCATTTTTCTCTAGCACAATGACCACAGAAACGTCTATTTTTGTTTCCAAAAATTTTAACCTTTTTCAAAATTTTATTTTGTTCTCTGATCTACAGGTCGTTAATTATTCTCATTTATTTAAATGTTACAGTCTTTTATACGGGTCATGAATAATATCATTTTATGTTCCATATATATTTCAGTCTGGCTTATTTATTGACAAGGACGTGGCTGATTTTAAAGTCCATTTTTTTATAAAATTTTTATTTTGTTCAAATTTTTTAATTTATTGTCTGTTACACGGTTTATTAATTCTTATGTTATTAAATAAGTCTTATACAGACGTCAGTTGTTCTTAGATTCGTTAATTCAAGTTAAAAGCAGCGATGCGGAAGGAGAATAAAAATAAAGAATGGAAAAATGTATAATTTCTAGTAAAAAGATGATGTAAAGCATTTAAAGTGACAAAAACAAGTAGAAAAATATATCTTTGTTAAGTAGGAGTTTCTTTTTGATAAGAGGAAAGGCGGAAAAAAAAACTAAGAAGACAAAAATTATAAAGAAAATAAACGCTTTCACATATTTAGAAATTATTTCGATTCATTTTTCTCCATCACTAGCGTCTGTTTTAAATTTGAATACAAAAGGTCGTCACGTTCTAGCGAGTGGTGTGGCCTTTTCTCAACCAATCACTACGATTGAAATAAGGAACGAGGCCCCAAGCAGCGTTGCCGAAAATGTGTACCGCGTGGAATGTGACCTTTTAAGCGCACGTGCCGTGTGTTTTACGAAGTGATAACAGGCCGATAACTAGTTTAGAAATGACTTGGTCCATACGGACAATATCTGGGAAGAATAAATAGCAGACCAGACAATCTATGTGCCTGTGGAGAGAGAGAGAGATAGGAACACCGGAACACGCCATACTGGAATGCCCCAATTATGAGGTAGACAAGACAATAAGAGAAACCTTAAGAAAAGAAAGACTATGGGAAATAATAAGAAACCCACCACTCACTCACTCACCGCGGCTCTAGAAAATTTGACAAACCTGATATCCGCTTTAGAACTGACAAAATACAGGACTAAAAATATAGAATCTTAAATATTACATCATAAGACTTAATATACTCATCATCATGGGACCGGGGGACTTTCAAATCCAGGAACCGGATGAGTATAAGGACCAAAATATGGACATCATAACATAAAATAGAATATAAATTATAGTAATAGTAAGATTATTCAAGTAATTATCTTAAACAAAATTACATAATTCTGCTAATACAAATACAGTCATAAATAATTAGAGTATAAAATTAGTAAAAAAGTTTGAACCTACAACAACTACTCGACCAACGCGTCATGGAGGAGATCCGGAAACACGTGGGTGTGGGTCGTAACCGGGAAAACACCCGGAGTTGTTTCACAAACAAAATGTATAAAGGTGGAAAGGATGCGGAGGAGACAAAGAAATTAAGAATTCTCTCCTTCAGTCTCTCAACCACGAAAATAATATAATAATAAAACTAGTGTAACAGATGATGATCTTACACATGCTAAAACAAATTTAAATATACGCATATACTTTATTATTGTATTCATACATATTTATATCTATGTAAAAAAATGTACCAACAAAAGAAAAATATTGTTAAACAGACCTGTTATTGAATCTAGAAAACAGGTCAAGTAAATTATTATCAATAAAAAAAAAGTTTAGAAATGACTCTATGAACCTTCTGATCTCCCTGTGGTGTAGTAACTAATGTCGTTGCCTCACAACACAAGAGGTTCCCGGGTTCGAACACTGACTTGGGCTTCGATTTTTGTGTCGTTGTCACGATCACAAAGACTGAGATTAAGACTGCTGGAAGAATCGATGCGCTGATGTATCACTAAAAATTTAGAATGTGTTACATGACAGTCCGCAGTCAAGGGCTTGAATGGGATGCCGAGGCAAGGAATGAGAAGACGACGAAGAAGAAGCTATGTCAATATTTTCCCAATCAGAAGTTCATTTTAAAGAATATCCTAAAATACGTCACAGAGAGAAGAACGGGGAGATCGAGAAGGAGACTAAAGGCGAAAAAAACAAAAAAAAACAAGAGGAATTAGCACTTAAGGAAACAGCGGGAACCTGATGAATAATTCAACACACCATTTAGTTTCCACATCAAGAGATAAGAATTTGAAAGCTTTCCGTAAAGTTTGTACTAAATTTTTCGGGGCGCTCAGGATCAGCAGTTCCTCGACTGATAAACAACTTTATTATTTTCTCCTCTCACCACCGTCCCATCCCTAAAATTAGTAAATTAAATTTAATGCTACCGGTGCAATTGTATTCCGGAGGGTGAAGGTAATGACTATACATTACTCATCTTTTTTTTTTTCGACCCACTCCATCCAACCAACCACCTCCCACCCTCCTGTAGTACTGCTGAAAATAGCTGGAAGAGGGAAATAATAATGTTTGAAGGGTTATAAATATTCGAAATTCATTTCAAACTTCAACCCCACCCCCCCACCCCCCTTGCCAACCCTCACCTCTAAACACACCCTGTGTTGCTGCATTAATTTCCAGTGTAGTCAGCGTTAATTCCGTTACCTACATCACCGATGCAGCTCCACACCATCACCAAAAAAAAAATTATTAATTTTCACAGGTCATCCCTTATTGTGCTCGCTATTGTTATTGCAATCGTAAATTAGATTAAAATCAGATAATGGTTCCTGTAATATATATAATAAATAATAATAGCAACAATTTCAGCGTTAGTGCGTTTATTGTCGCGTAGTCTGCATGAAACGTGCTGATATGCTGAAATCAGTCAATTTTGAAAATACAATGGCCGAAATTATATTACGCTGGGCGTCGTGGTTAATTTATTAATGTCATTTCCTGGAACGCAGTGTGTGTGTGTGTGTGTAAATTGTATCTTATTCGGAAATGTGGTCGCGTAATATGTTGTTGTTTTTTTTTAAGTCGAGGGTTTTTAAAATTCGAAAAGGGAAATTTGAGTTTGGACTCTACCATAAATACGTCTTTCCAGTGAAGATTTGTTTTTTATTGAAACATATATATATAAAATTTTGAATACATTTTACGTTATTACACTCAAAGGACTTCCAAGAAAAATGGAAAAAATTGCTCCAGAAGCAATGAAATATTCAAGCTACAAAACCGAAAACCATTAGAATATTTTCTGGAATGGATTATATATATTATTATATTAAAATTTCGTGCGAGAATCTTAAGTGCTACGAAGTACTTTTTTATGTGTGAACGTAGCATGTTTTGTACAGTCAACCTTTCTTCGGGCTATAGGAACAGGCAAATCTGAAAGATCATTTTGTGGACAATGGACGTCTGTGTTTAAAAAAGGACAGGCAGGTCCGTTTCAAAATTCAAGAAAAGTTACTCCCGCCAAGTTGGAAGCTACGCGTGAGTAACTGGAAATAGCTGCTGTGTAACGAACGTAAAAGGATGTTCCAAAAAACATTTGTTGACATTCGGCGGCTTAAATTATCCTATTGGCTCTAATTTTATTAATTCTAATCAATTGATGCTATTTAAGATTGCAGCTGATTGGTTATTAGTAAAGGGAGGTGGAGAATTAGGAGCTGTACGAGGCAATATGGAAAAAAAGTTTGGTGCAGAGACGTTTAATTAAATTGCGGGCTGCCAGCGAGATCAGATTGCAGCTCTTGATCCCTGAGTAACGACCAATCAGATGTTAAAATTTTGGTGAGATATCTCGACTATTTCGGCCCATGGCGTGACATGTTTGACCAGCCAACCGGAAGACGACCGTCACAGCAGACGCCTCTACGATGATCTCAACCAGAAGAACACCGTCACAGTGGGCAACAGCTTCAGTCTGCTGTCGGTATCGTTGACTTAACATTTTTTAAAGTTTACGTTACGAGTCCTATTTACCAAAAGAAACTTTCCTTCTCTTTCATTCATCCCAAAAGTGACATGTTAAAGAGTTTCGTTGTAAATCTCTCAATACTCTTCCATTTTTTGTTAATTAATTACATCTAAATTTTTCAACTTAAAAAAAAAAATTTGTAAGAAAAAAAGGTTTCTTACATTACATTTTACCCATTGTAATCTACTCTATATAGAAAGTAGAAATAAAAACCTTACACAATGCCGACGATGTTGTAATATTAGGAGAATGAGAAGTAGTCCCGGAAACCATAATAAATGACATGAACGGAGTCCTAGAGAAAGGGGGATTAATAGAGGGAAAACCAAGGTAATGGAATGTAGTTTGGGAAACAGTGGAATAACGAAGGCTGTTAGATTGGGAAGGGATATTTTGACGTAAATTAAGGAAATATGCTAATTTGGGAAGCGTAATAACCAGAGTAGAATAGCACGGGCAAGGAAGACTTTCGCGAAAAAGAGGAATATTAGGAAATCGTTTTCTAAATACGTTCGTATGGGTGCAAAACGTGGACGATAGGAGTTGGGGAAAGGAAAATAATAGAAGCCTTTGAAATGTGGTGCTACAAGAGAATGCTGAAAATCATATGGGTGGATAGAATAATAAACTAGGAAGTTCTAAACAGAATAGGGGAAAAAGCGAATGACGTTGACCAAAGAGAAAGGGATAGATTAATAGGCCACGTTTTAAGGCACGACGGTCTTGTAAAATTAGCATTAGAGGAAAGTGAGTGGGGGTTAAGAAGAGAAGAGGGAGGCCAAGGATAGAACACGCTAAGCAGATTAGGGAGGATGTGGGCTGTGCTATTAATGAGGAAATGAAAAGGCTTGCGAAGGATCGGTTAGCATGGAGGGTTGCATTAGACCAGTCTGAAAACAACAACAACAATATACTCTAGATTTTATTATTAGTATTTCTCCCTGGAATCTTGAATAATATTGTTAGAGAAATTTTACCAATATTTAAATTCCTTGTGTCCTTTACACACGTATTTATATTTAACTCACTTTAGGAATGAGATATTTTAATCCAAGGTAATAGAAGGCTACACAAAATTACTAAATGTTGACAGATTTTGATGCAAATTCTCAGGCCAAGCTTCACAAGTCAGAAAACTATGTTTCAATTAATACTGATTTATCAAAAACATTTATTGTAGAATTTAATTGTATACGTTATAATCTTAAATTAAATCCTAACTTTAGGGCTATAGTTAAAATTTAAGTTAATTAATTGTATACGTTATAATCTTAAATTAAATCCTAACTTTATATCAGGGGAATCGTTACTTAAATTCCTTGGCTAGTTATAAGTCCAGAGACTTCGAATTAAAATGATATTCCTTTATAAGTCGTCTAAGATACCTTTTTATAATTTTGTCTTTACAGGGTTTCTATATTAGTTGAGTATCCCAGCTGTGATTTCTGCTGCTATGTCGTAGTTTTCCCAACAAACAGGGGGCACGACTACGAGTTGCACGCAATCCCGTCTCTGTGGAAACCCCGTTATGTTTTTCCTTCCCCCTCCCTCTCCCTACACACACACACACACTGCTTCCGAGGCGGCTGAGGGTGCTGTAGAAAACACGGCACGTATACGACCCCCCATCCCCCCTTATTTCCGGGTCGGGAGCGTCGCGTTACGAGTGGAAACTGCGCATCTTTGTGGCGCGTGACTGGACGAGGTGACGAAACGTGACCGCGAGGGACTCTGCTTAACATATTTACGACTGCCTCGTCAATATCAGACGAATACCCCTTCTGAAGACAGGGCAGCGACATCACACTGACCGAATTCAAATTAAATCATAAACCATTATCATGAAAGTTTTAATATTCAAACATAATTAGAAATGAATAATATACAGAAGAAAAATACGGCTTATATTCGTTAAATAACAGTATACAAAAGACAGAAAATTTACTACAAGTTTTAATTATCAAGAAAGAAAAACTTTCGTCCTTAACTTTATCTGTCCTCAGAGTCAAATTCATTCGAGGAATTTATTAAAATTTTGTTAAAAGGCTGTTTTCAACTTAGTATGATAATTTTTTCCCCTATGTTAATCAGTCAAATTAATAACCAAAACTTTACCAAAGATTAAATTTAACGACTGTTGTATATAATTAAACACCTTATGACCTTTTACAGACATTTATTATTAAATTTACATTTAACGAAGTTTCGGCATGTTTTAATGGCTTCTTCATGTTTTTTCCTCCCTGTAGAGGAAAATGTACAGAAAATTAAACACGAGGGCGGTGAAAAAGAAAAAATTTAAAAAAAATCTATATGGAAAGGAAAAACTTACCACAACAATGTCGAAATATAACTGAAATTTATTCAGAAGTCCAATAAATAGGCCTATTTGTTGGACTTCTGACGAAATTTCTGTCAAATGCGCCTATTTGTTGGACTTCTGACGAAATTTCTGTCAATTAAGCCTATTTTTTGGACTTCTGACGAAATTTCTGTCAAATAGGCCTATTTGTTGGACTTCTGACGAAATTTCTGTCAAATAGGCCTATTTGTTGGACTTCTGACGAAATTTCTGTCAAATAGGCCTATTTGTTGGACTTCTGACGAAATTTCTGTCAAATAGGCCTATTTGTTGGACTTCTGATGATATTTCAGTCAAATAGGCATATTTGTTGGACTTCTCACGAAATTTCTGTCAAATAGGCCTATTCGTTGGACTTCAGACGAAATTTCTGTCAAATAGGCCTATTCGTTGGACTTCAGACGAAATTTCTGTCAAATAGGCCTATTCGTTGGACTTCAGACGAAATTTCTGTCAAATAGGCCTATTTTTCGTTGGACTTCTGACGAAATTTCTGTCAAATAGGCCTATTTGTTGGACTTCTGACGAAATTTCTGTCAAATAGGCCTATTTGTTGGACTTCTGACGAAATTTCTGTCAAATAGGCCTATTCGTTGGACTTCTGACGAAATTTCTGTCAAATAGGCCTATTCGTTGGACTTCTGACGAAATTTCTGTCAAAATTGTTCCGAAATTTCTGTCAAATAGGCCTATTCGTTGGACTGTCAAATAGGCCTATTCGTTGAACTTCTGACGAAATTTCTGTCAAATAGGCCTATTTGTTGGACTTCTGACGAAATTTCTGTCATGTTTTGACATTGTTGCTGTAAGTTTCAATTTCACCGTCCTAGTGTTTAATTTTCTGTACATTTTCCTCTACAGAAAGGAAAAAACCTGAAGAAGGCATAAAAATATGCCAAAAAGTCGTTAAATGTAAATTTTATAATAAAGGATCTTTAAAAGGTCATCAAGTGTTTAACCAAAACTATAATGTAATTTTGATATCAAATTTATTCAGCAGAAGCCATCGGCATTATCATAGTCGTGTATGAAATTCAAATACAATTTACTTTGATGCATTACAATATTTTAATGGAATTTGTTAGAATTAACTTACAGTTTTGGTAGTTAATGTAGTATAATTTTTACAAGGCGGATATTTTAATTTAGCTTTTATGTTCATTAATTCCGATTGGCATATTTCGTTTATTCTGGCAAAAATATAACAAAGTAAGCAATATGTACGGCAAATTTTGCTAGCGAATACTGTGATGAGGATACCGCTATGATTTTTTTAAATAAAAAGATATTGGTTGAAATTCGTGGAATCATGGTAGAATTTTATTTTTTTGAAGTTTATATAGGGTTAAATTCTCAAATATTGTCTGATAAAGGCCCGAAACAAATAAAATCCAACATTCAATGTTATGCTAAATTTAAATAATAGGGATTTCTGTCGTGTTTAATAATAATAAACAGTTTCGAAAATTAAATAGATAATATTTCTTTTACATCAGATTATTCGAGCAGGTATCACGTGAATACGAGAAAATAGCAGGTAACCGGTCACGTTATTGACATCCAATAAGCAAAATTATTTATGAAGATTCTCATTTCATCAATAGTAGAAGACTTGGAATTAGTACGAGAATCGGTTCCCCTCGGAAGCTCTGTGCTAACGTGGAAAAACGAGAGAGAAAGAGGTACTGAGCAGAGAGATATTTGCATACGGCACGTTGTCGCACCTGCCACCTCCCAGCACGTGCGGCGTCGCCACATTTCATATTCCGACAGCCGCGGGGAGTGGCGCTGCTGCTGCGGTGATGATTTGGACCGTGTCCGTCCTGCTGCTTGCCACGTCATTTCCATAAACAGGGCAGCGCCAGGTCAGACCGTCAAAAAAATAATAATAAAAGAAAAAAAATAACAAAAAAATAACACTTCAAACCCTCGGAAACATGGACAGAAATTCTGATAGAAGGGAAATAGGGGGTGGGGGACGGGACCAGGGGTTGGTTCAGCTACAAAACTTTCAGCACACGAAATTTAACAAAAAAAAAGATTATACATGTATTCAAAGACATTAGTACTGGCTGATAACATTCCAACGATTATATTAATCGACGTTAGATTTAAAACAAAATATTGTATTTATTAAAGGCATAAAATAATTTAACGAGTTGCCAACAGAAATTAAAGAATGTAAGACTGTTAAACAATAAAAAAAAGATTATACATGTATTCAAAGACATTAGTACCGACTGATAAAATTCCAGCGATTATATTAATCGACGTTAGATTTAAAACAAGATATGGTATTTATGAAAGGCATAAAATAATTTAACGAGTTGCCAACAGAAATTAAAGAATGTAAGACTATTAAACAAAAAAAAATTATACATGTATTCAAAGACATTAGTACTGGCTGATAAAATTACAGAGATTATATTAATCGACGTTAGATTTAAAACAAAATATTGTATTTATTAAAGGCATAAAATAATTTAACGAGTTGCCAACAGAAATTAAAGAATGTAAGACTGTTAAACAAAAAAAAGATTATACATGTATTCAAAGACATTAGTACCGACTGATAAAATTACAGAGATTATATTAATCGACGTTAGATTTAAAACAAAATATTGTATTTATTAAAGGCATAAAATAATTTAACGAGTTGCCAACAGAAATTAAAGAATGTAAGACTGTTAAAAAAAAGATTATACATGTATTCAAAGACATTAGTACCGACTGATAAAATTACAGAGATTATATTAATCGACGTTAGATTTAAAACAAAATATTGTATTTATTAAAGGCATAAAATAATTTAACGAGTTGCCAACAGAAATTAAAGAATGTAAGACTGTTAAAAAAAAGATTATACATGTATTCAAAGACATTAGTACTGGCTGATAAAATTACAGAGATTATATTAATCGATGTTACATTTAAAACAAAATATTGTATTTATTAAAGGCATAAAATAATTTAACGAGTTGCCAACAGAAATTAAAGAATGTAAGACTGTTAGTAAATTTAATAATTGTTTATTTAAACATCTGAGCATATGAAATGTAAACTGTGGTTGTTACTAGCATTTATTTGGTATATAAATTCTTTATTATTATTTTTATTAAAATCATCCCATCCTTCCCCCCACCTAATTTCTCTACAACTCAACAAAAGTTGTCTACAATTTCACAGGCTCTGTCATAAATAAATTAAATTTTGACTGATCTTGTTACGGAATTTAGTGTTTGTTTAGGTTAATTTGGTGTAGCGATGGAGAGGGGTGCGCGGGGGTGGGGGGGTGAGTGATATGATGTATGGACCTCGAGTGGGGGGACTCGCTCGCTCCTAATTACGAGGAAGGTGAAACTGTAACGTTCTTTGGGACGTGAGATTTACAGGAAAAGGGGTTGTTTTGGTGTTTCCTCGGTAACTGTGCAAGTTAGTTTTTCTCCCCCCCGCATGTTGTGTTCACTTACCGACGTCGTAATGTATGACGTAAACCAGTCAGGAAAGCAAAGCCAGCAAGCTCCTTCGAGACTGCAGAAGAAGAAGAAGAGGAAGATGTCTGTTGCAGAGATTAATGAGCGCCGAGGATTTATTGGATAGCTCGTTGGGAGCTTCAAGGAGAGAGGAGAGGAGAGGAGTGAGGGAAGCGTATGTGCCTTTCTGGATTGCAAGAGTTTGGGTGATGAAGAGAGGGAGAGATGCAAGGGCGGGGAGGGGAGGGGGGAGACGAAGAGAGGGATGATGTGAAGTTAATCAAGGAGCACGGCGTCTGGGTGCTAATTAACAAACAAAGCATGATCCGAAACCCGCACGAAACAAAATTGGTAGCCGGTAAACCCTGAAGGTTGTTTTAAAATAATTTTCCAGTCTCTCTCTCTCTCCAAAGGCCGCATAAAATCAAAATATCGCCGCCGCAAAAAGAGGAGAAAAAAAATAATCTGAAGCTGCGCTGCTGGCCTTTTCAGCTTTATCCTCATCTCTCCTCGTCTCTCCGCCGCGATCCAAGGAGTTAGTCGTTCTAAAATATCTCCGGCGTTCTCATTCCAGTTACGAGGAACTCCGGAGAGACGGAGACTGAAACGACGTCGAGGACGACGACGACCGTGGTGAAATAAGAAGGAGAAGTAACGAAAGGGGAAAAATGCCGACTCATCTGTTCTAATTAGGCCGATTAAGCGTCACGGTTAAAAGACAGAGAGGAGATAGAAAGAAAAAGGGAGGAAGGACGGAGAGGCTCAATTAAAAAAAAATCTTTTTTTTGGAAATAATTGCGATAATGAGACCGAGAGCTTATTATACTCTTCTTTTTTTCGAGCTAGGATCATGACCACTGCCGCATCTCTTCATCCCATCCTCCCACCCCGTTGATGAGTTTCCAGCTTTTAAGATGGACAGAACTGAAGGGAGGGATAAAAAATAATAAAAGCAAGACAACCAACATTAGAAATCTGAAACAGACGAACCTTTACTTTTATTTCCAGTTGGTTGAATGTGGAATTTTCTTTACAGGAAAAAAATTGTGCTTCGTTTTGAGGATGTTTAATATGATATAGATATATATAGACGACAGTTAATATATAAATATTAATTAACGCATAAAAAAGAACGACAGATAAATTAGTCAGAAATCAGAATTAATAAAAACACTTCGCGACGTGTTGCTCATTTCATCAAAATTTCAGGAAGATGTAATTATAAATTAGGATTACAAAGAAAACCAAGCCTGAATAACAAAATAATTTAATTTTTTATAGATAACTAAAAAATTTTTCATTAGGAAAGAAACTGAAAATAATTTCAATCTGGTCAACGCAAAAACATTGAGGATAAACGGACTCGTGTAAGCCAAAAGCTATTTATAAACGTTTTGTTGAAATTAAAAAAATTATACTGCAAAAAAAATTATTACAGTTAACAAAAGTAAATCAGAAACCAGCCCAAAATTTTTAATTATCAACTTAATATTTTATTTCATTTATTTTAATTTTATAATCCAAATTAATAAAAAATTCTTCCCTTTTCTTCTTTAACGTTTCAATTCCTTCATTAATAATAATAATCATCCCCAAATCCACTCCACCATTTATTTGGTATGATTAGTGTTGAATAACTTGTAACTCTTAGACACGTTTCATTTAGGTAACGGTAGATTCTAAGAACTTAATAAATAAATAAAAATATTTGTATATGTACAGTGTCCCTCACAAGTTGCAACATACAAATACGACCTGCCGGGCAGCTTACAGTTAATTTAATTTTTCTGAGATTTATTACATCGATCATGAACTATGATTTAAAATAATTTCATTAGAGAATGTCTTTCCAGTGTCAGGTGTCACGTTTCTTCATCTAAAAAGGGCAAATAAGTTGACTTCCCGACTTGAAAAAAAATTGTTAACCCTTTTGCATCCATCTACTATACGAAGACCAATTTTCTGAGTATCAAGTGCGTGCGGCTCTTTCTTTCCAGTTCTATGAGATGAACCAAGGTAAACCTTTGAACTGTATGAACCCGAGGCAGGTAATAACGTCTATAATATTATTTGAGCGAGACAGCAAGCAATATCTCCGGGAAACGAAGCCAAGGCAGGGATTCTATATTGTAACTTTCCCATCTTGTTTAAGGAAGAGGGTTTGTGGGTTGGGGGAAAAGGACGGAGGGGTACAGGGGTTATATGATACTACATCTCAACTTTTTCTCCGGGAAGAACTCTCTCTTTCCCCTCATCCCTCTCCCTCTCTCTCTTTCTGATCCTAGTAACTTTCTAACTTACGAAATTCGCTACACTTCATTGGACACTTGCGGCTCTACTGAATTATTTTCTTTCCAATCTGAAAGGGGATCGTAAACTTCATAATCATGTTAATATATCATCTTACAGATTGACTTTTCTATACTTGTAAATGGAATAAATATTTGTATTGTATTGTAATGCTCGTTACGTTACGTTACTCTGTCCTTCATCCGTGTCCAAGATGACGTCATATAGAGGGAAATTAATCTCTTTGCCGAGACGACGGCGAGAGGATGCCTCAAAAAAAAATTTTTTTACTTGTATAAGATGGTGTAAAAAAAGATTTATGTTCAGTACAAAGGTACGAAATTATTAGTTGATCATGGATCTGTGTCTACCTTCTGAAATTGGGGGCAAGAAGGAACCCTTGGAAATATGTAACAGCGCTGAGAATGCTCTGAAGATGTTGTTGTTGTTGCGGTATTCAGTCCTAAGACCTCCCTCTTCTGTTCTTACCCCCGTACACTACCCTCTAATGCTAATTTTACAAGACCCTGATGTCTCAATACGTGTCCTATTGGTCAACATTCTCCATATTGCTCGCCCTTTTCCCTATTCTGGGTATAACTTCCTCCCCATCTCATTTTCCTATAGTAGATGCTTCTATTCTTTTCCTTTCCGCAACACGTATCGTCCACGTTTTGCACCCATATAAAGCCACACTCCATTACGAAAATATTTAGCAATATTACCCGTAAGTAAATTCGTCTTTTTCGTGAAACCCTTCCTTGCCTGTGCTATCCTAGACTCTTTAAGTCTACTACACTTCTACCACGCCTAGTTATTACTCTTCCCAAGTAGCAGAATTCCTTTACTTCCGTCAAAATATCCCTTCCCAATCCAACAGCCTTTGCTATTCCACTGTTTCGCATGCTACACTCCATTACCTTGGTTTTGGCCTCTATTAATCTTTAATACTGAAATATTTCTCCAGAAAAAAAACGTTAATGCCATTTATTATGGTTTACAAGCCTTCTTCTGACTCCCCTAATACTACTTACATCATCGGAAAAGCGGTAGGGATTTTATTTCTTCTCTTAATCTACTTTCCTCTTCTCTTCTTATCCTACACACTTCCCTCTAATGCTAATTTTACAAGACCTTAATGTCTTAAAACATGGCCTTTTAATCTATCCCTTCAAAGAACTCCATATTTTTCTCTCTTCCCCTATTCTATTATCTGATTTTCAGCATTTTCCTGTAGCACCCCATTTCAAAGACTTTTATTATTTTCGTTTCCGAAACTCCTATCGTTCACGTTTCGCCCCCATATAAGTATTTTTAGCAACGATTTCCTAATATTCACACTTATATTTCCCATAAGTAAATTCCTCTTTTTTCGTTAAATCTTCCTTGCCTGTTCTATCTCTAGTTATTACGCTTCCCACGTAGCAGAACTCCTTAATTTCCGTCAAAATATCCCTTCACAATCTAATACCCCTTGTTCTTTCAGCGTTTCCCGTACAACACTCTATTACATTGGTTTTCCCTCTATTAATACTCATATTGAACTCTTTCTCCAAGACCACGTTCATTACATTTATTATGGTTTCCAAGTGCTTTCCCCTAATGCTAAGGTTGTAATTATTATTAATATTACTACAGACAAATATTCAAAACGGGCACTATGGTGTTATAAGAATTATTTTGGAGAAGAATTGACGAAGGAGGAACGTAGAGGAACAGAAGCATAATGACCGCTTTGGTGCCAGAGCCGGGCGTTGCTTCAAGTCTTATGGCAGAAATCCTGATCTGGTGAACCGCCGGAAGTTTTGTTTCCTGGGAGTGTGGTTTTTTTTCCTTCAAATTCCTTTATTTAAAATTCCCATTCTAAAACACGGTAACTTTGGGGAAAGAGTATCATGTTGAAAATCCGGCAATGTTTCCGTTAACTTAAACCATATTCCTTGTATTTAGTTTCTTGTTGTTTAATTTTCTCTGTATAAAATGTATAAATGTTAAATAATTTAATTATTATTAATTAGATGTATTTCACAATACGGCCATGAAACAAGCTTGTTCTGACACTGTCTCAACAAACAGTTATCACAGTTGTTACTAATCCCAAGTTCTTTCCTAAATACGTCGGTAAATACTAAAACAATTTGTGTGAAATTTCCAATTAAATTTGCGCGAGCAGTTTGAATCCTCGCAGTTGATGAAACGGCACGTGAAACGTAATCCGTTCCAAATCTTACATAATCGATTGGAATCTCGGTTCCTGCATTAACAAAAGCAAATTTCGTAGTAAAGGTCACAGGTAATGCCGTAGTATATAAAATTTTTAATAAAGAAATTTTTTAAATTTTAAGTAGCTAAATTTAATTCTGCTCTTGGTAATAAAACAGACTCCGAGGAAAACTCATGGCAAATGAAAAAGTATATAACACAGATTATGCAGTTTTATGAAATAGAAACTGTAAATTACTAGACTTTATTTAACAGGGACTAATATAAACAATAAACCGACCTCCTGCGGTCTAGTGGCTAGCGTCGCTGAGTCACAACACACAACGTCCCGGGTTCGAATACTGGCATGGGTTTGGTTGCGTGTGACGTCATGGCCACGGAGACTGGGCTTTAGACTGCTGGAGAGTCGACACGCTGACCCACATGTCACTCCAAACCCGGGATGCGTCATGTAAGACGACAGCAGACAGTCCGCAGTCGTCCAACTACGCCAAGGCCCTTAATGGGCTGCGGAGCCGACGTCGAATAAGCATAATAAAAATAAATCTAGAAAAGCCTAATTTATAACACGGTACACAGTTCGTATTAATTTTCATAAATATATTCTCCATTTGGTTTACTAGGGTCACTACGTAAAGGCAAACGTCTATTTGAAATTAGATAGTTTTTTGGTATTAAATAATAAATGGTAAAGCTTTAACACGACAGAAATTTTATTATTTAAATTTAGTATAACGTTGAACGTTTGATTCTAATTTTTTGGGACTTAATCAGACAATATTAGAGAATTTAACCCTTTAACTTAAAAAAATAAAATTCAACCATGATTCCACGAATTTCAACCAATACCTTATTAATACCTCAGTGGTATGTCGTGAACCTTTGTTTATCCATAGTTGAAATTTCCAACCCACTTCCTTAAAGTTCCATCTGCTGTTACATTTTTCACCACAAATATTTTACAAGTTAGTTGATGAATTACAGCTGTTTTAACATTGTCTGCGTTCTTTTTTTTTGGTGGAAATTTGACGAAGGAGGAACGTAGATAGAAGCAGATGACCGCGTGGCTGACAGAACCGGGCGTTGCTTCAAGTTGATTGGGCAGAAATCCTATTCCGGTAAACCGCCGAAATATTAGTTTCCTGGGAGTGTTTTTTAAATTTATTTTTTCAAATTACAAGACGCAAACCACAGTCAGCGGGATCAGAAATTGTCTTCAAAATTTATAACGATCAGTTATAAATGTAGACAAACACAATCCGGCTATAATGAAGTCAGTAGAAGGACAATGAACCAGATGTGTGTTTCGCATTTTCCGGAAGGGCGCCTCGTGTCTATTTTGTCCCAGTTTCTGCCTCCGACGAGATCTCAGCCTCGGTTTCAGCTGGAGCAGGAGTCGGAAAATCTTCCTTGGCACTCCGCTAATCGGAGAGACTTAAATTAAAGCCATCACACGCTTTGTATTCTCAGGTAGTTTTCCTCAGCGCATACACGATCACGTGCGCGCTCTCCAATGTGAAATATCAAGAAAGGTTAACCGCCGTAAAGCAGTTGGTTATTACAAGACGGTGAAACGGTAAGTTACTTTAGCAAGAAATACTTTCACCTCGTCGAGGGGGACTTAGTTTGAAGATAAGAGAGGCTTTACGACGACTAGAAACGCAGCCTTCGCATTCTTGTCCAGACTTTAGTGTCGCAATAGTTCTGTGCAGACAACAGAAGCTGGAGGATATAATGTCGGCAAAAGAAAAGGGGTGGAGGAGGGAGAGAGAGAGAAGGAGACAGGAAGGGGGTTGAACGAAATGCGAGGAAAGATACAAATCCCTCCGCGCCTCCCAGAAAGTTAGGGAAAAGGTTTTCGCGTGCCTGGCACCAAAGACGAGGGGAAAACTTAATATCCCACTTAGTTACTTACTAAGAACTTTAACAGAAAAGCCAATGCGAGTCGCGAGTATGTGTATGTGTGTGTGTGTGTGCGCGCGCGCCCAACGCTCACATTAATCCCAGATTCGTGTCTTGGCGGCTTTAACTTTAATATTTACCCCGTCGGTAATAAATTACCCTCTTTTCTCTTTTAGCCTCGCTTTATCTCAGTACATGTATCTTCAACATTCTTTTTTTTCTCTCCCTCCCCCCACTGCGGCGTTCCCAAAACCAGTTCTAATTTTTTTTATTTTCTTTGGAGCATAAATTGCAGTCAGATTTATGATCCGTTTTGTTCAGTTGACTACAGGTTAAATTAAATTGTTTCTCTTTGAATTAGCGTGCGTTACGTGAAATGGAACATCAGTATTAAGCGTTTGCCAGAAGCTGTTGTTTTATTACCTGGTGGCTTAATTCATTTCCTTGTATTCTTTTAAATCTCGATCCGCCACACACTCTATTTACTTTTTAAAGTGAACGGTAATTGAGTTTCCTGAGCCACTTCTGGAAAATAACACTGCTTTAAGTTCCGTAGATTGAATAAGTTTCTTCAGTCCCTATTACGTTGTGTTGTCAAATCCCATAATTAATATTCCTGTCACAGCGCTTGGACATGCTTTTCCTTCTTTGGGTTTTTCAATAAGGGCGGTTCGTTGTTGAAATGGAATCAAACAAGCTGTGGGTGAGGTACTAAGGAAATTATTTATTTTAAGGACTTACATAAGTAATAAATTAACCAAAAATAGTCTTCAGATTATTTTTTTTATTTTAAATAGGAAGCTTTCAACAATTTCAGCGACTGAAGGAAGGATAATTCAAGACAGATGATAGGAAAGACCCGGAACGTGAGGATCTTTTTACCAGTCCGTCCAAACCTAAACGAAATCCAAGACGCTAGAATGGTTTTGAAGAATAATTTCAATAAATAAGTAGAAGATTACTCAGGAGCATAGCCATGTTTTCAGAAGTAAGTACGAACATAGAATGAAGACCTAAGAGCTATGAAAGCCTTCGGTGGCTATCCCTTCCCCTCCGTTATGTGGCTATAATAAAGTGAGAGAATAACTAATCACGACCAAAAAATTTAGTCACATGGGGACTAGTTATGCAAGTGCAACATTGAAACCGAACGCGACCCTAAAACTGCAAATGTCATCGTGCAACAAGACGCCATTGTGGTTCGTTCTGGCGTTATTAATAGACCACCACATCTTGCTGTCTCTCTGGTGAAAATTTACGAAATTTGGAATACGTGAAGCTATGAAAACCAAAAATAAAGGTCACAATATGACAAATGTCTCTTATTTTCTTGACTATATTTTGGGAATTTTTCAGATGAATGCAGTCCATAAAAAGAGAAGAATAAAATCAAATGAAAAGAGAATAAAGTCACGTGGGTGATAGTTAAAACAGACTTTATGCAAGTGAATCATTGTAACCGAACGCGACCGTAATTCTGCAAATGTCATCTTACAACAAGACGCCATTGTGGTTCCTTGTGGCGTTGTTTCTAGAGAACCACATCCTGTTATCTGTCTAATGGAAATGGACGGAATGTGGGATACGTTAAGTTAATAAAACGAAAAATAATGGTCACAATATGACAAATGTCTCCTATTGTCTTGTCTATATTTCGAGAACTTTTTTTTCAAAAGTCCATAAAACGAGAAGACGTGGACGTAAAATTTCTATTTTTATTTTCCAAACGTCATCTTCACAAAGGAAAAAAAATTACAAACCCAGGTAGACAGTATTGTATAGCGGCGGCGCGATTCGAAACTAATGATTTACCAACGTTTCAGAACATTACAATTCACAAGTTTAACAATCCGGGACAATTAAACACTAATTCAGACGATACACAAACAGTAAATAGCCAGCAGCTAATTAGTGGTAATCAATAATTTCAGCGCTCTAATTAGACGTACGCCGCGACCAAGTTTGCCTCTTGCTGAATAGTGCGCCATTATCGTCGTAATTCAGCTCGATGCCACAATCGTCTTCTCTTGTGAACCGATTCCACACATACATACAAACGCACAATGCAGACGAGATCAACGAGTGACACGTCAGCAGAAGAATTGTAAATCAACAGTTCTCGGTCACAATAACATTCAGAAAATATCCGACAAAAATTACTGTATGCCAAATATAAACAAAATTTAATTACAAATAAACTGTTCCGGTTGGAACAATAATATCACACTAGGGACAAGAGAACCAATATTGACTCTGCGAATAATTTTAAAAAATAGGATGAGTAAAAACAGGCCTGTGTTCATGGCATTTGTATAATTAGAAAAAGCGTTTTTTTAATGTGAAGGATTTTTAAGAGGACAGAAATAAAATATCAAGAAAAGAGGCTTACAGAAGACAGTCAGCAGTAATTAGAATAGAAGATCAAGAAAAGAAAGCCGTAATCTAGAAAAGAAGTTAGAAAACCTACTTTCTACTTTTATAAATTGTCCTTAGCAATATCGTCTTTAAATTTTTTAAAAATAATTATTATTTTCAGTTTCTGGAAGAACAAAATAATTGTATTTACTTGATAACCTCAGATGCAGACGTATAATTAAATTTATCTACATACATAATACCAGTAACCTAATTAAACCGTTTTTTTGGATAACAGGCTACATGAGGGTGATCCTGAAACAGGCAACTCCCCTTTAATAGCATAGGAAGGGAATTGAAAAGGGGGGATGCGGAAGGTAGAGCAAGGTAGCCAAGGGTTAAATACGGCCCCTGGGCTATGATTTAAGGATCCTACCCGGTGTTTCACCTAAAGAGATGCAAGGAAAACCCTAGAAAACCTGCATCAGGTAGGTCGGGGGGCATTGGGTACTATTCTCACGCCCTTCCTTCCGAATGACGGGAGACGAGTCTGCTGTGGGGTCGCAGCATTCCCTTCTCCGTGTCTCCACCAGTTTCAGGAGGCAGTTAGCCGACTGATCCAATGGGATCAGCGGACAACAACTCTCGGCATATGCCCAAGGTCTTAGACCCCAGTACATATACCTCCTAAAAATAGGTGAAGGTGTCTCGGCATATGAGAACTTTGATAAAAAGTACCCACATGAGGGTTTTAAATTAAAATGTTTATATCACAGGAAGGAAAGTTAAAACCCTACGAGAAACATATTAGATTAACACAAGAGTTAAAAATTTAAATTGGAAGCGATTTAATTGAAATTAATGTTCTTATATTACAGACATTTCATCATTATTTGTACTTTATTTATACTAACATTAGACCTGGTCCTAGGATTTGTAATTAATTTAGAGAATTTTTAATCATATCCCACTAAGTTTACATTTATTATTATAGAAAAGTATGTTAAGGAATAAATTAGCTTAAGTTAACGAAGATAAGGAATGACATAATTTAGAACAATTTTATGGGTAAAATAAAATAATAAATTCTAGGGTATAAAGAAAGGAATATTTATGTAAAGAAATTATCAAGCCCAGATAAATGGAACCCTATGGTAAGTTGGTATTGACTTTATGAAAATTACATGTGGTAATTTTACTATTTTTTTTTAAAAAAATGTCAATTTGAGGGACCCATAATTGCTAATGGCGTTTCCTGAGGAACGATTTTCACGATTAAGTGAAACGATTTCACCATCGATCGGGCGGAGAAGAGCGTTCCCATGTTTAATAGGGAGCAAGGAGGAGGGAATGGAAATGTTTAAAGAAAGGCGTAAGCTTGTATTCCGCCCAGCAGCAAGTAAAAGGGGGCTTAGTCGGAACCGCTTTAAAGTAATAAAACGGCGAGAACATGAACTTAATTGGCATTAAATCTCTTTTAAGGAATAAAACTTAATTGTGCGTTTAACGAGCTGAAAACTTGTGTAATGTAAATGGCGTCAGGTAATTCCTAAAAGACAAGGAGAGGAAGGGAAGGGAAGGGAAAGGCGAGCGAGAAGGCAGCAAGGCGAAACGTGAAGACGAAACGGGAAATTTGTTTTGTCGGAATGGAATAACAGGATACAAATTTTCCTGTAATTCCTCGAAATTTTACACTTTTATAATAACTACATTTACTAGAAAACCAATAATCAATAACAATATATTATAATTGAATACATAATTTATTTAAAAAATAAAGAAATAGGCGGGATATTTGATTACTAAAGCATTGAAGCGAAATTATTATACACGTCGACTATATACATAAAAAGAACAAACTACTGATGGCAGTAAAGAAAATTCTCCACAAAGTTTTATCATTAAAACTGTACTCAACCATTAAAGCATTTCGTGTAGAATCAGGAGAAACTTTTCTATTTCCTGACAAAGATTCAAAATTTTTCCATTAAATTTGGTACACGTCCATCAATCATCGAAAATTCTGCAGGAATTGTTGTTACTAAGCGTCTGCTGGCCCACGGGGAACCAACAAGGCCGAACACAGAGACTTTACACACCGCAGTCATCCTGCGTCACGCCAACAATACCGATACCTGCCTGTGTCTCAACAGCAACTCCGCCACTACTTTCGCGGGGAATGATAGTAAAACAACATGGAGGGGAGGGGGCGAACGTTAATGTATGATAATTCTGTAGATATTTCGGAAAGATGACGTACGACGACGGACACGACGAAGCCAAGTTCTGTTTTACTGATCACCAGAAAATATTTCTCATCATTGGAAAGGCTACGTCAAGTCCCCAGTTAGTTTATTACATTGATAGGGAATAGAATGTAGCTGATTTGCGAATTATAATAAGATCTTGAGATGAAAATTATTATTTTCCGATGGCACATACCCAGGTTAATTAGGCATAACCAGGCTGTTGATTTGTTGTGAAAATTATCTCTTCTCCATATAGTTTATGATTTCTTAGCTCTTCTCCATTTGACAAGAGCTTGTCTTTAACCTTCTTCATCGAATACCTTTAAGAAAATGTCTTTTTATTTCCTATCAGCAGCCTTCCTTCTGGACTCGCTTTTTTTCCCACCACCCTCACGTTTTATATTTCACCAAATTCACCTCTTCGTTTCAAACCCTCTCCCTTAGGGTAATCCAGGTGGTAGGGTAAAACTAACTGGGAAAATTCCAGGACGATTCACCTAAGTCTACTGAAATTGATTCGGGTGTATGTTTGTTTATGTTTGATAACTCTCTTGCACGCTAAATAAAAACTTTTTTCCGTAAAAACTGATCCTTAATTTATTTATTTCAATTATTGGAGAAACCCAGACGTAAATTATCGGAACGTAATTCAAATTAGTACGTCAATAAATTGATTTTGTACATGATTTAACATTTTTTATATTTCAAAACCACCAGACATAATCAAAACTCTACCTGTGTGATTTCGTTGGTGAATTGAAAGTGGTACTGACCACCCTATTTATTCACTAGATTTGTCTTGATGCGAATTATCACCTATTTTACAACAACAACAACAAAAAAAACTTTCCCAGAAAATGCAAACATAGAACAAATAGAAACCATTTTATGTAAGGCTAGAAATGTTTTGTTATGGCAAAATAAAGCTCAGTTATGGACTTTGGCGGCACAAAATCAAAGGTAGTTAGAGAGAAATTTAAGAAGGCTACAAATGGGAGTACAGTCTTGCCGGCCGGTCAGGGGTTTCTAGAAATGTTGAGACTCCGCGACACCTGGCCTGGTATTTTGCCCAAACATGAGCGGTGAGTTGGGGTGAATGGCTCTTCACAGAGACCAAAAGGTAAATATTTTTTATTAGAGAGGATTTTGTGCCTGCCACAGAGGGAAAATGAAGTAGGGGAAATTTTATTAAAAAACGGACGCAAATTAAATTTTGGGCATTAAGAAGCTGGAGCTTGAAATTGGCAATTGGAAACAACTGAATATACCCTAAATAATGTACTTCGCATTTATTTCTCCACAAATTCTCGGATTTGCTGACCCACTTTCAGGGCCATCAACCTCTTTCAGTCATTTATTTCTACTCGCAACCTATTTGCCAGAGTAACAAATTTAGATTACAGGTCTCGTTTCAGACCTTACACTGCTAAGTATTATTTAGAGGCGTGACAGTCAATCTGCTCGCGAGACGCTATAAACCAAACCCATGTCCACGTAACGATTACCTGCCATCGATTACTCCTCACAGCTTGCATGAATGATTGATCCGTAACCCCGAAAAGGTTGACCAATTCTCTCTTGGCAGAGAGGGTGGGAGAGACAGGTGAGCGAAACTGTCCACCTACCACCATATTAAATTGCTATTCCTCTCTTACAGTTTTTTTTCTTCAGTGTGCCAGTGTGTGTGTGTGTGTGTGTATGCGTGGGTGAAAGAGCGCGCTGTGACAGTAAAATTACACAGACAACAAAAGTGCAGAATTAATAAGTCAATACAGGTGTTTGAACTAGATAAAAGCGGGTAAACTAAATGAAAAAGAGGTGGTCGGAAGGGGGTGTAGAGGGATAGAGGGATGGAAGAGTAAGTTTTGTTTTTGGTAATAAGAAAAATCGTTATTTGGAAGTAGCACGGTAAATTTACCGGGTTTTGTGCCGAGAACCGATCGATGGTAAAAGCGAAACTAATACAGAGGCCACGTGGTATATAAAAATACCTTGTAATAAGGGAGGAGAGTTGAAGTGTCGCATATATAATGATAAGAAAGAAAATTTGTTACAGGCCCATTTTAGATTCGCGTTGGATGAAAACACCTAAAAAATGTATAAAATCCAAAGTATAAAAGCTTAGAATATTTATAGAGCAATTTAAATTAAAAATTATATTTAATGAGTTATAACCTACGAACTGATTCCATTAAAATTTCTGGGAAAAAAATTAATCTAGTTAATTAAAGTTATACAGAACTGGCTTCACAAAAAGGTTATATAAAGAACCAGCCCTATTTAAATAAAACAATAAATATATTAACAAAATAGAAGAAAAATTGAAATTACGCACAGTGGTTCAAAAGTACCAAAAATAGGAAAGGAAGGCAACAATTATTTTTCTAAATTATTTCAAATCAGTACATTTTTTTTGAGGTTTCCAATTTTAATTTCGTTCACGAAAGACAAAATTGACGGTCCAAAATTGTGGAGATAGCTTTGAAAAAAAAATTATTAAAGAAATTAGGTATTAAGAGGTTTTTAGGGTTCCTTAATTTTGGTTTTGATATTTATTTAGAACAGCAAAATGGCCGAACGAATATATTGTAACTAAAATTAAAAGAACAATTACTAGTGGCGGAAGTAAAAGAAATTAATTTACGCATTTAAATTTTTATGAAAACAAAATGGCGGTTCCAATATGATAGATATGATGGACTCCCTTATTTTAAAAATTCATATTTACTTTGAAACTCAAAATGGCAGATCGGAATATAGCGGGCCCATCTTTTAAAAAAAAATATTTCATAAAGAAATTGAGGTATTATTGGGTTCGCTTATTTTGAATTTGTTTTTTATTTTGTACAATAAAATAATGGGGGACGAATTTTAGTGAAAAAAACTAGTAACAAGAAGTCAACAAATTAGTCGAAAGTATTGAAACCGAAGTACACTTATGTTTTTGAGGTCAGTGACGTAAATTTTAAAATAAAAACAAAACAAAATGGAACACACAGCGTTGAAAAAAAAGTTTATTTAGGGAGAATATTAGGAATTAAGGGGTTTCTCTGCTCATGAAAGAAAAAAATAACCCAAATTTATTGTATCCACATTTAAAAATAAATATTAAATGATAAACGTCAATATAACTCAATATACCCAACGTAATGCAGCAAAAGAGAAGCTGCAAAATAGTGACGCGAGAGGGCGCAAAAGGTCCCCGGATCCTACGATATGTTTCTTTCCCAAAACTCTCTGTTTTCCTTTTCCTAGAAACTACGGCCTCTTCTAGAATGTGTGACCTCGACAGACCATTGTAAATGCACATCCTTCTGTGATGTCATAAATGTTCATCCCAGTACCTGACCTGGCTTTCCAAATATAAATGGAAGTAAACGGCACAGGTCCGCCGGGCCTCACACGACTACTCGAGGGATAAATAAATCCTTTTAAGTATAAGTATAAAATCATATTCCAGAGATCCTATAGAGAAGCAAGCACAAGCTTCAAGGATGATGTGGAACACGAGTCAGAGATTTTACATAGTTAGGTTGCTTTATTAATATTAAAATATACTGTAACTATTCATTAATTTTTAACTTATAATAAGATTTTCTTAAGTTCTATACAGAAGACATACAATTTGTTCCTTATATATAAAATTGATAAATATTTTTACATCCTATACTAAAAAATTAGTGTTCTAATAATGTTCTTTCATAATTATAAATATCTACCCTATGATACATTCAGCTCCATAAATTCTTCAACAGAGTAGAAGGAGTGGCCTTAGTAAGAACTTAGTTAGTTCATATTTGAACTTGTTTGGATTTATTTTTAATTGTTTAATGGAGGTGGGAAGTTTATTAAATATGCTAATAGATGGCATTGTAATGTACACCCTTTTGTATTACGGTTAGAGACTTCCCTTCCTTCCTTCCTTCCTTGTGTAAATTGTTTTTTTTTGGGTAACAGGCTACATGAGGGTGATCCTGAAACAGGCAACTCCCCTTTAATAGCATAGGAAGGGAATTGAAAAGGGGGGATGCGGAAGGTAGAGCAAGGTAGCCAAGGGTTAACTAGGGCCCCCGGGCTATGGTTTAAGGATCCTACCCGGTGTTTCACCTAAAGAGATGCAGGGAAAACCCTAGAAAACCTGCATCAGGTAGGTCGGGCATTGGGTACTATTCTCACGCCCTTCCCTGTGAATGACGGGAGACGAGTCTGCTGTGGGGTCGCAGCATTCCCTTCTCCGTGTCTCCACCAGTTTCAGGAGGCAGTTGGCCGACTGATCCAATGGGATCAGCGGACAGCTCTTGCCATATGCCCAAGGTCTTTGACCCCGGTACATATACCTCCTAAAATAGAATTGTTTTTACTTCTGGTAATATACATATAAAAAAACATTGAATTCAACTACAACCAACATGGCTGTCTCTAACTGCTAAATAACTCACGTGTTTCTCCGATCAATGTTTCCGTAGTCATTTCATTTCGGCAGATTGCACGGGGTGGCATATTTTCAGCAAGCAAGTTCTCCCCCTCCCCTTTCCCTTCCCCTTTTCCCTTCTAGTAGTTAGCAAGCGATAATTCATTTACGGATGTAAATCAGAGTAGGGCTTGTTTGTTTAAAAGCTGTCGCCCAAGGAGGTGACAATAAAGGGAGGTTACCCGGATACCAGAGGGTGGTAATTACGGCACCAGACAAGAACATGAAGGGCGCGTTGTGTTGTCATCTCCCCCTAATTTTCTTCGCCTCGTCACTTGCCACCCCCCTAGGAAACTTCTTACCGTGCTTATTGAACTGCTGTGCGTGAAGGGTGAATTTACTGAACGTGATTGAGCGTGTGGGGCTGAGAGGGTGTGTTTTAGAGATAAACAGCCTCAATAAAAAAAAAACATGTTTGTAATTATAAATCAAAAAATTTGTAACAAGTTACTGCGACGTTTCTTCAAGGCTTTTAAATTTTCAAAGCTTTTCACATAATTTCTTTATATTTTAGTATTTTATTCTCAATATCTACTCACCATTTAACAAAATAGAAAAAGATTTTTCCCAATTTATTTAATTTAAAAAATCTGAAACTTTCCAAAATATTGCCTAAATAAAACGCAAAATTTTGTTGCTATGATATTCAGTCTTAAGATTGGTCTGATGCAACACTTCATGCTAACCTATATTGTGCAAGTCTTTTCATTTCCGTATAAATAGCACATCGCACATCCTCCCTAATCTCTACAGTTTATTCAATCCTTGGTCTCCCTTTTCTGCTATAACCACACACATTTCCATCTAAAGTTGATTTTACAAGACCACCATCATAAAATGTGGACTGTTAATTTATTCCTACTCTCGATCAACGCCTTCAATATATTTCGCTCTTCGCCTAGATCACTTTCTCGTAACTGGCATTAAAATACAAAATTATTTCGTAAGGATTAGGTACTGTAGCGTGATTTAAGGTTACTTGGTATAACGGTTAACTTAATAAATTTTGGGAGATAGGAATGTGTAGCAGCTAGACACGTGCGCCTCGTTTTTCCAATTTAAAAATAAATGATACACAATTCAATACGATGCTCCCCTCCTCCTCCTCCTCCTCCTGTGCAAAGGTTCCTCGGAAGAAGCCCCCCTTTTTCCCTACGCTGACGTGACGTAGAAGGATAAACGACTGGTGATTGGTCCTTCGTTAAAAGCACGGTCTATCAAGGAACCGATCAATACGGTTTTATTACCACTATATTAACTTTGTTGTTTCCTATGCTAACCTATTCTGCGCAAGCCTTTTCATTTCTATATAGCTACAACATTCTCCTTACTTTGATTAGAGTATTCAATCATTAGCTTCCCTCTACTGTCAGTTTCCTGTAATACTAATTTTCAAGACCGTCATGTCTTAAAAACGTGGATAAATTCTCTATTCCTTGAAAGTCCTTCAAATTGTTCTCACTTTACCTATTCTGTTCAGAACTTTTTGGTTACTTAACCTAACCATCCATCTCATTCTCCTTCATTTCGAAAGCTTCTATTCTTTTCCTTTCCGCAACTTTCATCGTCCACGTTTCTCACTCTATACAAACACTTTTAGTAATGATTTCCTAATATTCATACTTATATTACGCGCAAGTATATTCCTCTTTTATTTTTTATTTTTTGCAAAAGCCTTCCTTGCTCGTGCTATCCTACTCTAGTTATCACGCTGCCCAAGTAGCATAATTCCTCAACTTCCTTACCCAATCTACCACCCTTTGTTATTCCACTATTTCTCACACTATATTAAGTAAGAAATGACAACCCCCGCTAATTGAATTAGTAGTTTGAGTGTATTACGTAAGCAGTCTTTTAATCTACCTTTAATCCATTTATTCATTTGGCGGTTGTCCAGATCTAAACGCAAATTGAATGCGATCTCTCGTGGGTTTTGGATTTTATTTACTTGTTTTTTTATTATTTAGAAAAGATCAGCAAATACTAAAATCATAAATGCGTTGGGAAAATTGCTGTGCCTGATCCCCATATTATTTTCGGTGATTATCAGCTGAATACGAGATTGTCCCTGACTAACAAAGTGAGGTTTTGAATTTAACCGGTAATTAGGATTTGTACCAGCACAATGACGATGTTTATGTTTCTTTGTGTGTATGTGAGTGAGTGGAAGGGAAAAAAAATTAAACGAACATACAAAACATCACACACACACACACACAGAGAGAGAGACAGAGTGATACTTCATTTCTGAAAACACAAAACAAAATACATGATCCATCTGTTCGTTCGTTCATTCGTTTGCAATAGAATTAGAAGAACGTCCAGCAGCGCGCATTCACGGTTTATCCCCCTTCATCCCCACCTCTTTTTTTTATTATTTTTAACGATTGGATTCCACATTATGGTGCTATAGTAGAGCAAAATGGCGAGAGAGGGAAAAAATCGTTGCTAACCTGATTACGGCTTTATGAAGCGCGCGTTCACACACACACACACACTATATTGTGCATGTATGCGCACGCGCGCGTACTTGTATATCATCCCATTTACAAAATAGAACATTTTTTATAATTACGTGGCAACTGCCGCGACGCAGATGTGCATATTCATATCAACACCATTTTTTTAAAAAATTATAATAATGTAAAAGGTGATCATCCAATTCGGGGAATAAAAATTTATTATTATCGTTCACAATTACATAAATTTTTTTCCAGACGATTGTGGGTTCGCTTTCGTGGAAAATTTATGTTAGAAATAAATTATACATTTAGCCATAGAATTCTTTTTTCGAATTTCAGCATATTTAGAGACAGTACAAATAAACTTAATTTACGTTAGATGGGAATGTTTCTGTCTGAAAAATGGTATAATATTTCCTTAAATAATTATACTTCACCAGAAAGGTGCCCGGCGTAGCCCAGGAAAATTACATTTTAAAAATATACTAATGTTATGATAGATACATTTTATTGTCCGCGAACGTCGTCGTCGCCGTCGCCGCACGTAAACACGCAACAGGCAGTATATTATTAGTGGAGTATGTATTTCCCTTTTTTACATTTTTTTAAATACGTCAACTATTAAAAAAAATTAGGTTTCGTCCGTTAAATAAATTAAGAATTTAAAAATATATGTTTCACTTTACTTTTACGCAGTAATTATGTAGTTTTAAAAAACATGACGTCTGGTAAGTAAATTATGAACATGAAGAAACAATTTACTTAATATTTGTTAAAGAAAGTAAGTATTTTTCAAATATATATATATATATATATATATTGCTTACCTTTAGTTAAATAAATTGAGTATTTATTTAAAAATTTATATTTAACTTAACATTTTTCTTAAAAATTTTGTATTTCAAAAATTTATTTCTTTAAGTCTTTTCAATAAATTAAGTATTTTTAAATTATAAGTTATTTAATAAACTGTATTTTAATAAATAATTTACTTTCAAATTTTTAAATGAATTAATATTTTTTATCAAGAAACATATTGCTTAAAATTTGTTTAACAAATTATTTCTAAAAAGTATTTTATTTAACATAAGGAAAAAAATTAGGATATTAAAATATTTTACTTTACGTCTGTAAATTAAGTAATTCAAAAATAATTTATTTACGAATTTTTTATAAATTATGTATTTAAAAATATGTCAAGTAAATTAAGAGTTTGAAAAACATTTTACTTTGCGTCTGTTAAATAAATTAATTATTTTAAAACATAATTCATTTAATACTGATTTAAAATTGATTTTAGTAGTTTGTATTACTATGAATAAATAGAAACAGGGCGTAAGTGTCGACTAGCAAATTTAATTAACATTTACTTAATATTAGCGACCATCCAGTTAAAATTTTAAAACAGGGCTTTACAGTGAATTCTTATAAAACCATTTTCCCATTTCAAGAGTACATAAAATTGATACTTATTAAAAATAATTACATTTAAAATTTAATTTAAGGGAAGGAACTAAAAAATATTTTAAAAAATTAAAACTTATCATGGAGTCATTAGTCTAAAACGGAAAAATTAGTTAATTTAAATTTCGTTAATAATACCTTTTTAACAAATAAATTTCAGAACTTTTAGGATAATTTCTTCGTTGACTGTAATTAATTAAACCAATTCCATTGTGAGTAACAAAATTATGTTTTTACGCACCTTGTTAGTTAAGCCTTTATCTCGTGTATTATCCTAAACAAGGGTTATATTATTGTTTAATGGTCACCCGTTATTCTTCTTTTTAGTTTTAATGTGTATTATCATTTATAATAGTTATTAATGTCTTTAAGTTTAATTTAAAGTTTAAATAGGGCCTAAAACAGACAAAAATTTAGTGAATTTAACCTATAATTTTTAATAAACTACAATTTTTCGGTCCTGATATGGAACACCTGTTTAGGTTGAACTATCCATGTAGTCAATTTTAAATTATAGTTTATATTGTTTTACTAATTGTTTAGTCTGTTTCTGTCCCCTTTTAAACTTTAATTTAAACTTTCAAAGATGAATAACTCTTATATTAATTTAAACTCATAGACGTTAATAATTATTACATCAGTTCAACTAGAAGTGTGTCTAGATCAGGACCAAAACATGTAGTTTATTTTAAATTATAGTTTGTTATGTTACACTAATTGTTTCGTCCTTTTTTGTCCCTATTTAAACTTACAGACATTAATATCTATATTAATTTAAACTCATAGACGTTAATAACTATTATATCAGTTCAACTTTAAGAGAGTCCGTATCAGGACCAAAACATGTAGTTTATTTTTAAATTATAGTTTGTTATGTTACACTAATTTTTTCGTCCTTTTTTGTCCCTATTTAAACTTACAGACATTAATATCTATATTAATTTAAACTCATAGACTTTAATAACTATTATATCAGTTCAACTTTAAGAGAGTCCGTATAAGGACCAAAACATGTAGTACATTTTTTTTGTCTGTTTTTGGCCTTATTTATACTTTATATCATCATTTGTTTGTAGTCAATAATGTTAGAAAAGACAGGAAGTGTTGTGGATAGATTTAGATTTATTGTTGTTTCCATTAATCCTCCTCGATTGAGGAAATAGGATACGTCATACATTAAAAATTAAAAATGAACAAAATAAAGTAAATAATTAAAGACAAATAAACTTAAAAAATAAATTAGTAAAAGAAAGTGTATATAGACAAAAGTCAATATAAACACAACACGGACACACACTGGGAAACACAAACAAGCACACACTGAGGAACACGCAATGGAGGAGTTTTAACTACTTGGACCAGGAAACTGTCCTTGCTCCAGCAGCAGCTATATACATGAAACAAACAAACAAAAGAGCAGAAAAAACTGAATAGAAATTTTAAAGATATGTGATGTGCTATTTTATAAGGTTGGCAGCAGCTCATTCAACACTTGCAGCAGCAGGAACCTTGATTTGAAATACTAGAAGGACGATTATAATTGGATGCAAGTTATTACCTTGTTTAAAAGAGGTCTGAGTAATAAGATGATTTAGTTATTTTCTTCTTTTTTTGTTGTTGTAAGAGGAGATTAAGTAGCAACATGATTTCCAGCGTGTCGATTTTTATATTATCCGCGTTACATCCCCGTCTATAAGGAATATTTCCTTCTTTTCTCTTTTTGGACAGAAAGGCTAAGCCGCTGCCTCTCTCCTATTACGGCCTCTAATATCTAGAACTTATTATATTCTAAAGTTCCATTTTCCCCTCTCTCTCTCCAGTAACATCTTTGACGTCTCAACTTTCTATTTTCCACAATGGCGTTGTAATTAAGAGACCGGCAGGGAGGAAGGGGGACGAGAGGCGATTCGGGGGGATCAGTCGTAATAATAAAAGGGGAACGATGACGAGCGGGGCTGCTGCACCAAGAGATAAATATAAGAGAACATCATTTCACGAGATGAGAACTTTTCAATGGCTCGGTCGGACGCTTTTCACACAGCAGAGAGACGAGGACGATGACGAGAGAGACGAGAGGAGAGGAGAAGAGAGGAGAGGAGAAGGACGCGCGGTGGCCGACCAGTTGCGTCTTTTTGTACGAGGCTCCTTTGCCGCGTAATAAGGATTCAAATGGCGTTATTAGAGGAAACAAAAATATACCTTCCTGCGTCATGTTGCTTTATTCAGCATTTCATGTATAAGATGAGTAACAAATTAAACAACAAGATTGCTACTCGTGTGAAACTCTATTAGTTGCGAATAATTTAAGTTAAAGAATGAGAAAGCGTGCTCTTAATATTTTTAAGGCAAATAAGTGTTGAGAGATTTTCCAACTTGAACACGAAATGTGAAAAAAATTTTCATAAGTTACTTCCAAATCAAATAAATAAAAATACGGGCCAAACACTGTCAGCAATGAAATTTAATTAAAAAATTAAATTAGTATAAATACAACGTTTCATGCCCGAGGAAGTCCACAAAGTTAGATAAAACGTTGTGTTTATATTAATCAAATTTGTTTTCCGATAGATATTGTCATAGTTTTACTTAATTTTCTTAATATTAGAAAAAAAAATATTTTCTAAGTTTTATTGATATTTGTGATTTAAATTTTTTTTCAGTAATTTGAGGAAAGGAAATAAATTGATCAATATTAATCTGCGATATAGAATTTTAATTTGTAACACTTAAAAAATAATTGGTTCCTAAAACTTAGAAAGGCGGAATAAATGGATCAATATTTATCGGTCGTATAAAATTTTAATTTGTGAAAATTTTAAATTTGGTTTCGAAAAGTTTTAGGAAATATGAAGGGACGACTGCGTGGAACTTTTAATTAGTTTCCAAAACTTTTCAGGAATTTGAGGGAAGGGGGTAAAAGGGACAATATTTATCTGTGATATAGAATTTTAATTTGTGAAACTGAAATTTGGTTTTCAAACGTGTTCAGAAATTTGAGGGGAGGAATAAATAGATCAATATTTGTGTGTGATGTTGAATTTTTAATTCTGAAACTAAAAAATGGTTTCTTAAAATTATCAGGCATATGAGGGGGAGGAATAAATTGATCTATTTTTATCTGTTATGTAGAATTTTTATAAATGGCTCTAAAATTTGGTTTCCAAAATTTTTCAGGAATATGAGGGGGAGGAATAAATGGATCTATTTTTATCTGTAATATAGAATTTTAATTTGTGAAACCTAAAAATGGGTTCCCAAAAGCTTTCAGGAAATATGAAGGAAGTATTAAACGGATTATTATTTATCTGTAATATCGAATTAAAATTTGTGAAACTATAAATATGTTTTCAAAAGTATTCGTAATTTTAAGAGATGAATTGAATTTTAATTTTTTGAAACTAAAAAAAAATTGGTTTCCAAAATTTTTAGATGAATATGAGGCTGAAATAAATGGGTCAATATTTTATCTGTAATATAGACTTTTAATTTTCGAAACTAAAAGTTGTTTTCGAAAAGTTTTCTGGAATATGAGGCGAGGAATAAATGGATTAGTATTTATCTTAAATTTGAATTTTTCCTTTGTGAAACCCAAAAATTGGTTAACAAAGGTTTTAAGGAATATGAAGGGAGGAATAAGTGGATAAATATTTATCAATGTTATAGAATTTTAATGTTTTAATCTAAAAATTGGTTTCCAAAAGTGTTGTTTTATTAGGGATAGGAGGGGATAAAAATTTATCTGTGATATGAAATTTTAATTTGTTAAAGTAACAATTGGTTTCCTGAATTTTATTGAGTGTGAGAGTGAATGATTGTGACGCTGTTTTCTGTAATTTAGGTACTCATTTGACTGTAAAAAAAGGACGATGATCTCAGTTTATATAATTGGTAAAATTGAATTGAATATAATTGTAGGAAATAGTAAATAATTAATCAGTCTGTTTTCTATAAGAACTAAATCAACTAAGTCCAGACAAAGTTGAAGCGACGTTTCTTCATTATGTTTTAGAACATCTTGAGGTAATATTACAAGTGAAAAATGTATTGTAGTTTATTATTAGCAATTTTATTAAGTGTCCTGGTCTCTGAATCACCTTAATTACACCTGTAAATTAGCCTTCACAGCCTCCTGGCCTGAGATGTGTAATGCAACAGCTAGCGTGTCGGAATGTTCCGTGTCATAACGTGTCAGTCACGCAACGTGTAAGGGGTTTCCAGCTCCATAAATGTCACACGCAGACACGTCCGCGCTCTATTCCTGTGGCGAATATCGACACGAAGCTTTCTACGTGGACAAGGGCTTGCAGGATTTTTACTTGTACCTGTTCAGGGGGGCCAACTCTCAATCAAACAAAGTGACAGCTGGAACAGGTTCCAGAGAAAGAAAGGCAAGCGGCTGCTCCGACACGTGACACAAAGTTTCCCCTCGCACCTCCAGCATTCACTTTCCACATGCTTCAATCAATCATTAAAACTATTTAATTATTTTTAGATACAACCTTCCTCTTCTCATATTCAAACTAAACGCCTACACTTATAATTTTCAACTCTGTTTTGACTTGAGACCTGTGCAGATTTTTTTATTCAATTCCAAACTTAAACTGTTAAATAACTTAAAAAAATTTCCGACCGATTTCAGACTTCAATTTTATTTTTTTACAGTTTCCAAAGAGTATTCTCAATTGAGTAGCTCATTTTTTGTTTAGTTAAATATTACCACTGTGTGACGACTGTCCGCTGCCGCCTCGATAGGCCTAGGCCCTCAAGAGGGCTGTTGAGCCATTGGAAGAACAAGAAGAAGAAGAAATATTACCACTAAAATGTGTGCAAAATATTTGGGGTTTTAATATTAATACGTGGTTCATCATCGATGTTTCTCCACAGGATAATAACCTGAAAAAGGTACAAATAAGTACCGAAACGTTTTTTTATTCTTCTTTGGAAATTGTTAAAAATAAAGTTTAAAATTGGTTGGAAATTTTCATTTATTATTACGAAACCAGACGTTAAAATATAACCTTTAAACTGTTGAAGCTACAAGTCGTACTATATTGAAAGAAAAAATAGTTTCATTTTTTCCTTTACTTACTGAAACGATTGTAAAATTTTGTATCTGGCTTTTAAAAAATTTCTACCAGAATTTTTTGGTATTAAATGAATAAATATACTTTAATATAAATGAAGAAAAAGTAATTTTAAATAAATCTCAATTTTAATAAAATTGGGGGAAATTGGAGACTGAACTGGCCTGATCTTTACAACAACTTTGTCTTGTTTACCGAAATATTTCCTTCAAGTTTTACCATCGTGATGGGAGAATAATTCATTATATTTCCATGAGAAATTTCGGTCTCGGTATTGTATTACGGTGCGTGGGGGACGGGTAGTGGGGGTGGGGGGGTGAGGGGGTGGAAGTTACCCTGGCATCCGAAAAATAAATGTTATAGGAACGCCAACGAACCGAGAGGAGGGTTAGTGGTAGAAGTAGCTTCGAATAAACTTTACTCTCACGGTGAAGTTAAGGATGCACTTTAAGTGTAGCATCAGGGTGAAAGAGGAGGAGAAGGGGACGATGTTGGGCGCTATAATGTGGCAACGAAGGAAAGGGGCAATGAGGTAGGTAGCGAGAGAAGAGATGGGAGTCGGAAACGCTCCTGGAAAGAGAGAAATGGAGCAATCGCGAGAGGAGAAAATGGAAGAAAAACCCGAAGCGAAACAACACTGACGCGGGAGGACTTGGCGAGACGAACTTGGTGACCTCTGGTCATATGTATGTGCACATTCAAACAAACGCTGTAGTCGTTGTACCCTCGAAACGTAACCTGCAACCATTCATATTACCCATGTGACAAAAAAATTTAATTAATAACAAATAAATAAAAATACGGCCAAATAAGGCAGCAAATAAATTAAATTAATATTTAATTAAAATAAACACAACGTTACAAGCAAATTTTGTGGCATTTTTCAGGTAACTATACATCAAAAAATATTTTGCCTCATTTTCATTTATTTATTATTAAAACTAATAACTGAAAAAAATTATCAATTACGCAACTAAACTAACTGCAATATTCCTTGCGGTTTACATATGAACTTTCAATAAGTGAAGGTAAACAAGAAAATATCACGAATTCAAAGCCAACCCCCACAAAGTAAATAGGATAATAATAACAGAATTCTCTTAATTTGAACGAATCGTTTTTATCTAGCCGACCGTTCTCTGATAAAGACAAAAAAACAAATTATTAATCAAACATAGCTGAAAACGTAGAGAATTTAATTAAAAACGTTTTTTTGATTCAAAAAATTTGTAATTGATTTTTAGTTATTAAATTTGTGAAGGTAAGTGAAAATATGGCGGGAAAAAATAATAATAAATCACCCTGTTATGGGGAATTTGGAGCATAAGAGAATTTCCAGGGGACTATAGAAGAGTTATTCAATAAGGCCGGGTCGATGTTGAAATGGAATAAAAGAAGCTGTGTGTGAGGCCAAAACCAAAGGTCAATGTCTGGGCCTTTCAAATAAAAGAAGAGTTTCTTTAATACCTTACACAGAGAGTTCTTTTTTTATTCTATTTCAACCTCAACCCGCCCTAATTTAAAAACCCCTATAGGTGGGGGGATATCCAATTATTTTTTTAATATTGTAGTACTAACTGGTTGAGGAACAACTCCCAGGGAAAAGTTTGGTGAATGGACTGTTGTAGTTTAGGCAACTTAAATTGGTAAAATTATAATTTTTTTTCCATAATTTCGGCAACAATGTTAGCGGCAAATCTGCTCCCTTTTAACTCTACTACAATCTGCCTGTGAAAAATCGTTAGCCTGAAGCGGAACGGCTGACAACAGTTTAAAGGAAAACTGTAATTAGTTCTTCAAGAAAAGTAACAAGGCTCATTTTGTTAGAAAGACTTACAGAGTGCTGAGGCTGAAAATGACGGATAATAACTGAAAATGATGAGAGAAAATTAAACGTGGTAGCAAAGACGTTACAATTGCAATAAATATCTTTGAAAAAAGGAAACTTCAACTGTGCGAAATAAAAACTATTATAGAAAACACATAGGAGTAAAATTTTTCTTCAAATAACTTTTTTTGTATTAATTCTAATCATAAAAAGCTCAATTCCGTTCTGCCTCTCAGCCGAAAATATTATTGAATTTTCATGTGAAGAATTTGGTTTAAACATACTTTGGTGTAAACATAGTTTTCAATGTAAAAATAGTTTTCAGTGTAAAAATAGTTTTCAGCGTAAACATAGTTTTCAGCGTAAACATAGTTTTCAGCGTAAACATAGTTTTCAGCGAAAACATAGTTTTCAGCGTAAACATAGTTTGGTGTAAACATAATTTGGTGTAAACATAGTTTGGTGTAAACATACTTTGGTGTAAACATACTTTGGTGTAAACATACTTTGGTGTAAATATAGTTTGGTGTAATCAAAGTTTGGTGTAAATATGATGTATTGCCAAATTTTAAGCATGAGGAAGCCCCAAAATGGGGATGAAACGTCGCTTTTGTGCATAAATAGTGATATATTTAATACTGACTTTTTGACCGTCTTTTTATTTATATTAATTTTGATTTCAAAATTTTTTAAGTTTTAAATTATATTAAAATATAATATGGCCATAAAAATTATAGCAATTAAATTTTTTTTTTTGGTATTCACGGGAGTCCAAAATCTATTTGTAATTTTTTGCCCTGTATGTATTTTTGGTCTGTGTTGGTGTCTTCCTTTAAATGTGTATTTCGCACAATAACGTATGTTGTCATACCCAAATGGGCACAGTGAGGCTTCAACCTCAGGGCTCTACTGTTTTGACTACGAAAGTAGTCTCGTCATAAAAGAAATATGGTAGACCAAAAACGACCCTTTTAAGGAAGTAAAATAACTTTTACCTAAAATAGTAAATTAATTAACGTCTATTGAGAACAGAGTTTTCGGGTTTCTATTGGTGTTTTGTCGCTTACGAAACAAAACTTCCTAATAACTACCTGCGACACCGTCATCGAAAACTGATGAAACCATCAGTCACCTGAAGACGATGGCTTTGCATTTCGCAAGCGAAATAATTCGGGTAGAAAACCCGAGAACTCTTCATTTAATTTATTCACCGGAAAAATCTACATTATCCAGTTATTAACGTCAATTTTTCACAAAAATAAAATCCAATAATTTTAGAATCAATTAATTGAAAACGACGTTTCGTCACCATGTTTGAGATCCTCCTCCGGTAATTTGTTTAAATATTCATTTTGGAAAAATATTTTTTCATATAAACAAATGGATGCTTTGATTTAAACGGCGAAGTTTACATTTTTATAAATGTCCTTTCCCTTTTGTTCTTCAAAATTTTTTCAGATTTGAAGGAAATTACCTGGGGAAGTCCCAAATATGGTGACCATACGTAGGTTAATATTAAATTTAAAATTAGTCGTAAATTTTATGAATCATTAACGAAGCCACTAACGATTCCTCGGCAGTCTTTTAACACACATTTCCGTTTCAAGGATGTGTATTAATTCTTCAGCGGCTAAGTTAAAAGGGAAAATTACCTACATGTAACGATTCAAGTTACTAATGACTCGGAGGGAAAACAATCATTCAAATTTGAAAGTAATTTTTAATTCCGAGGCACGGCACAAAAAACGATTCCCAGTGTTATTGCAATATGAATCCAAGATAAAGCTACTGAAATTTATTTTACTGTTTATTTTTATTCTTTCTTATTATACTGCAGCGATATAAATTAGATAGTAAGCTTCCAGTTAAATTTTGGAAGTTGAGAAATAATCCCCAATTGAATGATTTATAAACGATAACAATAATAAAAGATTAAAGATGAGGTTCTTGTATGCATGCAGAAGGAGACTGTGATGTTAAAAATATGAATTTTTGAGAGCAACTTCTGTGTGTTGGTGCATATTTTATGCTGAACCATCTTGGTTATTCAGCATACACAATTTTTTAACAACCTTCCCATTTCCACACGTGATCCTTTTTAAAATTCTGTCCAACACGCGGTTTATTTTGTTTCCCCTTACCCTTGCGGTGTGGTGTTTATGCAGTGTGTGACTTTTGCTGTCCACGCTCCGAGGTCAGCTGTTTTTTTTCCTTCTCTCCTAATTCCCCCCCCCTTCTTCTTCCCCCTCTGTTTGACCATACACCACTTACTTCGCGAGGTGGAGAGTATTTTTATTTTTTTTTAAAAAAAAAGAAGGCACCAGCAACGGAGTTGTTGTAATGATATCTGGTCCCGGTCGCGATTATGGCTTCTCTGCGTGGTTGGCTGTTCCACTTCGTATTACCATACGAATGGCATCTCCGTCTTGTACCGACTAGCGCAGACACAGTTATGGAAAGAGAGAGAGAGGGAGGGGCGGGGAAGAGAGAGATATAAGGGATAAAACACACACACAACATCAAATACCCCCCCGACAGCCTCCAAACTACTTTGCAACATTTTGATTTATGACTGGTACAAAAAAAACCCTCTACGTTCGTGAAGGACAAAGTGGAATAATTTCCTGCATGAAAAGACGTAATCGGCAATGACAATATAAATAGAATATTAAAATTACAGAGCTTTGGAATAGCTGAAAAGCTGTATGCAGATCAATGGCTGCGCCGTAAGAAAATTGAATTATTTTCTACTGCTAAGAATAACATCATGAATAAAATTTTCATATAAATATAATAATAAATTCAAAAAATATACCAAAAAAATAATTATAAAAAATATAACGCAAGTAGTAAGGTACAATTCAGAAAATATTGTAATTGTAGTTTAGGGTTTACCAATTCCTTTGACAGTGTTGCCAAAGCATTATTACTCAATTTAAAATACTGATGCCAATCAGTTAATTGCAGAATGAAAATAATAAATATAACAAATTGAAGTTTGTTATTATTTATCTCGCACTGCAACGGTAACATTGTACATAATAAAACATTGCGATGAAACGTGTAGGCTTAAATGGCTGCGGGTACGTGAGAAGGATGGAGGATATCAACCTATGTAAAAATATGATCTTCACTCGGCCAGACGGAAGTAGAAGGAAAGGAAGGCCCAATTTAAGATGGATAGATGGGGTTTTGAAGGGTCAGCAAACCATGTAAGTCAAAGCATGGTGGATAGAAACAGATGGGGAGGCTATCATTAAGGAGGCTGTAACGCCGATCAAGAAGAAGACAAGAAGGGCGACTAACTAACTATATTAAACGTCACCTATTTTTTTTAAGATTTTTTTTTTCGCTTCCAAGTTCGTTAGCAGTTTTTTACTCGCCACGCACATGATAGTATATCGTTAAGAAAGGACGAAATTTTCTCTTTCTCCCGCTTTTACTTTAGTCGGGGGAACAGGGGGAGAGGGAGAGGGAGAGGGGGGTGAGTGTGGAGAATGTTCCGGGCGGGGAAAGTTTCTCTTCTGCTCGGGAGGACAGATGCCCGGCGAAACAGCCAATTACCAGTTGGAAGAATAGTGTTCGTTTGGGACATTGCTCTTGGTGTCAGGGCCACTGGCGTCTGTTGCCGTTGCGCGCGGGGGGTTGGAAGAGCGAAAGAGGGGGGTGCGGGGGTGGAGTTCTCTGTGTGTGTGTGTGTGTCTGCTGGAGTGGTAGGCTCGGCCCATTAACCCTTTATCTGCAGATAATGCTGACTTTGCAAGTAACGGACTCTAACTGTATTTATCTTTAGAGGGCGGCAAGTTTCTCTGCCGGGTGATGAATGCCCTTTCCTCGACGACGGTCCTGGAGGGAGGAAGGGAGGGAGCTAAAGAGAGAGAGAGAGAGAGAGATAGTGGTGAAAGTGGACTTTCACCCTTTCCCGGGAGCAGTTGGAGCGTTATTAATATAACAGCTTCCCTCCTCCGCGCACAAAATCCCATGCAACACAAACAAAAACCCCACTGAAATTAGTTAAAAAAAAACAAACACCTTGCATTACTCTATTCAAAGTAAAGCCTAGAAAATCTTAACCTTGTATCTTTCTCCACTCACGTAAGAAGAAGACAAGAAAAAAAATTCCAGACCATTCCGATACTAATTATGCGATCTCAAGTAATACTTCAATGTAATCCAGAATATTAACATAACAATCATAACCCATGATAATTGCAAAAAATCTAAGTTTCGTGGATACGAACTAAATACTTTTACAAAGAGAAGCAATATAGACTTTGCGTCTAATTTTGGAAGACGAGGTAAGGGAAAAAACAGGCCTACGTTCATGATACTTGTAGATTTAGAGGAAAACAAGTTTTTTATGATGTGAACTGTAACACACTATTAAGGATTTTGAAGAGCACAGGAATAAAATATCGAGAAAGGAGGTTTATACATAACCTCTACAGGAGGCAGGCAGCAGTAATTGAAGATCAAGAAAAGAAAGCAGAAATCAAGAAAGGAATAAGACAAGGATACTGTCTGTCGCCCACGATGTTTAACTTGTATATATATAGAACCAGGCCGTGAATAAAGTTAAAACGAAATATGGAAAAGGATTCATGCTGCAAGGAGAATAAATAAAAGAAAAAAACTAAGGTTTTGTGGAAAAAATTGTGGTATTAGGGGAATCGAAAGAAGACTTGGAAATCAAATAAAAAAATAGCATGACCGGAGTCCTGGAAAAAAGTTCAATATAAGGATTAATAGACGGAAAACCACCCAGGTAACGGAGTTTAGTATGGGAAACGGTGGAATAACGAAGGCTGTTAGATTAGGAAGGGATATTTTGACGGAAGGTAAGGAATTTTGCAACTTAGAAAGCGTAATAACTAGGGATGATAAAGAGTTTAATATGAGGATTAATATAGGGAAAAACAAGGAGTTTGGGAAACAGTGGAATAACAAATGGTTTCAGATTCAGTAGAGCTACTTTGATTGAAGTTAAGGAATTCTTCGACTTAGGAACTGTAATAACTAAGGATGGTACAAGAGTAGTAGACATAAAGAGTAGGATAGAACAGGCAAGGAAGACTTTCACGAAAAACAAGAATTAACTTACGGGTAATATAAGTGTGAATATTAGGATATTTTAGTATGGAACGTGGGGTTATATGGGTGCGAAACGTGGACGGTAGGAGTTGGGGAAAGGAAAATAATAGAAGCCTTTGAAATGTGGTGCTTTAGGAGAACGAGGTTGGTGAATAGAATCACTAACGAGGAACTGTTAAACAGAATAAAGGAAGAATGAACAATATGGAGGACGTTGACCAAGAGAAATTAGAATTAGAGGGAAGTGTGTGTGGATTAAGAGCAGAAGAGGGAGGCCAAGGATGGAATTCGCTAAGCAGCTGAGTTATGCTGGTTATGCGGAAATGAAACGTCTTTCGCAAGATAGATTATCATGGAGGAGTAATTACCACAAAAGAACGTGTTACTGCGTCAATTTAATTATAGGGTTAATTTTTCAACCTATTGTTAAACTAATCTTACATTACAATTAATTTACTACAATTTTAATTAATTTCTTTAAATTTTATTCTTACGATTTTGTGATAATTAATGAAGTATTATAATTCATCCCAAACTTTAATCTCATTATTTAAACTATTCCCAGTCAGAACAATATTCTTGTATTGAATTATGTGTAAAATGAAAACCTAATTTAATTTATCCCTTAAAGAACTGGCGTCCCTCATGGCTCCATTTTTCGGACATTAATATCCTTGATAAAGTGTTAGTAATTATGGCTACGTCAGTGGTTAAGTGTTTTTTTTGGATATGGATATGAAGTATGCTGTGAAATCCACGTCATGTCACAAAATAGAAGAGGACGAGTAGTTGCTTACTGATTCAGTCCCCTGATATAAAAATCTCTTAATATTTTACCTATAGCATTTCGTTTGCGCGCCTGTCTCCTTCTTTCATATTTCAAAAGAAAAGGAATAATCTGCATATGCTCTTTGCTTTGCTTCTTCCCTCACAAATCCCTTTAGAAAGTCACGCTGCATCATTTATTTAAAAACTTCTTTGTGCTTATTTAAATTGATGCTACTTCGTTTTCCTTTAATCCCTATTCTATTTCTGAAAAGGTGGAAAGCGGGGACGAATGTAGCTACGCCATTACATATTCACAAAGTCGTAAATGTTTGTCTGTCTCTGTGTGTGTGTGTGTGGCAAATAATCCGTTATTCGTGGGATCAAAGGATTTCGAGGGGGGTTGGGGGAGGGGGGGTTGAGGGGAGTGGGGGTTCAATAATTGGGAAACTTATATAGGTACATCGTAACACGTATTGTACACAATGCCCCGCAAAATAGTTCCAGTGTGAAGTAACATTTAACTGCGACAAAGAGCAAAGTGTCATACAGTTCTCGAAACAGATGCAGACGATTTCTAATTTCTCTCTTATGAAGAGAATAAGGAAAGGGATAGATTAATAGGCCACGTTTTAAGACATGAGGGTCTTGTAAAATTAGCATTAGAGGGACGTGTGTAATAGAGGAACAAAACAGGGAGGCCAAGGATGGAGTACGCTAAGTAGATTAGGGAGGATGTTGTCTGTGCTAGTTATAAAGAAACGAAAAGACTTGCACAAGATAGGTTAGCATGGAGGCTTACATTAAAACCAGTCTTAGAACTGAATACCACAACAACAAACAGAATAAAAAATAATGTTTAGGTTTAGTTGTTGGGCGAAAATAATATATTTCAATGATGCGTCAATTTTAAATGTTTCTGTCTCCTTTATTTCCGTAGAATCCATAAACACCGCTTACCGTTTAAACATTGAGCGGTTTGGTACATCCTTCCATCCTTCCATCCATCCTTCCATCCTTCATCCTCCTTCCATCCTTCATTCCTTCCATCCTTCATTCCTTCCATCCTTCATTCCTTCCATCCTTCATTCCTTCCGTCCTTCATTCCTTCCGTCCTTCATTCATTCCTTCCGTCCTTCATTCCTTCCATTCCATCCATTCCATCCTCCTTCCTCCCTCCTTCCTTCCTTATTTATTTCATTCCTTCCTTCCTTATTTATTTCATTCCTTTCTTCCTTATATATTTAATTCCTTCCTTCCTTATTTATTTCATTCATTCCTTCCTTATTTATTTCATTCAATCCTTCCTTATTTCATTCAATCCTTCCTTCTTTCATTCGTTCTTTCCTTATTCCTTTCCTTCTATCCTTCCTTCATTCCTTATTTCTTTCCTTCTATCCTTCCTTCATGCCTTCCTTCTTTTATTTTCTTTCGTAATCTCGTTATCTTCTACCTTGTGGTGTAGAGACTTTGACAGAGATATCGCCATTCTTTTAATCAGTTTGAATTTCAAGTGTGCTGGAGATTGGCCAACAGCACTCAAAGACGTACACGAAACACCCAAGCCACTAGCCAGGACCTCTGCCGCATGAGACAGTGACGCTATCCACTACACCACCAGAAGCCGTCGCGTTTCTAAAATAAATAAAGTTACATAAATTGGAAAGATGATTTTTTTAAATTGTAGTCGAAACCGTTAAAGATCAAAAAATCATGGATAGAGGTATCACAAAACAGAAGAATTCACGAAATATAAATGAAATCAACTCTGGGGGGAGGCTAAAAGCCAGAAATATTCAGAAAAGTCGCGGCAGGTCCTGAGATTTACTACTATAAGAGTGTCGAGACGGAACCATCTCTTTTCTTCTTAGCCATCATAAAATATGCCACGTCAGAGAGGTGAATAATTCAACCGTCAGTTAGATGATGTAGAGGGATTATAGGACGACTGCTGTATAAAATTTCTGTATTGCACGCGAACGAATTTCATTTTTAAACGGTGTAAGTTTTTCCTCTATTTTTCCCTCTGTATAAAGACCCCTTTTTCCCCGCAGACTAAATCGGAACATGATTTTCATGTTCGTCCTTGTTGCTGCATCGCCACGGAAGTGACTACCACTTCATTTCTCTGGTGAGAACTTTTCGACGGCCCCCGAACAACCCCCTGCACCCCCCCACCCTTATACAGGGGGGCCTTGGAAAGGGGTGAGATTTATAAACGCTCTTGAAAGGAGCGTGTCAGTTGAACTGGAATTCAGCACACGGATCCAATCTACGAGCTCTGTAATCCATGAACGCTTCCACCTCTATCTCCCTCTTACCTTTACAACTCCTCGTCTCTGTCTCTTTCCATACACACACACACACACAAAGTAATGAAACACTGATGCATCCGATTGCCGAGTTGTCGCTTACGGGAAATTGACTCTTCTAATAGAAAATCAGTGGTTTTTCAAATAAGTTTAAATCTTGAATTCATTTTATGGGGAAAGGAACATTGCATTGGAGAATCAACACATTAAATTAACTTCATGGTGGACTTAGAACATAGACTTCAATAATCTAATTTCATGTAAAACTGGGAAACAAATATTAACTTTTTTCCCATAAGTAGAAAAATTATTTTGTCTATACCTAATAAATAATTAGAATACCTCACTTTTAAATAAATATTACATGAATTACAACAGCCTCTTTCTCCTCATTTTTTTATTTTATTTAAATAACGAACTATACTACGTTTCGTCACTCGTTTGAGACTTCTTCAGGTATACAGAAGTGAAAATTATAATGGATTACGTTACATGAAATGTAGTCCACCAGCAGATAAATTTTGTAAGTTTTAAACCATGTAATATTGAATTTAATTTTTTAAAAAAAATATTTTTCTCATATTATCTAATGTAATCCGCTGTAATTTACATTTCAGTTTACCTGAAGAAGTCTCAAATAAGAGATGAAACGTAGTATAGTTCATTATTTAAATAAGATAAAAATTGAAAAAGAGGCTGTTGTAGCAGCTCATTTAATATTTATTTAAAAGTGGGAGACTCTAATTGCTTTATAGTTAGTTTTTGTAATTTATATTTCAGTAAATATGAAGATGTCTCAAATGAGAGACGAAACGTTTTCGAATCAGGTCAAAAACCGACAAAAATTAAGTAAACCAAACCCCACAATAATTTAAAGCAATCCTTTTCAGCTTACGAGGTTTTTTTTCGTTTTTTAAATTTTTGGTCAGTATTTGCTCCCCTATCTAAAAAGTTAATTATTTAAAAATGTAACTCAATTTGGTTTTTTGCAGTGAAATATTTTATTTGTATTGTCCACGTTTAGCACCCATATAATATTTAAACACCACACTAAAATTTTTCCTAAATTTCGTACTTATATTTCCCGTAAGTAAATTCCTCTTTTCCGCAAAAGCCTTCCTTGCCTCTGTTGTCCTACTCTTTATGTCTACTATACTTCTACCATCCCTAGTTATTACGCTTTCCAGGTAAGAAAATTCCTTACCTTCCGTCAAAATATCCCTTCCTAATCTAACAGCCTTCGTTATTCCACCGTTTCCCATACTAAACTCCATTACCTGGGTTTTCCGTCTTTTAATTCTTATTTTAATTTTTTTTCTCAAGGACCACGTCAAGGAGTTTAATATGGTTTCCAAGTCTTCTTATTATTCCCCTAATACTACAATTTTATCAACAAATCTTACGGGGTTTTTATTTCTTCTCCTTGCCGTGTGATTCCTTTTTCCCATATTCCGTTTTAACTTTCTTCATCGGCTGTTCTAATGTATACGTTAAACAGCTTGGGGCGACAGACTGCATCCTTTGCCTTTACTCCTTTCTTGATTTCTGCTTCCTTTTCTTGATCTACAATTCTAATTACTGCTGACTACTTTCGTTAGACGTTATGTATAAACCTCATTTCTAGGTATTAAATTCCTTGCAGCTTCAAAGTCCTTGATAGTGTGTTCCAGTTTACATAGAAAACTACATTTCACATAATAACACTGTATTAAATGTCAATTTAAATTTGTTTGAAGTCAAACTTTAGTATACAATTTTTTTTTTAAATTTATAGAGTTTCTATATAACAATTACTTATTGATTCAAACGTCATCATCATTTAGTGCTCTGAAAGGAAGGAAATTTATCGATCCTCGAATTTTCCCGACACTTTAACGCCATCATTCTCCTTTGTCCCGATCAATAAAAATAAAACTGTTTATTTTCCCTTGACAAATAAAAGTTATTTAACATGGCACACTAAAGGGGCGAAGTAAAGCAATTTTTCTTTTCTTTTTATCTCCGGCCAATGCTAACAGAATTTTCTCCTTGTTTATATTTGTATTGCAATTGAATTTATTGTCTCAAGATTATTGTTCCCGTAACCTCTTTTTTTTCCCTCTGTATGGATTCCTGTCGTTGAAGAATGTAACGCTGTAGTACGACGTCTTGAGACGGAAAGTTCTTGTTTTTTTTATTTCTATGTTAATTAATTCTTAAAGGGTTTCTGCATCAGGTCGTGGAAATAGAAGAGCAAGGAACGGCAGAGTGGAAAATGTCACAGCCGCGACTTACAATACCCACGTCCAAATAGAAAATTAATCTCATAATCCGTCCGTAAGTTGCTAAAGTTGTTTCTCTTCTCCTCCCCCTCAACCCACTTTCCTCCTAATTTGTTCCCTTTCCCAATTAAGGAGACTTGAGCTGATGATGCAGCGTTGGAGGAGAGCCAGCGAGGAAAGATGTTCGTTTTCTCCCAAGTCCAGTGTCAAGAAGGAGAGCTCAGTGTCTTTAAATTTTGGGGGAGCGTCTAAGCGTTAATTTAATTGAAGAAGCTAATAAGATTACTAGCGACGACATTTTGTCTCGGAAACGTCACGGTACGTGTTTCCAATCGTGTGATAACGATGTTTCTCACAGGAATTAGGTGACTCGTGCTTGAAGAATTACTGTTAATATTCCACTTTACCTTATTCTAAGACAGTTACTGTTTAAAACATTTCTATAACCAACCCTCTTTTTAATTTCCTTTCGCCAGATGTTTGGGCTTGTTAACTGATTTTAATTTCATTAATATTATATTGGAAGTTCGTATTACGTTGTCTACTTTCACAATTTACACTCTTTTTAGTCTACTTTCACAATTCTTTTGGGCCTATTAACTCATTTTAATTTCATTAATAAAATATTGGATGTCCATATTACGTTTACCCTCTTTTTAGTCTACTTTCACAATTCTTTTTATTTGTTGACTTATTTTAATTTCATTAATATAATATTGGAAGTTCTTTTTAGTCTACTTTCACGATTCTTTTTGATTTGTTAACTGATTTTAATTTCATTAATATAATATTGGAAGTCCATATTACGTTTACCCTATTTTCAGTCTACTTTCACAGTTCTCTTGGGCCTGTTAACTCATTTTAATTTCATTAATAAAATATTACCCTCTTTTTAGTCTACTTTCACGATTCTCTTTGATTTGTTGACTTATTTTAATTTCATTAATATAATATTGGCAGTTCGTATTAGGTTTATCCTATTTTCAGTCTACTTTCACAATTCTTTTGGGCCTGTTAACTCATTTTAATTTCATTAATAAAATATTACCCTCTTTTTAGTCTACTTTCACGATTCTTTTTGATTTGTTGACTTATTTTAATTTCATTAATATAATATTGGCAGTTCATATTAGGTTTATCCTATTTTCAGTCTACTTTCACAATTCTTTTGGGCCTGTTAACTCAATTTAATTTCATTAATAAAATATTACCCTCTTCTTAGTCTACTTTCACGATTCTCTTTGATTTTTTGACTTATTTTAATTTCATTAATATAATATTGGCAGTTCATATTAGGTTTATCCTATTTTCAGTCTACTTTCACAATTCTTTTGGGCCTGTTAACTCATTTTAATTTCATTAATAAAATATTGGAAGTTCATGTTACGTTTACCCTCCTTTTAATCTACTTTCACGATTCTTTTTGATTTGTTGACTTATTTTAATTTCATTAATATAATATTGGCAGTTCGTATTAAGTTTATCCTATTTTCAGTCTACTTTCACAATTCTTTGAGGAACTCCACATGTAATAAATTTCCCAAATCGGATAAGTGAAGTTGGCCGTCTTTTGGGTGTGTTTCAATTACTACTTGTTGTTTGCGGTTTGTAAGATACGATCTTAGTAGTAAAAGTGACGTGTTTCCCCCTGAATTCCATAATATTCCATCCTTTTTTATTATTAATATTTGGTGATCTACGGTGTCGAATGCCTTAGAGAGGTCAGCAAAAAATGCCTTCCAGCTACCTTCAGTCCCTTCATCCAATGAATTCTGGATATTTTTTTGAATGAGAAAATTAAGTTGGTGTTTTGATTATAAATTACTCGACGTTACGAGCGGTACAGGTCCTGTTTTAGAGGATACTCGAAAGAGAAAGTTGTCAGGGGGGGTGTGTGTGAAAAGTGCCTCGAAAGTGTGAAAGTACCCCCGATAGACCAGTACCAAAACCGCTTTTCCTCCCTTAGGAGCTTGCAGTCACGACCATGATAATCGATATCCAAACAAGGGTGTGGCTGTGTGGGAGAGGCAGTGGAGGAGGGGGTTTGGGGGGGTGAGGGGGGTGGGGGTGGGTTAGACCTGGATTTGCGGTCGCTCTGCGGAGATACTATTCCGGTAAACGGAACTGATTAAACGTACGTAACACGAACGCCGAGTCCCGAACACCCGACCGCGACATCTGAGACGGTGGTTGAAACGATCACCACGGGGGCGGTGACAGGCGTGAGGACAAAGCGGGGCAACTGAGAGAAAAATAAAAATAGGGAGCGAGTGAAAGGCAACAGAATTTAGAGCTACACTCACAACAACACCGAAAAAGAAGGAAGGGGGGGTTTTGCTGAAGAGTGAGGAGGATGGGAAGGTGTACCGGGGGTAGCTACAACTACGTTACCCAAACAAAAGATGGAACTCGCGCAGAAGGAGGTAAATTTAATTCCGTGTGTACTCTTCTTGGAAGTAGGCGGGCGGGCGAGCGAGCGCAGGCAAGAAAAAGAAGCTCTGGGCCAACGGTGAAAAGAAAGAACGGAATTTAGTTTATGTATTCTGCGAGAGGAAGTGGTTGACGGTACTGTATTCAGAGTTAGATTTGCGAGAAACTCCCACCCCCCCTAGAGGGGAGGGATGAAGCACTTGTCTATGCTCTCTGCGTGGCTCCTAAAGATACGCGCTCACTCAATACAAGTTTAACTTCCCTTAAAAATACGTCGAATCCAATGTTCTGTTGCTTAGCAATGCTTTTTCCAACAAACTCTGCATGTTCTTTTCCAAGGCTATTCAAGTTACGCGTGACGGATATTCCTCAAGCTACGAACTTATCTCATCTTTACAAATAAAATAATGCAAAAAAATCTCACGTTTCACCATTATTGTCCTATTTATTCACTGTAAAACTAAAACATATATTTTTTTAACTTGTTTTAAAAAGAACAACTCTGTTTATGTAGCTTAATTTGTTTTTTTTTCAGAGAAACTATGCGATCCTTTATCTCCTTACAAATAAAATAATGCAAAAATCTCACGTTTCACCATTATTGTCCTATTTATTCACTGTAAAACTAAAACATATATTTTTTTAACTTGTTTTAAAAAGAACAACTCTGTTTATGTAGCTTAATTTTTGGTTTTTTGTTTTTTTCATATCTTAAATTACGTTTTATTTCAGAGAAACTATGCGATCCTTTATCTCCTTACAAATAAAATAATGCAAAAATCTCACGTTTCACCATTATTGTCCTATTTATTCACTGTAAAACTAAAACATATATTTTTTTAACTTGTTTTAAAAAGAACAACTCTGTTTATGTAGCTTAATTTGTTTTTTTTTGTTTTTGTTTTTCATATCTTAAATTACGTTTTATTTCAGAGAAACTATGCTATCCTTTATCACCTTACGAATATAATAATGAAAAATCTAACGTTTCACCATTATTGTCCTATTTATTCACTGTAAAACAAAACATATATTTTTTTAACTTGTTTTAAAAACAACAAATTTGTTTATGTAGATTAATTTGTTTTTTGTTATTTTTTTCTTCATATCTTAAATTACGTTTTATTTCAGAGAAACTATGCGATCCTTTATCTCCTTACAAATAAAATAATGCAAAAATCTCACGTTTCACCATTATTGTCCTATTTATTCACTGTAAAACTAAAACATATATTTTTTAACTTGTTTTAAAAAGAACAACTCTGTTTATGTAGCTTGATTTTTTTTGTTTGTTTTTTTTCATTCAGAGAAACTATTGAGAACCTTTATCTCCTTACAAATAAAATAGTGCAAAAATCTCACGTTTCACCATTATTGTCCTATTTATTTACTGTAAAACTAAAACATAATTATTTTTAACTTTTTTAAAAAAGAACAACTCTGTTTATGTAGCTTCGTTTTTTGTTTTTTTTTCATATCTTAATTACGTTTTATTTCAGAGAAACCATGAGATCCTTAATCTCCTTACAAATAAAATAAATCAAAATCTCACGTTTCACGATCATTGTCCTATTTATTCACTGTAAAACTAAAATCTATATATTTTTAATTTGTTTTAAAAAGAACAACTCTGTTTATGTAGCTTAATTTGTTTTTTTTCATATCTTAAATTACGTTTTATTTCAGAGAAACTATTGAGATCCTTTATCTCCTTACAAATAAAATAATTCAAAATCTCACGTTTCACGATCATTGTCCTATTTATATACTGTAAAAGTAAAACATAATTTTTTTTAAATTGTTTTAAAAAGAACAACTCTGTTTATGTAGCTTAATTTGTTTTTTTATATATCTTAAATTACGTTTTATTTCAGAGAAACTATGCGATCCTTTATCTCCTTACAAATAAAATAATGCAAAAATCTCACGTTTTACCATTATTGTCCTATTTATTCACTGTTAAACTAAAACATATGTTTTTTTAAGTTGTTTTAAAAAGAACAACTCTGTTTATGTAGCTTAATTTGTTTTTTTTGTTTTTTTTCTTCATATCTTAAAGTACGTTTTATTTCAGAGAAACTATGGGATCCTTTATCTCCTTACAAATAAAATAATTCAAAAACCTCACGTTTCATCATTATTGTCCTATTTATTCACTGTAAAACTAAAACATATATTTTTTAACTTGTTTTAAAAAGAACAACTCTGTTTATGTAGCTTAATTTGTTTTTTTTCTTCATATCTTAAATTACGTTTTATTTCAGAGAAACTATGCGATCCTTTATGACATATATATTTTATTTTCCCCCTTATTTTTATTTCGCTTTTTTTTCCATCCGTCCTACCAAATAGACAGTTGAAAGGTCTGCAAATGTCCGCATGAAATCGGACTCCTCGGAAACAAATTTATTTCCTCGCCGCAGAATCTGATTCTTGGAAGGGGAACACGACCCGGAAAATTAAATTTCACTATAACGGAGGAGCAAAATTTGTACATTTCTGGAAGGCCGTTTAAAGGGGAAAGGAATAATTTTTTTTGGATATTTTGCAACTGTTCTAATTTAGTTTTGGGGGAAAAAAATACGTCCGTTACAATGACGGAAATTAATTTTCTAAGAATGGATACGAAAATATGAAATAATACAATGGGGTGTTTTTAGGTTTGTATTTTAACGTCGTTTTCTTCCCGTGTCAGCAACAGTTCATAGAGGTTTGAAATTATATAAAAGGAGGATTATCCACGCCGATTTTCGTTGTTGAAATTCTTCGAAACGTCATATCACCTGTTAATTCGTGTTTCTCTGGACTCGTTTCTGAGTTAAGGAGTCATGTGAGGGAAGGGGAAAAATCACTCAATCCACCGTCGTTTCCATAAACCGTAATTAGAGATTCTGGAGGGAGTCCCGTACGAAGAATTTGGATGCAATTGGAAGGGGGAGGGGAGAGAGGGGGTAGTAAGGGGGGCGGGGGGTGGATTGGTTGGGTTCAAGTTTGATTTGTAGGAAATAACAGCGGGGAATTCAATATCCCGAGGGGTGACTGCTAAGAGAGAGAGAGAGGGAGAAGGAGAGCTTGCTCCTGTCTGCTGCTGTGCTAAATTCCCAGTGGATGCATCGACTTCCCCTCCGCCCCCTCCCCAACCCCCTTTCCACCTCCAGAAATTGTCAGGAATTCAATAACTCCCAACTGGTAGCTAAAACGGTGACACGATTTTCCCGAATGTGCCTATGGGAAGTAATTGAGGCCGCTTGTTTTTCCCCCCTCCGAATTGCTTCTCGTCTCAAAATGAATGATTGATTAAAAAAAAAGGAACAGACCCGTAGGGAATATTTTCGTTCGTGCTGTGCGTGATTTGTTTCAGTCAAGGAATGAGTAATCCATAGAGGTACGAGTTATATATATATATATAATACATTGTCAGGTTAATTAAAACAATGACAGGAACGAGAGATAGAAAGTAGGTGATGAAGAAATAAAAATCCTAAGGTTTGTTTATGATATTGCGACCATGACGGCAGGGCTTTGAACCCTGGATTGTGAGCCAGGAAGGCTAGCCACTAAACCACAGGAGGTCGGCTCAATGTGAGGATTAATAGAGGGAAAACCCCCAAGGTGATGGAGTGTAGTATGGGAATATAGTGGAATAACAAAGGCTGATAGACTGGGAAGGGATATTTTCAAGGAAGTTAAGGAATTCTGCTACTTTGGAAGTATAGTGACTAGAGTAGGAAAAAAATCCCACTTAAAAGCAATCCGCAGTTAGAATGGCTAGGGATAGAAAGTAGAGTAGGATCGAAAAGGCCAGGTAGGCTTTTACAAGGGGAAAAAAAGAGGAATTTACTTACGTGTAACATAAGTGCGAATGTTAGAAAACCATTCCAAAAAATAGTTCGTATGGAGTGCGGCGTTTAATGGGTGCGGAACGTGGACGGTAGGAATTTCAGAAAGGAAAAGAATAGAAGCCTTTGTAATGTGGTGCTGTAGAAGAATGAGAATGGTGGATAGAATCACTAAAGAGAAAAGGTTAATCAGAATAATGGAAGAATAGAGGGATAGATTAATATGCCACTTTTAGAGACACGAAGGTCTTGCAAAATTAGCATTTAAGGGTAGACTGTGGAGTAAGAACAGAAGGATAAGGATGGAATACGCTAAGCAGGCAGGAAGAATGTGGGACGTTGTAGTTATACGGAAATGAAACGTCTTGCGCAAGACAGTTTAGCATGTAAGGGTGCATCAGACCAGCCTTTGAACTCAATACCATAACAACAACAAAAATAAATCAAGATTTCAAACTAGAAAATCGTTTAACAATGAATAATTATTGTACCACAAAAAGAGAAAAATTTTGAAACAAGAATATTATTATTATTTATAACGAATTTCATTAACATTCTGATATTTTAAAAATTTTTGAAGTAAATATATTGGATAATTTTTTGAGTAAACCGGAAGAAGTCGTGAAACATTTTTGTTTTAAATCTAGGCGAAAAATTACGGCCAGAATTGGTCAGAATTGAACATTATCTATTAATTAAATTATAGCACGACGTTTCGTTCCTGTGTTTGGAACCTCCTCAGGTACGAATACAATACCAAAATAATTCAGAATTTTTTTATAATCACAAATAGCACAAAGAATTAATAATAAATTTGTACGTGAAGCTCTAAATGTCTATATATATATATATATATATATATTTATTTATTTATTGTCAGTAAAAATTTGTCGTTATTTTCTTCGGTTTGAAGGTGGAAGTAAGTTAAATAGAACTCCCTTAACATATTGTAGTTAATAAACGAGGGCGAGTCGGAAACCCAAAATAGTTTCTAAATGAAAATGCTTGAAAAGCAAGACAACAACGGGAGGCAACGGTGGATTATTAATGTTAGCTGAGCAATTTGGGGCAATTACTACCCTTGCAGCTGGAGTTTACTCGTGCCACACACACATATACATAGATATATATAGAATGGCTTTTCAACGAAGTAGTGCAGCGGGCGGGTCTAATAGATTTCGCTCCATGTAATATTACTCGTCTAGGACGACGGGTTGGAATGCAGCGAGTTCTCATTACATCGTTCACGTTTTACAGTCGGTTTTCTCTCAAATTGTTTTGTAATGTGTTATTTTAAAACTTTGCTCTATTATCTCTAATACAGAAATTTTCTCCCTCTTTGTGTTGGTGTCCGCTTTCTTGTACCTCTGTGTTTTTCTCCGTTTACTAACAGCGGTTTTTTTAAGCAGTTGGTATTGTAGAATAGATTAAAACCATCCGAAATCCGGTCACAGTAATTTTCCTGAAGAAAAAAAAAATTGTTTCTTTTCTACTATGAGCAAAATAGGAGATGGCTGATGACTACTCAATAAATAACCTTACGCATAATGACCGCTTGTAATTGATTACCATTTTTTTCATTAATAAACCAGCTGTAAATAAACTCTTAATTGAATTATCAACGTTACGTAACAACGAACGTCTTCTTTGATGAAACAAAACTAATTTAGTTTACCTTTGTAGTTAAAGCTTGAAATAAATTCATCTCTTTACCAAACAAAATCAACAGTATGGCGTTGCTAGGCAACCTCCAGAGATAATTATACAATTCCCAAAGATGCACACAGAAGCTCTCTCATCATTGTCAATCTTCCCTGAATCTATCGAGTTTATTACACATGCGAAATTTGTGAAAAATATTTATTTTAATAAAATAAAAAAGAAAAGAAAACACCACAAAAGCCACGCATCGTTCCTTTTTTTAAAAAAAGAATTCCAGTAAACGATAAGTAAAGCTTGAAATAAATTCAACTCTTTACCAAACAAAATCAACAGTACGGCGTTGCTAGGCAACCTCCAGAGATAATTATACAATTCCCAAAGATGCGCATACAAGATCTCTCATAATTGTAATCTTCTCTGAATCAATCATGCGAAATTTGTGAAAAATATTTATTTTAATAAAATAAAAAAGATTAGAAAACGCCACAAAAGCCATGCATCGTTACCTTTTTTTTGAAAATTCCAGTAAACAATAAAAATTTATAAATAAAAGTCGATGCTTATATTCCTTAATTTAAGCAATGTATGTTGTTAAAGATAGTCTTAATTATGCATTACAGAAAAATAAAACAACCTGAAGAGGTCCACGATAAAAAACGATGTAATGATAAATTTTTTTCTTGTAATTTTTATTCGAAACTTTATGTATTTAACGTAAATATTAATTTATTAATTTCATTCGTTCAATCTGACTGATCTTATGAAGCTATTTTATATTTCGTAGACAGTACGTCTTTTGTTAAAATAACAATTTATTAAGATCCGGCTATTCAAAAATCAATCCTTAAACGTTCTTAAAAGTTAGAACATTGTGTAACGTTCAAAAAATTAACTTTTTACTCTATAATCAGACAGCTGTTGTATACTTCTTGTCGGTGAACCTAATTTTTAAAAATCATTTTAAAATATTGTACAGTCTTTTATAAATTAACCCAAATATTTTTAAAAATGTAAATGTTGTGTAGTAAAGAACAAAATGTAATTTCTGTAAATGTAATGGTAAATGTCTATTTTATGGGAAAATAACCATAGTTTTTCTGTGTTGGTATAGGTTATACGGTTAAGTCACGATCCTCCCGCTTTTGATAAAGTTCTACTTGTAATCGTGGGGTGAAATTACATTTTAGTCCATTCCAAAAATTTCCAAATACATATATTTATGAAAAAGAAATAATGCATTCTTACAGTCACTGTGTTTTTATTCATACAGTTTCTTAATAGGAACTGTCGGTCGTTTGTAAAATCATTGCTAATTGGATTAAATAGTCAATTAGTTAACGTTTATTTTTAATAATAATTAAATCGAATAAATATTGGAAGAAATACTGACAAAGTTTTCCAGTTTTTGTTCTCACCAACGTTTCGTCACTATATTTTGGGACATCCTCGCGTAATGTTTAATGTTTATATTTTGAAAGAAATAAAATAAAATATATATGTAAATCTAAACTTGACTGCCTTCAAGGACAGCTATAAGCGTACCTCATCATGTTTTGATTTTTATACAATTTTCTCCCCTTTCTTTCACCCAAAAACTTAGCATTACCTGAACAAGTCTGCAAAAAAGGTGACGAAAGGCCGGTGAAAATGAAAAAATTATTTTTGGGCCTATACTTCGTCGCTTTACTTCTGTGGATTACCTACAAATAAATAAATAAATATTTAGCGTAGAGCTGAAACTTCTCTAATTAACCGATTGATTCTCAAGTAATTTTAATTTACTTTTAAAGTCGCATCAACTGCTATGATCTTAAGCGAAAAAATATACAGTCTACAAAATTCTAACATTTACAATTACAAATAATTTAAATAAGTCTGAAATATTGTTCTTCGCATCCGTAAAAAAACATATAAATCATACACAAAAGTACCATTATCTTATTTCACAATAGCCCTTTTTTTAGGTTATTTCTAAATAAGAAGGCACTTCTTATGTCACTGCATTAGAATGGATATCAAAAAATGTCTAGAGCAGAACCAAACCAGGTTGGATGGCCAATCGTTTTAGGAAGGTTAATAATTTTAAATACTTGAGTACATGAATTATATACAAAAAAAATGTATTAAGTGAAGAGAGACGAGGGAGGATAAAAGCAGGTAATTTAATTCTAAGACAGTGGGTCAAAATTTAAAATATTGAGACCTATAGTAATGTTTGGAAGTGAAACCTGGACTTTGTGAGTTGGCATTGAACGCTTGGGAAAGGTTAAATGCTATGAAATATATATGGACCAGTGCAGGAGAAGAATCAAGAACCAAGAGAATTATACAGGGGTTTACATCTGATAGGGGAATATTAAAGGGAAAACATGGGAATCGGTAGGCCGCATGTGTGGCGAATGGAACCAGGAAGAAATAAGACAACCCTAAAGGATGGAGAAAGATTGGAAAACAGAGACTAAGATGGATGGATGGATGGGGTTGAGACAGGATTTTGAGGCTGCTGAAGGTCAAGAGATGGTGACAAAGGAATATATGAATAGAGTAATAAAGGACGCCAAGGACCTTAGAGAGCCGTAGTGCCAGGGAAGAAGAAGAAGAAGTCAAAAATGTTACCGGTCAATTAAAGTAAATTTTCTTTTACTGGTATTAAAAATTAAGCACTTAAGGAAAACATCATTTCTGGATTTTCTGACTATGGGTCGGGTTGGCAGTGTTTATATGAATAATTTTTTTTAAAATACAACAGTAATTTCCGTACATAATTTAGGTTTTCTGATTTAATGAAACGTACGGTGTTAAATTTCTACAATTGTTCGTCGTGAAATTTGAGTAATTTCCAGCCTAATCGGCTTAGTATCATCATCATCATCATCATGGGCGTAAATATCCATCAATATTCACCGGAAGCTTGTTATATGTAATTTATTAATGGAAACCTTTTGACATTTTGCACGGGGAGGGGCTCGAAGTTTCACTACTACAGTTTCCATTGTACAATGACAATTAGGGTCAGGTTCTAAATTAATACGGTAACAACGCTCACGCCCAAAAAATAATTATAAAACTAGTTCCATTGTGGTTTTCTGTAAAATATAACAGTGATGGAAGCCGTTCGTCCCTCTCTGTCTTCAATCCCTTTGATGTTTCATACATCGTGCTACTTTCCCTCCCCCTCTTCCTCCTCTTTCCATACACGGTTTTATAGTTACTCATATACTAATTGGAATTCGGCGTGTTTCAAAATAAGCCTTTATTAAACGGAATTATTGCCCTCTCTAAACCGAAACCGTCCTATCCCTGAACAGCCCTACAGCCGGCAAATCGGTTTATTGATTGAGTCGGAATCCCGACCCAGTGCTGCCCCCCCCCTCTCGTCCCCCCCTCACCCCCCCTTCAGCAGCCCTTAGATCACCTCGACCATTTGTAATCGCTGCCTCCTCGATGGACATCAAACGTTGTCTGATACAAAGCGCACACGGACAAAGGAGCTCAATTCCTCCTCCGCCGCCGCCGCCGTTCCAGGTGATTATGAGAGCGTTCAAAGGTAAATTTCGTCCGGCGGGGCGTGCGTTGAAAATTTTTTTTCCCTCAACAGATAAATGAAATCAAATTAAATTATTCGCAAGTTCTACTGGGGAAAAAAAACACACACACAAACCGGAATCGGGAGCAAATCGGCAGTGAAAATGTTACGTTGGCAGAGTTAAAATGCGCGGAAATCGAAGAGGACGAGAGGATCGTGATATTTTAACACCGGAGAGGACCAAAAGGGGATCAAACTGAAATTATTACCACCCTCATTCCATTAGAATATTAAATGTATGTTGTCACCACCAGGGCTCAGCTCATTTTAACGTAATAAATCTAACTATCTGTATATTGTAACATGAATAGTTACACGCAACAATGCGGGCCAGCTTGCGAGTTGTTGCAATTGTCGCAACTCGGGCCAACAATTGAGTCTGGCGAGACTCGAGCAGTCGTCATGGGGTAGTGAAAGGAGAAGGATGTGACGGAGAAAGACCACGCCCTTTAGTGATAATTTTTCTCATGTTCTGAAATGGATTAAAGCTATTATAATCCACTTTTTTGGTATTTTTATTAAAAAATACCTGGCGCCCAAAAAGCATTTAAATCCTCGAATACGGAGGTACGCCGGATCGTCTACAATATATTAAAAATTAGAAATTACTTTGTAATTCCTTTTTTGTTAGTTACTTTTTCAATAAATGGCCAGGTTTCAACAGTTGTCAAATTTGTTGGCTATTGTTTGCCAAACATATTTTTTTTACTTGGTATTCTCAACTAACCCACGTCTCAAAATGATGAATTTGCGTCAACTGCATCTGTAAAATGCAATAATAATATTTTTTTTCGTTTGGGTAATAATCCGTGATTGGAATACTGAATAATATTTCTAGGAAAAAACACCACATCTAATATTAAATTTTTTAACTCCATCTGATTGGCTACAGAGACCTCTAGGCGAGGGATTAGGGAATAGTGTGTTGCCGGGCAATATTGCATGTTTTCGATACCGGACCGAAGAAGTCGCCGGCAACACGCCGGCAAGTAGTTGCAGTGCCGCGGGCCAACGTTAATACTGGTATATTGCCGGAAATGTTGCTGGATTTTGGTCGATGTTGCTCGGTCCTGATTGCCGGCCACATATTGCCGTAAAATTTTGTTCGTTTACATACAAAGCCTCTTTTAGAATCATCTCCAAATCCCCATGGTTCCTTCGAAACTCTGTAATTCCACCACAATAAAATCATCAACATCCTCCTTAATCAAGAGTTCTATTAACCACTCTATGGAACCTTCTCCTCCTCCACACAACCCCAGACTCAAACGAAAATTGACACATCCTTCCACTCTCTCATTCCGCTTTAACTTACCATTAATTTCTCCCCTGGCACCTCATTTACCTTCCCTCAAAAACTCTTCCTATATTTGAACTCTTTTAGCTGATATCCCCCCAAACCACCTCAAATTCTATGGTAAAATTCACCTCCACTGAAAAAAAATCTAAACAAATATTTACAGCCCTATAAATAACCTCATGTACATAACTCGGTCTTCTTTCGCGCTTTTAAATTGAACATCACTGAACGTTACAATCATTCATGTGAATTATTTATTCGGTTAATCAATAACTATATTTTATGTCAAAACAACTGTAGTACCTTCAGATAAAAGTTACTTTCAATAATTTAAAAAAAAAAAGTTTTACGTGACTTGCGTGATACAGAGAAATTTATTTGAAATTCCTATATTTTTACCGAGCTGAAAATTTAACTGTGTATTAAAAACATACATATGTAGCAATGTACAAAATTTTGTTTCTGTAAACGTGGCTCCTGTCGAGATTTTTTCAAAAATTATTTTCAAAATTTGGCAGCTTTGAAAATGTTTTCCTTACGTTACACGCTTGAATATACTGTAATGTATTATTATTTTGAAAACATTAATTTATTTATTAGAACGTTATTATGCACGAAAGATGAAAAAAATCTTCAGGGTTAAGGTGGGGGAAATTTAGCTAAATTAGAAGCTGTTGGAAAATGCTTTGTATAGTTAAAAGAATGCTTCTTACTGCACGAAAGAGCGAAACGGCCAAATGCAGAAGTAATTATAAAAATAAAGAACTGATTATAGTTAAAATTTCATTCATTATCAACACCAATTTCGATTATAATGGTTCTTAATTAGTTCATTCTCTATTCTGGTTACACGAGTCAACATTTTCTTTTTAAATCACGTCTTGCCGCCAAAGATGCCTCCCAAAGATGATAATCCCCAACTCTTCTTCTTCTTCTTCTTCTTCTTCTTCTTCTTCTTCTTCTTCTTATTATTATTATTATTATTACACGAAATAAAACATTACAATCTTTCATCCTTTTTTTACGTTAATATGTAGGACTGACCGTCGTCGTCGTCGTTATTTGTCAGTATTACTTTTTAAATTGGATAAAACTGTGTGGAGATAAAAAATATATATATTTTACTAACTGCGGTTACTTAAAAATTGGCACTTTTCATCATGTTGAAAATTTGTTTCACCTAAACTACTTGAAGAATTATAAAAATAATACTATTATTTGAAGGTATTAACATGTAGATAATTTAGAAAAATGAATGAAGATAATAACTTAATATTTTTTTTGTGACGCACAGAAGGTTTCTGGTAGCAGAAATCATAAAGCTAAGACAAACACATTTTTCTGAGGAAAGTAATTTAATCCTTTCAAATTGCTCCCGAGCCTTTATAACTGGTGTAAACGAATTAAAAGCTTTGATATATAATCTGTAAGGCTCGTGTGCATATTAATATGAAGACAAAAAATTAGAAAATCTAATTTTTCCAGGTTTTGGCCGAAATTTCAGTCCTCGTGGTGTCGGTTATCAGGCAAAATGGGGTATTTTCTACAGTTGTTGTTTTACAGGGGCAAGTGAAAAACACTCTAGGTTTTAGTTGTCGTAGATTTCCGAAGTTTTTCGATGGACGATGGTTCAATGAAGAATTGTCTGCGGGAAAATTAGTATATGAGGAAATGGACGGTCTGAAGCCTGTGATTTTTGGATGAAGGGGGCTATATTTTTGGTGTTTTTCCAGCCCCGTTTCAATAAGATCATTAGGTATTATTGGACAGACTTTATCAGTCTTGTATGTTTTACTATCGGCGGTCTAATGTTTACTTCATGGATTCAGTTATTTGTTCGTCGTCGTCTTTCGATGATGATGAAGTAAAAAAAAACATTGTGTTTTGGTTGCAATCTAAGAAATGAATCTGATATAATTAGCTATTGCTGTTCGGTACTCACCTTTGCTGGTTTCTGGTACTGATGGCCTGTGATTTGTCCGGCCTAGCAGTGGTCTTGGTTAGCAGGAAGCTGCTGTGCTATTCACTTCCGTTGCTGGATTGGTAAATAAATCCTCGACTCGACAAGTCACTCACAGCTGGTAAAATAAACACTCGTCTGACTTGTCTTCTACTCCACTCAAATGAATTCCTTATTTTTTTATCATGTTTAATTCAGGGTTTTATGAAAAAAATCTATGACAAATACTATACGAATTGAGGCTGACGAAACGCAGGAAATTTACTTTACATTAACCTACAAGTCATTGGAAATCAATATACTATTTGTTTCATATTTCATCAGCTCAACGTAAATCAAAATAATTAATTTCACTACCTTAATTTTCCAAAAGAGAATTTAATTTGAAAAAAAAATTATGAAGGAAAAATAACAAAACTATTTTTTACAGCTTAAAAATTACTAACGTGTATACAAATTACAGACAAAAATTATTGGCAATATAATTATTACCCAGTTGTAAAATCCATATTTCCGAAATGTAATTTCATTCGTCTCTACAACCCCCCAAAACATGAATCATAAAATTAACGGATCAAGATCTTTTTATCGGGCTATAAATTTGATGCGAAGTCAAAATTTCTTTTCTTGTCCCTACATTCTTCCTAAAACCAAATTGATCTTGTCCTAACTCGCGTTCTATTTGACGTTCCATCCTCCAATATACTATTTTCGTAAATATTTGGCATAAATCAGATACTAAAATAATTATCCTGTGCTGTTCGCATCTCGTGATCAATACTAGAATAAATAAATTTAAGGGTTAACATTTTACAAACGTTTAATTTTAAATGTTTAGTTGTACACAATGAAAGTCAAACCAACAGAAAATACTCTTAGTTCTTTCATAATTGGAGGCTAATGAAATTATTAAATGTACTACCTTAATTTTCCTTTCCTCCTTAGCTCTACAGCTCATTGGAGGCCTGGGCCTACCGAGTCGACTGCATGACACATACTACCTTAATTATCAAAATTATTTTGTAATGTTTAAATAATTACGCAGCTCGTTCTTTCAATTCCACACAATCTGAATATCCTTATAAACTATTTAGGCTATTAATTTTTTTTTATAATAAAGTCAAAGCACAGTAATTCCGCCCCGAGTCTTCTCACAGTCAAAGCACGAGAAATGCAAACAAAGTAATGAATACTCGAAGTCTGCTCAGCAATTATTTGTACTAATTCCTCAAAAGGAGTTATTTAACTTGTAGGGGATGTAATCGAGTGTAATTAAGGGGGGGTAGGGGGCCGGGGGGCAGGGGGCTGATGTGTTTCATTCTGTTTTTAATCGCGCAGGCAGGTCTTTGCCCTCAGGCTGTATAATATTAATTGATAACGACTTTGTGATAGAAGCTGAGGGAATTAATAATACCGACCAAGAGGGAATCCTAAACGAGATCCGTCGTAACCAGGCCTAATGAGAAAACGCTAATATAAAACGGAAACATGTTTCTTGTTTCATCTGATACAGATGTGACCTCATTACCCAACGTTCCGCGTTTGCAAGGGGAGGGGAGGGGGAGGGGGAGGGGGGGTTGATAAAATTCTGACAGCCTTAATGCACGCAAAAACAATACACTGATGGAAGGAGGAAAGGGAGTCTTTCACGTGGAACGTTCACCATTTATTAAACACCCTGGTCGGATCCCGTCACTCTACGGTAAAGGCGGGACTTGAATAATAACCTATATCAATAAATAAAATTGAAGTGTCTTTTTCTGTCTGGCCGTATGTTTGTCACTAATAGGTTCCGAAACGACCCAGCGTAATTAAATGATAAATTTGAGGGTTTAAAAGCAAGAAACTGTAGTGTTAGTGGCTAGTCTCTAGTCGCTGCCTCACAACCCCAGAGGTCCCCCGGGTTCGAATCCTGGCATGGGGCTTGGGATGTTTGTGTCGTCACGGTCGGGATTAAGACTGTTGGAGGATCGATGCGCTGACCACCACGTGTCACTCCAAATTCGGAATGTGTCAAGCAGTCGACTCGGTAGGCCCAGGCCCTCAAAGGGCTGTAGAGCCACGGAGAAAGAAATAGAGAAAGAAAGAAAAATCAAGAAACTTAACTTCACGGCCCGAAAAGCTTGGAATTTCCTTACATTTCAATATGAGGAACTTAAAAAGAAGGGAAGTTCAAAACAAAGGAGGAGGTGGCGTACTTATCTCTAGCTAGACCAATTTTGGAATATGGGGGGCGGCGGCTTGTTGGGATCCTTATAGAATTAATCAAATAGAATCATTAGAGAAAGTTCAGAAAAGAGGCTGCTGCTAATTTTGTGCAAGTAGGGCCACAGGGTCATAGGAAGGAAAAAGTATAACAGCTAGGTTGGGAGGAGGTATTGTCAGAAAGGGGAGGGAGAAAGCAAGACTGCATAAGCTTATACGGGGGCAAAAACCATGGATTGGGGGGAATTAGCTACAAAATGCGAAAGCCCAGTTATATAGGTAGATGGGAGGATCACCAATTCAAAGTGAAATATAGAAAACAAAAAAACAGATGTTGGCAAATTCTCATTCCTAAATAGGACTACCAACGACTGGAATAATTTACCTGTGGCAGGAGGAGTGTTTGGAGGAAATCCTCTTCAAGAAAACAAATTTAGGTCAAATCTGAAAAAAAAACGTGTGAAGTGAAGTGGATATTTTTTAATATAAATGTGTTTCCGAATATAAAAAACTAAAGTGAAGTGAAGTGTTTCTCTTTTCTCTTTCAGGGCATCCACAGAACATGTTTATCTTTCTTTAGCTTATAATTATGTATATTTAATTATGTATCTGCCACCGGGCTTGCGCCCAATTGTAGATTATTAGCAATTTAACTTAAATTTTCGTGTATGTTTCGTTTCGATACCTTGCAGAGTTCTGAAGATGTTAAGGGTAAATATTTTATAAATCCCATTGAATATCCGCGCGTGAATAATGCGGAGTGAAAACCAACTGCGAGTTAAAATTCCTGTTAGGCGTTCATATACCACTCATCCCACTTATTGTGTTATTTAGGCGTAATTTTGGCAGCCTGAGAGAGAGAGAGAGGGAGGAGAGGGTGGAGGGAGGGGGGCGAGCATTTTTACTCCATCTACTATTGTAAACGTGTGAAAGCCGGGCTGTGTTCAAAACCAACTGCGAGTTTTGAGGTATGCAGTGAAGCGATCATAAATAAATGATACCGTACTTTCGTTTTAAAGGAAAAATAAAGAGTTATTTCCGCCCGAACGAAGTCGCTGCCATAGCTAGTGTTCAATAAAATAATAAAGTGCAACGAAATCTGGAATCAATTACAATCCAAACCATCTACTAAAGAGTTTCAAATACTTTCCTACCAAACGTTTAACTGCCATATGATTTATTATTAATTAGTAATATTTATTATGAATTAGTTTTAGTATTAAAAGGATAACTGAGAAAACAAAATTATACAGATACTGAAACCTCTATAATTTTGTATTATCAGTCATCCTTTTAATAAGAAAATTGATTAATAACTTTATAAACATTTAATTATTAAAAACAGGGAAGATTATGACTTGACAAATTGAACAAATTTTCATAATTAACTACATTAGAAAAATTATTTGTGTCGTGCAGGATAACAGTCCGCATTCGTCCCGGTAGAACCAGGCCTTCAATGGGTTGTAGAGCAAAGGAAGAAGATCAAGAAAAAATTATTAGTTATGTATATATATAGTCTACGTTCATTAATTATTAGTTAGCTCCGTGATTTAAATAATTACTGATTGGAGTAAAATAAAATAACAAAGCTTCAAAAAATAGTCAAATTTAAATAATAAAAATAATCTTCGCAAGGCAAATAATATTGTGTTCTATCCCCAGAAAGTTTTGCTTTTCGTATTATATTAGTATTAATTTAATCTCTTGCTGATTTGGTGTATCCATTAGCGAATTCCTCGTCCACAAAGCTTGTGACATCTGGAACAGTTAATCTCTCTCTCTCTCTCTCTCCCTCTCCCGCTCTGTCACTTACGACACACAATTACCTTGATGAAGTTGGAGCAGATCCACCATCTTGTCAAGGGTAAAGCCGCAGCAGCAACGCGTCAAGGACGAGAAACTATCTCCATTTTTCCTTTCAATGAAACAGATTCAACTAACTTTTAATTTTTATTTAAAGGGAGTCATGAAACCACCAAATTTCCTGTAAGCCTCCGACGTTATTTCGTTCATCGTTTCGTCTCTCTGGGTTGGAAGAGAATAAGGGTGGAGTAGGGGGGTGGAGGTGAAGCTGGATCTAAAATATTACCTTGCCTTTTAGCGCTACATCGGTAAACGTCAAGATGAAGGGGAAAGTATTTTTCCAACGCTCCCAAGCGAACAATAAAGTGTTAAATCTTTCGAGAGGGGGTGGGAAGGGGGGGTGCTGGAGGTCGCCTTGTGTTTCGAAGAGAAGTTAAGAGAGGCGAAAGAGGGTGGGGGAAAAAATCTGTTTACGAAAAACAAGGGATTGGGGCAGAGAGGTGGAAGCTCCACCGTAAGGAGACAAATTCAGGAAAGAGGTTAGACAGAGTAAACGACTAGCAGAACACGTTTCGTGACAGTATAACAACAAGTATCATGCTTACCAACCACTCTCCATTGCACATGTAAAAACCCAAAGGGAACCATTGACCGATAATCAGGAAAATAAACGAATATGTAACAATTAAAACTATTCCAATAGTGCTGAAAAAAATAATTCTGTCGCTAGTCTTACAAAATAATTATTCTTAAAGGTATAATATTGATATTACTAATTATCACTTAGGTATTTCCCAAATTCTGATTGTCTCGGCTTCTTATAATCTATTAATAAATAGTATTTAAATGAGCTTTTGACTTATTAAGTAATATTCATCAGCTAAGTTAAAGACCAAAATATTTTCAAACAATAATGAAAGAATGTTATTATTTTTTTTATTAACAGGCTACATGAAGGTGGTCCTGAAACAGGCAAACACAAGCACACGCAATGGAGTTTTCACTACTCTGAGCTGCGCGACGAGGAATCTGACCTTCAGTAGCAAAATTTGAAACAAACTATACAAGAGAGCGGGGAAGACAATACAGAGTGTTTAAAGCTGTGTAGGATGGGATTTTTACAAGGCAACAGATTCAACGCTTTTGCGATGAACGTTACCAGGGGATATTGAAGTAGGTTTTTTCGTGAGTGGACGAAGGATAGATTTAGATATTTTGTTGTTTCCATTAATCCTCGATTGAGGAAATAGGATACGTCATACATTAAAAATTAAAAATGAACAAAATAAAGTACATAATTAAAGACAAATAAACTTAAAATAAATTAGTAAAAGAAAGTGTATATAGACAAAAGTCAATATAAACACAACACCACGGACACACACACACTGGGAAACACAAACAAGCACACACTGAGGAACACGCAATGGAGGAGTTTTAACTACTTGGACCAGGAAACTGTCCTTGCTCCAGCAGCAGCTATATACATGAAACAAACAAACAAAAGAGCAGAAAAAACTGAATAGAAATTTTAAAGATATGTGATGTGCTATTTTATAAGGTTGGCAGCTCATTCAACACTTTTTGCAGCAGGAACCTTGATTTAAATACTAGAAGGACGATTAAGAAAATCCTGTACCGAGTAAAACAGCAGCAGCGCCATTTAAAAGAATAGTTTTACTCTGCTTCACGAAGCTTTTGTAGTTACTATTTTTAACCTCTGGCGGAAGGAAGGAAGGCTGTTGTATAAAATTATCCCCGGGGGTATTGTGAATACTTTTCTGGTGTAGAGAGAACAAGGGCGATGCTTGTCCGACCTTAGAGCTGAACCTCTGATTTCTAGTCGCGTATTCATGAAACTCGCCATTTGTTTGAAACAAATTAGTGTTTCGCTTTACAAACTTTAATATTTCATAAATATATACACAGGCTTGGTAAAGTAAGTATTTGCAAACTTTTGAAGAAAGGTTTGCAACTCCGTGATCTAGAATTCGTGCTAGAAAGTAGTATTCTAATTGCACGCTTTTGCAACTTAAATATTTCATTACTCCTGGAGCAGTTTCCCCCAATTAGAGATGCCATAGGCTCATCAAGGCACTTAATTGTGGCATTAAGGTGAGAACGTTTCGTCACAGGAGATATCAAGAATTTCAATTTTCCTAATAGATTGCAATTGCTTGGTCCGTGTTGAGGGATGATGACGTTGACAGGTGAGATTAATATTCTGATTATCCCTTGACGTTACTAGCCTCTAACCCCTCTCTATATATATACATATACACACACACACACAAACAGAGGATGGCTTTAATTAACATGATTGTGCCCAGGTAAAGAGAATACCAGAAATCTTCCCCCTGCAGCAAGTTCGCTCCGCTTTCAAACACAACAACATGTGGCAGGATTTACGAGTCCAGCTTTTGACCAAAACATCGCAGACTGGTTGGTGCAGTCATTTCGTTAATGTCAGTATCAACGTGCGGCCGTGCGCCATTTCTTCCACTCTCCTGTAATGTCAACCTCTGCTGCTTTGATGATCTAAACTGGCTTACACGCCGATGTTAATGCTGAGCCCCGGGACCGAAACCGCATATTAGTGAAGTGATCCTACGTTAGGATCAATTTGCCTACCGACTGCAAATTTAAAAAAAAAATAAGGGCAGGTCAACGTTGAAATGGTATGAAACGAGCTGTGTGTGAGGCTCGAGTATTCCATTTCAAATAAAAATATAACTTCATTAACACCTCACACACACACACACACAGCTCACTTTAATCCATTTCAACATCCACCCGCCATTATTGAAAAAACCCTTGCATTTTGTTGTAGCGTTCAGCCCTTAGACTGGTCTGACGCAACCCTGCATGGTAATTCCTAACAATCTTTCACCCTTATTTCTTTGGATGTCATCTCTTCATTCACTTCAATCCCCACATAATTCCAATATTCAGAATATCAAGAAAAAAACCACTGGGTCAATCTCCAACGTTTGACTTTATTAAAGTTCAATGAGATTTCTTATATTATCATCCATAAAAAATTCAATTTTTCAGTGTGTTAAATATAAAATTTCTAGTTAAGTGTATTAAATTAATTTGCTTTTGCTTTTCTAATTTTCTGTTTATAGCCTCAGTCAGACATTTGGTTATAAATGGTCATCCCCGACCGTCTCAGTGTTTCCGTCTAGTGTCACACACACACAGAGAGAGAGAGGGAGAGAGAGAGAGAGAGAAGAGAAGAGAAGAGAAGAGAAGAGAAGAGAAGAGAAGTGGAAGGAAGGAAGAGAAGGAAGAGGAAGGAGAGAAGAGAAGAGAAGAGAAGAGAAGAGAAGAGAAGAGAAGAGAAGAGAAGAGAAGAGAAGAGAAGAGAAGAGAAGAGAAGAGAAGAGAATAGAAGAGAAGAGAAGAGAAGAGAAGAGAAGAGAAGAGAAGAGAAGAGAAGAGAAGAGAAGAGAAGAGACGAGAAGAGAAGAGAAGAGAAGAGAAGAGAAGAGAAGAGAAGAGAAGAGAAGAGAAGAGAAGAGAAGAGAAGAGAAGAGAAGAGAAGAGAAGAGAAGAAAGAGATTGAAGAGAAAGTGAATAGAAAGGTAAAATAATGAGAAGGGAGAGAAGACAGACAGTAGAAACAGAAGAGAGAGAAGACAGAGAAAAGAGAAAGAGAAGAGATAGAATAGAAATATAAGAGAAAGAGAAGAGAGGCCAAAAGGAAGACAGAGAGAAAAGAGAGAAAGAGAAGAGAGAGAAAAAGGAAAACAGAGAGAAAAGAGAAAGAAAACAGAGAGGAGAGAGAGAAGAAAGGGAATAGAAAGAGAAGAGAGACTAGTGCGAGGGAAAGAGAGACCAATATTTCGCCATTAGAAGCTGCAGCAAACTGTATGCAGCCTTCGGCCCCTGAGTACATTTCCCATTTTATCCGAATCAGTCTCCCAACAAGCGAAAATGAATCATCGGGACCGGAATTGGTAATTCCAGCAATCGTAGCATATTTTGAATCCCGTAAATACCCATCAATATTGAAAGTAAAAGCGACGCAGACAAAACTCACTGCAATTCCTGGTTCATAACGACGTCATACCTTCTTTTTCTACTATAATAAAGTAAAATAAAAATCAAATATACCCACACGAACCATTGACGCTTTCCTCTCTTCAATCATCCACGAAGCAATGTGTTTTTCCAGTATTAAATAAAACAGTAACTACCCTGGAACCAGTCGTTCTTCGTCCCTCCTCCCTCTCCTCTCTATCCCTCTCTCGCCCCCTGGAGCAACAATGTCCATAGGGACAGACAGGCCTGAAATGTTATTACATTAACAAGAGATATAGCGCAGCATTAACATACATCACTAACCAATACCACACACACAGTCACTTGTGTGGCGGCGTAGGTCGACATTGTAAAACAAGGTCTCCCTCACCCAAACTCGCGATAAAACAAACATCCAGAACATCAACGCTTCCCTCTCCTCCCCACACACACCACGAAATCATCTTCATCAAGGGAGAGGGAGAGAGAGAGAGTTCTATTGACCTCCCGCATTAACATTCAGCACCACGGTTTCGATTATGTGTCTGTGTGTGTTTTTGGTTGGTCGCAATGTTGGCGGCAGTGGCGTTGTTAGCGGAACCGGAAAAGGGGAAGGGATGCAGATGTGGTAGGGTTTGAGGGTCTCTCTGACCATCAAACTTCCCTGATATGAAACTATGCATTTCCTTAAACAAAACCTTCTTTTATTGACACTATGTATTACGTCAAATGTCCGCCATTACTCTCGGCTCTTTTCAGCATCACCTGAGGAAGTTCCCAAAAATGTTGTTTTTGTGTTGTTTAGTCCTAATGCTAACCTATTCTGTACAAGCCTTTTCATTTCTACGTGACAGCCACGTACATCCTATTCTACTTAGTGAGTGGCGTCTCTCTTCTGTTCACTTTCCTCTAATGCTAATTTTAAAAAACCCTCATGTCTGAAAAAAATGGCCTACTAATCTATCCGTCCTCTTCGACAAAATCCTTCATATTGTCCTCTCTTCTCGTTATCCGTCGACTTAGAACTTCCTGGTCACTTTCTTTCACTATCCATCCGTCTAATTCCTCTAAAACACCACGTTTCAACAGCTTCTATTATTATTTTCCCCTTTCTGCAACTCCTACCGTCCACGTTTCGCACCCATATGACGCCACGCTACATGTCAACATTTTTTACTAATGATCTTCAAATACTCATACTTTTTAATAGCCGTATGTAAATTCCTCTTCCTAGCATGTGTTATCCTATTATAGTTATTATGCTGCCCAAGTAACTTCCTTTTTCAATCTAACATCCTTTGTTATTTCACTGTTTCCTATACTCGCCTCCATTACCTAGGGTTCTTCCTAAACTAATCTTTATTTTGAACTATTTTTCCAGGATCACACCTTCTTACCATTTATTATCATTTCTAAGTCTTCTTCTGTTCATAATATTGTCAGCTAACCTTAGGATTTCTATTTATTTTTTTTCCTTTCAGTATGTTTCCTTTTCCATATTCCGTCTTAACTTTCTTCATCGTCTATTCTATATATTGTATTGCATTGTATTTGCTAATAATCTACAATCGGGCGCAAGCCCTGGTGGCAGATACATAATTAAATATACATAATTATAAACTAAAGAAAGATAAACATGTTCTGTGGATGCCCTGAAAGAGAAAAGAGAAACACTTCACTTCACTTTAGTTTTTTATATTCGGAAACACATTTATATTAAAAAATATCCACTTCACTTCACACGTTTTTTTCAGATTTGACCTAAATTTATTTTCTTGAAGAGGATTTCCCTCCAAACACTCCTCCTGCCACAGGTAAATTATTCCAGTCGTTGATAGTCCTATTTAGGAATGAGAATTTGCCAACATCTGTTTTTTTGTTTTCTATATTTCACTTTGAATTGGTGATCCTCCCATCATCTACCTATATAACTGGGCTTTTGCATTTTGTAGCTAATTCCCCAATCCATGGTTTTTGCCCCGTATAAGCTTATGCAGTCTTGCTTTCTCCCTCCTTTCTGACAATACCTCCTCCCAACCTAGCTGTTTTACTTTTTCCTTCCTATGACCCCCTGTGGCCCTACTTGCACAAAATTAGCAGCCCTTTTCTGAACTTTCTCTAATGATTCTATTTGATTAATTCTATAAGGATCCCAACAAGCCTGTGCCCCATATTCCAAAATTGGTCTAACTAGAGATAAGTATGCCACCTCCTTTGTTTTTGAACTTCCCTTTTTTAAGTTCCTCATAATGAAATGTAAGGAATTCCACGCTTTTCGGGCCGTGAAATTCACTTGTTCCTCCCACCCAAGTCTGTTGTTGAAATATATCCCCAGATATTTGCAGCTCGTTACCCTTGGAATTAGTTCCCCACTCGTCTATTCTATATTCTGTCTCATTTAACAACGTGCGTTTAGTAAACGAGATTGAGCTGCTTTTCTTTCCATTAATTTTCATTTTATTTTCCAGAGCCCAGCTATTAACTTTATCTAGATCTTCTTGTAATAATAAAGTGTCTTCCTCGTTTGTTATCTTTCTGTATATGACGCTGCAGTCAGTCGTCAGCGAAAAGCCTTCCTTACCCCTGACTTCAAGTAATTCGGTAAGTCATTAATGAATATTAAAAACAGTAAGGGGCCGATTACAGAGCCTTGGGGAACTCCCGATGTTACAGCGCCTGAATCCGAAAATTGTTCCCCGATTTTGACTTTTTGCGATCTGTCGCTTAAGAATTTTTCTACCCATAGTAACACTCTTTTATCTATACCTGTTTTATTTAATTTATCCAATAGGATATCATGAGGTACTACATCAAATGCCTTAGCGAAGTCTATGATAACCCCATCTATTCTACCCCCATTATCTACTTCATCTGCTAACTCCTGAAATAGATTTATCATTTGACTTTCGCACGAGTACCCTTCCCGAAACCCATGCTGACCATTAAAAAACCACCCTTTTCTATCGAGATCATGGTGACAGACTGCAGGTTTGTCTTATTTCTTTATTTATTTCTCCTTTCTTTTCCTGGTATCCCTGTGATAAGTGCTACGCCATCACGGAACTGTGGCGGTTTTCTCTGCGATTACGCCACTCTGGCAGAAGTCATTGCTCTTCCTCTCTCCGTGACGCAATCCAGGGACAAACGCTTTCCTAAGTCTCCTCGGTCGCTCTCCTGAATCCCAAGCAGTCAGTCGGTCAGTCAGTTAGTTAGTCTGTCTGTCTGTCTGTCTGTCCACTGCTGCCCCCGAGTCCTCGTCCTCGTCACCTGCAACTCCTCCATTCTTCCCGTGCTTGTTTGTTGCATCGTTTAAGCTCTAGATTAAACCGCAAGCATACTCAATCTCGCCACTCTCCGTTTAACTACGTGCTTTACGGCCTCTGACGAAGGCCCGTAATAATCTCATATTATAACCGTCGTAGAGGAAACCTTCATTCTGAGATGACGAGACTTCGCCTTCAATCACGGCAGAAATAGTAATTAATACCGAGAAGCAATGGAGCCGAGTTTCCAATTATCCATCCCGCTTATTATTCAATCGGCTGAGGAAAATAGGATACGGAAAAAATATAATATTACAAGAAATACGCCAAATTGTACATTTTACCACGCGTTGATGTTAGGTTTTCCAAAAACAGCCTCAGGTAAAATTACCCTGCGTTTATTGAAGGAAATGAGTGTAACAGTATTTTGTCGTCTAATATTTACCAAGGGCAGAGAAATGAAAAATCCAGACAAAAAGACATTAGGAATTAGAACTGAAGATCAAGAAAAGAAAGCAGAAATCGATAAACAATTAAGATAATCTCCTTAAACAGACGACGGCGTTCAAATGTAATGTGAAAAAGGGGAATCATGCAGCAAGGAGGAGAAATAAAAACCATAAGTTTTGCTGAGGATATTGCTCTATTAGGGGAGTCAGAAGAGTAATTCGAAACCGTAATATATGGCACGAACGTTGTGCTAGAGAAAAAGTACAACGTGAGGATTAGTAGAAGGGAAAACCAAGGTAATCGAGTATATTATGGGAAAAAGTGTAATAATAAAGGGTGAAAGATGGGGAAGGGATATTTTGACGGAAGTTAAGGAATTCTGTTACTTAGGAAGCGTATTAACTAGTAGACATAAAGAGTAGGATAGTACAGGCAAGGAATGACTTCGCGAAAAAAAGAGGAATTTACTTACCGGTATTATAAGTGTGAATATTAGGGAAATCGTTGCTAAAAAATGTTCGTATGGAGAGTTGTGTTATATGGGGTGCGAAACGTGGACGATAGGAGTTGGGGGGAAAGGAAAAGAATAGAAATGTGGTGCTATAGGAGAATGAGATGATGGGTGGATAGAATCACTAATGAGGAGGTTCAAAACAGAATAGTTAAAGAGAAGAGAACAACATGGAGGACGTTGACTAAGAGAAGGCCACGTTTTAAGGCATCAAGATCTTGTATAATTAACAAATTTTATAATTGTTCCTAGCTGTACTTAGATTAATGAAGGTGAAAAATTTTCGGCCCAAAAATTGTCAGAATTAAAATTGTTTATTAATTAAATTATTTCACTGCGTTTCGCTCCATTACTTGGAACCTCCTCAGGCGTTCTACAAAAAAGTAATTATAATTTGAGTAATGAGATGAAAAAAACATATAAATCGATTAAATATGCCTAGGTATAAATTACATAAGGTGTACTTAAAGGAAAAAAAATCCTAAAGTTGTATGATATAAGATAGCACAAATATTAAAGATATGTTAGCATGGAGTGTTGTATCAGGACTGATTACCACTACACATAACACAATATATTTGAGTGTGGGTTGAAATTATTGGAACACTTAAAAAATAACAGCAGTATTGGACACCTTTTGTAGTGTAGTGATGAGCGCCATCGCAGCTGTCTCGCAACTCCTTGGACAGACGATTAGAGTTGTCACCTGATCGCAGTCGGCCAGCTGCCTCCAAAAACTGGTCGAGAGGCGGAGAAGGGAATGCTGCGACCCCACAGCAAAATCGTTTCCCGTTCTTCGGAAGGGCGTGAGAATTTGTACCAAGTAGCCTGACCTTTCTGATGCAGGTTTTCTAGGGGTTTTCCCCCCGCATCTCTTTTGGGTCGAAAACGCCGAGTAGGATCCTACCTTCCACAACCTCCCTTTTCTAATCCCTACCTATCGAACTGTTTCAGGATCACCCTCATGTAGCGTTTTAGCGAAAAAAAAAATCCTAGTCAACCCTTGTCTGCCTTCTTCTCCCTTCTTTCCTAAGGTTTTGAAGGGGGAGTTTCCAGTTTCTGGAATACTCCTCCCACTCCCTTCCAAAAAAATTTTCCTAACCTTTGGTCGTTTCGATATTTCCTGACTTCTTTCTAAGAGTATTTTGACGGAATGTTTACGCAGAATTCATACACTGTATCATCTCAGGTATTATTTTCTGTTAAAGGCGTTCAAACCGGGAAGACATTTTCCTGAGAATTCCGGGTGAAGAGAAGAAGCGATACGTTTACCACCAACAGCGCTGCAGACCACGGAAACGGCAACACGGGTTGGAGGAGGGAGGAAAGAGGATTGGGGAAATCGGTAATGGAGCTTATCTTCCAGCAGAACGTTAACCGGAATCGGAAATATGGAAGTCTTTTATTCTAACAAAACGGTATGATAACGGGGCATTATTAATACGGCGCAAAGCGAGACAAATATCGACCGGTCGATCGAAGCGACCAATAGCAGAGCTCGTATTAATTGAAATTTATATTCACCTCCATCCTTCCTACCAGCCAGCAGCACACCCCAACAACCTCTCCTCAACCCATATTCCTTTGCCTGAACAACGCAAGGCATCCGATGCACCACTTCCTAAACTCTCCCGCTTTATTTCTTGATCGTATCTGGTGTTTTACCCAAAAATTGTAGTAATATGCGAGGTGGAGGGGGGTTTTCCCAAGATTTTCAGCGTACAGTGTCGAGTGGTTAGAGGGGGTTGGGGGTGGGGGGAGAGGGGGAAGGCGGCGCTTGCGTTGATAATGCCCCCAAAATGTAAACCATAGGATGGTTTATTCCTGGCCGTGTTCTCTGCCTGCTTTTAACACTCATAAACGAACATATTGCAATGCGTTATATCACGGATATTTAATTTCCTTCCACCAAAAAAAAAACAAGGACACTCACCCCCACCAACCCACCCCTGCCACGAGGGCTTTTTATCTCGTATTGGATCTACTCTTAACGACCTAAACTATTATCCCCCTTTCTCCCCTCCTCCAGTCGCTGGATATTTCGTTGTGAACGACGAGCCACATATGTATATCAATAATACGTGGGGGTGAGAGAAAAAGGCTGCTTACTAACCACCAACATTTGCCGCCATTATGGAGTCTCGAGCTGTAATTAAGGCTTGAATAAAGGAGAACACTCGTTATGTTGCGTCTGGTCAATAGAACTGTATGAATTTTTAAGGACTAACTACTCATTACACGTAGATTACGTTGTCTTTATCCCTATGACTGAATCTCTTAAAGACGCGTTTACACTGAAAATTAAATCATGGACCATATAATCAATCAATTCCCCCCAAATACCACCAACGCAGGGGGAAAAAACTACAAATCTATTTTGGACTCCCATGAATACCAAAAGGACATTATTAAATTTTTGTAAGGACAGTAATATTTTTGATTTAATTTAAATGTATTGTATTCTATTATATTCAAATCTATTTTGGACTCTTATGAATACCAAAAGGACATTATTAAATTTTTGTAAGGACAGTAATATTTTTGATTTAATTTAAATGTATTGTATTCTATTATATTCAAATCTATTTTGGACTCTTATGAATACCAAAAGGACATTATTAAATTTTTGTAAGGACAGTAATATTTTTGATTTAATTTAAATGTATTGTATTCTATTATATTCAAATCTATTTTGGACTCTTATGAATACCAAAATGACATTATTATTAAATTTTTGTAAGGACAGTAATATTTTTGATTTAATTTAAATGTATTGCATTCCATGTTCTCTTTTGTTAAAATTTAAAAGTCAAACGTAAAAAAAGATAAATAATTAGCTAGTGGTAACGAGCAGAAAAATGGATGTTACCAATATTTTGATATGTAAATTCATAATAGTAAATAATTTTTATATAATTGTATAATAATATGTAAATGGTTGTCACTGTGGTCGATAATGACGAGGCAGTCGATGTGACCGTAAGAAATAAATTAAAATTAAAAAAAAAACATTCAATTATCGTCTTATTTAGTAGAACAGATTTCCTTTTAATTGAATTAGAAAGACGCATTTACACTGAAAATTATATCATTATAATAGAAGTTATTCAAATGAAAATTGTTCAATTATCGTCTTCCTAAGTAGAACAGATTTCCTTTTAATATATATAATGAACTAAACGACGTCACCACATTTGGCTATTCTTCAGGTGCTACAACATGAAATTATCGAAAATATATCCATAGTTGTCGTTGTCGTGGTAATCATCCCTTCTTTCACAAACCTTTTCATTTCTACCTAGCCATCATATCATCATTAAACTGATCTTTGTCCTCCCTCTTATGTTCACTCCCCTCTACTGTTAATTTTACAAGACCCTCATGTCTATTAATCTATCCCTCCTACTTTTTTTCCAAAATCCTCCTAATTGTTTTCTCTTCCCCTATTCTGCTTAAATCATCCTGGTTACTTACCATATCCAACCATATTATTCTCCTATAGCACGACATATCAAAAGAATCTATTCCTTTTCTGTCTGCAACTTGCAATCATCTCCGTTTCGGACCTATGCTAACGTCACACTCCATTTTTAATAACGATTTCCTATCATATTCATACATATATAAAAACCCTAAAAAATTCCTATCCCTTGCCTGTGTTATCCTACTCCATGTGTATGTTGGTATGGAGCGTGTCGCTATATGGGTGTGCGAAACGTGGACGACAGGAGTTGCGGAAAGGAAGAAAAAAAATGGAAGCCTTTGAAATGTGGTGCTATAGGAGAATGAGATGGGTCGATAGGATTTACTAACCAGGAAAGTTCTAAACAAAAATAGGGGAAGATCGATCAATATAGACGACGTTGACCAAGAGAAAGGATAGATTAATAGACCACCTATTGAGACATTGAGCATTAGACGGAAGAGCGTGGGGTAAGAACGGAAGGCGGAGGCAAAGAATGGAATACGCTAAGAAGATAAGGGAAGATGTGGGTTGTGTTACTTACAAGGAAATGAAAAGGCTTGCGCAAGATAGGTTAGCATGGAGGGGTTTCATCAGACCAGTCTTAGGACTGAAAACCACAACAACAACAACAGCTAATTGCATAAAGAATCGTTAATTATTATTTTTCCAACATCCTTCATAAGATCTTTTACATAACCGGACGATCGTGAGTAGGAAATCAGGTGTGTTTTCTGTGAAATGCATGAGATTTCTGAGATCCTTGTAACGGTTACGTCCCCCACCAAAACTTTTGAGGGTGAAGCAACGCCCGGTTGTTTTGTCGGCAGTCTTCTTAAGTGATCGATGTTCAGCGATTCGTAGAAATGTGGTTAAAGTCTATCGAGCAGTGATAAAACTTTTCGAATTGGGGGAAAAACTTTCCACTGTATGCGTGTCACGAAACTTGAACGGGAACTTCGTGAATTCGTTCCGAAAAATTTTGTTTTATTTATATCAACCTTTTCTCCTAAGTACCACAACTTTACGTAAGACATTTAGACATAAATTAAGTTAAACGTGGCCGAAGTAACGCGGGTACACTTTTAAGGCTCTAGTTGAGCACTCGACAGAAAAATACAAAACTATTTCGTTTTTAAAATACGTTATTTAAGATTTTATACTAGTATAATGACGCTTATAGTCAATTTACTCAATTTAAGAATGTTGGCAAAAAAGGTGCCGCGTTTCTAAAGTCCTTTATACTAGTATAATGACACTCATAGTCAATTTACTCAATTTAAGAATGTTGGAAAAAAAATGTGTTGCGTTTCCTAAGTCCTGCCGAGAAGACACAAAGTGAAAAAAAATAAATAAAAAATAAAAAGATTGAAAAACGTGTTAGGAATTCTCCTGCTATTTCCTCTCTGATTAACAGATTCTTTATCTTCCAATAATTACTGTACTCACGGAAGTTTCTTTACGCCAACCTATTTTCCTCCTTCCTGTATTTTCCACTAATTACTTTATTCTGAATAATTAGGCAAAGAATACTACTGTGAAAAAATATTACCTACAATTTGACTGAGAAAATGGCTACTAGATGTTAAGAAATGATTTAAAGTGAAGAAAAATTGATTAGATTAACCTCATTATACTTAGGTTGAAGCCTTTTCATTTTCTCATAATCATAAATTCCCACATCCCCTCTAATGTTATTAGCGTATTCCATCCTTGGCCTTCCTCTTCTGATCACTTTCCTCTAACGCAAAATTTACAGGACCCTCATGTCTTAAAACGTGGTCTATTAATCTATCCCTTCTCCTCCATATTGTTCTCTCTTCCCCTATTCCGTTTAGAACCTCCTTTCATCTGATTTTCAACATTTTTCTATAACACGATATTTAAAAGGCTACTATTCTTTTACTTCTGCAGCACCTACAGTCCACGTTTCGCATCCATATAAAACCATACTTCACTCCAACATTTTTAATGGTTTTCCAATGTTCGTACTACACTCCATTAACTCGGGTTTTTAAGTAATACTCGTAATGAAATCTTGATCCAGGACAACGTCCATGCCATTAACTATGGCATCCATGTCTTCTTCTGACTCCTCTAGTACTGCAATTTTCTATGGAGCAGTGTTTGAAAATTTTCTGAAATAATATTTTCTTGTTGTTCAAAAAATCTATATCTTAAGGATTCTTTTTTTTTGGAACTATGTGTAAGATTTTTATTGTGTTTATCATTGTTCTTTAAGTTTGTTAACAATTTATCTTTGTACTTTTAACAACAAACTGCCACAAGGAAAGTACCATACAATACAATTAAACTCTTTAATGAAACAGGAACCAGAGAAGCATTTTAGAAATATTTTGAGTCATTTGAAGTGAAATATGCATCTGTAGGTTATGAAAATTTGGTACTCTGTATTCTTTGACATCGATTAAGTCATTAGTCCTAACATTCTTTGACATCGATTTAGTCATAATACCCAACATTCTTTGACATCGATTTAGTCATAATACCCAACATTCTTTGACATCGATTTAGTCATAATACCCAACATTCTTTGACATCGATTTAGTCATAATACCCAACATTCTTTGACATCGATTTATTCATCTGACCCAACAAAGTAGAGGGAATATATTTTATTTAAATTATTTTTATAGTCGTATTCTCATGGATGTCATTGGCGACTTTGGTAAGTTATGTCTCTATGGGATGTGCTCAATCGTAGAACATGAACAAACACCGAGGCCCTTGCCGGGAATCGATCCCGTGACCCATGCGCTGCAACGTGGTGACGCTAGCCACTAAATAAATCATAGAGATAGAACCACTGTAGATAAAGTTTTTCTCGTGCAGTTTTCGTAGCTGATATCAAGAATCCTCGTCGCCGTTACTGCGTTCGGCATCCCAAGTCATCATCGAGCCGCTTGAATGAGTCACTCCACCATTACTGTTCCCTTAAGGACGCGATGTTTCGCTTCCGGCGTCTGTTTATTGGGGCAAGCGTCGCGGCGCAGTTGTGTATAACGACGGACCATCACATCTCCTTGTACGACGCGACGCCCTTTCCCTCTGGTCTTGTCAGATTATCATCAGACGACTCAGCAGAGACTCTCAACTACAATAACATCCCTAAGATACGACACTCAATTATCTGACATTAACTAAAAATAAAGGAATAAAAATATGGTCAAATAGGGTATAAAAATAAATTTAATTAACATTCAGTTATGAACTGCTTCAGGTCTTACATATTTAAATTCATGGCCAAGTTGAAAACATTTTTATTTCTAATTTATTAATTAATAAGAAACAAATTGTTTGGAGCACTGTGGCATTTTCCATAATCCTTCAAACTTTAGTCTACATTTTACCAAATTGATAACTCGGTACAACACCGTTTTAGAAAAACAAAAAGTGTATTTAATACCGTTAGTTTTATTAATTACATACAGAGTGGATTAACCCTTAACTTAGGACACTAAGTCACATCCTTAGGATACAAAAGTCAATTTTCTGACATTAATTGAAATAAATAAAACTAAGGACAAATAGGTCAGAAAATAAATTTAATTAACATTTAGTTGTTGATGCTTCAGGTGTTAAACATTTTAAATCATGGACAGGTTGAATAATTTTATATTCCTAATTTATTAATTAATAAGAAACAAATTGTTGGGAACACAGTTGCCATTTCCAAAATCCTTTAACCTTTAGTCTACATTTAACCAACTTGATAACACGGTACAACGCCGTTTTAGAAAAAAATCCGTGTTTAATACCGTTAGTACTATTAATTACATACAGAGTGGATTAACGCACAACTGAAAACACCAATAGTCACATCCTTAGGATACAAAAGTCAATTTTCTGACACTAATTAAAATAAATAAATAAAAGGGAAAATAGGTCAGAAAATAAATTTAATTAAAATTTGTTATGGACTGCTTCGGCTGTTAATTTTATGTTCAAGTTGAAAAATTTTATATTCCTAATTTATTAATTAACAAGCAAAAATTATTTAGCTATGGACTGCTTCGGGTTTTAATTTTATGTTCATGTCGAAAAATTTTATATTTCTAATTTATCAATTAACAAGCAACAACTTGGTTGAGAACACTGTTCCATTTTTCCAGAATCCTTGACAGTTCCAAACTTAAGTCTTACATTTTACCAACTTGATAACGCGGTACAACACTGTTTTAGAAAATTTTCTGTGTAAAATACCGATTAATTTAATTGGAAAAATGTTATTTTTTTTATAAAACAACTTTACATTTGTCACCGAAAAAAATTAAATTAAATAGTTGCATATACTAAAATTATAATAATCAAATTAATTGACAATAAATACATAAAAGTACGGTCAAATACGTCATAAAAACAAATTTAATATAACATTTAGGCAGTTAAAATACAAATTTGAGGACTTAATCGGTAAATGCTTTAAATAGATAATATAATTACTATTGGAGTTATAGTTTTCGGGAGAAACAGTTTCCGCAGAATTTTATTTGTAAAGTACAGAAATTGAACGAATTACGAGGAAAAGTGGATCATGGGGGATTTTAATGCGTTAGAAACATTTATTGACTGTTGTTACACGTTAACAGTTGTGTTAAAAAATAAACGTAGTAGATAAAAAAATATTTTTAAGTCCTAAATTCATAATCCTGAATTTCATGCATCTGTTGTGTAGATATTTTCTAAATTATACGTAGTAATTTTATGCTACAGACGCTTAAGCAAGGTACGGCTGTAATTCACACCCACGCACTGCGACTCTGCGTTTAACAAGGCTGCAACTGTGTCGCCCCTCCCTCTCTCTCTCTCTCTCTTTCACACACACATATATACAGTACTTTGCAGCGTCGAGACTATTCTACAGATCGGTGCACACGGATGAAACTCCGCCATTACACAGGCGAGTGGTGGAAGCGGAGAGAGTGAGAATATTTCATCCCCCGCGTACGTCCCTTAGGGATGGGAAGGGAAGGGAAAGGGAAAGGGGGGATGGGGGAAGGGCGTGCGAGTGTGTGTGTGTGAGAACTAGCGACGTGCACCACTGCCCATGCATGCCTTACGAAGCGAACGCAGTCCACAATAATTATCACTCCACATCGAGGCAAACGTAGAACTTCTCTCATACACCTTGCTGACCGCAACACATCGGCCAGAAGAGTCTAGCGGGCTGCGCACGTATCAGGCTAAACTACTTCTGCGTCCACAAACTACATTCATTTCACTTCATCGCGCAAAAAAACTTGGATTCAATAATACCAAACATCACGTCACATTAGAAAAATATACACTTTTTTCAATAAATTAAGTTTGTTGAATGATTATCGTCCATTACAGGTTAAACTAATTGGAATACATTCGCTTATTACCTGATTCGTTCCATTTCCTTCAGTTCTAATTTAATTTTCCTGTTTCTTTATTATATTTGACGACTGAAATTACTTATGAAACTACGTAACTCAAGTTATCATTCTTCTGTAATGACACCGAATTAAAGTAATCATCAATACGTAATTTCGGAACTACTACTTACTGATGAAGTCAGTCACACGCAATAAAATAAATTATGAAGGCCACAAACAGTTGTAAGCTATAAATCCACGGGCTTCTAAATCACGTAAATTTTCGTCCATTCAAAATTTAAGGGACACGGGGACTGAAATTTCAGCCAAAATCTGGAAACAATAAATTTTCTATTTTTTTTTCATATACTTCACTTACAGATCTTACAGCAAAACTCTTTTAATTCGATTTCATCATTTTTGAAGGCTCAGGAGTAATTTAACAGGATTTGATTCTAAATTAATAAATTATTACTTTCTTCAGAAAAATGTTTTTTTTCCTCAGCTTCATGATTTCTTGTACGAAAAACCCTTCTATGCGCAATAAATAATAAGCTATTGTCTTCATTCCTTTTGAACATAATAGACATTCTAATACGTTTAAATTCAAGTATTAGTATTAAAGGTATTAGAATGTACATTATGTACAAAAAGAATGCCAGCAATATCTTGTTATTTCTTGCGTATAGAAGGTTTTTCGTACCAGAAATCATGAAGCTGAGAAAAACACATTTTTTTTCTGAAGAAAGTAATAATGTATTAATTTAGAATCAAATCCTGTTAATTTTTTAAGAAGTTTAGGTGAAACATATTTTCAAAGTGATGAAAAGTGCCTACTTTTAAGTAACTGTATGAAGTTCTTAGTAAAAAATTATTCCCCCCCCAAACACACAGTTTTATTCAATTTTAAAAATAATACCGAAAATTCATGACAATTGTCAGTCCTACATATTAAAGTAGAAAAGCTAAAATACATTCAAGTACGCAACAACGTAAGGAAAATTTTTCAAAAACAGCCAAATTTTGACAATAATTTTCAAAATATCTCAACAACAAAAAAAACAATTATACAGTAACAAAATTTTATACATTGCTACACATGTGCGTTGTTAAAATTTTTAGCTCAGTACGTTTTCATTTACAGGAATTTGAAATTTCAGTCCCCGTGCCTCTTAAGTCTTTCTTATTAATATTTTAATTCAAGGCTGAAAAATTTTTCATTTTTAATAATAATCCTAGTTTAACTTTATAATTTGATGTAATATTTTTCCAATAGTGATTTTCAGCATTAATAATAAGAAATTTTTTTTATTCCGTTTCCTGAATAAATCTTGAAAATGAGGACGTAAAATCGTATGATTACAAAAAAAAATAATTATCAATTTATGCCGTTTCCTGAATAAATCTTGAAAATGAGGACGTAAAATCGTATGATTACAAAAAAAATAATTATCAATTTATGCCGTTTCCTGAATAAATCTTGAAAATGAGGACGTAAAATCGTATGATTACAAAAAAAATAATTATCAATTTATGCCGTTTCCTGAATAAATCTTGAAATTGAGGACGTAAAATCGTCTGATTACAAAAAAAAATAATTATCAATTTATGCCGTTTCCTGAATAAATCTTGAAATTGAGGACGTAAAATCGTCTGATTACAAAAAAATAATTATCAATTTATGCCGTTTCCTGAATAAATCTTGAAAATGAGGACGTAAAATCGTATTATTACAAAAAAAAATAATTATCCTTTTATGTTGGTGAATAAGTCGTTGATTTTAGTTCAATTGAATAACGTACAGTGAGTGAATTTTGACTGACATTATCTTCACAAATTTTTAATTGAAAATTTTTTAAACCAGTCCTAAATTATAAAAAACAATTATTTATTTGTTTTTGAAATACAGGAGATTTCAGACTACTCCTTCATAATCATCTGTTAACCACCTTCGTCCACTAGTAACAGTAGATTAGTCAAACATCGTATACATCCGTTTCGTTTACTTATATACGGATTATTTATATATATCGTTATTTTGTAAATTTTAAATTAATTAAGCCACTTCCAGGAGTACTGTGGTGTGTACAGTTTAGGGAAACTTATTTATAAATTATGTACATTGATTTTTTGTTGTTGTAATTTTCACCCTAATAAACTACCCCGCTAAAGTAGTCCAGTATTTTTTCACAAAACCGCAAACGACGATGACGACGACGACACAAACTGCAAATATTTGGAGTTATTAACAGGGAAATCGGTCTATCCACATTTGCGTCCCTATATGTATGTATATATAGTATCTTCTAATTTGGTGGAGTGGCTTCGCTCATTCATTACACCGCAGCATGTAATTCACTTTCGGAAAAGCGTTATCTATCATAGATCACATGAACCAACTCCGCCTGGCTGAAGGCACAACACAAAGGCACGGCACAACATCCTTCCATTACTAAAAAAAAAAATCAACAACATATTATGGGGATAACACAGCTGGGTTTACGGTCCATTAACTCTGTAATAAATACTATTTTATTTGTCCATTCAGAAAATCTACGATGCGCGTGTAACTGTAACCCCGTACTTTTGGCATCTATTAAATACAGAAAAACTAATTTTACATTTACAACACTCGAATAAAATATACAGAAAAGAAGGCATTCATATAAAATATTCCGAATACATTCAGCAGTAATTAGAATTAAAGATGAAGAAAAGAAAGCGGAAATCAAGAAAGGAGTAAGACAAGGAATAGCCACAACATCCACCCTAATATCCTACACATTTCCCTCTAACGCTAATTTTACGAGACTATCATGTCTTAAAACGTGGAATATTAATCTATTCCTTCTCTTGGTCAACGTCCTCCATATTATTACCTCTTCTCCTATTCTGTTTATAATTTCCTCGTTAGTGATTCTATCGACCAATCTCATTCTCCTATAGCACCTTCATTTCAAAGGCTTCTATTCTTTTTCCTGTCTACAACTCCAATCGTCCACGTTTCGCACCCATATAACGTCACACTCCATACCAACATTTTTGATAACGATTCCTTAATTATCATAATTATATTAACCGTAAATAAAATTCCTCTTTAGTTGGACGTCTTCTTTCCCTGTGCTATCCGGCTCTTTATTATTTTTTGGGGGTGTTAAAAGGCTACATGAGGGTGATACTGAAGTATGAAACTCCCCTTTAATAGCATAGGAAAGTTCTGTCTACTATACTTCTATTATCCCTAATTATTACCCTTCCCAAGTAGCAGAATTCCTAAACTTCATTCCGTTGCCAATCTAACAGCCTTTTTTATTCCACTGTTTCCAATACTACATTCCATTACATTGGTTTTCCCTGCATTAATCCTCATGTTCCTTCAGGATCACGTTCATGCAATTTATTATGGTTTCCAAGTCTTCTTATGACTTCCTTAATAGTAGACTATCATCCAAAAACCTTAGTTTTAATCTATCCTTCTATCCTTGATGAGCCTATGGCATCTCTAATTGGGGAAAACTGCTCCAGGAGTAATGAAATATTTAAGTTGCAAAAGCGTGCAATTAGAATACTTTCTAGCACGAATTCTAGATCACGGAGTTGCAAACCTTTCTTCAAAAGTTTTCAAATACTTACTTTACCAAGCGTATATATTTATGAAATATTAAAGTTTGTAAAGCGAAACATTAATTTGTTTCAAACAAATGGCGAGTTTCATGAATACGCGACTAGAAATCAGAGGTTCAGCTCTAAGGTCGGACAAGCATCGCCCTTGTTCTCTCTACACCAGAAAAATACTGGGATAATTTTATACAACAGCCTTCCTTCCATCCGCCAGAGGTTAAAAATAGTAACTACAAAAGCTTCATGAAGCAGAGTAAAACTATTCTTTTAAATGGCGCTGCTGCTGTTTTACTCGGTACAGGATTTTCTTAATCGTCCTTCTAGTATTTAAATCAAGGTTCCTGCAAAAAGTGTTGAATGAGCTGCAAACTTGTAAAATAGCACATCACATATCTTTAAAATTTCTATTCAGTTTTTTCTGCTCTTTTGTTTGTTTGTTTCATGTATATAGCTGCTGCTGCTGGAGCAAGGACAGTTTCCTGGTCCAAGTAGTTAAAACTCCTCCATTGCGTGTTCCTCAGTGTGTGCTTGTTTGTGTTTCCCAGTGTGTGTCCGTGTTGTGTTTATATTGACTTTTGTCTATATACACTTTCTTTTACTAATTTATTTTAAGTTTATTTGTCTTTAATTATGTACTTTATTTTGTTCATTTTTAATTTTTAATGTATGACGTATCCTATTTCCTCAATCGAGGATTAATGGAAACAACAATAAATCTAAATCTAAATCTTCTCAAGGGGTATCAGTATACTTAATGTATACGGTTGTGTTTGTGTGTGTTATTTTTCATCATGTTTGGATGATTAATATTGTTGATTTCCCAAGTCGCTGGCATGATTACGGAGCCTGGTGACCGTACATGCCAAGCTGTGAGGGCCGCTGTCCCCGATGCTGCAACCGACGGTACGTGATCTGGCTGAAGACTCCGAAGGTCTTCCTTGGCCACCGTCTGTATATAAGACGCCCTCAGCCACCGGACAAGACAGTTGATTCTGCAGAAGCAACAGTAACTCTACAACCATGTTCAAGCTGGTGAGTAACTCGGTGCTGCAGTCACCAACCTACCATAACCTAACTGTTAGTAGGAGTAGGAGGTGATTTACACAGTTACCACGAATATATATATTTATTTATTTTGAGCACTGAATCATGTACCGTTGTCTGCAGATCGTCCTGTTGGCCATCGCCGCCACCGCCTACGCCGCCCCCGGCTACCTGGCCGCCGGCTACGCCGCCGCTCCTCTCGCTTACACCGCCGCAGCCGCCCCCTTGGCCTACTCCTCCCCTCTGGCCTACACCGCAGCCGCCCCCGCACTCGCCTACTCAGCCTACCCCGGATTCGGATACCGCGCAGCTTACCTCGGCTGAAAACACAATCAACCCCTCTCAATGTTGGACCAACCTGATGGCGAATTGAATGGAAATTGAATAAATGGTTTAAGAAATATAACAGAAAACCCTGTATTTATTTACTATACCTTTCAAGTTGATTAAGTATCATAGAAACCTTAAGAGAAACTGTTGTTGTCGTGGTAAAAAGTCCAACGACTAGTCTGATGCAAACCTCCATGCTACCATAAATTGCACAAGCCTTTTCACACATATCCTCCCTAATATGCTTAGAGTATTCCATCCTTTGCCTCCCACATCTGTTCGTACCCCACACACTTCCACCTAATGATAATTTTACAAGAGCCTCGTGTCTTAAAACGTGACCTATTATCAGTCCTTTCTCTTAATCAACGTCCTCCATATTGTTCGCTTTTCCCCTATACTTCCTCGTTTGTGATTTTACCCACAAATTTCATTCGCCTATAGCACCACATTTCAAAAACTTCTATTCTTTTCCTTTTTCCAACTCCCAACGTCCACGTTTTTCACCCATATAACGCCACGCTCCATACCAACATTTTTAGCAACGATTTTCAAACTGTCACACTTTCATTACCAGTAAGGAAATCCCTCTTTTTTGCGAAACCCTTCCGTTCCTGTAATATCCTACCCTTTATGTCTACTATCCTTCCACCATCTCTAGTTATTACGCTTCCCAAGTAGCAGATTTCCTTAACTTCCGTCAAAATGTACCTTCCCAATGTAAAAGTTTTTATTATTCCACTGTTTCCAATTCTACACTCGATTACCTTGGTTTTCCCTCTAATAATCCTCATATTGAACTCTTTGTCCACGACTACGCTCATGCCATTTTTTTATGGTTTCCTAGTCTTCTTCTGACTCCCCTAATACTACAAAATCGTCGGCAAAGCGTAAGGTTTTTATTTCTTCTCCTTTCAGTATGATACCTTTTCCATATCCCCTTTTTAACTTTCTTCATCGCCTGCTTCATATTTAAACAGCATGGGCGAGAGATTGCATCCTTGTCTTACTCCTTTCTCGATTACGGCTTTCTTTTCTTGGCCTTCTATTCAATTCTAGAGAATCTAAGTTCAACATTTACAGTCCATAAAAATTATGAAGATTCAATGAAGTCAACATTATTGAAATTTTGCAGCTGTTGTTTGGTTTTTCAGGGTAAAATAAAAAGAACTATTTCGGCGCAAACGAAGTCGCAGGGGTTATCTAATCCCTAGAAAATTAAATATTTGGCAAATATATAGATGTCGTGGAGGACGTAAAGAAACTTCCTCTGAAAGTGGATAGAATTTAATTTTTAAGTGTCCGGAAGATTTATAGTTTAAAATTGGACGTGCTTATTATGAACTCGAAGTGTTTTATTGGTGTATATTAACTGTTGAACGAAAAACAAAACTGTGGAGGAAGTTCAAAGATACGTCCAGTCAGCAAGAAGAATACTGGACACAGCATAACTTACGAAAATCGACGCTTCATGTCGTCGTGTTTCTGTGGCACGAGTAATGAAGTTGGGTTTCACCACGAGCTTCTGCATGCTGAGGATCTTCCACAGTACCTGAATCCTATTAGTTGTTTCTTTTGACATGCAAATGTCGATCCTCCCTCCTCCTCCATCCCCCCCAACCATCAACTGGTAAAGCTCCGACACGGACTAACACACACTTACACGATAGGGGGGGGACCTGAGTTTAGAACAGCCGTGGCTGCTGCTGAAATTCTCTTACCTTCTGAATAGCTTCTGCGCGTACAGAGGTTAACAAGGAGGAGACAATTTTATTACAAAACTGTGCGGTTCCCCTCGGAATCGTGTTGCGTTCTGTCTGCCTTGGGGATGAATTTGCTTACTCGGTGGAGTAATCAGGCTCGTGATGTTATTAAAGGCAAGACTTCGTGGTATTCGACGTAGAATAGGAATTTTCATGGCTGACGTATCAACCTAGTAAGAAAATCAACTCTATTCTAAATAGACAGCAACGTGGTTTAAAAAAAACACATAACACAAATATTAAATAAATTTAAAAAACACCAAACGGCCAGCAATTTTTTATTTAATATTTTGTTGTTGTTGTGGTATTCAGTCCCAAGACTGGTCTACCATAATAACTTATCTTGCGCAAGCCTTTTCATTTATGCATTACTAGCACATTACACACACACCCAACCTGCTTAGCGTATCCCATCCTTGGCCTCCCTCTTCTGTTTTTCCCCACATAACTTGTTCTAATGCTACTTTTTACAAGAGCCTCACTTCTTAAAACGTGGCCTATTAATCTAACCTTTCTCTTGGTCCAAGTCCTCTGAATTTTTCTGTCTTCCCCTATTTCGCTTAGCACGTCCTCGTTAGTGATTCTATCCACCCATCTCATTCCTCCATTTCTAAGGCTTCTATTTTTTTCCTTTCATCAACTCCTATCGTCCATATAACACCGCACTCCATACCAACATTTTTAATTTTTTCCCTAACATATTTTTGTGTTACCTTCTTTGTCATTGGTATCCTATTCTAGTTATTATTCTGCCCACGTAGCAGTATTCCATACCTTCCCTCCTTCCAAATATACGTTCCAATCTAACGACCTCTGTTATTTCACTACACTCCATAATACACTCCAGTTCATGGCTTCCAAACCTTCTTCTGTCTTCCCTAATACTACAATATCTTCAACCATTATTAGGTTTTTTATTTCTTGTCCTTTCAGTATGATGCCTTTTCCGTGTTTAATTGTTAACTTTCTTCATCGCCTATTCTATATTTAAGTTAAAGAGCATGAGTGTCATACTGCATCCTTGTCTAACTCCTTTCCTAATTTCTGTTTTATTTCTTGGCCCTTTCTGCTGACTGAAGCGTGGCCTATTAATATATCCCTTCCTCCATATTGTTAGTTATTCCCAGATTCTGTTTATAACTTCCTCGTTAGTGATTCTATCCACCCATCTCATTCATCCTATAGCGCCACATTTCTAAGGCTTCTATTCTTTTTCTGTCTGCAACTCCTATCGTCCATATAACGCCGCACTCCATACCAACATTTTTTAAAATTTGTTCCTAACATTCACACGTAGGTATATTCCTCTTTTTTGTGTTACCTTCCTTGTCATTGCTATCCTATTCTAGTTATTATGCTGCTCACGTAGCAGTATTCCATAACTTCACTCCTTCCAAATATACGTTCCAATCTAACGACCTCTGTTATTTCACTACACCACCTTGGTTTACCCTCCGTTAATCCTCATGTTTTACTCTTCCTCCCATGGATCACGTTAATGCCACTTATTACGGTTTTACAAGCCCTAATACTTCAATATCATCAACCAACATTAGGTTTTTTATTTCTTGTCCTTTCAGTATGATTCCCTTTCCATATTTAATTGTTAACTTTCTTCATGGCCTATTCTATATTTAAGTTAAAGAGCATGAGATTCACACTGCATCCTCGTCTAACTCCTTTCTTGATTTCTGTTTTATTTCTTGGCCCTTACTGCTGACTAAAGCGTGGCCTATTAATCTATCCGTTCTCTTGTACAACGTCCTCCATATTGTTAGCTATTCCCCGATTCTGTTTAGAACTTCCTCGTTAGTGATTCTATCCGCCCATCTCATTCCTCCTATAGCACCACATTTCTAAGGCTTCTATTCTTTTCCTTTCCACAACTCCTATCGTCCTTGTTTCGCACCCGTATATCGCCACATTCTATACGAACATTTTTAGCAATTTTTTACTAATATTTACACTGATTTGGCCCGTAAGTAAATTTTTCGCTAAAGCCTATCCTACACTTTATGTCAACTATACTTCTACCATCCCTAGTTATTACGCTTCCGCAGTGGCAGAAATCCTTAACTCCATACAAAATACAAGATAGTAAATATGGGTTCTATTTTACAATTTTTTTATATATATATATATATATAATCTTTGTATATTTAATTATTGATTCCTATTACAGATACAAGCACTTTTACTGAACATTTATTTAAATCCCTTCAATTTTAATATATAAATAATAAGCTGAGTCGACTTTCCAAATGACAGGAGATTTTTCGGTTGTAAAAAAATTCATCTGTGTTGATTATTTAATTTTTTTTCTCCTTGTGAGACCCTCAAGAACGTGCCTTTTTAACGAACTCCGAAGGCCTCGTAAATGGAATTTCCTACGTATGTGGATCCCCCTCCTTCTCGTCGGGTCCCGAAATCCCCCACAGTGACATTACTCAGAGGCGAGATGGTCCCTTAAGGCGAGACACAGTCTAATAAGTGCATCTTAAATTATGGAAGGAAGGGGGAAGACTGTATCGTGTTTCAAAGAAGGGGATGAAAAATGCCAGAGAGTGTTTTATATGTATGAGACGGCCTTGACCTGACACTCTATTATAGCACCCCTAACACCCCCCTCCCCCTCCATTTTTTTTCGTTTCTAAAATAAAACAATTGTTCATATGACTTACAACGTTTTACAAATTTCTATGAAAATAAATATGTCCGTGAAATAATAAAATTTCCAATTATGTACCTTTTACTTTTAGTATCTAATAATTTTAACCTTAATATATTAATTTTTTAAGGATCTAATAACCTCCTTATTGTTTAAAAGAAACATCCCTATATATCTGATTCTATTTCGTCATTCAAATAGCTTAAATTATGAATGGCAGTCATTAATATAATATATGACTTGGACCGCCGAAGGAGTCATGGTTCCGCGCGTACAGCCTCAAGTTTTACCTGAAGAAGACTCAAATGAGATCAAAACGTTGTAATGTCTAATATTTTAATTTTAAAAAAACTGACAAAGCAGCCAATTTAATTCAACTATTATGTGTTTAATTGTCAGATAAACAATTTCGGCCGAAGGAATCATGGAGTGAGGTTCAGTGTACGGCTAAGTTTTTACCTGCAAGACCTCAAACTAGAGACGAAACGTTGTAATGTCTAATATTTAAAATAAAGAGACTACTTTAACTCATTTACTGCGTATTTAATTGTGAGATAAATGATTTAATGTAAATAAATACCAGGGCAACCCTATAAAAATGGAACAGCTAATTTTCATTAATATTTAGTTAATTACGACGTGTCGTCCATGCGTGAGGACTTCATCAGGAAACTAGACAAAATAAAATTAATATTAATTTTGAATAGATGAAGTCACGTTAAAATATAAAGAATAATTTCAATTAAATAAATATTATTTTTTTATTTTAAGCTTAATAATTTTTATTTCAATTATAATTAAAAATATAATTGTAAAAATATAAAGAATAATTTCAATTAAATAAAAATTATATTTAAATTTTCTATTTTAACCTTCATAATTTTTGTTTATGATAAAAAATATAATTTTAATCAGATAATGAAGTAAAATTATAAAATTTCTATTTAATTCAGTTCATGATGAAAATTAATTTCAATATTAACATTAAAATTATATATCATAAATTATAATTTGAAATATATTGGAAACAATTTAATGTAATTATCATAAATAGCATGAATAGTTTTCTTGTTTAATTAACGTAATATCTGGATCTGAAAAAAAAATCGTAACACTTTCCGTTGTCAATTAAACGCAGACATTTTTCGTCGTGCATAATTTTTTTTTTTTAGTTTAATTTTCAAAACGCCAGAGAAGTGTGAAACACGGGAATGTAGATATTAAATCTTCAACTGTGCAAGGTAAGAAAGAGTCTTGCTTAAATAATAAAACCTCTATTAAACCCGGAATGCGGAGAGAAGACGAGAATTTCACTAAGTCAAGGTGTGACATTAAATAAAAAAAAATATTCAAATAATGCATAATTATAAACAAGGGCTGAGTGTAAAAGCATAGTTTTATATTTGAGGTAATCTGAAGAATTTTTAAAGAAAGAGTTGGTAGGGATCTCGTTTCTGAAATTAAATACAAACTGCGGGGAATTTTTACTGTTCTTTTTAACGTTAAAATAGGCGAACAAGAACTTCAAGATTAATTATAAATCACGTAGTTAGGTAATTGTGACTTACGAATTGTGTTTTCTCGATTCTGTAATTACTTTATTTTATTCCTTTAAAATTAAACTGTACACCCTTTCCTATAACTTTTATAGCAAAAGAAATAAATATAAAGCTATAATAATAACTTCCCCTGTGAATTAATTGCACACAACCCTGTAGGTCGCAAATTTTTTATCCACCCCCTTCCCCTGTTTGACATTATTCATTTTTATATATTTTTGGTTATAAATGTTAAAGGACAAATATTTTTCTTCGGAAGTAAAACTTCAGTTAATTTTCCCTTTTCCGTGTCTGTATGCAGGGTTGTTCTGAAAATAAAATAAATAAATAAATTTTATTTGCGCTATTCCAATTTATAAAAATAATCGGGTTGTGTATCACATGTAAAAAAAATATTTATCGTCTCTCGTTTACCTGTGAATTTTTATATTTTGACCATCAGTTTATTTTGTTCTCTTTTTTGTAGTGGTAATTAAAAATTCGGTAGGAGTTATATTTTCCATTTTATTTACTGTTGTTAATTATCCTGGAATGTTTGATATGCTTCTAATTTCCAGTTCTTGTCGGTTGCTGTAATCCTTTAAACGTCGTCCCGCTGGGCGTACATGTTTTCCTTTTTCATGTCCAATTATGGTCCCAACAGGGTAGTCAATAATTACAATAGGAAAATATGTTCAGTAAAGTGGTATAATGCGTTCGATAATGTGAACTGGAACACACTAATTAAGTAATTTGAAGAGCACAGGAATAAAATATCAAGAAAGAAGGATTATGGATTATCGCTACAGAAGGCAGTTAAGAGTAATTAAATTTGAAGATCAAGAAAAGAAAGGAAAAATCAAGAAAGAAGTAAGACAAGGATGCAGCAGTCTGTCGCTCATTTTATACAGAACAGGAGACGATGAAGAAATGTTAAAACGGAATATGGAAAAGGAATCATACTTCAAGGACAATAGACAAAAGCCCAGCTCTTTGCCGATGATAATGTAGTATTAGAGGAGCAGAAGAGTTGGAAACCATAAAAGATGACATGAACGTGATCCTAGAGAAGGAGCTTAATATGAGGATTAATAGAGGGAAAACCAAAATAATGAAGTGTAGTATGGGAAACAGAGGAATAACAAACAGCTGTAAGATGGAGAAGAGATATTTTGAAGAAAGTTAATGAAATTTGCTACTTGAGAAGCGTAATAACTAGGGCTGGTAGAAGAATAGTAGACATAAAGAGTAGGATAGAACAGGCACGAAATTTCTGAATTTAATTACTGGTAATATAAGTGTGAATATTAGGAAATCGTTGCTAAAAATGTTCCTATGGAGCGTGACGCTATATGGGTGCGAAAACGTAGACGATAGGAGTTGCGGAAAGGAAAAGAATAGAAGCCCTTGAAATGTGGTGCTATAGGAGAACGAAATAGGTGGATGGAACCACTAAAGAGGAAGTTCTAAACAGAATAGGGTAAAAAAACGAACAATATGGAGGACTTTGAAGGGATAGATTTCAGAGATGTGGTGCTATAGGCGAATGATAAGGGCGTATAGAATCACAAAATAGCAAGTTCTAAAAAGGAATTCTGCTACTTCCGTAATAACTAGGTATGGTATGGTAGAAGTATAGATTTAGATTTATTGTTGTTTCCATTAATCCTCGATTGAGGAAATAGGATACGTCATACATTAAAAATTAAAAATTAACAAAATAAAGTACATAATTAAAGACAAATAAACTTAAAATAAATTAGTAAAAGAAAGTGTATATAGACAAAAGTCAATATAAACACAACAACACGGACACACACTGGGAAACACAAACAAGCACACACACACTGAGGAAGACGCAATGGACCAGGAAACTGTCCTTGCTCCAGCAGCAGCAGCTATATACATGAAACAAACAAACAAAAGAGCAGAAAAAACTGAATAGAAATTTTAAAGATATGTGATGTGCTATTTTATAAGGTAACTCATTCAATACTTGGTAGACATAAAGAGTAGGATAACACAGGCAAGGAAGGCTTTCGCGAAAAAAAAGGGATTTACTTTACTTACGTTCGTATGGAGCGTGGCGTTACATGGGTACGAAACGTGGACGATAGGAAGCCTTTGAAATGTGGTGCTATAGGCGAATGAAATTGGTGGATAGAATCACAAACGAGGAAGAATGGGGGAAAATCGAACAATATGGAGGACGTTGACCAAGAGAAGGGATAGATTAATAGGCCATCGTTTTAAGACACGAGGGTCTTGTAAAATTAGCATTAGAGGGAAGTGTGTGTGTGTGGGGTAAGAATAGAAGAGGATGGCAGAGGATTGAGAACGCTAAGCAGATTACGGAGGATGCGGTAGTTATGGGGAAATGAAAAGGCTTGCGCAAGGTAGTTTAGCTTGGAGGGTTTCATCAGACTAGTCTTGGGACTGAATACCACATATACATATATTTATTTATTTATTCTGTCCATTTTTTTGTAGTTGATTATGATATTAAAATATGGTCGAAAAGTCTTTTAATCGATTAAGGAAAATTTAATAATCTTTTCGAAACTGATATTATTAGGACTCATATTATATATCTTATAGAGAATCATTATTAAACTTATTCTCTTTGGCAAAAAAATTACTCCACACAAAAAAGGAAAATCACGGCGCAGGAAACTAAAAGGCAGCGTTTGCACATCTGATTGATTGATTTTCCTCAACGAAATACGAATAAATAGAGTGAGAGGGTGAGAAGCGCGTGAATTAGTTAGTGTGTTTGTGAGCGATTGTATGTGTGTGCGTGTGTGTATGTGTATGTGTTTTTGAGCACCTGCATCAGCAATAAAGATTAATCGTCCGGAGCTGAAAACGCTTTGTTGGTAGGTGTGGCAGCGACTCTGATATTGGACAAAGCATCTCTCTCTCTCTCTCTCTCCCTCTCCCACTTTTTCCCTCTCTCTTTTTTTTATTAAAAAAAATATAACAATAAAAAAAGAGCTCAACACAACGCAACGTGACGCTTTGCGACCACCACAATCAACCATTTCCCTACGCCCCCCCGCCCCCGGTCAACCCTTAACCATCCAACCCCCTAGATTCTCTCTTCACCCTCCCTGACCCTCCCCCACCCCTGAAACCCCGCACACCTCTTTTGTCCGGCTAATGACCGTTTTCTGTCAGCGCTGATCTGTTTCACATGTCCATCAATTAGTGAACAGCCAAAAAAAAAATCCTTTTTTTGTCAATTTCAACCCTTCCCCCACCCCCATCATCCCTCCCTCCCCTCCCTCCCCTCCCTCCCGTACCCAAAAAAAAATATTCTGAAATTGTGAATAAAAATGCATGGCCCAGAGACACACACTAATGTGTATAGTGCGAAACACAATGGCGCTCTAAAGGTGACCGTGAGGCACAACTTGGCTGTCGTCCCGTTTGGTCAATTTAATAATTCAGTGTGTGTGTGGGGGGGAAAAGGGGTGGGGGAGGGATTGTGATAATCTGTAGGCTGCGGGTGTGAGGTACGCTTTTAAGCGACGCATTTGTTACCCCGCCTCGTCCCGACGGTGAAATATTGACAGTTGACAGACAGGTAACCCCCTCGCAGTGTCACACAGGGGGAGAGAGAGAAAAAAAAAGTACCACTGCCCACGGGTAAAAGGTCCATTTTCTAGAGGAGGTAAAAATAGAGGGAGGAGGTGGGTGGGCGGTAAATTTGTAAAGTTTAAAGAGTGTATTAAACGTTAAACTTTGATTGATGACAATATTACAGCAGCAGTTAGAAACGTTAATGCATTGAAGAATTATATATATATAATATATATATATATATATATATATATATACATCATCCAAAATACGGCCAATTTTGCTACGGAAAACTGTGCAGAAAATTTTTGCTCACGTTAAATAAATCCCTATCAGAAACCAAATAATTCCAAGTAATTACTAATAAAAAATTATTAATTATAATTGTAATTAAACGCAGATATTTTTCGTCGTGCATAATTAAAAATATAATTGTAAAAATATAAAGAATAATTTCAATTAAATAAATATTATATTTAAATTTTCTATTTTTACCTTAATAATTTTTGTTTATGATGAAAAATATAATTGTAATCAGTTAATGATGTAACATTAAAAAATTCTATATTCAGTCATTGAAAATTTATTTCAATTTTAAAATATATATATATATATTGGAAACAATTTAATGTAATTATCATAAATAGCATGAATAGTTTTCTTGCTTAATTAACGTAATATCTGGAAAAAAATCGTAACACTTTTCGTTGTCAATTAAACGCAGATATTTTTCGTCGTGCATAATTTTTTTTTAGTTTAATTTTCAAAACGCTTTGTACCATATTTTTCTTATTAATTTGCATAGTGTTCAACCTCCCAAATGTTGCCTGATGCAGTCACAAAAAATTGAGACGAAACGTCATATTAAATTTTTTATAATAATTTTTCTGGCATTTTAAGCCAGTATTATTTATTGATTCTTAAATATTTTTTTATAATTATTTCTAAGGAATACTGATGGTATAAAAATATTATGTTAAATTAAAATTATAATATAAATTAGATTAATACGATTTATTCAAACGTTGACATGTCTGACTAAAAATTTTGATTCCCACTTGATAATTAAAAGAGAAAATTTTTTTCAATATATTACAGTAGGTAATTTTAATATATTTAATTTTGATTGAGGGTTTCACTAGTTACAATTTTTCTATTTGTAATTTATTACAAGTTTTCCCGTTGATTGCGAATGTTGCCGGTGTTACGAGGGCTGCAGGATTACCGTGACTGGCCTGAGGGGCTTTAATAAGCGCCGACGAGGCACCAGGAGAGGGTGGAAAGCACTTCAGGGGTTCAACCCTGATCTAATAACTACTCATACAGCAGGGGTCGAGGTGCATCCCGCATCTCTCAGCTTCTCTCCGCCCTTTCATATTATTTTTTTTTCCACGAGAAAGTTTGTGCCCGCAATGTCCGGGGATGCTACACTCCCCCCTTACTTCAAAACTACCCTTGTAGTCCTCCGTACTTTACGCCAAAACATCTCCCTAACTCACCTTCAAAGTCTCAATCCCTGGTCACAATTTCGCGTCTGTCTCTCCCTCTCTCTCTTTCTCTCGCCCAAACTCGCTCTGTCCGCATCTCTCTTTCTATATGAACAGCCAACATTAAAAATGTCTCCATGAAGCCTCCCTCCCTCTCTCCCCTACCTTTAATTCACCCTCGAGTGACCGCCACCGTTTCCGTCTTTTGCCTTGAAAATTTTATGAAGTCGTTCTGTATTAATGTAAGCTTCCTACCTCGTTGGGACGAACTTCATAATTCCACGTTTAACAAAAAAAGTTTTTTTATATGAGATGCTGGATGTCAGTGAAGTTGTTTGGCTCGGCTTTATTTAACAGTCCACCTGTTCCCTGGAGATGGAAAAACTAATATTAAAATACGTACCAATTATTATAGTATTGAAGATCTTTCTGATTGATATGTTTAAATTTCGTAATTGTAATTGTCTTTCTAATTTAGATTATTATATGCCACTAAAATCGTGTAACATTTTAAGGGTTCCTGCGCGCTAATACAAACAAATCCATTACTTAAAGGGGATGATTTTTAAAAATCAGGTTTAATTACCACGCGCAGCATATTTTACTTCACTTGACGAACTTGTTTTTATCTTCATTCCGGTCATGGTGCAGATCAATAAGTGACCGGAACTTCCTTCTTCCTTCAGGTTGAATTTTAAATTTTCCCTTTGCCGGAGGAAAGTGGGATGAACCTGTTACTGCCGGTGTTTTTAGAAAAAACCTAGTTTTTCCTCCTACTTCCCTCTGGCCTTCCTTGTCGTCACTACCTTCTCACTAAAAAGCAGCAATTCACAACTCACTTTCAACTCTTGTTGCAGTCTCCAGCTTCCTCCTCCCTTTCAACATTCGTTCCAGCTTTCTCCTCCCTGTCCACGTCCTGATAATTTCTCCAACCCTTCCACCTCGCCTTCTCAACGTCTCGAATAACTCTCCTACTCTGCCTCCTCGCTTTCTCAACGTCTTGCACCACTCTGCATATTTTTCGTCTTCTCGCCTCCCAGCTAAGCTCGTATATATCTTCTCCAAGGGAAACCTGTATTACAAATGGTGTTTGTTCCGCCAATATTCATCGGTCCAGCCCGGGAAATTTTCCATGACAAAGAGAATAGTGTCTTTCCGAAATTTTAAAGGGTGAATGTTCCTTCAGGAAAACAAGTTAAATATTATAAACGCGCATACAGACATGTCTCCCGTGTTGCAGCCTGGCGCCGGGAAAGTAAACTTTTACCAGCTTGTCACCAGATATAATGCCCTTGCTGAATTTTTATATCGTTTTAAATTCTGAAAGTTTGAAAAAAAATAATACGGGGTCCTACTGCGCTACAATATGTTATGGAGTCCTGGTGTCAAGCCAACGACGGGCAGAAAACACTTGATAGTCGGTGCAATATGCATTTTTTTCCTTTCAATTGTAAATCAATTTCGTTCACTTAGCATTTACAAACACCGACTCAATCAATCGATCTAAGGAAAAATGCTTTAGGGGTCTCAGGAAAATTGCAATTACATTGCGCGTGACAACGGTTTGACCCCATTCACGTCGCTGTCTATTTCATCATTAATGTATAAACCCGTCCCCTTTCCCCTCCGCCCCCCTTATTAAGAAGGGGAGTGAATGAAGCATGAAGGGTGGGAAGGGTAATGTTTGAACAGACTGTAAAAGCTATTCATTATATTACGAAGCGGATAGCAACAAAAAAAAGGAAGGACAACGAACGTAGGAAGGACGGAAAACACTTTACGGGAGCCGGTCATGTGACAGCGATTTGTCGCCCAAGTACCTGCCCATAATTACGATAACTACGAGTCAGGGCTTCGGGGAAGATAAATAAAGCCATTTGTAACGTAGGCACGCAAAGGACATAAAATAATATTACGGGGGCAATATTCACCACACACATATAAAACAGGAAGGAAAAGGGGGCGAGGGGAGAAAATATATTGAAATTGATCCCGAGTATCGACTCGGCATGACAACAAACAACAGTTTCAGAAGTGAGGAAAAAAATTCCAAACTCAGTTTCAGTAATTTAGGAAAACAAACACTCAACAGACGGAACTTAAAAGCACGGACGTTTCACTTAACTTCAAGCATTTTCAGAATGAATCACTATACGCTTAATTTTACCATCAAATTTTAATATTTCCTGATTAATCTGACAAATGTCTTCAGTATTTTTTTTAATGTTGGTAACGACAGGTCTCATAATATGTTATTCACGTTAACACATTCCTCGCCATATTTAGGGGTTTTTCAATAAGGGTGGTTCGATATTGAAATAAAATAAAACAAGCTGCCTGTGAGGTGTTGAAAAATGCTTTTTATTTTAGGAAGGGGATACATGGACCTTTCAAAGAAAAGAAAAATAATTTCCTTAATACGTCACACACAGCTCTGTTTTATTTCAGTTAAATATCGACCGGCCCTTATTGAAAACCCCTTTAAAATTTCCCACTTATTGATTCCTGCTCACATTTTTACTTAAAAATTTTATTTTTCACCACTTGGGTACCCGGCGCTTATGTGTAGTTGACGTTTGAGTTAGGTTATGATATATTTTTCTTTCTCGCGAACGTCGTCGTCGCCGCCGCTGCCGCCACCGCGGCACGCATACTCGCAGGATACTCTATGAGGCATTAGGGTTGGACTAATAGAAATAGCGTCACGGGAATTACCGTAAAAAGTAATTGGCCTCGAAAAGTTATTTATACGACCAAAATTTCTACCGATTTTTCATATTTTAAATATTTCCGTCCCACTCCATTTCAGCCACTATGGGTTGGCAGCCGTGTCCCACCCCAAAAGTTCTGATTTTTCGGATCGCAAAGAACATGTGTACAAAATTTGGTTGTAAGTGCTCCACGACTTAAGATTTGTATGCGGAATATACGTACAGACTGACAAAAAATACACGCACGTACGAAATTTGAGCTCTTTTTACGCATAAACGACGGATTTCATTTATAAGAATAAGGTAGTTGATCTATATAGTAAATGATTAGAGTTTTATTATTTTAATTATTTAATAAAATACTTGCGCTTTAGGATAAAATTAAATAATTTTATTTATAAAAAATCATCACTTAAAAGCGGTCCTGCGCGCTATTACAAATAAATAAATAAATTCAAGGAGACGATTTTTAAATATTAGGGTTAATTACGAATTGGGATAACCACGTGCAGCGGAGATTTCGTTCACTTGACGAACCTGTTTTATCTTCTTTTCGAGTCTTGATGCAGGTTACTAGGTGATCTTCTAAACTTCCTTCTTCTTTCCGGATTAATTTTAGATTTTACCCCCGTCGGTGGAAAGTGAGATGAACCTAGTACTGCCGTTGATTTCTCCTTCTTCCCTCTGGCCTTTCTTGTTCTCAACACATTCTCTCTGAAGAGCAACAATTCACACCTCACTTTTAAACTCCTGTTACACACTCCAGCAGCTTCCATCTCCATTTCTCGTACTGATCAACTCTCCTCCCTTCCATCTCACCTTCTCAACGTCTTGAACCACTCTCTATCTCTACCACCCCGCCCTCTCAACGTCTAAAACCATTCTCCTACCCTACTTCCTCACCTTCTCAACGTCTTGCATTACTTTGTGTATTTTTAGGCTTCTCGCCTCCCTGCTCAACTCGTATATTGGGTCGTTCAGTAAATTTTCTTTTCTTTAAAATTTCACTGCATACCCCTTTTACTACAGCAATAAATATTTATAATAATTTCTTCTGTGATTATTAACTGCATTTATTACGAGAAACTTTTCCCCTCCCCTAGCTACATAAACGAATTTTTTCCCCACCGCCCTCAATAATGAATAACATATTTTAATTACGTAAAATACTGACGCCCTTGCTTGTTCTGTGTGTATACCACACACAATATACACATTTATATTAAGAATTAATAATGATGTGTAACATTGTCTGCGTTTGCATATTACATTGGATTTAATAAACACTCGTACTCATACATACATAGATTCCACCATTTCTATTATATCAAAATATTTCATCACGGTAAATATAATGCGACAAAGACTGACAGAGTTCCATTTAATGGCAAAACCAGATTTAGTCTGCAGGATTGCCACGTTTCCAGTACGTGAAATCCTACGTTGCAGTGACGGTGACGCTATTCAAACGTTTTGGTATCGTTAGAAAATATATTCTTGTATAGATATTATCCTTTTAGATAATCAGATGTATTTATTATTATTATTACTATTATTTAAGGCTGCCACACGTAACAAATTGCACTGAAAAATATTTTTCCTAGTTAGAAAATTAACGTTGTGACTTAAGAAAATTCAGTTCTGTTAGTTTCATTATTTATTAATAACAAACGTCATTGAATTTTCGGTCCCGGACGTATCTGGAGAAACATGAAACTTTCTTGTTATTTGTTTATTTAAGTAACTGAGGATGTTCCCAAATAATTGGGGAGAGGGGGGGGCGAAACGTTTTCAAATAAAATTGTTTCATTACTGACTTTCGCCAATTCTTTACGTTTTAATTATGAGTATCGTTTCTTCCAATTTTAAAAATGTTGTCATACAATTAGAATGGAATTACCAAATTTACTTATTATTTGATATTCATTTCCCTTTTTATTAAAAATTTACAACCTCCTTTCGTCCTGGTGCTTGAAACGAAAAATGTAAGATCTCAAAGATAGGAATTTTAATTCTATTCTGATAGCCTTTTAGTAATTAAAAAATAGATAAATGTGGTTTCTTTGCTGGTTTTAATTTCCATTAATTAAAGTTTAAATAAGGCTGAAAACAGACCAAAAAAAATAGTGAACTCTTCAACCTGAAGAAGGTCCAGACCAGGACCGAAACATGTAGTTGTACTTAAATTTAAGTTTTTTTTAAGTTACACTAATTTTTGTCTGTTTTTGGCCTTATTTAAACTTACAGACCTTAATAACTATTTTATAATATCCATTAATATTTATCACTAAATTAATAAAATATTTAATCACTTTCAGACTTTATTCATATAAAAATTTCCGAAAATGAAGAAACAAACGTTTCGGTAATTATTTGCACCTTCTTCACATACATTGCTCCTAATAATTTTTATATAAAGCTGTTTTCTTGTTAACACGACGTTTATGAATATTTATATACGGTATGACAAACCTGAAAAAGAACAAATAAGTACCGAATCGTGGTTTTTTCATTTTCGAAATTGTTTTAAAAATAATATTTGAATGAGGGAAAATAATTTATTCATGTAAGTGATAAATGTTAACTGAAATTAAAACGAACAAAGCAAGCACATTTATCTGTTTTTTAATTACTAAAAGGCTATCAGAACAGAAGTACATAAATCAGACATAAAAATACAAACTTTTATGGCTTTAATACATTAAATTTTCAGAGTTTTCTCTTCTCATTTTCCGTAATTCCTGATTAGTTTCTTCAATCCTGATCATATTAGGAAAATTTTTACTTAATATCAGGAAGTTATTTTTGTGTTCGGTCAGGTAGGAGGTGGACCTGTGTCACTACTTCCCTCCCCCGCCCCCTCAAGACAGCTGCTTTTCGTCTTCATTAACATTTGCAAATGGCTGGTATTCCCTTCCTATTGCTAAAAGCTTTCCATAATAAATCCATATTAAAGCATCGTCTCTTTTCTGGCCTCAGCAGCTCCGAAAGCCACTTCAACATGCAATATTCACTCTCCTTCTCTCTTTCTCTCTGTCTCTCCGTCTCTTTCTCCCTCTACCCTTCTTACCCTCCTTCTCTCTCCATCTCTCTCTATCCCCCTCTTTCTCCCTGTCCCGTCACTTATCACGACCCCTTTTAGATCTGGAAGGGACACACTTAGCCTGATCCTTCCCTTTGTTGACGTCATCTCACCCAAAAATTGTGCAGTGACGTAAATAAAATAATACCTTTACTGACACTAACATGGAATTGCTTTAGAAACATTTGTACTCGAGTTTCATTTCTGCGTTAATTTTGAAGACATTCCCATAAAGTGGTTATATTCTAAAAATGTCAAGAATAAGTATAAGGCATTCCCAATGGACAAAGTGTAGAAAATCTTGATGGATAAATCTATTGAAATAATTGAGTAGAACCTAAAAAATAACATTATTTTAAGGGAATTTTGGTCCCATTAATTACTAAAAACCCTCAATTTCAAATCTAGAGGGATAATTATTACTGAAAAAATTATCATTTGATTGTTACAGAGTCTAAAATTTGATATAGAGTACTTGGGCCTCTCTATTTCACACTATTCCTATATTAGGGCCATTTTTCATTAATGTTTTTTTTTCAAAAATTTATAGGGAACGATGGATTTAAATCAGTATTAGAATTTTTCCCTTTTACTCATCGAAAGGTTTCTTTATTACTACGTCTTGTCATTGAGGAATTCATTATTCATTTCCACATAACTACCGCACCCCACAATCTCCCTAATTTTCTCGGTGTATTCCATCCTTTTCCTCCCTCTACTACTCACTTCACTCTAAAGCTACTCTTCATGTTCAAACTCTGAAAATTTAATATATTTAAGCCACAAAAGTATGTATTTTTTGGTCTGATTTATGAACTTCTATTCTGATAGCCTTTTAGTAATTAAAAAACATGTTCGTGGCCTATTAATCTATACCTTCAAAGTCCTCCTTAGATTATGCAGGACAACTATGCCAATGAGCCGTAATTAAAATTAAACAGCAAGGAAATAAAGCAGAAATCAAGAAACGAGTAAGAAAATTCAGTCTGTCGCCCATGCTGTTTAAGTAGAACAGGCGATGAATAAAGATAAAACAGAATCAGAATACAAGGAAAATTATTTTAAAAAAACCAACGTTTGCTGATAATATTGTGGCATCAGGAGAGTCAGCATTAGACTTGGAAAAACATGATAAACGACACGAACGTGATCCTGAAAGGAAGAGTACAACCAGAGGACTATTAAAGAGGGAATACTGAGATGATTAACTGTAGTATGGGAAATAGTGGAATAACAAAAGTTGTTAGAATGAGAAGGGATATTTTGAAGTAAGTTAAATGATTCTGCTACATGGGAAGCGTAATCATTAGAGTAGGATAACACAGGCAAGGCAAAAATTTACTTACGACTAATATATGAGTATTAGTTAAATGGTTGCTAAAAATATTCGTATGGAGTGTGTCGTTACATGGGTGTGAAACGTGGATGATAGGAGTTGCTACAGAAGAATGAGATGGTTGGATAGTTGTAAGCAGAATAGGGGAAGAGAGAACAATAAGGAAGACTTTGTCCAAGAGAAGGGATAGGTTAATAGAGCACGTATTGAGACATCAAGGTATCGTAAGAGTAGCTTTAGAGTGAAGTGAGTAGTAGAGGGAGGAAAGGGATGGAATACACTGTGAAAATTAGGGAGATTGTGGGGTGCGGTAGTTATGTGGAAATGAATAATAAATTCCTCAATGACAAGACGTAGTAATAAAGAAACCTTTCGATGAGTAAAAGGGAAAAATTTCTAATACTGATTTAAATCCATCATTCCCTATAAATTTTTAAAAACATTAATGAAAAATGGTCCTAAATAGGAATAGTGTGAAATAGAGAGGCCCAAATATTCTATATCAAATTTTAGACTCTGTAACAATCAAATGATAATTTTTTCAGTAATAATTATCCCTCTAGATATGAAAATGAGGCGGCTTTTTAGTAATTAATGGGACCAAAATTCCCTTAAAATAATGTTATTTTTTTGTAAAATTAGCATTAGAGGGAACTGAACAGAAGAGAGAAAGACATCAAGATTAGAAAATACTGGTTAGCTAGGTAGAAATGAAAAGGCTTGCGTAGGATAGGTTAGCGTGGAGGGTTGAAACAGACCAGTTTTAAGTACTCAATACCAACTGCGAGTAATCTGAACTCCAAAACAGTTTTGCTTGTTTAATTTAACGTTACGAGTGAAATTCAATGACGTAGTTTAAGGTCAAGTGAGGTATAAATTAAATCGGTGAATGCTGGAAAACAAAAAAAAAAGAAGAAGAAGAAGGAGAGTGGATTATTGGAAAGAATATATCTTCTCCAGATTCAATTATCTCGGCTATCTGCGTTAGAGAGAAAAGGGAAGGGGAAGTTAGCTGTCGATCGTTCAGATACGTTCGTTGTTCTTTAAAATTCCATTCTCGAACCCGAGGGTCAGACAAATAGAAAAAAAAAACCCTACAGTTTATTCGGAAAAATCGTAGCTGATTTTCTGAAGCGGCCCAGCGGCGATACGTTTGAAACTTGCTTCATTATTTTAACCCTCACTCTCCTCTCATCCATTAAATGGTTTATTTTCTTTGAGTTTGGTAATCTGTTTAATTATGTCCACGAAAAAAAAATTATTAAAAAATTAATAAACAATTGCAGACTGATCGTAGTCAATAAATTTATCTCCGCGAAGATATTTATTTAAATTAAAAAATCAGTAATAAATAAGATGAAAAGCTAATAAGATAAGGCGGTAAAAATAAATGCACCTGTGAAAGTCCGTAATCTAAGTGGTAAAGTTGAATATTATCCTTCGAATAAACCTGTAGAGAGCCAGAGTGTTCTTCTTGTGTGGAGTCACTGCAGCAACCGGTCTGCCGCTTTGCTTTCAGTCAGTCAACGAATCTATTTGCCGAACAGTGATGACATGACATATACTGTTAAATCACCATATACACATCTTTGAGGCTTTCCGAAACTAAGAATTCATTCGCACAGTATTCTGCTGTCCGATGTCAGTCGTTCTGTAATGTGAGTGCGCAGTGCTAACAACTGTTCACACGTAGAAAGTTGTTACTGCATTGGAATTGAGAAGAACGTTTCAGATATTTCGCGAAAAAAAAACTTTACATAAAAAATTAGCGTTTCGCAGACATATGACGACGCCATAATCAATACGAACATTTTTAGTAAAGACACAATAGTCCCAATTAATGACCTTACAAATATCCCTTCCCAATCCCAATCCCAGGAAGACTGTGTACCTGATGACGATGGCGGAGCTTGCCGTCGAAACGTTGTGTGTACAAACTTTTTTACCCGGGTGTTGAAATTCCGAGAATTATATTTGAATAGAGGAACGTGTTTGAATTTGTTAAAAATTTATTAATCGGTGGTACAACATGGCTACCAGGGTTAAGAGCCTGGAAAGGATTCAACTTATTTGCTTAGCACATAAGGGCGTGTGAACGAGTCCAGCAACAAGTTCGAGGGTGAAACTCAGACACGCACGGGAGGAACGATTTTATGCATCCAAGAGGGGTGGGGAAAAAAACACAGAGGGAAGAAGTTTTGTTTACGCACCCCCTTCCTGCAATGTTAGGGTCATAAATCATAAATCGGTATTGCCTCTCCCTCCCTTCCCCCTGCTTATCAATATTTGAAGAAGGTGACTGAGGCCCAGGGCCGAGGCAATTAGATTAGCCTCAGCTGGGAATTGCTTTTGCAAGTGGCGGCGGCTGAGTCAGGTGAACTACTGCCCACCACCACCCTGTAAAATATGACACCAGGAGAGTGGGAGAGAGAGAGAGACTCACACACATTTACCCAGGGAGAGAGAAGGAAGGGTGCATTACAAACTACAGGAACCAACCTCTGATTTACAATTCTCGCCCTGGGGGTGGTGTAGAGGGGGGATGCTGAGAGGGAAATATATATCTATATGGTCCGTATGGCCGAAGAGAAAGAGTGTAGGGTGGGATCAGAAAACATAATGTCGTCCCGAGCTCAAGTCTGGAGGTTTGCGTTACCAAAATAAATTATGAAGCTGGGTGGTGGCGGTGGCGCTGCTGCTGCTGCTGGAGCGTGTGATATCCGTTTGAAATACGTCCCGGACTTACAAGGTGATTGCGGATTGCGACATACCATAAATAACTGAAGAGAAGAGGAAAAGAGGGGAGTGGGGAAAAAGAAAAAAAAAACGAGAGAGCGAGTGTCCGGAAAAAAAAAGGCCAGAGAAAACCATTGTTTAACGGAGAATATTTGTCACCTTTAACTCTTTCAAGAAACTGTCCACACTGCATCTGACCCATTTAAATTTTAGCAACCACTTTATATAATTTCCTCAAGGTACTTATTACAAAATTTCTGTTAAAAGACTGACTTTTACTTGTACATGAGTTTGATTATTATTATAATTTTAATATACGTAGACGTTCAATTTTGAAATTTATTAATTTATTTTCAGTGTCAAAATAAAGCAGTTTTATGGTCGGAAATTTTTACTTACCATAAAATAGTTTTATAAAAAAAATACCGTTTTAAAATTAATTAATTATACTAACGGTATTTAATACAGAATTCCCCTATGTCAATCAGTCACATTAACAGCCAAAACTATGATTCAATTTTGATTTCAAATTTATTCAGCAGGAGATTTCAGCACTTAAAAATTATATATATACAATTAAATTAGGGTATTTACAATATTTTTAACATTTAATCATTGAAAAAAAAAACAAATTTTGTTTTATCTTGTTATAATTTTAAAGAAATTCCATAAAAAAATGTTTCAAAAAAAAATTATATTTAAATTTTGTAGACGACTGTGGCAAAGCCGAAAGCTCTTGCCGAATAAATTTGAAATCAAAATTAAATTATAGTTTTGGTTATTAATGTGACTGATTAACCCAAGGAAAAATAATCATCACATTAACTTTATTTTTTAAAAAAAATTCACGCCATGTGATAAAATTAATCAAAAAAATAGGGTTTAAAATTGTATTATACAAATAAAAATCACGTGTAAATTATGTAAGATCTCCCCCTTCGTTTTTTTTGGATCATTCTAAAAAACTTAATTACAACTCTGAAATATTTTATAACATTTCCGTACCCTCTCATACAGATCGCCTTCAGTTACATTTAATTCTTGTAATATTACGTTTGTAGTACACCTGAGGAAGTCTCAAAAAGGAGACGAAACGACGTGATAGAATAATTTTGCCAATGGGCCAATGTGTTGATAATTAATTTATTGTGACTTAAGATCCATTTATAGTGCTTTATTATTTTTTAACTTTCACTTAATAATATTTACAACATTAATTTTTTTCATGTAATTTTTTTCCGTAATTTACTTTCCATAATGACATAATTTATCTGATTTTAAATAAATGGTACAGCCCTTCGTATGTGCCGCGGCACTCATATTGTAACTATTTTTATCGATTTAAAAATTTACCTTGAAGGAGTTTACAAATATGGATGAAACGTTGTATTTTCACTAACTGTTAATTAAATTTGTTTTCAGACGTATTTGGCCGTATTTTTTATTTTTTTTACTGATTGATTTTCTTTTAGTTTTGTCATTTTAAAAAATTTCCTTGAAGAAGGTGACAAAAAAGCTGCATGAAACGTCCTATTTTTATTAACTAAATGTTAATTTAATTCAGTTTCGGAAATATTTCGCTGTTTATTTTTTGTCCCTATGACAGAGAATAAATTTTTTATTACTTTTGTCGTTTTAATAATTAATCTGAAGAATTCGACAAAAGTGGATGAAGCGTTGTATTTTAATAACTAAATGTTGATTAAGAATTGTTTTCCGACGTATTTGAGCGTATTTTTATTTATGTAACATTTATTCTTAGAATATCGATTTAAATTTTTTTCAAATATTAATCATTTTAAAATGTTAGTTAAATATATATATTTTTATACTTAAATGAACGAATGTGAGAAATTATTAATTTAAGCAAGAAAGTTTCTTCAATGACGTGGACAATAATGGATAACTTGTATTTTTAACTGATAAAGAAAGAGATTCGAACAAGGAAAATATTTCTTTATAAATTAACTATTCAAATGTGTATAATGATGCTCATCAGTTTACTTTTAATCATTGATCTTACGTTTTCGGAGCCTACAAGTTGGTTCAGTGGGGTGAAGACGTCATAGTTAGTACGACTGCAGCAGCCAATTCACCTAGCGTAAAATTTTCCTCTAAGCCGCAGTTGCATAGAGAATTTAGTACTTGTTTTTCCACTCCTATGGACAAAGAGAAATAAGATCGGCGCTGCGGGAGTTTTTTCGCAGACGCTTCAGCCCAGACTGACTGCGGGGCTTACCTGATCATGTCGGGGATGCCTCGCACTCTCTCTGGGTACTTTTTATCAAAGTTCTCATATACCGAGACACCTTCACCTATTTTAGGAGGTATATGTACCGGGGTCAAAGACTTTGGGCATATGGCAAGAGCTGTCCGCTGATCCCATTGGATCAGCCGGCCAAATGCCTCCTGAAACTGGTGGAGACACGGAGAAGGGAATGCTGCGTCCCCACAGCAGACTCGTCTCCCGTCACTCATAGGGAAGGGCGTGAGAATAGTACCCAATGCGCGACCTACCTGATGCAGGTTTTCTAGGGTTTTCCCTGCATCTCTTTAGGTGAAACACCGGGTAGGATCCTTAAACCATAGCCCGGGGGCCCTAGTTAACGCTTGGCTACCTTGCTCTACCTTCCGCATTCCCCCTTTTCAATTCCCTTCCTATGCTATTAAAGGGGAGTTTGCCTGTTTCAGGATCACCCTCATGTAGCCTGTTAACCAAAGAAAAAAAACAAAGAGAAATGATGGCATTTGGTTCCTTTTTATGTCATCACAATTAACAGTTTTCAAGTTCCTGTAAAAAAAACACTTTTCTTTGTTTCAAAGCTTATTTTAATTTCACGATTATAATTTAAAATAAGGATGAGAATGAAACAACTTTTAAAAAAGGGGTGGAAAGTTACTGACGGAGTGCATTTAAGTAAGGACGTTTAAGGAACTATCCTCCGTAAAAAGAAAGGATTCATTATTGCCTCATCAACGCGGCAGCGGCTTTTTTTTTTCCTTTCTGAAGTCGACTGCAATATGACTGAGACACTTGTTCGAGCGTTCAAGGGAACAAGGTAAACATTTTCCTTCGAGGCCGTGCAGTTCAAAGAGAGATTGAAAGCCCAGCTGGCCCCTTAATCCCTTTGTGCTGTTAAGTTCGTAGCCTCCCCCTTCGTCTCTCTCCCTTTCTCTTTCTCTCCCTCTCTAACTCATTTTTTTCTCCTCCCCCTGCAACTCTCTAAAATCCCGCTGTGGAAGCAAAGCTTTCATTATCCGTGGCGGCTCCTTTGGTGGTTCTGTCCTATGACAAGGGTTGACGAAGTTGTCCGTAGTTAAAGCCGACTACTTTCGTTGTGAGGGGGGGAGGAGAGGGGGGGGAGGGGGCGAGGTTCGTTGTTCCACCCACGCAACTTACACTCCACGGCGTCTCCAATCAATCTCCTCATATCTATACGTGTTGTTGTGGTATTCAGTCCTAAGACTGGTCCGTGCTAAACTATCTTGCAAAAAGCTTTTCCATTTTCACATAATTACCACATCCTCCCTAATCTTCTTAGCGTATTCCATCCCAGGCATTTCTCTTCTGATCACTTCCCTCGAATGATAATTTTAACAAGACCCTCATGTCTGAAAACGTAGACTATTAATCTATAGCATTTGCTATTCAAAGCTTATACGGGGGGCAAAAATCATGGATTGGGGAATTAGCTACAAAATGCAAAAGCCCAGTTATTTAGGTAGATGGGAGGATCACCACCAATTCAAAGTGAAATATAGAAAACAAAAAAAACAGATGTTGGCACAAATTCTCATTCCTAATTAGGACTATCAACGACTGGAAAAATTTGATACCTGTGGCAGGAGGAGTGTTTGGAGGAAGGAAATCCTCTTCAAGAAAATAAATTTAGGTCAAATCTGAAAAAAGCGTGTGAAGTGAAGTGGATATTTTTTTTAATATAAATGTGTTTCCGAATATAAAAAACTAAAGTGAAGTGAAGTGAAGTGTTTCTCTTTTCTCTTTCAGGGCATCCACAGAACATGTTTATCTTTCTTTAGTTTATAATTATGTATATTTAATTATGTATCTGCCACCACAGGGGTCTTGCGCCCAATTGTAGATTATTAGCAAATACAATACAATATTCCCTTCTCTTGGTCAACGTTCTCCATATTGCTCGCTCTTACCTTATTCTGCCTAGAACGTTCTGGTTAATTATCCTATTATCTTATAGCACCACAACTCGAAAAATTATATTCTGTTTCCTTTCTGCAACTCCTATCAACCAGGGTATTTAATCCGGCGTAGAATTTGGATTCTTGTTTCGAAGGGCTTTTATTTTAATCCATTAACTTCGAAATCTCCCGCGTCCCCGAGAGCAGCCATTTCAGAAGCTACAAAGAGAGGCCTAATTTTAACAATTCTTTTCCGTAATTTATTTTGTGTATAAAAAATTTATTTTGAGTTGTAATATTATTTTGTAAATAATTTTGTATTGTATTACCACGTATTCAAATTTTAATAATCATGATTAAATTAAATGTTGTTGTTGTTGTCGTATTCAGTCCTAAGACTGGTATAATGCTGACCTATCTTGCGCAAGTCTTTTCTTTTCCCCATAACTAACACGTTCAACATCCTCCCTAATCTGATTTTCGTATTCCATCCTTGTCCACCCTCTTCTGTTCTTACCCCACACACAATTTCCTCTCGTGTTAATTTTACAAGACCCTCGTGTCTTAAAACGTGGCCTATTAATCTATCCCTTCTCTTAGTTAATAATTAAATTAATTATATTAAAATTAACTATTCTTTCTATTATAATTTCCTTATTATTGTAAAATATTGTCAGTGTAACAGAATAACACCACAGTAGGAATGGAATAGAAGTCTGTACGTCCTCGACGTCACTGAAAACCTAGAGTATGAGGATTCTAAAGCGTGTGCTGGATTTCTTTGCTCAAAAATGACGCGGACATTACGTCAGCATTTTTTCTTCGTCGCTGCCGGGTTTAATAACCTAAATTGCAAATTGCGTCCGTCCACAATGTGGCATTCGCGATGTTGAATATTTTCAGGGAAAAATTATGTTTCTTATGTAAAAGAAAATAAATCAAAAATAAACCCAAAACCTTTAGGAATTTCTCCCGGAAGGGATTAATTCTTTTTGGGGGGGATTAATTAACGCACCTGATGTATCTATATATTGACCGTTGTGTTCCCCTCAAGCTATTGACTTTCGTACTGAAACGTGACAATGGATGTAACTAATAACATAAAAAGGCGACGATCCAAGTTAAAGAGGAACGGTTATAAGATGCACACTGCGATGAATTTCTAACCCGGGTTAGGTAAAAAAAACGTGCGATGGCCGTGAAATAGATAGTGAAGGAGGCCGAAAAAGTCCTATTTCTGCAAAGGTAGATGAAGCAGAAAGAATAACCCAGTGAAATAAAAAATGTGACAACAGACATCGTCGCACCCCGGAATCGATAAAAAAAAATTATGAACAGAATTAAAACTTAGAGTAGAAAGAATTTAAGAAGAAAGAACCTAGTAACGTTCACACACACAACAAACTACCAACGCAGTAGTTAAGCAGCTACAGGAAAACGTTAATAATAAATCACACAAGTCCATCCAATTTCCATAATGACGTCGATAAAATTACAAGCCTTATCGTGTCCACCTTTTTTTATTAGTGTTTTACACGTGTCTGGCTGCCCCGAACCCTGCTTTTCCCCGCGGGGGTTTATGTGTTTCCTTTTTAACCGTCCCTGATTTTTATCAGATTGACAACTGCGCCCCTCTTCAGGGGAAAAGTAACAGGAGCCGCGTGCTCATATGTGTGTGTGAGTGAGCGAGAGACGTTATGATGAATTACCTTTTAAGCAGAGTTTCCCAGGAACAAGCATAAAGAAATTCGATGTTCGCTTATCTACGAGCTGCATTATTTATCTTCCCACGTTGTAGTTGTTGTCGTCCCGCGCCCTTCAGGGAAAACTTGGAACCTGCTCACCACGATTCACTACGAAAGTCAATAGCTTGAAGGGGAAACCAACGGTCATCACGTGCGTTAATCAATCCAAAAAATAAATTTAAACTCTTCCAGGAAAATTACCAAAACCTTGGGTTTTTTTATTTAATTTATTTTACATTATGTATGTATGTATAAAATCATATTCCATAGATGCTATAGAGAAGGAAGCACAAGCTTCAAGGATGTGGAACGAGTCAGAGATTTTATATAGTTAGGTTGCTTTATTAATATTAAAATATACTGTAACTATTCATTAATTTTTAACTTATAATAAGATTTTCTTAAGTTCTATACAGAAGACATACAATTTGTTCCTTATATATAAAATTGATAAATATTTTTACATCCTATACTAAAAAATTAGTGTTCTAATAATGTTCTTACATAATTATAAATATCTAGGATAGGATACGTTAAATATAATATTACAAGAAAAGTACAAAACTTTACAGTTAAGAATTCAAGGAAAGACAAAATTCATTCTCCAATCTTCAGTCGGCGGAGGAGGAGGAAGCAGAAGAAGAAGATCGTGACGTAAGCAAGTAAAATTTACCAAATATCTAGAGTACTATATTCTTATGTAATATGGAAGAAAAAGTGATTTCTCTACATTATTTTAAATAATACAAGACCATAGTTACTGAAATTAATTAAATATATGACGTAAATATAGCACAGTTAATCCAACTAAAATGGCGGGGAAGGGGGAAGGGTTGAGGATGAAGACGTTTCAGTTAAGCCGTGAATGTGACATAAAAAAATTTACCCCCGCTGAAAATCTTGAGCACGATGAAATTTTTTTAAAATAAAACCACACTACATGAATATCTGGTAGAAAAAAATATTATAAATAGAAATTTTAATTTGCCAGCCGTAAACAGTAAGAAATCTAAAATTCCGGAAAAAACTGTTTCATCACGTAATAAAAATAATGACGGATAGTTGAAGATTTCTGTTTGTCGTACAGAAGCTTGTTTTTGCCTCTGGCAATATTCTACCCTATTCTCACTCGTGAGATTTTTTTTTGCCGTCTCCTGCTCCTTTATGCAGTGTGTCGATATAGTTCGTGTGTGTGTGTGTGTGTTTGTGTGAGAGTATATTCCCTGTCCTGGGGATTACAAGGCAGTCAATAGGCGCTCCCGAAATTGCGAGGCTTAGGAACCGCCGCAGAGTGGCAACTCTCGCAGAGATTTGGAGGTGGTTTGTTCCGCTCCGTGGAGCGAGACCGCCGATGATGCTGAGGAGAGAGATACGACACACACACACACAACACATAGAGAAGGCTGTGATCCTCTCACAACGTGTCAAGATTGGTGGAGGCGCCGCAGCCCGACACCCTCGGCACAATCCTCATTAGCATCTGAGTGAGGATCATCACATTGCCCCCGTCCTTCCCCTCTCGACTAAAAGACATCCTCCGAGGAAATACAGAACCATTAACTCCAAAAGTAAAAGGTATCATACTGCAAGGAGAAAAAAATAAAAACCTTACGCTTTGCCGACGAAATTGTAGTATTAGGAGAATCAGAAAAACACTTGTAAACCATAATAAACAGCATGAACGTAGGCCTGGAGAACGAGTTCAGTATGAGGATTAATAGAGGGGAAAACCAATGTAATGGAGTGTAGTATGAGAAACAGTGGAATAACAACGGCTGTTAGATTGGAAAGGGATATTTGGACGGAAGTTAAGGAATTGTCCTACTTGCGAAGCATAATAACTAGGTATGGTAAAAGTACAGAAGACATAAAGAGTAAGATAGCACAGGCAAGGAAGGCTTTCGCGAAAAAAAAGGGATTTACTTACGGGTTATATAAGAGTGGACATCCTCCTTGGAAATACAGAACCATTAATTCTAAAAGTAAAAGGTATCATACTGCAAGGAGAAAAAAATAAAAACCTTATGCTTTGCCGACGAAATTGTAGTATTAGGAGAATCAGAAAAAACAACTTGGAAACAATAATGAACGTAGGCCTGGAGAACGAGTTCAGTATGAGGATTAATAAAGGGGAAAACCAAGGTAGTAGAGTGTAGTATGAGAAACAGTAAAAACGGCTGTTAGATTGGGGAAGGGATATTTTGGCGGAAGTTAAGGAATACTCCTACTTGCGAAGCATAATAACTAGGTATGGTAAAAGTACAGTAGACATAAAGAGTAGGATAGCACAGGCAAGGAAGGCTTTCGCGAAAAAAAAGAGGATTTACTTACGGGTAATATAAGTGTGGACATCTTCCTTGGAAATACAGAACCATTAATTCTAAAAGTAAAAGGTATCATACTGCAAGGAGAAAAAATAAAAACCTTACGCTTTGCCGACGAAATTGTAGTATTAGGAGAATCAGAAAAAAAAACTTGGAAACAATAATGAACGTAGGCCTGGAGAACGAGTTCAGTATGAGGATTAATAGAGGGGAAAACCAAGGTAGTGGAGTGTAGCAGGGGAAAGAGAAGAAGAATAAAGGCTGTTAGATTGGGGAAAGGATATTTGGTGGAAGTTAAGGAATTCTTCTACTTCCGAAGCATAATAACTAGGTATGGTAAAAGTATAGTAGACATAAAGAGTAGGATGGCACAGGCAAGGAAGGCTTTTGCGGAAAAGAGGAACTTACTTACGGCAAACATAAGTACAAAATTTAGAAAATCATTGCTAAAAATTTTAGTGTGGTGTTTAAATATTATATGGGTGATAAGCGTGGACAATACAAATGAAATATTTCACTGCAAAAAAAAAGAAAAATTGCAACCAAATTCAGTTAAATTTTTAAATGATTAACTTTTTAAAAGGGGAGCAAATGCTGACAAAAAATTAAAAATAGAAAAAGAACTCGTACCATGAAGAGGGTTTGGATCAGGACCGAAACATGTAGGTGCTTTAAATTATTGTGGGGTTGGTTTAATAAATTTTTGTCGGTTTTCGGCCTGATTCGAAAACGTTTCGTCTCTCATTTGAGAGTTCTTCATATTTACTGAAATATATATTACAAAAATTAGCTAAAAAAGGGATTTACATACGGGTAATATAAGGGTGAATATTAGAAAATCGTTGCTTAAAAAAAGTTCGTATTGAGCGTGGCGTTACATGGGTACGAAATGTGGACGGTAGGAAGCCTTTGAAATGTGGTGCTATAGGCGAATGAAATTGGTGGATAGAATCACAAACGAGGAATAATAGTGGAAAAGCGAACAATTGACCAAGAGAAGGGATAGATTAATAGGCCACGTTTTAAAACACGAGGGTCTTGTAAAATTTGAATTAGAGGGAAGTGTGTATGGTAAGAACATAAGAGGGAGGCGGCCAAGAATAGAATACGCTAAGCAGATTAGGGAGGATGTTGGCTGTGCTAGTTATGCGAAAATTAAAATGCTTGCTCAAGATAGGTTAGCGTAGAGGGTTGAATCAAACAAGTCTTAGGACTGAATACCACGACAACAACAATTCTAAATAAGGAGGCAGACGAGTTTTTTTTCCACTCCTAATCTAGTAGTGTCTCAAGATAAAGAGGAAAAACTGACCTACGAAAATTAGTTACATGATTGTGTAACCAAAAATAATATATTAATTAAGAAAGGAACGTAAAAAAGGGGAAAATGATGTCAACTACTGTGGAGTTAGAAAAGAAATTTTTTGCGAAAGGAAAAATTGGTAAATCGGTCAAATTTACGATAAATAAGTAAAGAAGAGAAAGGATTTTTTTATAAACTTAATTTAATTTTATAGCACTAATTGCAATTTAGAAACCTCCTATCCGGGGGATGGCACGGAGCGGGAAATTTGTAAGTTTCTTTTTAAAAATTCACGAAGAAATCAAATTAGTTTTTTTTAAAGTTATATTGGCATTAGATTAGGTAGGTAATAGATTAATATAACGTTTTTTTTACCTATACGAAGTCATTTTTATTTTTCCTTATTTTACAAAACATTTTATGAACAATAAGTGTCCCGTTCCGCCTCGACTTCCCCTAAATATACCTAATCTACTACTTAAGAATTGTATATATAGTATGTAAATCTATTACATGTATGATAACTTCAGTTCATTACCCCAGATGGTAATAGGACACAGAAAAATAAAATTAACTAGTAGAAACATTTTTAGTTAAATTTATAAATTATTCTGGTTTTCTGGTTTGAAGAAATTTTGTTAAAATATAGGGGGTTTTTTTATGTAAGGGTGGGTTGATATTTAAACGAAACAAGCTGTGAGTGAGGTATTGACGAAATTATTTTCTCATTTGAGAGACCCTTTGATAAAAAAAACAACAGATTTTTGTTAGTACCAAATTGATAAAATGTAATAGCAGTTTTACATGAAATAAAACAGTTTTTATTGACTACATTATCCTAGATGGAGGATAAGATTAAGTTGATGAAGTGATGTAACACAGGTAAACGGTATTTTTTGTGAAAGCAGGTGCAGTAACTAGCCAAATGAAAAATTTATATTAATTTAAAGGAAAAGAGTATTACGGGGAAATGACTAACAATTGGTAAAATTGATTTTATGGTTTCAAATTAGCGTTCAAAAAAAGGATCCACCGTACTGAGAAATTAATTATTGCGTTTTCCTGGTGTCAGGTTATTTAATTCTTTTAGAATGTGAGTGAAATTCGATAGATTTTCTGTCAGTTTATTATCTGATTTTATTTAACTATAAACGATGACGAATCTAAAGAGCAGAAATATATATTTCTGATACATATGTAACGGCCATTTTATTTTTATTTCGTACCCTGAAACCTGCGGCGCTGAATTCGGCAATGCGACTTTCTTTATTCGTCTTGAACCTACAACAGGCGGGTAAGATTATTATTCTTTTTGGCGTATTATTCTGGTTCCATGGCGTTTCTCCCCAGCGACAGTTTAGATGCAGTGTAATATATATTTTTTTTTGCGGGTGATATTCGTAGCTGAAGGAAGAAGAGGAAGATAGGTTGCGTGATGTAAACCCCCCTTTCTCCTCTCTCTTCAAGTAATGCGGTAGCGATCGTCAGAAACACGGAAACAAGGTTGTGCAGCAACCATCAGACACTGGACTTGCGTCGGCACGGAAGCCTCTATTTCCTCCGTCTCGTCCCTCTCTTCCTTCCTCTCCTCTTCCAACCTTTTCTCATCCACCCGCCACACGGTGAATGTTAACGTAGCTTAAAATTCTGTTTGCGATTCGAGGTCACGCAACGTAGCGTATCTGTCTGTCTACCCTGCCACCCCCCTTCCCTTTCTCTCCACATCAGAAAGGGAATCACGAAATATGGGAAGAGTTTTGTTAGGAGACACGTGCAGTATGTTCAAGGGGGGGAGGGGGGAGAAATAATGGAACAGGTTGCAAGAATGAATTTTCGGAATGAACACACCTAGCTGTTAATAATTCATTTTCCTACACTTGTAACGTTTTCGCCTGAGATTGTAGATCTCCTGGGAGCCGTTAAGAAGAAAAGAAGGGATCCTCTGCAGCTTCTCGGTGTTTTAGAATCTGGCCTTGACTCTTGGCACGGATGCTGGTTCGGAACGTGGGAGGGAAAAGTGATATGAGAATTATCTTTGACGGTCCATAAGAAGATATACAGATCAGGAAACTTCGGCCGGTAGTATGGGGGTAGGTACACCTTAGTCTGATTAAATACGGCGGGTGGTGTTTTTACCAGTATATGACACAGATGTGCTGTTTTAGATATTGTGCAAATTAAACACTTGTAACGTATTTGCCTGAAAATGTAAATCTCCTGGGAGCCGTTAAGAAGAAAAGAAGGGATCCTCTGCAGCTTCTCGGTGTTGTAGAATCTGGCCTTGACTCTTGGCACGGATGCTGGTTCGGAATGTGTAAGGAAAAAGAGATGTGAAAATTTTCTTTAAATTTTGTAAAGACGCTACAAAGGTCAGAAAACGTCGGTAGGTACGCCTTAGTCTCATTAAGTAAGGAGGTCGGTGCTTTAACCAGTTATGACACAGATGTGCAGTTTTATAAAATATGTATAGTTGCACGTTGTAAGAAGTAAGAAAGTAAGGCATCACTGTTAGGGTGAAATCTACCATGGAATCTAACAAGAGTCTCCGGTATTCATCTGCGAAGTCGTGGTGTGGTAGGGCCTTTAAAGAAATAAGTAGAACAACCTGTCAAAGCTGTCAGGACTAAGTCGTAAGGCAGATTGACTGCCTGGTTATTAACCCTTCGTTAGCACATCTTCAGGAAGTATTGCATACTCTTAAGGAATACGTCCATCCATCAAGGCAATGACCTACGTTTAAATTGTAGCGAAGGAAAGGAGATTTCGTTAACCACTAATACATATTGATCCTCCTGGGATTGTGGCCCTGAAAAATACTTTGTCTGACTAATTACAATCATGTTTAGAAAATGAGTATGAATTAAATTTCACGTCAGTCACAGGTTATGTTAATCATATCAGAAAAAATAAATAACCTCGTCTTTAAATTTGACCACTCTTCCTCTTGTACGACTCTGAAAAAAAACAACCAGTTACAAATGTAACGGTATTTTTACGTTTAAACATATCAGATGTATGCAAATATTTGGTTATTTACGCAGCAGTTTACAAGCACAAACTCCTCTACTACCCGTCGTTTACCTCCCCCCCCCACAACCCCCTCCAAACTGCACCTCCTCGTGCATCCCTCCCCCCAAGGTAATGCATAAACATTTGTTTATTGTTTTTATTCGTTTACACGCCGGACTTTGATCCTGTTACACAGACAAACGAGTATGGGTTTTGCTGTATATATATATTTTCCAACCGATTTGAATGTCAAAGTGTTCACCTCCCGCGGTTTAACCTCGATCCTCCTAACTAGCTGCGTCCTTCAACGTCGTTGTTTGACCTGTCGGTGAAACGAAATTATCCTGGAAATACAGAGTTTTATTCGTGGAAGGACAGAATCGTTGTTGATTAATTGTTACTTGACAGTTGAAAAAAAATGGGGTAAGAACAGACGAGTGAGGCCAAGGATGGAATACGCCATGGAACCTCTGTGTTGTGATGCAGCGACGCTAGCCACTGGGCCACAGGAGGACGGTTTTTAAATCCCTCCGCATATTGAGAAAAGAATTCAACCCAAGGAAATGTAAAGATAATTATTTGAGAATATTAAATATACTTACAGCTAAATAAGGTAGCAACACACAAAATGCAGTCGGTATTAAATTAAAATTAATAAATTATGAGCCCAATGAATGCAGAACGACGTGTCGTTAATTCCTCTGGAAAGTCTTCAAGGGAAAGAAAATATTTATATATATTAATAATTAATTTATCTCTCATTAATTTAAATAGAATTTATTTTTTTTCTTTCCCGCACACACACATTTCAGTCGAAATTAGTTTCATTAAAATTTAATTATGACTGAATTCGCTGTTTCTCGTTTAATTAAGAACACTTAAAAAAAATAAATAGTTCATCTGACAGTTTAATATCACAATGAATGAGTTAAATCAGCCTCCTTTGTCAGTTTTTATTTCAATTAAAATATTAAGCTATACGACGGTTTCGTCTGTCATTATTTGAGACTTCTTCAGGTAATTAAATTTAGCTGTACATGGAAGATCACTCTGGGACTCCTTTTTTTATTTTTTATGTTTCCATTTACGAGACGTTATTTATATGTATATGAAGGGATTACAACGGCATTTTTATCTGTTTATATTTCGCTCTGAATTTATTTATTTCAAATTTCATTATTCCTAATTTTTTTTTAAATATTGAAGTTTTCAGTATGTAATGAGATTAGAAAAAGGGGACAGAATGATTGGACGTTCATTAAATATAATTATACGTGTGCTTGACAATCAGTAATTTTTATGAAAATGTATTTTTAAGAAATTATGTTTAAAATTAAATATGTTACTATTAGGAATATATGTTGTATAATAAGCACGTAATATGCAAATATTAAAAACCTTGAAACATTTTCAAATATAAAACACGAATCGTTCTGCGTTAAACTTGGGGAAAACAAAAAAAGGAGGCAATGTATTATTAATTTTTATTCGTAGTAGACATATTTGAGGAATAAATTATAGATAGAAGGAAGGTAAACCGTGCATTCCGATGATGATGAAGGACGAAAACCACGGCGGAGTATTGGCAAGTCTAACATTATGGAAATACGACGGTGGGGGGGTTGGATAACATCTTTTCATCAAATGCTATTTTTTTGGAGTGGGGGGGAGGGGGAGAGAAAGAAAGATGATGGCGAATGTTGAATCCAATATAGAATTAGAAAAATTGCCCTGTCGTCTGCCGAGTTAAAGACCTGAAGATAAATGAGATTCTATGGGAAGAAGAAGAAAGAGAACTGTCTGTTTACTGACGATACAATAGAACGAACGAATGAATGAGGACTGTAGATTATAAACCAGTTAAAGGAAAAATATATATGAGGGGGCTGGTTAACTGGCTGCTCAATTTACGTGGGTGAATGTAGGGGAAAGTTAAAACACTTTGAAACATAAAATATTTTGGTACGTTGTTTTGCACGGTAAAGTTTCATTTAAATTCGTTTAATATCCACACCAATTAAATAAAGCCAAAAACAGGGCAAAAAAAAATTAGTGAAACATAACAGACTATAATTTAAAATCAACTACATGTTTCGGTCCTGATCTGGACCCAATTCAGGTTCAACTAAATAACAATGTTACTTTCTAAATATATTACAGTAGAGCCAAAGAATAAAGTAATTACAGAA
>CM067378.1:114044899-114200154 GCA_034510155.1 Eucriotettix oculatus
TATATATAGGAAATATGATTGGAGGAATTAAAATGAAAGCTTAAACTGGAAAGCTCCTGAATGGTTTTATATTATAAAATTTTGAGACTGTAACTGGCTTTATTTTTCTTTTTTCTGTATTTTATACCAAACATTAACAAATAAACTTGAAAAATAAATAAATATAGGAGGGATGAATATGACATTTTAAACTGAAAAAATAAACCATGAAAATGTTTTACGTGATTAAATTTTGAGACTGTAATGGGGTTTTATTTCTTCTTATTGAATTTTATAGCTATGATTGATAAAAGAAATTTGAAATTATATAAATACATATAGTAAAATTTTCACTAGCTTGCAGAAGTTTAAATTAGTGAAACAAATTTCTCATTAAAATTAATTACGAAAATAGCAATATTTTTGCAAATGCGGTTTATCAAAAATTTAAATATAGGCTTTATAGATTTATTAGATACTAAAAATATTTTTTCCCATTTAAACACGTTATAATAAAATTACATTAGGGTAGTTTGAGAGAAATGGCCCATTTAAAAGGTAAACTAAATAAAAATATCAGGGTTTCTATATAATTTTGATATCATAGCGTTTGTAAATCTTTGTATGTGTATTATATACAACAAAATAGCGTTACTTGTTGGAAACGAATCCATCGACGTTGGCGAGGAACTGCAACCATCATACCTTGATGAAAAACTGCTCCTCACCCCTCGCCCCCGCCCCTCCGCCCCCCAACGCACCAATCCCACCGCGCACCCTCGAAAACACTCTCACTCGGCTTTTAATTCTTCAACCAGGGCTCAAGAAGAGCTTTGATGTTGGCCGGTTAAATTTAAAATTGGCTACTAAGAAGCTGTTACGGAAAGAAGAAAATGTATAAGGAGGGTAAGGGAGAAGAGAGAAGGGGGAGGCGGAGGGAGGGGGGTTCGTGGAAACTCGAGGAATCTTTACCAGTTTCAGACGGGAAAAAAAGGGGCGAGCGAGGGGAGAGGGAGATGTTTGCTGTAGCGGAATCTTGGACATCAAAAGAAATTATCCACGAGGCAGAAAGCTGCCTGCGTTTTACGGAGGGTGAAGGGGGAGGGGGGCAGGGGAAGGGGGGCGGCAGGGGAGGGGAACAAGGATTATTGAAAGTCGAGCTTGAAAGCCACGTTACCAGCAGGTGGTCAGAAAAGGGCGGGGTGAAAAGATGGATACATATGAACCATTTGAAGGAACGATGAATGTCGCAATAGCCCCCTAATCCCCTTTATTTCCATTCCTTTGCAAGCTTTCTTACATAAATATCAATCAGGAATTTTCACTAATACTACTTAAAAAAATATTTGGTTATTATCCTGTGACAAGAGCCGTGATAAACATTAACAATAAATGGCGTCTCAGAGAAAATAAACCGATTTTATTATAACCGCTTGTTGTACTCTTAAGTAATTATTTTACGATCCTTTTTTTGGGAAAACTGACGTCAATCATTTATTTACGTAATGATACACGTAATTATTTTTCTTTAGTTTTAAAAATTAGACCATATTTTTGTATTTTACTAATCAGCCCCCTTCCTACGTCATAAGTATTATTGGAACAGAAGCTTCATTGAAAGAAAATATCAGAAAAATTTTGTATTTATAGATTACAGTAAACTTATTTAGAGAAGTTATTTTATAAAACATACGGTTAACTGCCTAATTATTTTAATTTGTAAGACTGTGTTTGGTAGCATTGTCACAGAAGCAAAATAGTGGAATAACAGGAATAAATTATTTAAATTATTATTTCATAAATAATGCCATGAAAAGAAAAGGGAGTTTTGAGAGATCATCAGCAAGTTTATCCTCGTTATTTAGACTGAATATATGTCCCTTAAGTACATTGAATTAGCAGCTTCCTCCTTGGCTCAACAGCCCCATTGAAGGGCCTGGGCCAACCGAGTCGACAGCGGATTTAGATTTATTGTTGTTTCCATTAATCCTCGATTGAGGAAATAGGATACGTCATATATTAAAAATTAAAAATGAACAAAATAAAGTACATAATTAAAGACAAATAAACTTAAAATAAATTAGTAAAAGAAAGTGTATATATAGACAAAAGTCAATATAAACACAACACCAGGGACACACACACTGGGACAAGCACACACTGAGGAACACGCAATGGAGGAGTTTTTAACTACTTGGACCAGGAAACTGTCCTTGCTCCAGCAGCAGCAGCTATATACATGAAACAAACAAACAAAAGAGCAGAAAAAAACTGAATAGAAATTTTAAAGATATGTGATGTGCTATTTTATAAGGTTGGCAGCAGCTCATTCAACACTTTTTGCAGCAGCAGGAACCTTGATTTAAATACTAGAAGGACGATTATCTTGCATAACACATTCCGAAATTTGGAGTGACACGTGGTGGTCAGCGTATCGATCCTCCAACAGTAGTAGCGTGATACACACGACGCATTAATTTTTGCAGTGTGACTCCCATGCTCTTTAACTTGTTTATTGAATAGGCGAAAAATGCAATGAGGAGGAAAGGAAATCAAAATGCAAGGAGCAGAAAAAAAAATCCCAACGGTTTTCTAATAATATTGTAGTATTAGGGGAGTCAGAATAACACGTGGAAACTATAATAACCATGGCAAGTACGTGATCCGGGAAGAAGTGTACTACATGAAGATTAATAGAGGGAAAACCAAGGTGATGGCGTGTAGTTGGGAAATAATAGTGGAATAACAAATGGTGTTAGATTGCGAAGGGATATTTTGAAGGAAGTTAAGGATTTCTGCTACTTGGGCAGCGTAATAACTAGAGTAAGAAATCAAGGAAGGATTTCGTGAAAAAGTGGGAATTTACTTAGGGGTAATATACGTGTGAACATTAGCAAATCATAACTAAGATTTTTCGTATAGGGTATAGCCTTATATGAATGTGAAACGTTGACGTTACGAGTTGCAGAAAGGAAAAGAATAAAAGCCATTGAAATGTGGTGCTATAGACGAATGCTGAAAATCATATGGGTGGATAGAATCACTAACGAGGAAGTACTAGGCAGAATAGGGGAAGAGCGAACAATATGAAAGACGCTTACCAAGAGAAGGGATAGATTAAGAGACCCACGTTTCGAGTTATGAGGTTCTTGTAACATTAAAATTAGAGGGAAAAGTGTATGTGGAGTAAGAACAGAAAGAGTGACGCCAGGAATGGAATCCGCTAAGCAAATTACATTGGATGTGTGATGTGGCAGGTGTGAAAAGGCTTACGCAGGATAGTCTACCATGGAGTGTTTCTTCAGACCAACCTGAGGAATAAATACCACAACAACAACAACAACACAAATCTAAACATGCAACGCCAATAGTATTGCGACTAAAATCTGTGAAATTAGAAGAGATTTTAACTAAACAATTGATAACCTTTTACAGACTTTTATTATTAAATTTAGTTGTGACGACGTTTCGGTAGGTTTTTTTCTGCCATCTTCAGGGTTTTTGTCTCCCTTGTAGAGGAAAATGTACAGAAAATTAACCCCTTTAGAAGAGATTTTATTACTGTGCGAAAAAAATATATTTTGTTTTACTTTCTTTGGCCATCTCAAATAAATTATCTTCATTTTCTTCAAGTTAAACACGTTCAATCAGCTTTACTGTAGCCCTTTTTTGCAAGACAGAAAAAAATATATTTATAAACAGTATAGTAATTTATTCACGCGCTGTGCATAATTGTTGCTCAAACACTGACACGAGGAGCGGTGCGTTCAAGGGTAAAACGATTAAATTGTTCCCAAGAACTAGTATTTCGAAACATTCCAAAAAATTCGTGTTAAAAAGTAAACGGACGCAATAAGTTTAGGATATTTATTTACAGAAAATTTTAAAATTCGTAAAGTATTTATTGAACCACTTTTTAAACTAATGAATAATTTCTCTGAAACTCTACTGGAAATCGCTTAACGTTTTTGCTCTCTACAAGAGAAGTATTTACCATCTTGTCGTTTTTCAGTCCTAAGACCCTCCATGCTAACCTATCTTGCGCAAGCCTTTTCATATCCTTATAACTAGAACAACCCACATATCCTGCCTATCTGCTTAGCGCATTCCATCCTTGGTCTCCCCCTCGGCCTTTTCTTGCCCCCCACACCACACGCTTACCTCTAATGCTAATTTTACAGGACCCTCGGGTTTTTCTTCCTGCCATCTAACTTCACTAATTGTAACGTATACAGACAATAATCTTCCTCCCATTAACAACTATTTTACGAAACGGTTTAAAAGCGTTTTTACTGTAAGGTGCTGCTGCTGTTCGTTTTTTCAGGTACAGAAGATTTCTCATCAAACTACCTTGAATTGAGAAGATTTCGTTGTTGTTTCGCCAGGATTTTAAATTTTTTTTATTTTGGCCATCTGAAATAAATTATCTTCAGTTTTTTCAAGTTAAACACGTTCAATCAGCTTTACTGTAGCCCTTTTTTGCAAGACAGAAAAAAAATATTTATAAACAGTATAGTAATTTATTCACGCGCTGTGCAAAATTGTTGCTCAAACAGTGATACGAGGAGCGGAGCGCGCAAGGGTAAAAGGAATAAATTGTTCCCAAGAACTAGTATTCTGAAATATTCCAAAAAAAATCGTGTTAAAAAGTAAACGGATGCAATAAGTTTAGGATATTTATTTACAGCAAATTTATTGAACCACTTTTTAAACTAATGAATAATTTGTCTGAAACTCTACTGGAAATCGCTTAACGTTTTTGCTCTCTACAAGAGAAGTATTTACCATCTTGTCGTTTTCAGTCCTAAGATCCCTCCATGCTAACCTATCTTGCGCAAGCCTTTTCATATCCTTATAACTAGAACAACCCACATATCCTGCCTATCTGCTTAGCGCACTCCATCCTTGGCCTCCATCTTCTGTTATTACCCCAAACACTTCACTCTAATGCCAATTTTACAGGACCCTCGGGTTTTTCTTCCTGCCATCTAACTTCACTACTTGTAACGTATTGTTACCATACAACTATTAACAACTATTTTACGAAACGGTTTAAAAGCGTTTTTACTGTAAGGTGCTGCTGCTGTTCGTTTTTTTAGGTACAGAAGATTTCTCATCAAAGTACCTTGAATTGAGAAGATTTGGTTGTTGTTTCGCCAGGGTTTTAAATTTTTTTATTCGCTTTTACATTATACATATGTCGCTTTTTATTTATTTTTGCTCATGTTTCAGGTTGTCTGTCCACATAAGGTGTCTCCAATTGTACCAATTGTACCAAACCAGCGGCTGAATTAACATTTTCGGCAAACTGATACAAAATGGATACAAAATCAAAAAATTAAACAATTTTTTGTTGTAATTATCACAAAACATCACTACTTTCGAGTGAGGCATTAAAAAAAATATATAAATAGAACACCGAGTTCGACAGAAATTTTTCGTTACGATGTTTACACTATCTCGAAACTCGCGACAAGGTCTGAGCGAACACGCTGACTTGTTGATGGCCATGAGGAACTGTGAGGAGCGGTTCGTTGTACTTGTTCCTGTAGTCCTTGTAGGCCACCCGGAAAACTTCCTCCATGTCCATTGAACGGCAAATTTTGGCGCTGTAATCGCTGGTGCAGTAGCAGGTTAGCATCGGGTAGTTGCGCATTCTGGCTAGTTCTCGACTCCGCAGGGCCAACTCCTGGGGAAAAAAAACACACACACCCTCGTTAACACACGGACAGGAACCCAAAGGGATTCTTCAACGGCTCTGGTAACAAAAGTAAGAGACTTTCCTCCTTTGTCCCGTGAAGGACGAAACAGGATCCTGGCCAGAATAGAGGGAAGGAACAATTCGATTCGGAAGGGAGAAATGATTGGACCACGAAGAGAAACTGCAGGGTAACTAAGTAAAGGCAAAATTCGGGTAGTAAACTGTGACGACACGCTGCTAGAGTAACATGGAAAAAAAGATTCAATATCTCACTCTTTAATTTCACCGTCATAATTGTCCCGTGAACGACGAAACAGGATCCTGGACAGAATAGAGGAAGGAACAATTCGATTCGGGAGGGAGGGAGGGAGGGAGGGAGGGTGGGAGGGAGGGAGGGAGGACAAGATGAGAAATGATTGGACCACGAAGAGAAACTGCAGGGTAACTAAGTAAAGGCAAAATGCGGGTAGTAAACTGAGACGACAGACACGCTGCTAGAGTAACATGGAAAAAAAAGTTTCAATATCTCACTCTTTAATTTCACCGTCATAATTGTCCCGTGAACGACGAAACAGGATCCTGGACAGAATAGAGGAAGGAACAATTCGATTCGGAAGGGAGAAATGATTGGACCACGAAGAGAAACTGCAGGGTAACTAAGTAAAGGCAAAATGCAGGTAGATAACTGAGACGACAGACACGCTGCTAGAGTAACGTGGGAAAAAAAAGATTCAACATCCCACTCTTTAATTTCACCGTCATAATTGTCCCGTGAACGACGAAACAGGATCCTGGACAGAATAGAGGAAGGAACAATTCGATTCGGAAGGGAGAAATGATTGGACCACGAAGAGAAACTGCAGGGTAACTAAGTAAAGGCAAAATGCAGGTAGATAACTGAGACGACAGACACGCTGCTAGAGTAACATGGAAAAAAAAGTTTCAATATCTCACTCTTTAATTTCACCGTCATAATTGTCCCGTGAAGGACGAAACAGGATCCTGGCCAGAATAGAAGGAAGGAGCAATTCGATTCGGAAGGGAGAAATGATTGGACCACGAAGAGAAAATGCAGGGTAACTAAGTAAAGGCAAAATGCAGGTAGATAACTGAGACGACAGACACGCTGCTAGAGTAACATGGAAAAAATGTTTCAACATCTCACTCTTTAATTTCACCGTCATAATTGTAAAAAAAAACGTTTCGTAACGCGAACTGGAACACACTTTTAAGGAATTTTAAGAGAGCACTGGAATAAAAAAAATTATACATAACATCTACAGAAGACAGTAAATAGAATAGAACATCAAGAAAAGAAAGCAGAAATCAAGAAAGGAGTAAGTCAATGATGCAGTCTGTCGCGCTCTCATGCTGTTTAACTTACATATATATAGAACAGAGGATGGAGAAAGTTATTATTGAATATGGATGCAAGGAGAAGAGAGATAAAAAAAACGTACACTTTGCCGACGGTGGAAACTGGTGGTTATATTTTTCCCCCTCATAAACGTCCCTAACTCGTGATTGGTGCACACAAGCAGTGACGTCACAGTCTGTTAACGTGTATATAATGAAGGGAAAATCGTGATGGATAGATAGGTTTGGAGAATCGAATTCCCCTTTTCGCCAAAAATGGTACTAAACAATCTGTGATTCAATGAACCTTCTTTTATTGAAAGCATTAGTTGAAAAAGAACTTTTAAATACAAATATTCTGTATATTATTCTTTAAAAAAAGAATTAACGACATGTAGAACAGACAATACGATAAAAATTTTGAAAATTCAAAAAAATTGGAAATTAGTCGCCATTTTGACTAGCCGTTATGATCCTTGGCAATAGTTTAGACTCATGGGAATAATTAACGACTCTATAATAAATTATGAAAAAAAATTGTTGACAAAGTAACGTTATTAAAATTGGACGGTGGAAATATTTAATTAATGTTTCGAAATTTTTCAAAATTGATCGTAAAAATTCTAAAACGGGTAGCTAATTCATCATATGAGTCTTAAATATTGACAAGGATCTCAATTGATGGTCGAAACGTCTATTTTATGTTCAAAATTTATTGTGTAAGTCTGTTATACGCGTCGTTAATTGTTAATACGTATTTTGTTCACAGACGATAATTGTGCCTATAATATAAAATCCCTTCGTAATATAACACCCTTTGTAATTCAACTATTTCCCATGCTACACTCTATCACCTTGGTTTTCTCTCTGTTAATCCTCGTGTTGTTCTCTTCTTCCAGGACCGTGTTCATGCAATTTATTATGTTTCCCAATTTTTTTCTCACTCCACTATTACTACAATATCATCGGCAAATCGCAGGTGTTTTTTTTTAATTATAATTAAAAATATTAGTACTTCTGATCATGTCGGGAATGCCTCGCACTCTCTCTGGGTATTTTTTATCAAAGTTCTCATATGCCGAGACACCTTCACCTATTTTAGGAGGTATATGTACTGGGGTCAAAGACCTTGGGCATATGGCAAGAGTTGTCCACTAATCCCATTGGGATCAGTCGGCCAACTGCCTCCTGAAACTGGTGGAGACACGGAGAAGGGAATGCTGCGACCCCACAGCAGACTCGTCTCCCGTCATTCGGAAGGGTGTGGGAATGGTACCCAATGTCCGACCTACCTGATGCAGGTTTTCTAGGGTTTTCCCTGCATTTATTTAGGTGGAACACCACTAGGGTAGGATCCTTAAAATATAGCCCGGGGGCCCTAGTCAACCCTTGGCTACCTTTCTCTACCTTCCGCATTACCCTCCCCTCCTTTTCAATTCCCTTCCTATGCTATTAAAGGGGAGTTGCCTGTTTCATGTAGCCTGTTAACTCCCCCAAAAAAAGCTAGAACAATTCGTCTCCTAGAACTCCGACATATTTTTAACAAAATTCTTTGCCTTCCTTAATTGCTTTTCTTGGTTATTGCCTTCTGTTCGTGGCCATCAATTCCTAATCCCTGCTTTCTGACTTCTGGGAAAAAAAATTTCCTGCCCCGTTGTAAAACCTGAAAAACTGATTGTAGTTTTAATCGAGTAATAAACCCAAATTACGTCAGTTATTTTTTCTTGTCAGACACTGATTTAATTTTATGACTTTCAGTTTTCTGAAGACATATAAATACGAGGAGAGTTTCAGGGAAAAAAAATTCCTTTAATTTATGCTATGGTGATAATGATGTGCAACCCTTTTTTTAATCAGAAAAACAATTTAATATATCCAAAATTGTTAAAGTTAAATAAATCCTAATTGAATTGCGTCATTTATTTTTCAAAATAAACTATTTGGAGAAATTATTTCCACTATCGTGTAGCTCAAAAGAGAATTATTTTTCCCCAGTATTACCTCTTTGTAACTAGCTGCAGCTTTTCTTCGGTAGCTTAGTCAGAAAATTTTTCAACTGAGAATAGAAGAGTGAACACAAAGAAACAACCTTTTTTTTTCAAGGAGATTACGCTTCACGAACTAGTTTCCCCTCTCTTTTCTTTTTCCCCACCCGCTCTGACGACGACGACAGCCAGATTCATATTGTCGCCACACAAGTTCATAATCGCATTATATGGAATTACCTGGCGTCGTCCGTTTACAATCAATACACGAGTAGGAGTAGTGGAAGGGAAAGTAGACAGGTGCAAACTCAAACCGATCACGTATAAAAGCAGAGTAATAATATTCCCACTGCCTTCTAAGCTGAGCCTTGGAAAATCAATTAACCCTGAATGTAGACGATAAGAGATTACAGATCACCGACGACAGGCGACGACGACGAGCAGGAGATAAAAATAACACTTTTTGCGAGAATCGCGCTGAAACGTCTGACGAGTAATTATTTAAAAAAATAACGTTACTTTTTTTTATTTGGGCCGGTTTAAAGTGAGTTGTCGGTAACAGTGACGTAATACGATCACTGGACGGTTGATTCATGTCTGAGATGACGTCACTAGGCTACTTTAAATATATTTTTAAAAAAATGAAAATTACTATTAGTGTGTGTTTGTGGATAAAATATTTATAGGCCCTTTATTTATTAATGCGTGTTTTATTTATTGTTATATTTTTACGTAATAATTAAATAATAAATAATAATTAATACGATCACTGGACGGTTGATTCATGTCTGAGATGACGTCACTAGGCTACTTTAAATATATTTTTTAAATGAAAAAATTACTATTAGTGTGTGTTTGTGGATAAAATATTTATAGGCCCTTTATTTATTAATGTGTGTTTTATTTATTGTCATATTTTTACGTAATAATTAATAATAATTAATACGATCACTGGACGGTTGATTCATGTCTGAGATGACGTCACTAGGCTACTTTAAACATATTTTTTAGAAAAATGAAAATTACTATTAGTGTGTGTTTGTGGATAAAATATTTATAGGCCCTTTATTTATTAATGTGTGTTTTATTTATTGTTATATTTTTACGTAATAATTAATACGATCACTGGACGGTTGATTCATGTCTGAGATGACGTCACTAGGTTACTTTAAATATATATTTTTTTTAAATGAAAATTACTATTAGTGCGTGTTTGTGGATAAAATATTTATAGGCCCTTTATTTATTAATGTGTGTTTTATTTATTGTTATATTTTTACGTAATAATTAAATAAAAAATTAAAGACCCATTTAAAACTTTATACTTAAAAAGAATAGAACAACGTTTCGGTACATCCTTATATATCTACTTTAGGTTTTTATCCAAATTATCCTCATCAAGTTACATTTCCAGTTATCTGGGAAACATGGCACCAGTATAAAAATTTCATAAAGGTCACCCCGAGGCTCCATCAAAAAAAAATGTACCACTTGCTCTGTATTGGTGAAAATTGTGATGAAAACCCGAGGAAGGTGCAGATACGTACCGAAACGTTGGCTTCTTCTTTTCAAATCGTTTTACGAACAAAGTCAGTAATTTGTGAAAAATTTTATAACAGACTTTTAAATTTTGAAATTTAAGTTCGTTCTTTAAAAATTAAAATTTTGAATAGGTAAGTATTAATTTTTTAAACTATTATTTATTTATATTCACTCAAGTGTAGTTAAAAATTTAATCAAAACTTGAATTATGTTGTTGTTGTTGTTGTTGTGGTATTCAGGCTTAAGGCTTGTCTAATGCAACCTTCCTTGCTAACCAATCTTGAGCAAGCCTTTTCATTTTCGCAAAACTACCGCATCCCACATTCTTCCATAATCTACTTAGCGTATTCCATCCTTTTCCTTCTTCTGTTCTTACCCCAAACACTTCACTCTAATGCTCATTTTACAAGACCCTCGTGTGTCTCAAAACGTGGTCTATTAATCTATCCCTTCTCTTAGTCATCGTCCTCCATATTGTTCGCTCTTGACCTGTTCTGTTGAAAACGTCGTCGTTAGTGATTCTATCCACCCGTCTCAATCTTCTATAAAACCAAAGGCTTCTATTCCTTTAATTTCTGCAACTCCTGTCGCCCACGTTTCGCACCCATATAACGCCACACACCATACCACCATTTTGTAGCAAGCGATTTCCTGATATAATAATTAACAGTAAGTAATTTCCTCTTTTTAACGATAGCCTTCGTTGCCTGTGCTATCCTACTCTTTATGTACTTCTACCACCCCTAGTCCCTTCTCTTGGTCAAAGACCTTCTAAATTGTTCTATGTCAATTCTATAATAATTATTTTGAAATTAAAAGGCTGCTAATTTTGTGCAAGTAGGGCCACAGGGGTCATATGAAGAAAAAAGTACAACAGCTAGGTTGGGAGGAGGTATTGTCAGAAAGGAGGGAGAAAGCAAGACTGCATAAGCTTATATGGGGCAAAAACCATGGATTAGAATTAGCTACAAAATGAAAAAGCCTAGTTATATAGGTAGATGATGTGAGGATCACCAATTTCAAATGAAATATAGAAAACAAAAAACAGATGTTAGCAAATTCTCATTCCTAAATAGGACTATCAACAACTGTGGAATAATTTACCTGTGGCAGGAGGAGTGTTTGGAGGAAATCCTCTTCAAGAAAATAAATTTAGGTCAAATCTGAAAAAACCGTGTGAAGTGAAGTGGATATTTTTTTAATATAAATGTGTTTCCGAATATAAAAAACCAAAGTGAAGTGAAGTGTTTCTCTTTTCTCTTTCAGGGCATCCACAGAACATGTTTATCTTTCTTTAGCTTATAATCATGTATATATAATTATGTATCTGCGACCTGGGGGCTTGCGCCAAATTGTAGATTATTAGCAAATACAATCAGCCTGTTAAATATTCGTGCATATTTCATTTCGCTAATGACATTAATACAATATTAATTATACGGGAAGGTTTCTTTGCAAACGTGCATTTTAATCTCCAAACAGTGGGTGCGCGTAGCCTGTACTCTTGATCTATTTATGCTCAACGGATTTGAATGAAAACATTCAGAGATTGAAACAGGAACTTTAACTTAAATTTTCGTGTATGTTTCGTTTCGATACCTTGCAGAGTTCTGAAGATGTTAAGGGTAAATATTTTATAAATCCCATTGAATATCCGCGCGTGAATAATGCGGCGTGAAAACCAACTGCGAGTTAAAATCGTTGCTACCTGCTATTTACCACACGATGAACGTCTCGCATGTGGGACGACACCTCCATATCTTTCCTCATTTATCTAAATCATTCAGAAGAATAATGGAAATAGCTCCGGGGGTGGAATGTCCAAATGTAATGTTGACAGTTTGGCAGTTGCCGTGAGTCTGTGGAGGTCATCCACCAACCAGATACAGCGTTACCATAAATTTTAAAAGAACAGAGAGACAAACCGACTGTATGTATGAGAAGGTCACACCATACCTGCTTCATAGCATATACAGAACTTTGATTTTTTTTCTTCCTTTCCCCCAAACCCCCCGACGAATCCTCTGTACATATTAGTTTGATTTATCAACAGTCATGAAACGAACAGCGATTAAAGCAAAATTATTGGACTTGGGTGGGGGGTCGAGGGTTCGTTATCGCATCCAATCGGTACCCAAAACCCCCCCTTGCTCTTCTTCACTGATTTAGTTTGCACAACTCGATCATCCAATTTAACAGTCCATTAGCTATTTCGGGTGTTGCAGTCCTGACGCACAAACTACATTAATCGTCGCTTGCCTAGTAAAGTTCGCGTGTCGAGAGACGCAGAGACAGGGGAAGGGGTGTGGAAGGGTGGAGGGGGGGGTTCATGTGGTGGTGGTGATAAAGCGTTGACAGCAGCGAGAGCGGGGTTGGAAGTGATGCAGGCGTGTATGGGTTGGTTGCAAGAGGGATGAGGGGTGGAAAAATCGGTCCTCCTCCTCGTCACCCCCCGGGCAAATACAGAAACAGCCGATACCGTCGTCTAGATTTATTATGAGTTTGCTAATCTGTAACTGCCCCCCCTCGCCCCTCCTCCACACCCCCGCTAAGTTTGCTGTTTGTCCGCGGTAATTAATTTTCGGAAATGATCGGTTCGTGTATGTGTGTAAAGGATGAGCAGTGGGGGTTGAGGGTGGCGGCGGTGGTGGTGATGGTTGTAGTAGCTTGTCAACCCCCGCCTCCCCGCCCCACCCCTTCACGATATCAACCCCCCATCCAAGCGCCACCCCACCCCCAACCCCGCTAAGCACTTGACCTGACTGACTGACTGCTGTTGCGTGTAACGTTATATCGGTCACAAAACGTGGAACAATCAAATGTACATTAAAACAATAAACATCCAGGGTTGGGGGAGGAGGGTGGTGGATGGGATGGACGGTGCTAGTGATTGGGGGATGGGGGAAGGGCGGCTACTACTAGTCTCTGTGTGTGTGTGTACGTGTGCATGTGTGAATGAGAGGCAGCGAGTGGAATGAATGGGTTGGGGGAATTAATGAGGCCGTCCATCAACGTGGCAGGAAGATGGAAGGGTTTGAGGGAAGGGTAGGAAGGGAGGGAGGGAGGGAAGGGGATGACCTGCAAATCCAGCAACTGTAATAGCGGAGCCTCTGGATGTCGAAACGAGGACTATAAATGCAGCTGGGGGTTGGCAGCGGTGGACGTTCTCCCAAACTGTCACCGAGCGAGAAAACAAAAATTGAAAAGGAGGTGTGTGTGTGTGTGTTTCTTTAAGCAGTTAAGCCGAAAAAAAAGGAATGTCGAATGCAGTCTAAGCCAAATGAACTCTGTAATATATGAAATTTCATCATTTCTTAGATGTTTCCTGGTGAGGTTATTCTTGGAAGAGTTATCGAGGATTTCAACCGGGCTGCGTTGTAATTTCACGACGATTCGTCGGAAACAACCGTCGACGTCTTCCAAAAGAAGTGACAAGGCTAAATGGAGGAGGGTTATGCTCTATCCTACAATAGCGTAGGAAAACATAGTAAAGGGGGGACAGGTGGAAGGTAGAGCAAGGCTGGACTATTCATTTTTTTTTTGGTTAACAGGCTACATGAGGGTGATCCTGAAACAGGCAACTCCCCTTTAATAGCATAGGAAGGGAATTGAAAAGGGGGGATGTGGAATGTAAAGTAAGGTAGCCAATGAATAACTAGGCTATGGTATATATACGGTCATCAGGTGCGTTAATCAATCCAAAATAAATTCAATCTCTTCCGGGAAAAATTCCCAAAACCTTGGTTTTTTTTTTGATTTAATTTCTATTACATTAGAAACTTAATATTTTCCGGCAAAAATTCAACATTTTAAAAATCAGGGTAAGTTTATATTTTTTATTACTTTATGTTGTATCAAGTATTCTTATTTATTTTATATTCTATACACCATTTACTATAATCTATACCGAAGGTAGTCAGCAGTAAGAGCAAAGAAATAAAACAGGATTAATCAAGGGTAAACCAAGGTGGTGTAGTGGAATAACAGAGGTTATTATTTTTTTTTTGGGAAACAGGCTACATGAGGGTGATCTTGAAACAGGCAACTCCCCTTTAATAGCATAGGAAGGGAATTGAAAAGGGGGGATGTGGAATGTAAAGTAAGGTAGCCAATGAATAACTAGGCTATGGTATATATACGGTCATCAGGTGCGTTAATCAATCCAAAATAAATTCAATCTCTTCCGGGAAAAATTCCCAAAACCTTGGGGTTCTTTTTTATTTAATTTCTATTACATTAGAAACTTAATATTTTCCGGCAAAAATTCAACATTTTAAAAATCAGGGTAAGTTTATATTTTTTATTACTTTATGTTGTATCAAGTATTCTTATTTATTTTATATTCTATACACCATTTACTATAACCTCTACCGAAGGTAGTCAGCAGTAAGAGCAAAGAAATAAAACAGGATTAATCGAGGGTAAACCAAGGTGGTGTAGTGGAATAACAGAGGTTATTTTTTTTTTTTGGAAAACAGGCTACATGAGGGTGATCCTGAAACAGGCAACTCCCCTTTAATAGCATAGGAAGGGAATTGAAAAGGGGGGATGTGGAATGTAAAGTAAGGTAGCCAATGATTAACTAGGCTATGGTATATATACGGTCATCAGGTGCGTTAATCAATCCAAAATAAATTCAATCTCTTCCGGGAAAAATTCCCAAAACCTTGGTTTTTTTTTTGATTTAATTTCTATTACATTAGAAACTTAATATTTTCCGGCAAAAATTCAACATTTTAAAAATCAGGGTAAGTTTATATTTTTTATTACTTTATGTTGTATCAAGTATTCTTATTTATTTTATATTCTATACACCATTTACTATAACCTCTACCGAAGGTAGTCAGCAGTAAGAGCAAAGAAATAAAACAGGATTAATCGAGGGTAAACCAAGGTGGTGTAGTGGAATAACAGAGGTTATTTATTATTTTTTTTTTGGAAAACAGGCTACATGAGGGTGATCCTGAAGCAGGCAACTCCCCTTTAATAGCATAGGAAGGGAATTGAAAAGGGGGGATGTGGAAGGTAGAGCAAGGAAGCCAGGGGTTAACTAGGGCCACCCCGGGCTATGGTTTAAGGATCCTACCCTAGTGGTGTTTCACCTAAAGAGATGCAGGGAAAACCCTAGAAAACCTGCATCAGGTAGGTCGGGGGGGCATTGGGTACTTTTCTCACGCCCTTCCCTGTGAATGACGGGAGACGAGTCTGCTGTGGGGTCGCAGCATTCCCTTCTCCGTGTCTTCATTCACCACTGATTTGTAGTTTATGGTGATACACCCAGAAGAGATTCAGGAAAACTCCTAGAGAAACCTGCATCAGGTAGGGGAGTCACTGTCATCTCATATACTGTAATGAAGGGGGTTGGTTGATGGCAGAACATCCCTCAGCAAACAGACTTATTCTCAACCTAAGGTTTCTGGACTTTGCAGAACCGGAGGGCGTTACGTGTGGCTTAAGATGGTGACCGACACACAAGACGACTACCGAAATTTAACGATGTGCAAGGCAATGATAATTGATAACTCCTCTTTCCAAAATTAAATATTTTCTAAAAGCTTATTAAAATGTTTGGAATTATTCCGACTGCTGATAATCTTTACGAACAAATCAAAAAACTTATTCTACGCATTTCACATTAGGGTTTTAGAAATATAACAATATTAAGGAAGCCGAATGTAAGAAGGCGAGACTTCAGCGGAGCAAAGACTCCACCAAGTGACGTCATCTTAAAATACCAGGTATGTTGCAACCCTCCATGCTTACTTTTCATTTCCACATAACTACATCAGCCAACAACATTCCAAATTTGATCAGTGTCTTCCATCCTTCGCCTTCCTCTTTTGTTCTTACCCCACATACTTCACTCTAGTCCTAATTTTACAAAACCCGTCGTGTCTCAAACCGTGACCTATCCTTTTTATTCGACAACGTCCTTTATATTGTTCGCTCTTCCCCTATTCTGTCAATAACTTCGTCGTTAGTGATTCTATTCACCCATCTCGTTCTCCTATAGCACCACATTTTAAGGGCTTCTATTCTTTTCCTTTCTGCAACTCTATTCGCCCACTTTTCCTACCTATATAACGCCACGTTCCATTTTTACGAACGATTTACTAATATTTATATTAGTTAGTATTGATATATTACCCGTAAGTAAATTCCTCTTTTTCTCGGAAGCCTTCCTTGCCGTTGCTATCCTACTCTTTATGTCTACTATACTTCCTCCATCCCTAGTTCTTACGCTTCAGAAATAGCTCAGTCCTTACTTTCGTTCCCTGTACCAATTTTTTTTGTTAGTTTAACTAAAGGTCTTACTTCTCTACCCATTATTCGATATTCAATCCTCCTCCATTCTTTTGAAATAACCAAACGACTGTAATTTGGTATTAGATACTGTTGGCTTCAACGTTTACTTAATTCAGACGTCATCCATTATTTTTTCATATCTTAACCTACCCTTTCCCATTTATCTATAATATCTGTTATATACTTGCCCTGAATTTATTGTATTTTATACTAATAAAAGTGTCGCCCTTACATAAATCCTTTTATTTTATACTCCAAATAATTTTTTTAATTATTCACTCATTAAATACACCATTATCCTATTCCAATACTTTTTAGATTTTCAATTTATTTGTATTATTCCAAATAATTTATTTTTCTTGATTAATTTATTTATCTTCAGGTTTACTAATTTAGCGACATAATTTTGTTTGTCTTTTTCAACAACAAGGCTTCTCTTTTAGGTTTTGCTTAATTTTTCATTTTCCCATATTCCCCAGAGACAGTTATCTTTTGCTCCTGCATTTTGCTCGCTAATTAATTTTTTTTGTGATTAATTCCAATTTTTTTACCATTATTACGATATTTCAGACAGTCTGAATTTTTCTCCTCTTAATATTTTTTGTGACATTATCTATTTACATTTACAAATCTCAAATATATTTATTTGCTTAATAAATTCATCCCTGATTACTTGCTTCATTTGTATACTAATTCAGGTCTTTATAGTATTTATTATTGAATTATATTTTAGTATCTTGAATACTTAACTATATTCTCTGTCTTCCCTGCTTCTTCTTTAACCCCACTATTTTAATTTCCACCCCCCCCCATTCTAATTTCAATACACATGGTGGATTCCTTTTAAGAGAGAATTTATTTTCCCTACTGTAATTATGACGCTTCCGGAATAGCTTAATTCCTTAACTTCCGTCAAAATATCCCTTTCCACAATCTAACAGCCTTTGTTATTCCACTCATTCACACACTACACTCCATTACCTTGGTTTTCCTTCTATTAATCCTCATGTTGTGCTCATCCTTCAGGACCACGTTCATGCAATTTATTATGGTTTCAAAGTCTTCTTCTGACTTCCTTAATACTTCACCATCATCAGCAAACCCTTTCCCCGTTTAAAGTTCTCCAAATTGTTCTTCATCCCCTATTCTTCTTAGTACTTCCCAGTTAGTTACTCATTCTCCTATAGCATCACACTTCGAAATCTTCTATTCTTTCTCATTCTGCAACTCCTATCGTCCACTTTTCACGCCCATATAACGCCACGCTCCTTATTTAGCAACGATTTCCTAGTATTCACACTTATATTACTCGGAAGTAAATTCCTCGTGTCTCAAACCGTGACCTATCCTTTTTATTCGACAACGTCCTTTATATTGTTCGCTCTTCCCCTATTCTGTTAATAACTTCGTCGTTAGTGATTCTATTCACCCATCTCGTTCTCCTAAAGCACCACATTTTAAGGGCTTCTATTCTTTTCCTTTCTGCAGCTCTAGTCGCCCACTTTTTGTACCCATATAACGCCACGTTCCATTTTTACGTACTGTGCTATCCTACTCTTTATGTTTACTATATTTCTACCATCCCTAGTTATTATGCTTCTCAAGTAGCAGAATTCCTTAATTCCCAATTTAACACCCTTTGTTATTTTACTGTTTTCCCCACACACTACTGTCCATTACCGTGGTTTTCCCCCTCCATTAATACTCATTTTAAACTCTTCCTCCTATAACTTCCTGGTTAGTTACTCTATCCACCCTTATCATTATAATATCCCATAGCTTTAAAAATAAAATGGAAACTTAACCACGTGATTCTTGATACGCTACAGAGTGACACATTACCAAAATTTTTACTCCCGACGTCATGATTTTTAAACGATAAATTCGCCAGAAAAAAAATCACAAAAGAAAGTGCCTCAACTTTTAAACGTAAAAAAAACAAATTTTCCTACCGTTTAATTGCGCGGAAAATTTTTTAATGAACAGGGCAACTCTTTCGTGACTAAAACCGTTGTGTCCGTACAAAAACGTTACATTAGCAAAAATAACTGCAGCCATATATGAATAAACCCTGTCTCTACTACAACAACAACACACACACATATATATATATATATATAAAAACGTGAAGGAGGGGGAAAAAAAGAGCACGCACATAAAACTTTTCGACAACAAAATAAAATTAATATTGCATGAAAGCTGAAATAGTATTTAAAACAAACTCATTAGCGAAATAATCCAATTTCGAATAAAAGCACAGAGCGAGGAGCCACAAATTCAAATATAGATACACACACACAACACATGCATATATATAATTTTTTATATTCGCATTTGTTGCTGTTGTTGTTGTGTACGTTAATTCCCAACTCATTCCGTATTGTTCCTAATGGGGCATAAAGGGAGCTTAAATGTAAAATTACGAAAAATAAAATTAATTTTAAATATTCCGTTTAAAATAGAAGGGGTTTGTTTTTATTATTATTATTACATCATCAGAGTGGTTGGAAAATGCTTTTCATTTACTCTCATTGTTTTTGTTTGTATTATAATTTTTTTGTTTATTTTTTTTTGTTACTATCGATTGGGATCGTTTATTATTCCGGATTCGTTTCCGGTCTACTTTGTTTTCAAATAAACAATTCAAGGTTTTTTTGAGCGGTTTATATAATTTCAATGGACATGGCGGATTGGGGTCTTTTTGAGACAGAGAATTTATTTTTTTTGGGGGGGGGGGCGGGGGAGTAGTAGTAGTAGTTGTTGTTGTGGTGGTGGCAGCAGTACCGTGTTTGTTATGAATCGTGACGATCAATTACGGTTCAGGTTTACATTAATTTATTATCATTCCTCCCCCCATAACCCACCACCGGGAAAACAGGGAACGTCTGTTTGAGTATCAATTTTCTGTTAGTAAATTAAAAGTAAATAATCTAATTACTGTTTTTGTTAAAACAAATACAACGTTTCATCCAATTTGTATCAATTAAATGGTAATTAAATTATTTTCTGCCTTATTGGCCGGCTTTTCATTTCTTTATTTTACCCTTAAAAAGTCAAGAAATGATGATTTAATCTCAATTAAGTTAGCGTAAGGAATAGAGTCTATATTTAATTAAAAAACGTCTTTTATTTATAATAATTAATGGCCAGACGAGGAAGAAAACTGATTTTGTAACGTTATATGGAGGACTAAGGGAAGGGATTGATTAATAGGCCACGTTTTAAAGCACGAGGGTCTTGTAAAATTAGTATTAGCGAGGATGTTGTTTGTGTTAGTTATGACGAAACGAAAAGGCTTGCGCAGGATAGGTTAGCATGGAGAGGGTTGCATCAGACCAGTCTTAGGACTCAATACCACAACAAATGTAACAAACAATGTTTATTACACTGGTCCAAATAGTAACTTTATCAAATCTTCTATCTCGTCATACAGTTAATTATTTTGTTATTTCCCTTAAATTTCAGATAATCTTAAAATACCGGAGGCAATTTTGCCTTTTTTAAGAGGATTAATAGAGGGAAAACCAAGGTAATGGAGTGTAGTTTGGAAACAGTGGAAATACAAAAGGCTGTTAGATTGTGGAAGGGATAATTTGACGGAAGTTAAGGAATTAAGCTATTCCGGAAGCGTAATAACTACAGTAGGGAAAATAAATTCTCTCTTAAAAGAAATCCGCCATGTCCATTGAAATTATAATGGTGAGGGGCGGAAATTAAAATAGTGGGATTAAACAAGAAGAAGAAGGGAAAACAGAGAATATAGTTAAGTATTCAAGATACTAAACCATAATGCGATACTAAATACTATAAAGTCCTAAATTAGTCAACAAAGGAAGCAAGTAATCAGGGAAGAATTTATTAAGCAAATAAATATATTTGAGATTTTTATTAAATGTAAATAGATAATGTCACAAAAAATATTAAGAGGAGAAAAATTCAGACTGTCAGAAATATCGTAATAATGGTAAAAAATTGGAAGTAATGACAAAAAAAATTAATTCGCGAACGAAATGCAGGAGTAAAAGATAACTGTCTCTCGGGAATTTGGGAAAAGGAAAGATTAAGCAAAACCTAAAAGAGAAGCCTTGTTGTTGAAAAAGACAAACAAAATTATGTCGCTAAATTAGTAAACCTGAAGATTAATAAATTTATGGAGAAAAATAACGTATTTGTAATAATACAAATAAATTGAAGATCTAAAAAGTATTGGAATAGGATAATGGTGTATTTAATGAGTGAATAATTTAAAAAAATATTTGGAGTATAAAATGGCATGATTTATGTAAGTGCGACAATTTATTAGTATAAAATAAATTCAGAGTAAGTATATAACAGATATTATAGATAAATAAGAAAGGATAGGATAAGATATGAAAAAATAATGGATGAAGTCGGAATTAAGTAAACGTTGAGGCCAACAGTATCTAATACCAAATTAAAGTCGTTTGGTCATTTCAAAAGAATGGACTAGGATTGAATATAGAACAATGGGGAAAGAAGTAAGAGGGCCAATACCTTTAGTAAAACTAATTAAAATTAAAGGTTGATAGATCAAGTAAATTGAGAAATGGAAGAGTATAGGTCGTAATGGAATAGAGTGGCGGAGGAAGAATGGGTTTTTTTTCACACAGGAAAAAAATGACGAGGCCTCGTTAATACAAAAAATCCCCGGAAACTGCAGACGAACTTGATAAATAATGACAAAACCAGAAGGTATCTTTCCTGTCACTGTAAACTCATCAGCTGCTATATTAAATTATTGTCTGAGGAAGTGGAAATACTTCAAACGAGGCTGAGCAAAGCAGTTTTAGAAGAATGGAAAAATGCCAACTGAACACCCGATATCCAGTCAGGTGTTCTACCAACTGAGCTAGTCCGAGTCGACGTCCAAGGACCGATTTAACCTAAACTAGGACTCACCTAGGCCAAATAAACAATACGAAAACAAAATTAATGGCTAATATAACATCCAGATAAATTCCTATAAAATGTATATGTATATAAATCCCAAATCCTACAACCTAACGGGACCGCAAAACCAAACCTAAAAAAAACAAAACTCTAAAAGATCCAAGCCAGCAAGTCAGGGAAACACAGTTAAAGAAAATGTCATACAAAGTCGTGGGCAGCAGCCCGAAACTTAAATTTTTAAATGAGGAACGCCCTCACACGAAAACAGCGACCAACCAATTAACTAATCACACACTTCACACCCTAATTATAGGAAATAAGAATGGACAATGCGTAAATTGGTCACAGGTGCATTGAATTACAATCTAGTAAAAGTGGAAATGCTTCAAATTAAGCTCAGAAAAGCAAATAGCTAATTTTAGAAGAAAGACAAGAACGGAAAAATGCCAACCAGATCACGAATTAGAGCCCAGGACCTTCCGGTTTCCAGTCAGGTTCCCTACCAACTGAGCTAATCCGAGTAAATTATTTTGAATCCAAACACGAAAAGGAAACGATATCCAGTCAGGTGTTCTACCAACTGAGCTAGTCCGAGTCGACGTCCAAGGAACGATTTAACCTAAGCCAGGCTCACCTACCAATTAAATATAATCACACTCTTCACACCCTAACTCTTGGAAATACGTGGAGAATTGCCAATGCGTAAATTGGTCACAGGTGCATTGAATTACAATCTAGGAAAAGTGGAAATGCTTCAAATGAAGCTCAGAAAAGCATATAGCTAATTTTAGGAGAAAGACAAGAATGGAAAAATACCAACCAGATCACGGATTCGAACCTAGGACCTCCAGATATTCAGTCAGGTTCCTTACCAACTGAGCTAATCCGAGTAAATTACTTTGAAGGTTAACACGGAAAAGAAACGAGATTTTTTTTTAAAAAAAACTTGAAGATATGCTGCTATTGAACTGTTTAGAGAGAGGAAGATGTGGTGTGTTGCCCCTTACCGTGGCCATGCCCTGTCCTCTGGCGCCCGGCAGTACAGCGAGGAAGCGAATCTCCCAAGCGCAGGGCACGTGGAACCTGTTGTAGATGTCCGCCTCCCTGTCCAGGAAGGCCCAGAACTGCATGAGTCGTCCAGAAGGTCCTCCGCACTTGGAGGCGAGCTTCTCCAGGTAATCGTCGTCGGAAGGGTACGTCGACCCGTTGAGGCACAGACCCACGGGCCTCTGGTCGCCCACGCTGAGCGCCAGGAAGCTCGTGCCCTCGACCATGGAGTTGACGACGTAGTCCTGGAGCTCCGAGGTGACGTTGTTGGGGGTGAGACCCGCCCCTACGACGGCAGGCTCGTCCACGAAGAAGGACTTCCTCATCACCTCCAGCGCGATTTTCCTATCCCCGTACGAGGCCTTACGAGTGATGTACCCTCGAGGAGCCTGCAATCCACCGTACAACGTCAAAACTAAATTATCAAAATATTATTAATATACACTTACATTACTAATGGGTGCAAATACATATGAATTAAAGTTCAGACACCCAAAACTATCAAAATTTCCTGAAGAAGTCCCAAAATTGTAGGGCTAAAAGCAGGCTGAATAAAATTATCTATAAATTGGTAGCCAAATTAATTCCATATAATTATTTTGGAAATTAAACTTTAGACATCCAAAACTGTCAAAATTTCCTGAAGAAGTCCCAAAATTGTAGGGCTAAAAGCAGGCTGAATAAAATTATCTATAAATTGGTAGCCAAATTAATTCCATATAATTATTTTGGAAATTAAACTTTAGACATCCAAAACTGTCAAATTTTCCTGAAGAAGTCCCAAAATTGTAGGGCTAAAAGCAGGCTGAATAAAATTATCTATAAATTGGTAGCCAAATTAATTCTATATAATTATTTTGAAAATTTTTCTCTGTTGTTACTTAAATATAAGGACACTGGGAGGGATGTACGTACATTTTTTTGCTTTCAGTCCGGCTGTAACTACTTGTGAAAGGAGTTTAAGTGTTAAATGTGTTGCCTCGGATCTCCATTAATATTATTGGATTTTATATATTAGTCTATTTTTATATTATGATACTGTTGTGGTAATTTTGATTTAGTTTTAACTTCACCGTACTTCGTTTTAATTTACTGTAAATATTTTCTCTGTTGTTGTTGTTGTTGTTGTGGTATTCAGTCTTAAGACTGGTCAGTTAAAGAAATTCCCCCCCATGCTAACCTATCTTGCGCAAGCCTTTTCAACCACATCCGGTTCCCCCCCCTAATCTGCTTAGTCAATTCTTTAGTTGGCCTCCCTCTTCTGTTCTTACCCTACACACACACAATTCCCTCTAATGTCAATTTTACAAGATCCTCTTATCTCAAAACGTGGCCTATTAACATATTCCTTCTCTTGGTCAACGTCCTCCATATTGTTCTCTTTTCCCCTATTCTGCTTAGAAGTTCCTCGTTAATGATTCTGTCCACCCATCTCATTCTCCTACAGCACCACATTTTTAAAGGCTTCTATTATTTTTTTATTTTCGGCTACTCCTATAGTCCACGTTTCACACCCATGCAACGATTTCCCAATATAACAATTACCCATAAGTAAATTACGCTTTTATTTTTTTGCCTGTGATATTCTACTCTGTATGTCAACTACACTTCTTCCCGACCCTAGTCATTACGCTTCCCAAGTAGCAGAATCCCTTAACTTCCCTCAAAATATCCCTACCTAATCTAACACCCTTGGTTATTCCACTGTTTCCTATAACAACACACCCCATAACCTCTATTAATCCTCATGTTGAAGTCCTCCTCCAGTACCAGGAACATGTCATTTGTTATGTTTTCCAATTCTCCTCCCAACTCCCCTAACACATCATCGGGTAATCCTGCAGGATTTTTATTTTTTTCCTCTATAGGAAGAAAACTTGATGAAGGCAGTAAATTATTTTTTTTTAAAAAAAACGTTGTTACTAATTTAAACCATAAAAACTATAAAGTTCATTAATTTTTTTATTATTTATTATTTTTATTATTTTTTTGTTATAATGTTGATATGTTTTAAATCATTTTTTTCGTAAGGCGTGATGTTAACCGAATGTAACCGGACTAATTTTTCTGTAGCTTTCAAATTTCTAGTCTACTTTATTTGAAAAAGGTGAAAGGAACGTTGAACGCAGAAATTTTTGGACCAATAAAAAAGAAGATTATTTTTGTGAAGATGACGTCACGTTTAGAGGGTCTTGGCCCCCTGTCAGTTGTGCGCTTAAATAAGGGGTTGTAACCCTCCATTATTTTTTTAAAAAAACGTTGTTACTAATTTAAACCATAAAAACTATAAAGTTCATTAATTTTTTTATTTTATTATTTTTTATTATAATGTTGATATATTTAAAAATCATTTTTTTCGTAAGGCGTGATGTTAACCGAATGTAACCGGACTAATTTTTCTGTAGCTTTCCAATTTCTAGTCTACTTTATTTGAAGAAGGTGAAAGGAACGTTGAACGCAGAAATTTTTGGACCAAATAAAAAAAAATATTATTTTTGTGAAGATGACGTCACGTTTAGTGGGTCTTGTCTGTGTCAAGTTCTGCGCTTAAATAAGGGGTTGTAATCCTCCATTATTTTTTTAAATAAACGTTGTTACTAATTTAAACAATAAAAACTATAAAGTTCATTAATTTTTTTATTATTTTTATTATTTTTTGTTATAATGTTGATATGTTTTAAATAATTTTTTTCGTAAGGCGTGGATGTTAACCGAATGTAACCTGACTAATTTTTCTGTAGCTGTCCAATTTCTAGTCTACTTTATTTGAAGATGTGAAAGGAACGTTGAACGCAGAAATTTTTCGACCAAACAAAAAAAACGATTTTTTGTGAAGATGACGTCACGTTTGGGGGGTCTTGGCCCCCTGTCAGTTCTGCGCTTAAATAAGGGGTTGTAACCCCCCCGTTGCGGCGCTGAGAGAAATATCGTGTGTGATTGATCCGTCCCTGGGTAGTGAGTTTTCCCTAATGCTGTACGGAGGGAGATTGGCGAAGGAGACTGAAGAAGGAGAAGAGTTGTTTCGCACCAAGCGCCCCTTAACCACAAAAGCCGAGCCATCCCCCACGCCACCCCCTCACGGCTTGACGATAAATGGGACACGATTACTTGGCGCTGAATCCTTGCGATGGCGCATACATCACGGCAGCCAACACACACAGATAAATACGCGTCAAATTATACAGTGTTTTCTACCGCGATCTATAAGTGGCGCGTTATATCTTCCTGTCGGATTTCCCTCCCCTTAAGACGGATTTACCCCCGTGTCGCCAAACGAAGGGGGTGTATTGTCAACAACCAGTGTTCCGCGATTCGTTACTCCTTTCCCCTTCCCTTAACGGCGATCTGCTACAGTCGTGGGCGCTAAATCAAAGCTAGGGGAGGAATAAACGCCTACTGCTAAAGGACGGCAAAAAGAAAGACTCGAGACGTTTTCAGTCGAACGACTCCGGAGTGCGAATTTCTCATACGACACAGACACTACCGACATTTCCACAATACATAACAGAAAATACAAATCCGACAACGAAAAAAAATAAAATTATCTGCATCACAGTTGACTACATTATCTGTCTGTTAGGAAGAATATAAACAGTAAAACAACCTATACGTCAGAAAATAGTAAACATAAGCAGTTCACAAGCGTCGTTTCGTTCCTAAATTTAGAATCAACAAATTAAAAAGAAACTAAAAAGAATAAAATGAGCGCGTGGAATACATAACTACGTCTCTGAAAAAATTTGGGAAAAGACGAAAGGAAAAATGAATAAAGACGAGGCCTTGATGAAAAGGAGCAAGTGCATTAAAAACGAATAATGACGCCAAGTTATTAAACCTAAAGATTTAAATTAATAAAAGGAGAGTAAAATGAGGAATGGACTGTCAAATATATCAATAAGGGAATAACATAATTACGGAGTAGAGAATTTGGGAAAAGACGAAAGGAAAAATGAATAAAGAAAATATAAAAACCAACGAAGCCTTGATGAAAGGGGGCAAAGTACATTAAAAACGAATAATGACGCCAAGTTATTAAACCTAAAGATTGAAAATAATAAAAGGAGAGTAAAATGAGGAATGGACTGTCAAATATTTCAATAAGGGAATAACATAATTACGGAGTAGAGAATTTGGGAAAAGACGAAAGGAAAAATGAATAAAGAAAATATAAAAACCAACGAAGCCTTGATGAAAAGGAGCAAGTGCATTAAAAACGAATAATGACGCCAAGTTATTAAACCTAAAGATTGAAAATAATAAAAGGAGAGTAAAATGAGGAATGAACTGTCAAATATTTCAATAAGGGAATAACATAATTAAGGATAAGAGAAATTAATAAAGACAGTACAGAAAGTAAAAGAGCATAACACAAAACTAAATCCTATACGTTTTTTTATATGAAATAAAAAACATCCAACAAGAATCATAATTGACTACATTATCTATAAACAGTACAACAACATATACGTCAGAAAAGAGCGCGTGGAATACATAAATACGTCTCTGAAAAAATTTGGGAAAAGACGAAAGGAAAAATGAATAAATAAAATATAAAAACCAACGAGGCCTTGATGAAAAGGGGCAAAGTACATTAAAAACGAATAATGACGCCTAGTTATTAAACCTAAAGATTTAAATTAATAAAAGGAGAGTAAAATGAGGAATGGACTATCAAATATTTCAATAAGGGAATAACATAATTAAGGATAAGAGAAATGAATAAAGACAGTGCAGAAAGTAAAAGTAATGTGAAGGTAAAAATAATAGGATTTATATGAATACAACTGCATAATTAGTATAAGTATATATTATGTATCAGTAAAAAAAGGATTCAAGACAGTATAATATGTGAAGATATAAGAGAAGAAGTAGGAAATTAAAGAAATTGGCATACGGCAGACAGTACCAACACTTCCCTGGAGGATAACAGAAAAATAAGCCTTCAAGATTGTATATGAAAATTTAAAAAATCCAACAAGAACCATAATTGACTACGTTATTTATAAACAGTACAACAACACATACGTCAGAAAAGAATAAGCAACAGTAGTTAATAAGCGTCGTTTCGTTCCTAAATTTATAAACCCTTATTGGGTTTAAGCTGGAATCAACATAATAAAAGAAAATTAAAAAGAATGAAAAGAGCGCGTGTAACAGATAACTATGTCTCTGAAAGTTGGGAAAAGAAGAAAGGAAAATTGAATAAAGAAAATATTAAACGACAAGGCCTTGATGGAAAAAAAAGCACGTACGAAAACTCCAAGTTAGTAAATCAAAAGATTAATAAAAAAAGAGTAAATCGAGGAATGAACTGTCAAATATTTTAAGAATGGAACGACATAATTAAGGATTAGAGAAGGAAAGAAACACAGTGCAGAAATTAAAAGGTAGGTGAACGATAAAATAATAGGATTTATATGAGTACAACAGGATAATTAAAAGACAGCATAAGATATGAAAAAAATAAAAGAAGAAGTAGGAATTCAATAAACGTCGAGGCAAGCAATAGTTGAGACCAGATAAATAGTACAACAGTCAATACGCCAAGAAAACCTTATATTTCGACTATTTTTCCTTAATAATTTTATATCTGACTAACGAAATTACTGACATGCAAATTAACGTTAATTATTCCTTATCCCATTTAATTGTGTTGAAACAATTTACATCATCATTGTTTCACTTCAATTAGTATCACTAAACAAATGCTGTTAAAATAAAAAAATTGGCCACAAATTTAATAATCCAACAGTCACATGAAAATATAAGAATTATTAAAACTTAAAAAATCAATTAAAATAATAAGGCTGAAAATGAAGGTAAAATATGTTGCTAAGTTACCAATATTTTAATAATGAAATACTTAAATGTAATTGTAAAAAGTTTAGCTGGAATTAAGAAAAATATTTATTTAATTACACACACTTCAATGACGAAATCCAGTAATTAAATTTTTTAAAAATGTGAAAGAGAAATTCTTCAATGATAAAATCTATAAAAGTCATTTTGATAGTTTGGTCGATAAGAACATGAAAATTTTTTCTAAATGAAAATTTTTAAAACAAATTTAATGTTGTTGCTGGAATAAATGAAACATTTTACAGTGTTACAAATATATGAATGTAAATTTAAATTCAATAAAGTTACTGCAAAAGAAGGTAGATCATTTAGTAAATGTCAAATATCTGAATGATAAATCTTTTAAAAATAATAAGTTGGGCTGAAATGAATATAAATCTTTTAAGATTGAAAACTTTAAAAATTAATTGAATAGTGTGGCTGTATTAAAGGAAAATATTTTAATGAACTACAAAAATATGAATGATTAAAAATTAAAATTTAATTTAAAATAAGTGACTGGAAAGTAGGAAAAATCTAAATTATTGGGTATTCTCAATTGAAGCCCAGTAAAGCAGATAGTTAATTTTAGAATAAAAACTTTTAGTAAACATCAAATACTTGAATTAAAAATTCAATAAATTCTATTTATGTAGTTTGGCAGCAATGGGTAAGAATATTTTGCTAAATTAAAAATGATTTAATATTGACATGTTTAAAATTAATTTAATTGTGTTGCTGGAATAAAGAAAAATCTTTTACTAAGTTACAAATATTTGAAAACTAAATTTTCAAAATTTAATTAATAAATTTGACCAGAAAGAAGGATAATGTTTTAGTAAATTTCTAATTTTTGAATGATGAAATTAAAAAAACATATATTAGTTTGACTGAGTTATAACCATTTTACTGATCAAATATTTAAAATAATTTATAAACTGTGACTGAAACAGAGGAAAATCATTCACTGAATTACAAATATTAATTAATTTAATTTCTTAAATGTGGATAGAAAGAAGGAAATCTTATAGTAAGTGTCAAATATTTTCATGAAAAATATTTAAAATTAATTTCAAATCTGTGTTTGGAAGGAAGAAAAAACAGTTACTAAATACTATGTAATTAATTTAATAGTCTGACTAAAATGAATGTGAATCTTTCATTTAATTAAAAATACTTGAATAATGAAATCTAGAAAATTAATTTAATAATGTGAGTGGGTTGAAGGAAACCCCTTCACTCATTTCCAAATATTTTAATGATAAAATCTCAAAATTTAATTTGTAAAATGTGACCAGGAAGAAAGAAAAACTTTTGGTAAATTGTAGATATTTGAATGATAAAATCTTTAAATTATGAGTTTGATTGAAATGAATAAAAATTATATTTAACAAAACATCTTCCAAATAATAGTGTGGCTGGATTGAAGTAAAATCTTTTTTTATATTACAAATATTTGAAATATAAAGTCTCAACATTTAAATAAAAATATGAATAGAAGAAAAGAAAAATATTTTAGTTAATAGCAAACATTTAAATGATTAAAGCTTTCAAATTATTTTAAAAAGTGTGGCACTACAAATATTTAAAACATAAAGTGTCAACCTTTAATTAAAAAAAGGACTAATGAAAAAAAAATTGTTTAGTAAATATAAAAAAATTAATGGTAAATGCTTTCAAATTAATTTAAATTGTGTGGCTTTACAAGTATTTGAAATATAAAGTCTCAAACTTTAATTAAAAAAAGGACTAATGAAAAAAGAAAATTTGTTTAGTGAATATAAAAAAATTAATGGTAAATGCTTTCAAATTAATTTAAATTGTGTGGCATTACAAGTATTTGAAATATAAAGTCTCAATATTTCATTAAAAAAGGGACAAGAAAAAAAATTTTTTTAGTAAATATCAAATATTAAAATGATTAAAGCTTTCAAATTAATTTGAATAGTGTGGCTTTGCAAATATTTTAAATATAAAGTCTCAACATTTAATTAGGAAGTGACTAAAAGAACGGAAAAATGTTTTAGCAAATATCAAAACTTCAGATGATTAAGGCTTTCAAATTTACTTAGATACTGTGACATTACAAATATTTCGAGATTAAATTAAAAAGTGACCAAAGAAAAGAAAAGAATCGTTTAGAAAAATATCAAAAAAATTAATTGATTAAAATTTTAATTTAATTTAAATAGTGTAGCATTACAAAAATTTTAAGTGTTAAGTCTCAACGTAAAATTTAAAAAATGGGGCTAGAAAAAAAATGAAAAATATTTTAGTAAATGTCAAAAATTTAAAAGATTAAAGCTTTCAAAAATAATTTAAATACCGTGGCTGGAAATTACTAACACTTAAATGTTAAAAGCTTTAAAATTAATTTCAAAATTGTGGTCGTAGTGACGGGAAGAATTTTTAATTTTACTAGAAATGTTATAATTATAAACTATTATCGGCAAATGACCTTGGTAGTGGTCGTGGAGTATGACGTCAACGTCCCGGGACTCCAACTCGTCTTCCGCCAAAATTTAGTAGACTACGACAAATGGAAATTTTAAAAGAAACAACGATTAGTTGTGGAATAGTGTGAAAAGTCTTGGAAGAAATTTCTTGGATGAGGTTCAAATGTAAAAATCAATGTTTTAGAAAAATCAGAAATTTGGATAAAAACTTGTTCTCGGTTTTTTTAAGGACTGAGTGATTCGAAGGAACGACGCCCCAGACCCGGGGGAACCCGTCCGTCGCTAGTCGTAACCACGACCCTCAGACAAGAAAATTTAATTTCCTAACCTTGGCTGGAGTTTCTATTGAAATGTTGGTTACAATGCTCCTGGCAATGGCCTTGCTGATCGCGACCAGTGACTTCATGATTGATTTCTTCCTCGTCCTCTTGGGTGGCGGTGTTGATGGTGCGAGGTCTGGCGATGACGTTGCCCTGGAAACTGTCTGGCGTTGGCGCATTGTCGAGTCTCTGGAACGCGCCCCAATTAGCCGTCATTGTTGCCGTTGCCGTGATTGAGCGACGCGACGCCTGGCAACTGAAGCACGTCTTCATACGCGACTGATAATGGCGAGGCGAGGCGAGACGCCAAAGCGGTCCAGAGTCATGAGCCGCGTATTTCTCAACCCACACACCCCCTCGGGGGGGTGAAGCTAATTTCCTTTACCGCTAAATCGGTCTGTTGCTCAATATCAAAGAATCCCAATAATCAAGACACTGTATTTGTATGACGTTGCAGCGACTGAATTAATAAACACACACAGAAATATATATATTGTAATATACTTTTTAGGGTATAAAACATTAATTAATCAATTCAACAAATTATAATCAATTTTAAAATTTTTCATTTATTAATTTAAAGTGATTACATGGGCTTAATCTCAGGGGATTTTGGGTCTCTCGAGAGATGGATGGAGTATGCAGTTACTGTAATTAGAAAAAAAAATCATTAAACATTATTCAACCAGAGCAATGAGCAAGTTTCACAGCTTTTTGAATAACTTACCCACAATTACTACAGGAGCCTACAAACATCCACCTCACGAATGTTTCCGCGTCCCTCTGGCGTCTTGCAGGATTTTTATCGATGAAGGTAGTAGGAACCAGATCCGCAACTCATCTGCTTCCTCGAAACATCTGACGTCTCTGCCCACCTCTCACAGCATCTGATCACGTCCGTCCTCTCCTCAACTCGTCTGACTTCTGGTCCCGAGCCACCCATCGGCTCCCCTTTTAAATTCTCCGACGGGAATTCCCCGCCATAGGTCTACTTCATAAAATTCCGGGGTTCCCCGCCTCAGGTCCCTTACAAAATTCCGGGGTTCCCCGCCAGTTCATTTCACAAAATTTCGGGGTTCCCAGCCCTCATTTTTTACACACGCTCGGCGGGAGTCTCCAGCGGGGATCCCCATCGTTTTTTTTACACACGCCCCGAGAGGGTTTTCCACGGGGCACCCCCTTCGGGGTTTCACCCGCATTCAGCCGACTAGACATTGTTGTTGGCCGAACTGCGCCTCATAACGCCACAATATCACAAAATCCGCGTTTTTTATCACAATATATATGCTTTTTAATAACAAACTGAATTAAATAATTTATAAATACTGGTATCACTCGTAAAATAACGATTGACATTCTTTCAAAAATTAATTTTCTGATGTTGTCGTTGTGGTATTCAGTCCTAAGACTGGTCTCATGCAACTCCTCCATGCTAAGCTAATTTACGCAAGCCTTTTCATTTCATTATAACTGGCACACCCTACATCCTCCCTAATCTGCTTAGCGTATTCGATCTTTGGCCTCCCTCTTCTGTTCTTACCCCACACACACTTCCCTCTAATGCTAATTTTACAAGACCCTCGTGTCTTAAAACGTGGCCTATTAATCTATCCCTTCTCTCAGTCAACGTCTTCCATATTGTTCGCTTTTCCCCTATTCTGCTTATAACTTCCTCGTTCTATCCACCCATCTGATTTTCAGCATTCGCCTATAGCAGCACATTTCAAAGGCTTCTATTCTTTTCCTTTCCCCAACTCGCATCGTCTGATATTAAGGAAAAATAAATAAATAAAAATACAGTGAAAAATGTTAGCAAATACGTATAAGTTTCAAAAAGTAAAATCGATAACAGTAAAATTTTTAAGTTTTATTCCTTCAGAATTTAATTCAATTTTTATTTTAGTTTTCTGGAATTTTTCATTTCATAATCTAACGAAATTTTATGCATTCAAAATTAGCATTGATTGCTTCTTTTTCCCGTCAAGAAGTCTACAGAGATGGATGAAACAGTCCAGTTTATTCAACTAAATTTTTCATTAAATTTGTTTTCCTTACGTACCTCGGAATATATTTTATTTATGTATCCAATCGTTCCTATTTTCCATTCTGTATTATGTTAATTCGATGACTGAACAAGATTCATCACTAGGTTTTCTTCTCTATCGCTCACAATGGATGGTCAAAAAATCTAGTTTATGTTCCAATTACTTAAAGAACTGTGTAAATGTCCATTATACGGGTCGTTAATTCATCATTTGTACTTTTTTTTGCTTCAAATATTGACAAGGACCACAATGGATAATCGAAAAGTCTAGTTTATGTTAAAAATCAGTTTTAAAATTTATGTAAATGTTCATTATACGGGTCGTTAATTTATCATTTGTAATTTTTTTTGGCTTCAAATATTGACAAGGACCACAATGGATATTCGAAAAGTGTAATTTAGGTTAAAAATCCGTTTTAAAATTTGTGTAAATGTCCATTATACGGGTCGTTAATTCATCATTTGTACTTTTTTTGGCTTCAAATATTGACAAGGACCACAATGGATATTCGAAAAGTCTAATTTATGTTAAAAATCCGATTTAAAATTTGTGTAAATGTCCATTATACGGGTCGTTAATTCATCATTTGTACTTTTTTTTGGATTCAAATATTGACAAGGACCACAATGGATGGTCAAAACATCTAGTTTATGTTCCAATTACTTAAAGAATTGTGTAAATGTCCATTATACGGGTCGTTAATTCATCATTTATACTTTTTTTGGCTTCAAATATTGACAAGGACCACAACGGATGGTCATATTTCTAGTTTATGTTCCAATTACTTAAAGAATTGTGTAAATGTCCATTATCAGGGTTGTTAATTCTTCATTTCTATGAGTTATCCACAGACATAAATATTTTTCTTATGAGTGATATTGACGTCATCATTGAGAACAGTGATGCCGCCGTCATCATCATGATCATGATGACGTACATACTGATAGCCGAGGAAAGCTGGCTGAATGAAGATTTCTGTAACTACAGGTAGCTAGCTACAGGGAGGGACTGGGCAAGAAATGCCCTCAGAGATTGATTATAGACAGGTAGAAAACGAAGGCCCCGCTGGCGAGGCTGAGATTAATGGCCCACTTTTGCGATCTGCTTCTTCAATCACACCGAATCTCCGCTCAGGAGGAACAGATTTGTTAAGAGAAACATCGAGAGTGATGGACGGTTATATCACATATGAAAGTCAGCTTGCGCGTTACCCACAGAAAATATACACGAGTCTTTGTTCTCACTTCGAGGAAACAAACTGTACTACGATTCTGTTGTTTAAATCCAAAAAAAAAGTGACTTTTAACCGTCCAGGAAAAACAATTTTTGTTAAGACAATACATCAGAAGAGTCAGTCACATCATTACTCTTACAATTTAGAAGAAAGACGAGAATGGAGAATTGTTCACCGGGCTTGATACCAGGACTTCCCCCTATTCCGGGCGGGTACCCTTACCACTGAGCTAGCCCGAGGGCCGATTCATCATCCATCCACACCCGTAAATTTACGTCATATTCTTCACAAGCTGATTACTAGAGGTTCACTGAAGAAGAAGGCTTGTAAGCCATAATAAATGGCGTGGTCTTAGAAAAACAGTTCAACATAAGGATTAACAGAGGGAAAACCAAGGTGATGGAATCTAGTATGAGAAACAGAGGAATAAAAAAAAGGTGTTAGATTGATAAGGGATATTTTGACGGCAGTTAAGAAATTCTTTAACTTGGGAAGCGGAATAACTAGGGGATGGTAAAATTATACTAGTCATAAAGAGTAGGATAGCACGGGCAAAGGAAGGTTTTCCGCGAAAAAGAGGAATTTAATTACGGCTAATAAAAGTGTGAATATTAGGGAAATCGTTGCTAAATGAGGAGCGTAGCGTTATATGATGGGTGTGAAAAGTGGACGGACGATAGGAGTTGCAGAATGAGAAAAGAATAGAATATTTCGAAGTGTGGTGCTATAGGGAGAATGAGATGGGTGGATAGGGTAACTAAGAATAGCGGATGAGAGAACAATATGGAGAACGTTAAACGGGGGGAAAAAGGTTTGCAGATGATGGTGTAGTATTAAGGAAGTCAGAAGATGATCATGGTCCTGAAGGATGAGCACAACATGAGGATTAATAGAAGGAAAAGAAAGGTAATGGTGTGTAGTGAGCGAATTAGTGGAACAACAATGGCTGTTAGATTGGTTAAGGGAACGAAATTAAGGAATCAGCTATTTCTGAAGCGTAAGAACAAGGTGTCATTTTATTAATTTAAAGGCGTCCGTTCCTAACTCAAGAAGAATTTGCTTCTGTCAAGTCGGAAGCTACGAGTAATTGACTGGAAACAGCTTCTGTGCGTTACTAATGCAAAAGATACGTGGAAAACACTCGTTCACATCCCGCGGCTCAAAATGGGTGTCTATTGGCTGTAATTGTGTAAGTACGAACCAGTGGTTGCTATTTGAAATTTCAGCTGGGGAAGGGAGGAGGACAATTTGGGGCCATACGAGGCGAAATGGACAGAATACAGCTACAATATTCTACCGGTATCGCTGAGATAAAGTTTCTGAAGGTTCATGTTGCCAGACGTATTTGCCATAGAAACTTTGCTTGTTTTGCTTCACCCCTGCCATGTGACCTGTTATAAAAAATTCTCAATATAAAGCCATTAATGCTCAAACGCCTTCATTTCTAAATTATTTCATTTAATTCCCTTTCTCATAATTATATTGGTGTCAAATTCAAAATCATTAAGTAAACCTTTTCGTTTAATTTTGAATCCTACACAAATTTATCCTCTTTACCGTGAAGTTAAACGCTGATTGTCACAATTTTCACCAAAATGTGGAGCTTAATCAATCAATAACTAAATAAAAATAATAATTTCTTAAATCCCCTCCGTTTTATTTATTTCATTAGAATGTGAAACTTGCATTCAACTTCATTTTCCACTTTTCCAATCATTCTGTGAATACGTTTAGGTGATTATTTGTAGTTTCGATGACGCAATCTCTGGAGTGTAGTATGCGAAACAGTGAAATGACAAAGGGTGTTAGATTGGGGAAGGGATATTTTGACTAACGTTAAGTAATTCTGCTACTTGGGAAGCGTAATAACTAGGGATGGTAAAATAATAGTAGACATAAAGAGTAGGACAGCACAGGCAAGGAAGGAAGGCTTTCGAGAAAAAGAGGGATTTACTTACGGGTAATATAAGTGTGAATAATAGGAAATCGATGCTAAAAATTTTTGTATGGAGCGTGGCGTTATATGGGTGCGAAACGTGGACGATAGGAGTTGGGGAAAGGAGAAGAATAGAAGCCTTTGAAATGTGGTGCTGTAGGAGAATGAGATGGGGTGGGGATAGAAACAGTAACGAGGAAGTTCTAAACAGAACAGGGGAAGAGCGAAAAATATGGACAACGTTGACCAAGAGAAGGGATAGACTAAAGGTTATGGGAAGTAAATAATTACTACCCTATTAGTAAAGTGGCTCTGCTCCGTCCCTCACATGAGTTTATTTATAACTCTCATCCCACGTACAAGAGTTACTCGAAAAGTCGCGACTTCCTCCTCCTGATGATGATGATGATGACGATGATCCGGCGAACATTCCACTCGACTGGAAAATTTTCAATATAATTTCGCCGAAACTGAAGCATAGTTACCGCAGTTAAGTTCCTCGAGAAAGTTTCCCCCCCCCACCCCTGGCCGTTTTATTCTCCAAAGGCGGATGGATACATTCCCCCCTTAGAAAACAAGCCCGATCGAGTTTAACATTACCTTAAAAACCCTCGACAAAACTTCTTAATTGATATTAAAGGTCTATATTACAAAATTTCTGAAGCTTTCTCCCCACCTCTCCCCCCGCCCCCTTGGGTCCTTTCCCCGGATAATTATTACATCCGAGATACCTGAAGTTGCTTAATAATGATTTAGAAGGAACGTGACCTTTTCGCTCCTGCTAATCCGTACAACTTTATATATCAAGACTGATGAGAGTTGGTGGTGGTGGTGCTTGTGATTTCGTCAGCATCTTGGACTAAGCATAAGGGTTTAGGGCTGAGTATTCGCCCAGTTCGATCACCCCTTTGTCGTCCCTCCACTATCTCTCGTGACGTCATCTAGCGATATTCATTAGACTCGGGCGTCGCCGTCGTCGCCTTCGCCGCCGTCTCTTTTGTGAAATGAGAATCCAATTTAAAAGTTGCCGACTGTAAAGTTAAGTTTTCTATCAGGAGTCCATCTCCATCGGCCGCCGCCTTCTGTTCGCCCTTACACAGAATGGGTGAAGAAGGGGGGAAGAAGAAGAAAAAAAGAAGACAGATGAATATTTGGTGACGCTGGTTAACTATTGTAGGCTCGTGGCGATAATAAATGGGGGTGACGGGGTTTTCTGCTCTCTCTATCCTTTTTTAGGATTATTATTTCCCGATAGGTGAATTGAAAGGCGTAACTTTTTTTGTCTGTGCCGTTTCCTATCACCGTTAAATTACTTACACTGCCTCCGGATATTCAAACCTTTAGCTTACTCAGTTGTGTGGCACACTTTTCGGGTACCACGTGGTCAGAGATTTTGAGCGCCACCTGCGTAGGCTATTTACGCAGGAATAAATTAAATAAAAATAAAAAAAAATATCCTAAGAAAATGAATTTATTATAAACAAAACCAAAAAAAAATTATATATGAAATATTTATCTGCCTAGCCTGAAAATTCACCAATTTGCGAAAAGCTAACAGTGAGTCTCCCTTTTCCCAAGGATAACCGCGGTGGTGGTGATTTCGGTTGATAACCTCAACCTAAAATTAACATTAAAGTTGGAATTAATCTAAATTCAAAAAAATAAATAAAAATTAAATAGTCTTAAAACAGAAAATGTACAATATAAAGAAAACATTAATATTAAAATAATAAATAAATAAAATTCAGAAAAATAAGAAGTAAATTTAACCCTAACTCTAGATAAAATCATTAAAGAACAAATTCACAATCTTAAGATAATCATAACCCATGACAAAAAATCTAAACCTAGACCATTAACTAGGCCAATATTTAAAAAACATAAAATTTCCTAATAAAATTATATAAAATACAAACAATATAAATCAGCCAAAAAAACATTCACCACAAATTAAATAAACATAAAGGAATCATAAAAAATAAAGAAAAAATAAACTTTAACATAAAAATAAATAAGATCATTCGTGGCCCAACACTTACCAAAAGCCGGAACATTCAGGGACTCTTCTTGGATGCCGCTCGTTCTGTTGTGGCGCTGAATGGACCATCCACATCCCTCTCGCCGTCTTTACCACAAGTGTCCGTCTATGAAAAATCTCAGAGACTACGGTAAACGTTTCCTCCCTTCCTCTCTACTTTTTTCCATCCTCTTATTGGCCAGCCTATGGCTAAACCCAATATCCCTCCACTCCTTAGCCCTTTCTCAGAAAGGGGGGGGGGCCAAAATAGACGTGTTTGTCCCTTTACGGGATTTTCCAGCGTCACTCATTGTCCCGAAAGTTCCAACTCTTGGCTTTGTGCTGCTGGCTACAAATGAAATATTTATAAATAATATTATAATGCACCATACAGTGCTGCAGCATAAATGACAACTCCATATCCAACATCAACACACGTCATCCTGAAGACCAACGACACCAAAATAGTAAAAAAAAAACGTTCACCCAATCCTCAAAATCATATTTTTTACCGGCTAAATAACTACAAAAGAAAAATAATCTATGACGTCATACGATGCGTACAGTGTTCAAAACAAAGAGTACGAGAATCTAGTTAACCAAAAAATGTATACTTTAATTTAATGTTGTTCTAGAACTCAGTCCTAAGACTGCTCTGATGCAATCCTCCATGGCAACATATCTTGAGCAAGCCTTTTCACTTCCGCATAACTACTACATACCACATATTCCCTAATCTGTATAGCGTATTAAATCCTTTCCCTCCCTCTTCTATTCTTACCCCCACACACTATCCCCTATTGTTAATTTTACAAAACCTTCACGTCTCAAACCGTGGTCTATTAATTTGTCCCTTCCTTCTTTTGGTCAACGTCCTGAATATTGTTCGGTCTTCCCCTATTCTGTTTACAACTTCCTCGTTAGTGATTCTATCCACCTCATCATCTCATTCTCCTACAGCACCACGTTTCAAAGGCTCCTATTCTTTTCCTTTCTACAACTACTATTGTCCACGTTTCGCACCCATATAACAAGGCCACGCTCCTTACGAACATTTTGAGCAACGATTTATTAATATTTACACTTATATTACCCGTAAGTAAAATCCTCATTTTCGCTAAATCCTTTCCTTTTCCTGTGCTATCCTATGTTTCATGTCTACTATACTTCTACCATCCCTGGTTATTAAGCCTCCCAAGTAGCAGAATTCCTTAATTTCCGTCCATGCAAATATCCCTTCGCAATCTAACAGCCTTTGTTATTCCACAGTTTCCCATACTACAATCTTTCGCCTCGGTTTTCCCTCCATCAATCTTCATGTTGAACTCTTTCTCCAGGGCCACGTTCAATGCCATTTATTATGTTTTCGAAGTCTTATTCTCACCTTCTCTAATACTACAACATAATCGTAGGGATTTTTATATCTTCCCCTTGCAGTAGTACCTACAAAAGCTTCGTGAAGCAGAGTAAAACTATTCTTTCTTCAAAAGGTTGCAAATACTTACTTTACCAAGCCTGTATATATTTATGAAATATTAAAGTTTGTAAAGCGTAACACTAATTTGTTTCAAACAAATGGCGAGTTTCATGAATACGCGCGGGACTAGAAATCAGAGGTTCAGCTCTAAGGTCGGACAAGCATCGCCCTTGTTCTCTCTACACCAGAAAAGTATTCACAATACCCCCGGGGATAATTTTATACAACAGCCTTCCTTCCTTCCTCCAGACTACAAAAGCTTCGTGAAGCAGAGTAAAACTATTCTTTTAAATGGCGCTGCTGCTGTTTTACTCTGTGGTACAGGATTTTCTTAATCGTCCTTCTAGTATTTAAATCAAGGTTCCTGCTGCAAAAAGTGTTGAATGAGCTGCCAACCTTGTAAAATAGCACATCACATATCTTTAAAATTTCTATTCAGTTTTTTCTGCTCTTTTGTTTGTTTGTTTCATGTATATAGCTGCTGCTGGAGCAAGGACAGTTTCCTGGTCCAAGTAGTTCAAAACTCCTCCATTGCGTGTTCCTCAGTGTGTGCTTGTTTGTGTTTCCCCCAGTGTGTGTCCCTGTGTTGTGTTTATATTGACTTTTGTCTATATACACTTTCTTTTACTAATTTATTTTAAGTTTATTTGTCTTTAATTATTTACTTTATTTTGTTCATTTTTAATTTTTAATGTATGACGTATCCTATTTCCTCAATCGAGGATTAATGGAAACAACAATAAATCTAAATCTATGATTACTTTTTCATATATTCCGTTTTATTTTTCTTCATCGCCTGTTGTATATATAAGTTAAACAGCATTGGCGACAGACTGCGTCCTTTTCTTCATTTCTACTTTCTTTTCTTGATATTCAGTTTTAATTACTGCTGACTGCCTTCTGTAGAGGTTATGTATAAGCTTCTTTCTCGGTATTTTATTCCAGTGCTCGTCAAAATCATTAATAACGTGTGTTCCAGTTCACATTATCAAACGTTTTTTTCTAAATGTACAAACGCCATGAACGTAGGCCCTGTTTTGTTCGTATCCTGTCTTCTAAACTAAACTGATCTTCTCCTAACCCGCATTCTCTTTTACGTTCCATCCTCCTATATACTATTTTCGTAAAAGCCCTTATTATAATTTAAAAGACGAATATTAGCATTACGTGCTACATTCCAGAGATAATTAAAAAATATTAATTGAGTATTTCTAGTTCCTCATCCCTTACCCTTTTATCCATATCATACATTTAATATAGTAGTATTTCAGGACTCGTGACGTCATCCTCATGACGTATTACGCACGACTCATTTTCCACCCAGACCTGAGTTAATATTTACAGTCTCCGTGCATTTTAGCGACTTCTTAGCGTCATAATTTATTTCTCACAAGTAACCGTAAAGTAGCGTTAAGTGTGGATGGAGTTTACGTTGAGGGTGTCAGGGTAAGGTTTTCTCTCTCTCTCTCTCTCTGTCCCCTTGCTCGCTGCCTGGTGGTGATGGATGGTGACAGAAATCTTAACTTATGTGACTCCTCTTAAGCACACCATGCGAAGCCATCCAGATTTACGAGTTATGGCTCAAGCTTGAGACGTGCCTCAGAGTAAAATGCATATATTTTTTTTTCATCCAAAAAAGGGAAAAAAAACAACAACACCAAAATGATATCCGATTTTTCAAATATCCAAGTAACTATTCTGTTACAGAATTAAAGTATAAGTATAAAATCATATTCCATAGATCCTATAGAGAAGCAAGCACAAGCTTCAAGGATGATGTGGAACACGAGTCAGAGATTTTACATAGTTAGGTTGCTTTATTAATATTAGAATATACTGTAACTATTCATTAATTTTTAACTTATAATAAGATTTTCTTAAGTTCTATACAGAAGACATACAATTTGTACCTTATATATAAAATTGATAAATATTTTTACATCCTATACTAAAAAATTGGTGTTCTAATAATGTTCTTTCATAATTATAAATATCTACCCTATGATGATACATTCAGCTTCATAAATTCTTCAACAGAGTAGAAGGAGTAATCAATGGAAAAAAAATACAGTTGAAGGAGCAAGAAAAGGAAATCAGAAATCAAGGAAGGAATAAAGATAACGATGCAGTTTGTTATCCAGGCTGTTTAACTTATACGTAGAAACAGGGCTGGAAAAAGTTAAAAATGAATGTAGAAAATAAATAAAACCCTGTAAAGGGTTCCTGATGATATTGTAGTATTAGAGGAGTTACAAGAAGACTTGTAAAACATATTAAATGGTATTAAAGCGATCCTGGATGAAGTATTAGTATTCCATTGATCCCATAGAGAATAAGAACTTCAGGGACGTGGTACAACCAGAGATTGTACATAAAATGTTTTTGATATCTTCAAAGAAATTTATATAAATTATTTTAAAAGACTGATTTTTTACTCTTTTTTCCTATGTTCATCAGTCACGTCATTTAATTAACCAAAACTATAGTTTGATTTTTATTTCAAATTTATTCTATTTTTCAGAAACTTTCGGCATTATAATGAACACCCTTTTACAATATATTTAAAGACTTCGTTTCCTTGTGTAATTTATTAATCACAAAAATTTTAACGCAGTGTGTATGCAAGTACGACTTTGTAAATTAAAAATATTCTAGAATAATGCAAAGAGGAGATACGCCATTTTTGGAAGGGATGTATTATCTCTGGAGATGAGGCTGGCTGAGTCTTAATTAGAAATTATATAAGTAATGACGTAATTTATTCAATAGAAGCTAATGGAACAAAATAATTTGGTGTGGAACCACAGAACAGTTTAGGATGAATTATTTCATGATTCGGTAAAGACTTATTTAATTAATAAATTAGTCAACTGTGTTGTGAGAAGTAAAAATTTTCCTTGATGTAGTTTATAAATTTTATTTTCACTGGTAGTCGTAATAATTTATCTGATGGCAAAGAAAGTCACGTTTTAAAAATTGAGAAATAAATTTTTTTACGCGTCGTGATGACGTCATCAGCGTTTATCAGTAGTAGTGACAAGGCGGACATATTTTGTGATATATTAATTGGTTATGATATTAAAACTGCGTAGTTTTTAGTGTTCGAAGTCACGATATTTTTTTTCTTCTCCCGTTTCGGCGATGAGGGGAGACTAAAAGGGCCGACGATGACGTAGGAACTGAAACTCCTGCAGGCCGCCTCTGAGTGTGCTCTAAGCTTCCTCATTAATGCGCAAACACACGCAAGGGACTGATTCCTCATAGCACAAATGGCTTCCCGTCGTCGTCGCAACTGATCAAATCTGTTTTCCTTTCATCAGCTCCACGCTGCCGACTCTGTCCTTCCTTCCCTTACAAATATAATACGCAAAAGAGACGACTGACTCTCTTTTCGTAACTGGAAAGTGTTTATTTGCCCTCAAAAAAATTATTACATATTGAAATTAATTAGATTAATCAATAAAATTCGTCTTATTAAAAAAAAGGAAGCAACGGGCACGAGGAAAAGAAAAATCAGACAAAGAAGTTACTGGGGCATTTAGTAATTACCAAAATACAGAAAATTGTAATTTTTGAAATTTCAAGGCTTCATTGCAATTTTTAGTTAGTAATAATTACACCTAATACATTAAATTAAATCTGTAACAATTAAAAAAACAAATGGAGCTGGTTTATTCGTTTAACGCAGGTGAATTTAACTTAACAGATGCTTAAAAAACAATTATATTTGTAATCCCTTACCAATAGTGTTTGAAAACGAAAGGATCTAAGGAAACAATTCAGAGAACTACCACGAAAATTCCCGTACTGAAATCAAAAACTTGAGTATGGAGGTACAAAATGTAATCTTAAATCTTTTGATGATGATTTAACAAAGTGAAATATATTCATGAATATCCGTTTCATTACTTTTAAACCGTCTAAAATAATGAAGTCGGCCTTCCTTCTCACAGTATAGTCAGTTTTGTCCATCAAATCGCTAATGGTCGTTCATGGACTGTATATAGTTAATAAATTAAAATTTCCCAAGGGAAAACTGTTAAGGACTTTCCTTCAGCAAGAATTATAACAGCGTTTAGTGGTTGAGGATGCAATATTTAATTACCATTAAAGATGATGGTTAGCGGAAGTTTGTTTCACCTCCATCCAACCTCCTCTAAAATAAATTTTTTTGGGTTCCATTTAAACTCTGTGGCTCACAATACACCGGTTTAGAGGCAACTCTCGATTGTTTCCTGGTTATTTGTATATGTTAGCCATCCACACCTCCACTCACTAAAAATACTCCCCTTCTATTATGCATGGGGTCGAAAGTACAAGCTGGTCGATTTTACTTATTTAATATTTTTCATCCCCCTCTCTTAAGTGAGATAGCCGAGTATCACCCCCGACAGTGTAAAGAAACACGTGGACCAAGTATGGCTGAACTTGGTCCTTTCCTTTATATTTGTATGCGGAAATATTGGCCTATTTTACTGATTTAATATTTTCCACCCCCTCTCTTAAGTGAGATAGCCGAGTGTCACCCCCGACATTGTAAAGAAACACGTGGACCAAGTATGGCTGAACTTGTGTCCACACTTTTAGATTTTTATGCGGATATATTGGCCTATTTTAGTGATTTAATATTTTCCATCCCCTCTCTTAAGTGAGGTAGCCCAGTGTCACCCCCGACAGTGTAAAGAAACTCGTGGACCCAGTTTGTTTTAAATTGGTCCACTCCTTTATATTTGCATGCGGAAATATTGGCCTATTTTACTTTTTTTTCCACCCCCTCTCTTAAGTGAGATAGCCGAGTGTCACCCCCGACAGTGTAAAGAAACACGTGGACCAAGTTTGGTTAAAATTGTGTCCACACTTTTAGATTTTTATGCGGAAATATTGGCCTATTTTACTGATTTAATATTTTCCACCCCCTCTCTTAAGTGAGATAGCCGAGTGTCACCCCCGACAGTGTAAAGAAACACGCGGAAATATTGGCCTATTTTACACATTTAATATTTTCCACCCCTTCTCTTAAGTGAGATAGCCGAGACTCACCCCCGACATTGTAAAGAAACACGTGGACCCAGTTTGTTTTAAATTGGTCCACTCCTTTATATTTGCATGCGGAAATATTGGCCTATTTTACTTTTTTTTCCACCCCTTCTCTTAAGTGAGATAGCCGAGTGTCACCCCCGACAGTGTAAAGAAACACGTGGGCCAAATTTGGCTAAAATTGTGTCCACACTTTTAGATTTTTATGCGGAAATATTGGCCTATTTTACTCATTTAATATTTTCCACCCCCTCTCTTAAGTGAGTTAGCCGAGTGTCACCCCCGACATTGTGAGGAAACACGTGGACCAATTGGTCCACTCGTTCAGATTTGTATGCGGAACATACAGACAGACAGCCACATACATAGAGATTTCTTGTTTCATTATCACAGTTCGTTGTTCGACAGGGATGGACTGGACCCCTCCTTTTCAGAACGCAACTATTTTAGAACACGATCCGCACTTTGAAGGGGAATCGTGGCCGGGTTCGAGTGAGCAAAGTAGCAGTGATTTGCGAGCACTCGGCTCTCCGCGAGAGCTCCTGTTAATTGGCACACCTACGGAGGGAGAAAGGAGCCATTAACGTGCCGCCGTCGATTCCACACCCACACGAGCATCTGCCTTGGACTACGTGAGCTGCAGGTACAAACTAGGCGCCTCCTCAACTGCCCGGGGAAATACGCCAACGATTCTAACCCCCCGCTGAAATTTCGTTGCACCTCCGCTGGAGAAAAAAAACAACAAACAAAAAGGGAAGGAATCTCGGCTAATGGGCAAGAGCTAGCGCACAGATAAATCCGCAATCTCGTCCTCCATCCCTTACCTGGTTATCTTGCACAGATGGTGCGCATGAGGCACACGCAACCTTCCTGGCTTTGCAACGTTGCCATTTAATTCCTCTTTCCCTCCCCTTTTACGATAAAACTAATTATATACACCTCAACTCAAATGATAACTACTTCAATATTAATTTCAAAAAAGGAACTACTACCGCTAGAATGACGTTTCAAAACCACGCTCCAATGCACCAGCTTTCAAAATTAATTGGAATAGATTTTCTTATAATATTGTACTTTTTTCCGAAATTGATCTTTTGAACCTTGGAAAGATTATAATAATATTTTCAGAAATTTTAAACTGCTCGTGAAGGAAAATTTGCTTCATTTTTTTCTTTCCCAACTTGTAGTAAAAAGTAAGATTCGTCTCGCTCAGTCACAATATTCAGTTTTATATTTAAGACAGTGAGTCTGACTCCGCATCCCCCCTTTTCAATTCCCTTCCTATGCTATTAAAGGGGAGTTGCCTGTTTCAGGATCACCCTCATGTAGCCTGTTTACCAAAAAAAAAGCATGTATGACAGGACAGGCGCTGCGGGAGTTTTCTCTCGCAGGCGTTTCTACCTCAGAGTGACTGCGGGGCTCACCTGATCATGTCGGGAATGCCTCGCACTCTCTCTGGGTATTTTTTTTATCAAAGTTCTCACACCTTCACCAATTTTGGGAGGTATATGTACTGGGGTCGAAGATCTTGGGCATATGGCAAGAGTTGTCCGCTGATCCCATTGGATCAGTCGGCCAACTGCCTCCTGAAAACTGGTGGAGACACGGAGAAGGGAATGCTGCGTCCCCACAGCAGACTCTTCTCCCGTCATTCGGAAGGGCGTGAGAATAGTACCCAATGCCCGACCTACCTGATGCAGGTTTTCTAGGGTTTCACCTGCATCTCTTTAGGTGAAACACCGGGTAGGATCCTTCAACTACAGCTCGGGGGCCCTAGTTAACCCTTGGCTACCTTGGTCTACATTCCGCACCCCCCCCTTTTTAATTCCCTTCCTATGCTATTAAAGGGGAGTTGCCTGATTCAGGATCACCCTCATGTAGCCTGTTAACCCAAATAAAAAGCATGTATGACAAGACAGGCGCTGCGGGAGTTTTCTCTCGCAGACGCTTCACCCCCAGAGTGACTGCGGGGCTCACCTGATCCTGTCGGGAATGCCTCGCACTCTCTCTGGGTATTTTTTGTTATCAAAGTTCTCACATGCCGAGACACCTTCACCAATTTTGGGAGGTATATGTACTGGGGTCGAAGCTCTTGGGCATATGGCAAGAGTTGTCCGCTGATCCCATTGGATCAGTCGGCCAACTGCCTCCTGAAACTGGTGGAGACACGGAGAAGGGAATGCTGCGACCCCACCGCAAACTCTTCTCCCGTCATTCGGAAGGGCGTGAGAATAGTACCCAATGCCCGACCTACCTGATGCAGGTTTTTTAGGCTTTTTCCCTGCATCTCTTTAGGTGAAACACCGGGTAGGATCCTTAAACCATAGCCCGGGGGCCCTAGTTTACCCTTGGCTACCTTGCTCTACCTTCCGCATCCCCCCTTTTCAATTCCCTTCCGTTGCTATTGAAGGGGCGTATATGCTGAGCCTTCTACTGAGGTCGCTGTTTGATGTTGTAACATCCAGCTTGCCGCCGAGATGTTTTTTACCGAATAAGTACGGTTGGAGGAAACGTATTCTGCGAGCCAGCGAGTGAGTGAGTGAGTAAGGTTCCCCGCATTATTAAATCCTCCCCTTGGCGCTCCCAAGCTCCATTTTTACGAGCGCCTTGAATCCTCCGCCTCCTTGATGAACCAGGGACACGTAAAACACGACCTGGACTGGGAAGGACGACGCGACGACGCGGAGGAGGAGGAAGGGGGTTGGACGGAGAGGAAAGGGAGGGAAGGGACGGGGGGCGGCGAGTTTTACGACTGACGCAAGCAATTACGTCGCCACGTCCGGACGGAGGGGCTTTGCTTTAATTATGCAACAGGTCGTTCGTTCAGCCAAGGAAAGAAAACGAGCCGAGTCTTGCGAAGGGATGGGAAAATTAGGAACTTCTGAAACGAGCACTTTCTGGTCAGCATTAGTGCCACGGAAAAAAGTGAGGGAAGGCGCGGTACCACTCGATGACGTCATCGGTACAATCGAGGAACCAGCGAAAATTATTGGACCTGTATAACAGACAATACAATGTTGAACGAATTAAAAAAGTGGGCATTTTTACCATAAAGGCTTAATATTATGAACTAAGAAACTGCAAAAAGATTGTGCCAAAGACGTGGCCACCAAAGATATTATAACAAACCATCATCCTCTGTATTTCACCGAGAATTGTCTTCATTTGCATTTACAGAAAATTTGTTAATTTTGATACAGAGCGTTACAGAAATTAATAATTTTTATAATATACATCCTATCTAAAATGAAAGTATTACAAAAATGAAAATAATAATTATTGTTTGGAAAAAAAATACCAGGCCTCGTCACAGATGATGGTAGATGAAGAAATGTTTCGTGTGTGATTGATAGAGGGAGAGTGGGGCTGGTCTGAGAGACTGTTTCAATCTGTTGAGGCGTGCTGAATTGTTAGATCCGGGGCGGAATGCTTGCTCTTGATCGTGACACTGGATGTGACAGAAGGTGAAATTGGAAAAGGTGTTCGTTCATTCCCCAAAAAGGAAGTTTTAAAGGAGGCTGTGGGGACCGATACGAAATCTGAGGAGGAGCGGCGAGTATTGGCTGCTTGTAAAGAAAGACTGTACGTAAACCCGGAGGATCAGTCTCGACCAATTTCTGCCAATAATCATTCTTAAATTATTTTCTTGTCCTAGGTCTTGAAGAGTGCGACTAGTAAATTGTACGAATTTTGTGGTACAAACTCAAATGCAGCCGTCTTGAGAGAAATTGGTGGAGGCTGAAAACAGGGCAACGAAACCTAGACAGTTTGGCGACGGTCTGAGATTTCTAAAATCTTCCTGATACCTGGCTGTAACGAGGACTGGTATTTTCTCCAAACATCGGCGATAATTGGGGTGAATGGCTCCTACCAAATTCTAAACGTATACATACTTTTTATTCGAGAGAATTTTGTCCCCGCCACCGATGTAAATTGAATAATTGGGAGTGAAGGATAAATTATTAAACGGTGACGGAAATGGATTCTGAAGCGATTGGAAATCGTGCTTTGAGATGATGATGGTGACGATCATGCGAGATAGGAAACGTTTGAAGTGTGATTGACAGAGGGAGAGTGTGTGTAGTAACTATAGCTGAACTGAGAGACCATTTCAATCCGTTGAGTCGTCCTGAACTGGATGATCGAGACCAAAATGCTCTGGATCGTAACAGTGAGCAAAGTGTGTACATTTCCCAACAAGGAAGTTTAAAAGGATAACTGTGGGGACCAACACTAGATCTGAGGACGAGCTGAGAGTTTCGCACAAGGAAAGAGACGATGATTACTCTGTTTCTAATATTTCTTCTGAATTCCTTGTACTTCCAATTCCGAGTGGGGATTTTCGTCTTTTAAATTCGCCTCCCTATTAAGGTAGTTGAATGCGACCATAGAAATACATCTAATTTTTCTAAATGTTAGTTAATAAGTAATATAATTTTGCAAATATAGGGAGAACATAGTCAATCCTAAAAATAGGGCTGGCTTTATAAGAACAATTTGGTTAGTAAAATATTGGACCATATGAATTAATAAATGTAAAGTTAATTGACTTCCATGTAAATGTAATGAATCTTCATTAAAATCCTCTCATGTTCATTTCAAGATGTTGATTGATAGAGATATTTTTTTTTTGGTTAACAGGCTACATGAGGGTGATCCTGAAACAGGCAACTCCCCTTTAATAGCATAGGAAGGGAATTGAAAAAGGGGGGATGCGGACGGTAGAGCAAGGTAGCCCAGGGTTAACTAGGGCCCCCGAGCTATGGTTTAAGGATCCTACCCTAGTGGTGTTTCACCTAAAGAGATGCAGGGAAAACCCTAGAAAACCTGCATCAGGTAGGTCGGGCATTGGGTAGATATATATATAATATATATAATAGAGAGAGAGAGAGAGAGAGATAGAGAGGGGGGAGGGATAGGGATTGAGTAAATAAGAGAGGGAGGGTGGGTGATAAGGGAAGGAGGGGGAGAAAGAGGAGGGATAGGGATAGAGAGAGAGGGAGAGGGAGGAGAGAATTTATAATTTTTGTAAATTTTAAATTTATTTTAGTATTAATGTTCATTTTTCTTTGCAGCTAAATAAATTTCAAAGAAAGGAACGTTACAGAAAGTCATTATTATTAATTTGTTCTCAATTTTCTTACTTATATGGCTCGTGTTCTCGTTTATTTTAATTGAAGTCAGTTAAATGTAAGTGTTGTGTAGATCTGTTTACCCTGACTGTTCTTGGACGCCCAGTAAATTCACCCTTGCGAAGTTCTCAGAAGCTGTCCGCGTACTTGTTGAGGCAGCTGGTGTCTGGGCTATAAATAGCCAGCCAGCCAGCCAGGTACGGCAGTCTTCTCCCGGATTTACAAATAGTAACTTCGACAGATTGCGTTTGCAATCTGCCTGCCCTTCCCCCCCACAGAATCTTGTTTGGACACAGATGCGCCGCCATCTCGCATCCACAAATCTGTCTAACGCTTCTCTCCTCTCTCTCTCATCCTCATCCCTTTCTCTCTCTCTCCTCGACGGGCGGAGAAGGCAGCTTTCAGCTCTGCCTTGGCTTTGCTAGCCTAGCGTCAGGGAATGAAAATTAATTTTCCCAGAACTCCTCTCTCTTTCCCTGTGTGTGAGAGGGAGAGAGTGAGCTTACCGAAATTAATGTTCCTTTCATTATCAATAACAAAGTCCTGCTACGCTACAGACTCGCACAGTGGCAACGGAAGATCCCCGCTCAGCCATTTCGTACCCCGGGATTACTGCGGCTAGTGTAATTACAGAGTTGGCGGCACTGTGTCAATATTTGGCGCACCTGCCGCCGCCGCCTCCGCCGCCACCGAGCCGCCCCATTCCTCCTCAAACGAACACCTTTACCGCCGGATTCGTCGCTGCTAAGAAAAAAAGAGGGGGGAATTACTTGCACGAAGAGAAATGACGGGAACCACAACGGGATTTCAAGCAACACTACTACCAACCTAACAATTTCAATATGACGGATGATAAAATCAAAACAAAATCTCACGTATTGTAATAAATTTATGTATGGCAAGAATAACATATTTATGAAGTTCCACATTTACAAGTTTTAATCTGTGTCACATGAAGATGTCCAAAAATTATGGATGAAACGATAGGATCTATGTTGAAGTCTGAATAAAATTAATTAAAATCAATAAAACTATCTCAATAAGTCAGCTTATAAATGTATTACTATTTAATTAACGTAAATACGACGTTTCGTCTCCCTTTTGAGTCTTCCTCAGGCATACTAAAACCATACCATTACAGTAAATTAAATATGGGTTCTATGCTACAACGTTTTTGTGTATAAAACATGAGTCAAAATTTGATTTTTGAACCACCCCTTTATGTACACTATATAAATACTAAGAAATTTTTTTGGGGCGGGGGAATTATTTGGACGAAGGGAAAGAACGGGAACAACGATGGAATTGCAAGCAACACTACCAATATAACAATTTCAATATGACAGATGATAAAATCAAAACATAAATAAAAATAAACACTCGTATTGTATGAAATTTATATATGGCAAGAATAACATATTTATGAAATTTTACATTATAAGTTTTAATGTGGGTCAGATGAAGGTGCCCAAAAATTATGGATGAAACGATAGGATTTATTTTCAGGTATGAATGAAATTAATTAAAATAAATAAAAAGACGGCCAATAAGCTATCATATAAATGTATTACTATTTGACTGACATAAATATGGCGTTTCGTCTCCCTTTTGAGACTTCCTCAGTTATACTACTGGCATAATATAATAAATTAAATATGGGTTCTATGCTACAACAATTTTATAAAAAAACATGGTTCAAAATTTACAAAAATTATAAAAAACATGGTTCAAAATTTAAAATTTTTTATAAAAAACATGGTTCAAAATTTAAAAATTTTATAAAACACAGGGTTTAAAATTTACAAATTTAATTTTTGAACACATTTTTAAATATAAAAAATTGTAACATAAAACCCATATTTAATTTATTGCAATATTATGATTGTAGAATACCTGAGAAAGTCTCAAAAGGGAGACGAAACGTCGTACTTATAAAAAGTATGTTAGAATAAAATGAAATACTATTGAAGTAAATGTTTATTAATTGCCGGTTATTATAATTATGAGGTGATAATTAAAACGATATTTTAACTTATACAGTTAATCTTCAAAAGTAAGTGGAGGTTAATATAATTTCTTAAAAAGTCACATATTTCAGTATTCAAGAAAAATTTATTTGAATTAGAAATACTAAATCAATTAACTACCGATATTAAAATGAAATAATTGTCGACTGGATTTTTTTCCAGACAGCTTTTTATTATTTTTAATCAAAAAACGTTTCGGTGCATATTCGCGCCATCTTCAGGGTTTTCTCCTAACAATCAAATTATTGTCAGAGTAAACGGTGGTTAAATAACTTTCTGTGTGGCTGCACCGACCTCTCTTTATATATAAAAAAATTGGTGATTATAACATTTTGTAATATGTAATATGTTGAATAGGATGTAACAATAATTTTGAGTGTAAAGAGAAAAATCTGAATAAGGTGCGAATATGCGCCGAAACGTTGTTTTGATTGAAATTTTTTTAAAAAAAAACTGGTCGAGAATCATTTCATTTGAATTAGAAATAGTAACCGTAATCAAAAAAAAAGCTTTAGGGCACTCGAATATGACCGTCTGTTATTTTAATTTTAAAAATTCGTCCATTAAACGTCATATACTGTATTGGAATCACAGATGATTATGGTGTGAATTTTAAAGCTGTGACTCTTTAAAAAGTAAATTCTTTTGAGGTCTGAAATGAGGAAGTTTCTTAACTTTTTTCTGTAAAATGTGATATAAATTTTTTTAATAACTAAATTCATGGTAAATCAAAAAAAAGGCAAACAATATATAAACAAATGACATGTTGTGGCTAAAATTCTGATAAGAAAAAATAATTGTTTTATCTGATTGAAGTGGAATGTCCGGGTTATGGAATAGTTTAAGCTGTTTGTGTTCTATTCTGGGAGTAAAAGAACTCGCAGTCGATGTTCCGTCTTTTTACGTCACCGTGGACCGTGCAACATTGGGAATGAGTCGCGATCCTTTCTAAGACAATTAACTCTGTTCTCCTTTTCCCTCTGTTGCATAGAGAGATATACATGTGAAACACTTGAGGTTTTCTTCTGATAGACTTTCTCTTGTCGACGTATTCTGCGGTTTTTCGCGGGTTTTACATTGTAATGGGAATTCCTATTGCATCACCTGAAAGTTTCTACGTTTCCTTATTATTCAGAGAGAGAGAGAAACTTCACTAAATTAATACCTCTTTAGCTACATTGCGCGCCTTAGTGAATTTTTCTGGAAGAACGTGTCATAATTATCTATTCCTTCCTCCGTCAACCCCGTACAAATATTTCCCATACATATTATTAAGCTTTTTTCGTGTATTCCATTGTATGAGTAAAAAGAAAAAGATAGATAGGAAGCGAATCTGAAAAAAAACTAGAGAGAAAAATTACTCCAGGAAAATCTTTCTTACTCTCATTTCTTTCTTACTCCCCTTTCCTGCTTGACGTATCTCTACGTCACTGAATCAGAAATGAAATTGGAAAAATTATTTCAGGAAAAGCTTTGTTACTGTAATTTTTAAGAAAGAAATTAAGGTGTGAAAACTGAGTAAGAAAAAAAATTAGAAAAATTATTATCAGTAAAAGCTTTGTTACTGTAATTTTTAAGAAAGAAATTAAGGTATGAAAAGTGAGTAAGAAAAGAAATCAGAAAAATTATTTCAGAAAAAGCTTTGTTACTGTAATTTTGAAGAAAGAAATTAAGGTGTGAAAACTGAGTAAGAAAAGAAATTAGAAAAATTATTTCAGGAAAAGCTTTGTTACTGTAATTTTTAAGAAAGAAATTAAGGTATGAAAACTGAGTAAGAAAAGAAATTAGAAAAATTATTTCAGGAAAAGCTTTGTTACTGTAATTTTTAAGAAAGAAATTAAGGTATGAAAACTGAGTAAGAAAAGAAATCAGAAAAATTATTTCAGGAAAAGCTTTGTTACTGTAATTTTTAAGAAAGAAATTAAGGTATGAAAAGTGAGTAAGAATAGAAATTAGAAAAATTATTTCAGAAAAAGCTTTGTTACTGTAATTTTTAAGAAAGAAATTAAGGTATGAAAACTGAGTAAGAAAAGAAATTAGAAAAATTATTTCAGGAAAAGCTTTGTTACTGTAATTTTTAAGAAAGAAATTAAGGTATGAAAACTGAGTAAGAAAAGAAATTAGAAAAATTATTTCAGGAAAAGCTTTGTTACTGTAATTTTTAATAAAGAAATTAAGGTATGAAAACTGAGTAAGAAAAGAAATTAGAAAAATTATTTCAGGAAAAGCTTTGTTACTGTAATTTTTAAGAAAGAAATTAAGGTATGAAAACTGAGTAAGAAAAGAAATTAGAAAAATTATTTCAGGAAAAGCTTTGTTACTGTAATTTTTAAGAAAGAAATTAAGGTATGAAAACTGAGTAAGAAAAGAAATTAGAAAAATTATTTCAGGAAAAGCTTTGTTACTGTAATTTTTAAGAAAGAAATTAAGGTATGAAAACTGAGTAAGAAAAGAAATTTGAAAAATTACTCCTGGAAAAACTTCTTTATACTAATTTCTTTCTCAACTCCCCTTTGCTGCTTGACGTATCTCTACGTCAATGTCACAGGAATAAACCTAACCTGTTTGTTTGGTTTCCCATCTGCTATCCTTGTCCATCGTTCGTTTCTGATTCGCTTCTCATCTCTCTTTTTCCTCTTTATTTTTTACTCAGAACAATGATATTTCCTCACCATTATTGCCAACAAACTTTAAAACCAGATTATTAAGCTTAATTCGTAGAGTAGCTTAGGTGTATTCAGTACGAAGTTTTCCTGTGAAAATTGTTTTTCACTTGTATAGTAAGTGCTCTATGGTTTTCCCTGGTGAGGTTGCCGTAGAAAAATCTCTACCGTCATTTTCCCAGGGAAATAAAATACACTAGCATTTAACACATGATTTTCTCTCAGATACAGAGAATTTTTATTTTTTATTTTTTTTATTGATAATAATTTACTTGACCTGTTTTCTAGATTCAATAACAGGTCTGTTTAACAATATATTTTTCTTTTGTTGGTACATATTTTTTTTACATGAGGGATGTCCACAAGGTTCAGTTTGCGGTCCAGTTTTCTGGAATTTATGTATGGAACCCCTTCTGGACCACATGACTCAGTCAACTTCTGTTGGGGATATTGTAGCATATGCCGATGACATTATGATAGCAGATACAGAGAATGTTGGATTAGGAGAATGTGGGGAAAAAATTATCTGCCAACGAGTATCAGGAACGTTACTTACCTCTGTAAGCGGCAGAAGAAGAATGAAGTCGTCTCGATGGTTTCTATAGAATATGGAGGAAGGTTACACACTCACACATTGGGAATGAAACCTCGAGAGTTATGTAAGTAAATAAATAATTTATTGATGTGAAGTGCTTGCGTATTATTTTACACGGATGAGATGGCGCTGCCGCTGCTCAGTGGTATCCGAACTTTGAGCCGTATCCGCCGCCGTAGTATTTGCCTCCGGAGCCGTAGCCGCCGCCGTAGCCGCCTCCGCCGCCGCCCCCGCTGCTGTGTCCGTAGCTCTCGCCGCCGCCCTGCTGCTGCTGGTTACCGTAGTCCTCCTCGTGCGAGTGGTAGGACTTGCCGCCCTGAGACGCCTCGTGGCCGCTCTCGCCGCCCGCGGACGACCCCTTGGAGTAGCCGCCCTTGTCGCCCTTCTCCGCGGCGTTGTGGCTGGCGTCGTAGTGGTCGCCCTTCTTGTGGCCGCCCTGCTGGGCCTGGTGGTGGGCCTCGTAGGACCCGTCCTTGCTGTGGAAGCCGCTGTTCTCGGCGTCGTCGTAGAAAGTGTGGTCCTTCTTGAACTCGTCCTTGTGGTACACGTTGTGGAATCCGGTGGTTTTGGAGCCCTTCTTGTGGCCGCCCTTCTCGCCGAAGGAGGCGCTCTTGAAGCCCTTGGCGCCTTGTTCCTGGGAGCCGTACTGCGAGCCTTCGTCGTGGTGTCCCTTCTTGTGGCCTCCGTCTTCGCTGTAGAAGCCCTTGGAAGCTTCAGCAGCCTTCGATCCTTTGCCTCCCTTCTCGAACGATTCTTGTACTTTGTAGCCCTTGTCTCCCTTCTCGCCCTTCTCACCCTTGTGGTCAGAGTTGTAACTCTCTCCGCCGCCTTTCTTGAATCCTTCGTCCTTGTATCCGCCGCCTCCGGAAGAGTAGGAGCCGCCACTTTCGTATCCACCGCCTCCACCACCGCCAATGTGTCCTCCGCTTCCACCGCCGCCGCCGCCTCCAATGTGTCCACCGCCTCCGTATCCTACATCACCTCCCGAGTACTCGAGGCCGCCGCCACCACCATAGTGTCCGAAATCTCCTCCTCCTCCTCCTATGTGGCCGAGTCCTCCACCGCCGCCTCCGACACTACCGCCACCGATGTGACCTATTCCGGCTCCGTAGTGACCCAGGTCACCGCCTCCGATCCCGTAACTACCACCGATGTGGCCGAGTCCAGCACCACCCCCACCCCCACCGATGTACTTGAGTCCACCGCCGCCGCCGCCGCCGCCTCCCAGGCCGCCGCCGAGGTGTCCGAGGGAGTAGTATTTCCCGTAGCCCAGACCGCCTCCGGCACCGCCTCCGAGGCCGCCGTAATAGTGTCCGCTGGCTTCGGCGTCCGCGTCACTTCCCTCGGCGCCTTCCCCGATCTTGTAGTACCTCACCGGACCCTTACCGTCGCTGGAGTAAACGTATCCGGTGGCGGAAGACTCGAGATCCTTGGAGGCGGAGCGCGCCATGTACATCTTGCCCCTCATCTCCGGGTCGGCGTCGCCTCTTGCCGCCCCCACGAGGCACAGGCTCGCCAGGACTACTCTGAGAGCCATGCTTGCTGACTGACTGACTGACTGACTGGTCGCAGCCTCCCCGCGGCCTTTTATACGCGCCCGGAGAGGAAGACCTTCAAGGGGGTGGCATTCCACGTTGGGCAAAACTGGACGCTTGGCTGGTTCCTGCAGCTGCCTGGATCGTTCGTTCTCTTTCTCTCCCTCCTCCGTGCCCTGACGTACGTCCTCTTGGGTAACTCCGCGGCACCTTTCGAGGACACAAAGGCGGACACCTCGCAATCGCCACCTGTGGGCGTGTTTCATGGCGGCAGTGTAACGTAATTCCGGCTCCTGTCGTCGATTGGTCGCGGTTCTCCTAACTGCCGAGCATTGCAGAAACGAAAGCGCCACGAGGAATGCTCTGCCAAGATCGCGGGCATCCCACAGACGTTTCTCCTACAACAACCATAAAGTTCAAACCTCAACTTATCTGTCGAATTAAAGGGCAATTTAAGACTATTTTCGGGTAACATGTTTACATCAGGATGAATTGAAAACGGGGGATACGGAAAGTAGAGTAAGATAGTCAGGGGTTGACTAGGCCAATACCCTTAACTTTATTTGTACTGTGTACCGCTGTTGAGCCTCTTACGTCTCCTGCGAAAAGCTACAAGGCCGGAAGAAACGTCGTGTGGTATTTATTTTCATCACTAATTTACTTGTTAAAATTTGTACATGTTTTTGAGTGGAGGGCTACATGAGGGTGATCCTGAAACAGGCAACTCCCCTTTAGTAGCATAGGAAGGGAATTAAAAAGTGGGGGGGATGCGGAAGGTAGAGCAAGGTAGACAAGGGTTGAGTAGGGCTCCCGGCTTTAAGTCTAAGGATCCAATTGTTTTTTTTTAGGTTAACAGGCTACATGAGGGTGATCCTGAAACAGGCAACTCCACTTTAGTAGCATAGGAAGGTAATTGAAAAGTGGGGGAGGATGCTGAAGGTAATGCACAGTAGCAAACGGTTGAATACGGCTCCCGGGCTTAATTTTAAGGATCAAAATATTTTTTTAAGATAACAGGCTGCATGAGGGTGATCCTGAAACAGGCAACTCCCCTTTAATAGCATACGAAAGGAATAGAAAAGTGGGGATGCGGAAGGTAGAGCAAGGTTTCAAAAGGTTAACTAGGGCCCCCAGGCTATAGTTTAAGGATCCTACCCGGTGTTTCACCTAAAAAGAGATGCAGGGGAAACCCTAGAAAACTTGCATCAGGTAGGTCGGGCATTGGCTACTATTACCACGAATGACGGGAGACGAGTTTGCTTTGGGGGTGCCAGCATTCCCTTCTCCGAGTCTCCACCCGTTTTAGGAGGCAGTTGGTTGACTGATCCAATGGGATCAGCGGATAACTCTTGCCTTATGCCAAATGTCATCGACTCCACTGCATATACCTCCTGAAACAGGTGAAGGTGCCTCGGCATGTGAGAAACAGAGAGAGTACGAGGCATTCCCGACGCAGTGAGGTGAGCCCCGCAGTCACTCTGGAGATACTATTCTCATTCCCTTCCTTACTAATGACCCCGACCTTTTTAGAAAACACTTAGAATTCCCCTTCTGCTTTCCTTATAGAATTCCTCAGATCGTAAATGAAATTTGGGTTTTATTCTAGTTCTCAGCCCAGAAAAAGTTTTCTGTCGATCTTTCGAAGATTTGGGTTTCATCCCTCTCCCCCCTTTCAGCGTAAGAAACGTCCTACACGCATTAGTGGTCGAATCTGGTGGTCAATAAGAACCGCCATTTCACCACGTCCAGCAACAGATTGAAACAGGAGGTGACGAAAGCGGACATAAAATCCCCCGTCCCTCGTCTCTCCTCCCTAATATATCAATAATGTTATCACTTTTCCCCAACAGTCAGAGCCAAAACCGTATTCGATACCAAGGAAAATCCGCCTCCAAGATAAAAAAGACGGTCGTGATATTAATTTTCTTCACGATGGTAGATATTAATTTTCCACTTGAATAATCAACGTATCCGAATTTAAATAATCTTACTCTACTTATAATAATCTATAGTTAAAAACAATTAAAAATAACAAAAACTTGGTATTCTATTTACGGTATCATTGATGTATAAATTCATAATATTAAGATTTGCTTCGTTCCCGCGGTTATTCGGAAGACGTAGGAGGGTAGTAAACTATGTGATCTATATATAGTCCATAGTTTTGCAACTTTAACGTTCCACAGTGCCGTGTCACTTTCCGCAAATTGCAAACTTGGAAGGGTTTGTGGGCGAAAAGGGGGGTGAGTAAGTTGGTCAACGCCGCCCCACCAGCAGCACTTTCTAATTATAATAATTCCTGTGACATAGTTGGACACAATATTCGACGATGGGAATGAAAAGTGGCAGGATATAATTTTTTTTCCAAAAAAGAAAGTCCTTTGAACTTATTAATCGAAGCGACATTTTTTATAATAATTTTACGAATGGCTTCCTTTTAATGCTCTACTTTTTTCCCCCCACATTGACCTTTCCAGTTACTATTTGAGCCTCCATACAACTTTAAAATCACAGGATTAAATAATACTTTAAATAAAGCTTTCCTATGTTTTCTATCCGATCGATCCCCGTGACGTCACTAAATGATTTTTTTTTTGGCAATGTAGTCTGTAAATAATTGATTTACTTGAATGTGGCCTTTCATTTTATTAAATTATGCTTCAAGTGTCGAGATAATTAATTTTTTGGGGGGTTAATTATTTGTAATGGTGGACGGGACAGGGATATTGATGTAAATGTCAGTTATGTGATGGCAGACGTCAGTAAGTTGACCACATTGATGTTTCTTTCCCGCTCCTTCTACTCTGTTGAAGAATTTATGGAGCTGAATGTATCATAGGGTAGATATTTATAATTATGAAAGAACATTATTAGAAAACTAATTTTTTAGTATAGGATGTAAAAATATTTATCAATTTTATATATAAGGTACAAATTGTATGTCTTCTGTATAGAACTTAAGAAAATCTTATTATAAGTTAAAAATTAATGAATAGTTACAGTATATTCTAATATTAATAAAGCAACCTAACTATGTAAAATCTCTGACTCGTGTTCCACAACATCCTTGAAGCTTGTGCTTCTTTCTCTATAGGATCTATGGAATATGATTTTATACTTATACTTATAAAAGTAAACAGAAATTTATCGAAGGTTTTGATCATTCTTGGCCTTTCTCCTTGTCGTGTGCGGCTTTTTTTATTGATGCCAAATAACCTAGGCTCCTGTGGTTCCCTCAAAGTAGCAATTTTATTTTCCTGATTGCTTCGTTTTAAGTTTTTTTTTCTCGGTTTCAGACTCATCTAAAAAACCATAACGAGTCCCAACTTTAATGAGCTTATTAACAATTTTATAGCTACTTTTTATTAAAACTAGTTGAGTATTGAATTATTATGTATTACATTTTTTTTCTATAAAAACAGAAGAAAATATACAGAAGGTTTCGATCAGTCTTGGCCTTTCTATCCTCGTGTGCCGCAGTTTCTTTTCGCTTAAATATCATAGGTTCGTCTCCTGTGGTTCCCTGAAGTTTTTTTTCCTCGGCTTCAGACTCATCCAAAAACCATATCTGGTCCCAAAGTTATTGAGTTTATTAACAATTTTGTAGCCATTTTTTTTATAAAAATTAATTCAGTATTATATTCTTACTTATTACATTTTTTCCAATAAAAACAGAAAATTTACTCTTGGCCTTTCTGTTCTCCTGTTTTCTTTCGGTTAAATATCATAGGTATAGAATGTCTCCTGTAGTTCCCCTCAAAGTAGTATTCTTTTTTTTTCAGAGAATATTCTGTCTATTTAATCACCAAAAAAATTTAGTAATAATATCATTTATATTTATTTATTTATTTTGGCCTTCATATAATATCAAAATTCCTTAATTATCAATTTAATACCTATTTTCTTACTTATGAACTTTTTATTTTCCAAACCTTTTTAATTTTTACTTTTTTTCGGTATACTGTGTTTTCCACTTGTGAATTTATTTTTAGTGGTTCCTTATTATTTATATTTTTGTCATTTATACAAATAACTTGCCCATTCGAATAATTTTGAATTTTATTGTTGTTGTTATTTTTTGTTTGGTTTTCCAGCCATGTAATTACTTATACAAGTAATATAATTATTGTGTAATTATACAATCGTTTTAATTTATTCCCCAGTTCAAGTCGTTGCTTGAACACGTACTTGGTCTAAAATTCTCCCCTCACAGTCTTCTCCAACGTTTCATATCAGACTATACATTTCTTTTAATTTTTAACCCAATAAGTTTAAGACCTATTACGAGACAAAATTTTTTATTCAACTGAACCGACGTTTCGTCACCATATATTTGCGACTTCTTCACGTAATTTGTTTTTTATCAAATATTAGGTTCCAAATCGTTTGATGAACAAATGGACGGGGTTCTCAAATTCAACCGAAATTTCACCAAGCATGATGATGACGTCGTGACGTCGGCTTAATTAAGTAAAAGCTTCGCCTGTAATTGGTCGGAAATTTTTAAGGCATGAGTCTTGTGAAAATTGTAATTGATTTTCTGTAAAGTTTTTCTTATTATTTTTTGCAAAAAGAGAAAGAAAAAATACTGTAACACTGCGTAAATGAAAAAGATTAATATGGCAACAACCAAAACCTCCTGTTAAAAATAAATTAATTAATAACGAGAACTTACTGGCTTTATAATAACTTGTCAACAATTTTAGTAAAGATTGCAACAAATTTTAAAAAAAGCCTCCAGTATACCTGATTATCAATGTTAACTAATAAAACTTTAGACAGTAATATAAGACGGTTTTTTGGGTTGTTAGGTCACCTTTTTTGTGTGTTCTTATGAAAAGACAGACTGTAATTGATTTTCTGTAAAGTTTTTCTTATCTTTTTTTGCAAAAAAGAAAAAAGAAAAAATACTGTAACACTGCGTAAATGAAAAAAGATTAATATGGCAACAGCCGAAACCTCCTGTAATAATAAATTAATTAATAACGAGAACTTACTGGCTTTATAATAACTTGTCAACAAATTAAAAAAAAAGCCTCCAGTATACCTGATTATCAATGTTAACTAATAAAACTTTAGACAGTAATATAAGACGGTTTTTTGGGTTGTTAGGTCACCTTTATTTTTGTGTGTTCTTGTCGACAGTTCGCTCGATAGCCAAAAGAAGAAAAAACAACGTGACCTTAACGTCTGATAATAATAATGATATAACGGAAACAATCAGTAGGTTAATGCTTTAGACGATTACAGCCAACTGTAATACTCCGTAATTGAAAAAAAATGGATATGACAACAGGTGAAAACTCCTGTTAAAAATAAAATAAGAATGAGAACATACTGGCTTTATAATCACTTGCCATTAAACCTAAAAAATGTTCTTTCAAAGCATAACCTTGAATTGTTTTATACAGTAACAGGGGCGAGAATGTTTTATGGAGAAACGGTTGGTAACTATGCATTTATCATACATAGAGGGAAGGATTTTAGAATCACATCTCTCGGTTTGATCGCGGTCCTTAATACGATGACGAGTATAGTGTGGGAGAGAGGGGGGAGAAGGGGAAGGGGTGAACCTCGTCCTCCTGAGATATTACGCGTTGCAGCAGGGGCGATCTAATATCTGCGACTGCACTCAGAGATAACGGCAGATACGGCATCTGGCTCCTTAACGAGATGTGTGTTGCACTAGCCAACCCTAGTCGCAAATACCTAGGCTTAAGTGGTACAGCGGGGAGAACAATTTCAGCAGGGTCATGAGGGGGGAAGGGGGAGGGGGGTGTGCAGAAACGCAATCAAATGTTACACACACAGAGAAGGAGAGAGAGACACACGCCGAGGTCGTATCGCCAGACTGCGCTGGTGGCGAAAGCAGATAAGACACGCGGCTGGGACGACTAGAGAGGGAGGAGAGGGAGGGCGACCAGAAATTTAAGATGGCAAAGACCACCAGAACAACTCATACTCTAAGCCTCTTGGCAACCGGTCAACACAGACTTGAAACCAACTTCTTTAATTAAATTTTTCGGGACGTTGTAGCAACACGTACGACTACAACACACACACACAGAACCGTTTCTCGTGATTTCTACCAGAGAAGAAAAACATAAACTCTACAGACAACAAATAACGCCACACACGAATTTATAATAAGAAAAAAATACTAAAGTAAAATTTAACGTCTCTAAGGGGATTAACTTGAAAATGAAACTGGAAAAATGTATCACTTAATGTAATAACGTCGAGTAACGCTCGGTGAACCACGGAAACGCTCGGGTTTAGCTTCTTCTTACTCTGTACTTCTATAATTAATACACTGAAGAAGAGTCTCTAAGGGGATTAACTTGAAAATGAAACTGGAAAAATGTATCACTTAATGTAATAACCTTGAGTAAACGCTCGGTGAACCACGGAAACGCTCGGGTTTAGCTTCTTCTTACTCTGTACTTCTATAATTAATACACTGAAGAAGAGTCTCTAAGGGGATTAACTTGAAAATGAAACTGGAAAAATGTATCACTTTATGTAATAACCTTGAGTAAACGCTCGGTGAACCACGGAAACGCTCGGGTTTAGCTTCTTCTTGCTCTGTACTTCTATAATTAATACACTGAAGAAGAGTCTCTAAGGGGATTAACTTGAAAATGAAACTGGAAAAATGTATCACTTAATGTAATAACCTTGAGTAACGCTCGGTGAACCACGGAAACGCTCGGGTTTAGCTTCTTCTTACTCTGTACTTCTATAATTAATACACTGAAGAAGAGTCTCTAAGGGGATTAACTTGAAAATGAAACTGGAAAAATGTATCACTTAATGTAATAACCTCGAGTAACGCTCGGTGAACCACGGAAACGCTCGGGTTTAGCTTCTTCTTACTCTGTACTTCTATAATTAATACACTGAAGAAGAGGCAGGGGTTACCACATTAACCCAACAGTTTTTAATTCAAAAGATTCTAAACAGAGACGCATGGCTGGATTCAGGACAAGAAAATTCTCAGAATAGGAATAATCAAGCAGATTTAAGATGCAGGATCCGGTAGGAAGACGGAGGGATTAGGCAGACGGCTTCTGATTTGGATACCTCCCGAATTTACCCCCGCCCCCCAAAAAATTAAACGAATTTTAACCAATAAAACAATTTTTGAACATTTACAAAGTTGATTCTTTAAATTTAACTTATAACAACGTCTCGGCATATTTTTATGCTCCGTAATAATTTTGTGTATTGTTATGTAGTTTAACCTGAAGAGGGATCGTGACGTGTATTTGAAATTATGTTAAATCATGAAAAATGTGTCAGTTTATGTAATAACCCTGAGTAACGCTCGTTGGAAATTCCATCCACGCATCTGATTTTCAGAATTCTCCTATAACACCACATTTCAAAGGATTCTATTCCTTTCCGCAACTCATACCGTCCACGTTTCGCACCCATATAACGGCACGCTCAATACCAACATTTTTAGAAACGATTTCCTAAAGTTCACACTTATATTACCCGTAAGTAAATTCCTCTTTTTCACTAAAGTCTTCCTTTCCTGTGCTATCCTACTCTTTATGTCTGCTATACTTCTACCATCCCTAGTTATTACGCTTCTCAGGTAACAGAATTACTTCAATTCCTTCAAAATATCCATTCCCAACAGTTTCTTATTCCACTGCTTCTCAAACTACACTCCATTACCTTGGTTTTTCCTTCTATTAATCCTCATGTTAAATTATTTTTCCAGGACTACGTTCACGCCGGTTATTATGGTTCCCAGTGCTTCTTCTAGCTCCCCTAATACTACAATATTGTCGGGAAAGTTTGCAGCATGAATCCTTTTCCATATTCCGTTTTAACACCCTTTAATCGTCTGTTCTATAAAATATTAAAAATTTATAATTAAAATCTGACTTAAATTCAATGCACCTATGATCAATGTCCATCTTCACGTATTTCCTAGAATAGGACGTGAGGATTGTGATTAGTGAATTGGTAGGTAGGTGGAGCCTAGCTTAGGTTTACGGAATGGAGAGGTGTTAAGTCGGTCCTGGGGGGACGTCGACTCGGATTAGCTCAGTTGGTAGAGCACCCGCCCGGCTGGATATCGCAAGGTCCTGGGTTCGATTCCCTGGTCCGGTTGACATTTTTCCATTCTTGTCTATCTTCTAAAATTAACTATATGAAATTGAGCATTCCCATTAATTTTGATTTTTTTTTAATTAATTTTTCGACTTATTTGAACCGAAGGGTTTTCTCGTCACTAAAAATCCAAATTAAAATCATTCACTTAATTTAAAAAGGTGCTTAAACTGGTTTATTTTTTACTAGAATTCAAGCAGAAATTTTATCTGTGTTTTTCTTATGTTCTGAAGTGTTTTTTTTTAATTTCTCGGTGGTGCACACTGGTGACCGACCGTTTACGTCAGTCTTAAATTTTTTTTTGTCTGGTTGCTTAGTTTTTAAAACCATCCTAGCTGATTTTTAGTGTTACCATCTTTATCTCTGTTTGTGGACTTGTTGTGTTAATACGTTTTTAATTCAGTGGGTAATAGAGTTTTGACCATAGGATGGTAATAGTTCCCTGTCTCTCTTTCTCTCTTTCCCAAGGGAGGGAGGAGGGGCGGGGGGTGGAGGGAGGAAGGAAGGGGTGGCTCATTTGTCATCGATCAACCACCCTCGAAACGTTGACCGCGAAGTTGCGGAGCAACGCCTACCCAGATCCATCCATGCACACACAGACACACCCCGACGTTCCTCCCTTCCCTTTCCTCCCTTCCCTCCCCCGTCCACCCGCGCACCCACCCCTAAAACCAACCCCCGCGTGCAGCCTAGCAGGTTTAATTACGCAAATTGACTTTGAGCCATTTACCGGGAATAGCTCTCTGCTCTGAGATACGCATCTGCTCACGGAAGTCGCCCATCAGCCTCGGAACAATTGCCCCGCAGCTCACTACTTCCGGTTTAGGGGGAAGGGGGTGGGTGGTCGGTTACCTTGACAAATCGACTGAGATTTATTTAAAAAGGAAAGTCCAATTACGTCGCTTTCCGATCCGGACTTGTCAATCGAAGTAAGGGGAAGCGTTTGCCTACGGTCTGCGAACAAATTGTAGTTTCCTTTTTAGGATTGACGAACCAATCAAGCTAATTTAATGACGGCGGGTAACGGATTTCCCTTCAGTAAAATAAGAGGAATGATCCCCAAATCAATTGTCTATGTGAGTGATGTGACGTCGTACAGTGGAATAGAAACAGATTACCCAAAGTAAAAAGAGAGCAGACGCACCACTAAACAAATACAGACACATTACCATTCAAGTTTATAACACAAAACTATTACTGTCAGAATAGTTTGCATAGTATAACTTTAGAATATTTGATGTGTTTATTCTGACAGTGATTGTTTTGTACTATGAACACTGCCTTCTAATGATAATTTTGCAAGATCCTCATGTCTCTAAACGTGCCCTATTAATCTATTCCCTTCTCTTGGTCAACGTCCTCAATAATTTTTCGCTCTTCCCCTATTCTGAATATAACTTCCTTGATAGTATTTCTGCCCCAAACACTTCCCTCTAATGCTAATTTTACAAGACCCTCGAGTCTTAAAACGTGACCTATTAATCTATCCCATTCCTCTTAGTCAACGTCCTCCATATTGTTCGGCTTTCCCCTATTCTGTTTATAACATCCTCGTCAGTATTTCTATCCGCCCATCTCATTCTCCTATAGCACCACATTTCTATTCGTTTCCTGTCCACAATTCCTATCGTCCACGTTTCAAACCCATACAACGCCACGCTCCACACGAACATTTTTAGCACTTGCATTACCCGTAAGTAAATTACTCTTTGTCACGAAATCGTTTTTTTTTCCTGTGCCATTCTACGTTTTATACTTCTTCCACCGTACCTAGTTATTACGCTTCCCAAGTTACAGAATTCCTTAACTTCCGTCAAAGTATTCCTTCCCAATCTAACAGCCTTTCTTATTCCGCTGTTTCCCATACTACACTCCATTACATTGATTTTCTCTCAAGTCATCCTCATATTGAACTCTTCCTCCGGGATCACGATCATACCATTTATTATGTTTTACTCCAGGTCTCCTTCTGACTCCCCTAATAATCCAATACCGTCGGCAAATCGTAGTTTTTTTATTTATTCTCCTTGCAGTATGATTCCCTTTCCATATTCCGTTTTAACCTTCTTCATAACCTATTCTATATATAAGTTAAAGAGAATGGTTCAACAGACTGCATCCTTGTCTTACTCCTTTCTTGATTCCTTTTTACCTTTCCTTGATCTTCATTTCTAATTACTGCTGATGCATTCTGTTGAGGTTATGGATAAGCTTTCTTTCTCAATAGTTTTTTGATAATTACCTGTTGTGTTTTATTTTAATTTATTACTCCATAATAATCATAATATAATGTAATCGTTTGTCCCCGTTAATAAATATATTTAATTAGGACTATTAATGTCATTTTTCAACCATTATCGTATTTGTCTTCAGGTAAAATTTCTGGATTAATTAAAACAATAATTAATCCGAAAGCAAACTCATCAACCTTTTATCCATATTGTGGAATTATCTGCCATGATTTTAAAAATTGCGGGCATTGTTTCTAATAAAATAATGAGTTTAATCTGAATTAATATAATAAATTAAAAATACAATTAATTCGCTAAAATTCAGAAATTTAGAGGTTTCTAATTTTTTTAAAAAATAAAAGACGTTTCGTCCCCCGCGAAACTTCTTCATAGCCTATTCTATATATAAGTTAAAGAGCATGGTGCGACAGACTGTATCCTTGTCTTACTCCTTTCCTGATTTCTACATTATTTTCTTGATCTTCAATTTTAGTTATCGCTAACTGCCTTCTATTGAGGTTATGGATAAACTTTCTTCCTCGATAGGTTTTTGATAATTACCTGTTGTGTTTTGATATAATTTATTACTCCATAATAATCATAATATAATGTCATCTTTTGTCCCCGTTAATAAATATATTTAATTAGGACTATTAATGTCATTTTTCAACCATTATCGTATTTGTCTTCAGGTAAAATTTCTGGATTAATTAAAACAATAATTAATCCGAAAAAAAAACTCATCACCTTTTATCCATATTGTGGAATTATCTGCCATGATTTTAAAAATTGCGGGCATTGTTTCTAAAAAAATAAATAAAATTATGAGTTTAATCTGAATTAATATTATAAATTAAAAATATAATTAAAAATACAAGGTTATAATGTAATCGTTTGTCCCCGTTAATAAATATATTTAATTAGGACTATTAATGTCATTTTTCAACCATTATCGTATTTGTCTTCAGGTAAAATTTCTGGATTAATTAAAACAATAATTAATCCGAAAACAAATTCATAACATTTTATCCATATTGTGGAATTATCTGCAATGATTTTAAAAATTGCGGGCATTGTTTCTAAAAAATAAATAAAATTATGAGTTTAATATTATAAGTTAAAAAATGTAATTAATTCGCTAAAATTCAGAAATTTAGAGGTTTCTAATTTTTTCAAAAAATAAAAGACGTTTCGTCCCCCTCGAAACTTTCGGGTCCTCTTCACTCCTTCGATTAAATCACATTATGTGGTATTGTTTGTCAGTGCCGTGTTTGGATTAATTGATCCACTCCCCCCATCTCCTGATGCAGAAGCCGTGTATTTTTCCCACTTTTGTGTACAAATTTTCGCAACATTTTCGTCTGACGTGGTGACAGCTATTTTTTTATTTCGTTTTTTTTCCCCCAATTACCACACAGGTTAAGAACATATTCATGTGGAAATGGTTTCGTTGCCGACACTGACACACACACACATGATGATTTACTCAGAAACTGTAAATGTCACCCGTCAGAACTGTTAGCACGTTTGTTAGCTTTATTTATTTATAACGTGTTTAACCGAACCCCGGCAACTCATTCAGTAACTGATGTATTATTTACAAACGAATGAATACCATTCGGTTGTTTGGTCCCCTTCCTGTGATGACGAGACACACACCCTGCGTGTGTGTGTGTGTGTGTGGGATTTACTCCGCCTACTGTACGAAGCACGTCAGTATAATTTCCCATCACGGAGCCCGGGGAAACCTGGATTACTATTACAAGGAACGTGGATTATTAGCGAGATTACTACAACAACAACCACCGACTGGATAACCAGATTGTTATCTAGTGAGGCTGATGTAATAAAGTTACACAACTGCTACTCATTAATTTTAGCCCCGCGATGACTGAGGTTTGAATTTTAAGCTGTAGCCACGTATTTTAAAAAAACACAGCGTAATTTTAATACGCCACAGATATTACACTGTGGCAGCAAAGATAAACACAGCTCTGCTGGGCGACTAACATCTTTGCCCCTACCAACGAACTGTTGATTTGACTTGTTGTTGTTGTGGTATTCAGTCCTAAGACTGGTCTGATGTAACCTCCATGCTAACCTATCTTGCGCAAGCCTTTTCATTTCCTTATAACTAGTACAATTTCCCTAAAATGCATACCTTTATTCCATCCTTGGCCACCCTCTTCTGTTCTTACCCCAAACACTTCTCTCTCTAATGCTAATTTTACAAGACCCTCGTGTCTTAAAACGTGACCTATTAGTCTATCCCTTCTCTTAGTCAACGTCCTCCATATTGTTCGGCTTTCCCCCTATTCTATTTAGAACTTCCTCGTTTGTGATTCTATCCACCCCGTCTCATTCTCCTATAGCACCACATTTAAAAGGCTTCTTTTCTTTTCCTTTCCCCAACTCCTATCGTCCAAGTTTCGCACCCATATAACTCCACGTTTAGCAACGATTTCCTAATATTACCCGTAAGTAAATCCCTCTTTTTCGGGAAAGCCTTCCTTCCTTGCCTGTGCTATCCTACTCTAGTTATTCCGTTTCCCAAGCAGCATAATTCCTTAACTTCCGTCAAAATATCCCTTCACAATCTAACAGCCTTATTTTATTACCTCTGTTTCCGAAACTACACTCCATGTAACTTGGTTTTCCCTCTATTAATCCTCATACTGAACTCTTTCTCCAGGACGACGGTAATGTCATTTACCATGGTTTCCAAGTCCTCCTCTGACTCCCCCTAATACTACAATATCGTCGCCAAAACGTAAGGTTTCATGTAAATGTGAATATTAGGAATATGTTGCTAAAAATTGTTCGTATTGGACCGTGGTTTAATATGTGTGAGAAACGTGGACGATAGGAGTTGCGGAAAGGAAAAGAATAGAAGACTTTTGAAAATTGGTGATGTTGTAATTCATTATGCTAAAGTTTTAAATATGATTAATAAAAAGGGTAAGGTAATTTTAAATCAATCGATCTTAAGTAATAGTCAAAGAACGCTTCAGCCCAGAGTGACTGCGGGGCTCACCTGATCATGTCGGGAATGCCTCTTGCACTCTCTCTGGGTACTTTTTACACCTTCACCTATTTTAGGAGGTATATGTACCGGGGTCAAAGACCTTGGGCATATGGCAAGAGTTGTTGTCCGCTGATCCCATTGGATCAGTCGGCCAACTGCCTCCTGAAGCTGGTGGAGACACGGAGAAGGGAATGCTGCGTCCCCACAGCAGACTCGTCTCCCGTCATTCATAGGGAAGGGCGTGAGAATAGTACCCAGCAATGCCCCTCGACCTACCTGATGCAGGTTTTCTAGGGTTTTCCCTGCATCTCTTTAGGTGAAACACCACTAGGGTAGGATCCTTAAACCATAGCCCGGGGGCCCTAGTTAACCCTTGCTAGGCTACCTTGCTCTACCTTCCGCATCCCCCCTTTTCAATTCCCTTCCTATGCTATTAAAGGGGAGTTGCCTGTTTCAGGATCACCCTCATGTAGCCTGTTACCCCAAAAAAATGGAGTACCTGCACCTGTTTCCACCATTATTGTTCTTTAAGAGGTGACGGAAACAGAATTATTATATTTAGCACCGAAGTGAGTGACTGTCTGTCTGTTAAATGCACCGCCTCCTCCAGCTCCCGCAAAGATAGAGTGAGAGTAAATGTTAAAATCCCCCCACATAAAAATAGATGTGACAGAGTCACGGAATCGAGAAACTTGGCTCCTCGAAAGAGGAGAGAGGGAGGAGAGGAGGAGAGGGACAACCAGTTTTCCGCTCTGGCGAACTCGCAGAAAGAACTTCGGCGGCGGTGACAACTAACTGCAGAGACGACGACATCACAATCTCTTGAAATGCAAGTCACAGGCGAAACAGAGTATAAAATATCGTAACTGGCTCCGTGAAATTTCTTGCACCAGCTGCTGGCGACGACGCGACCTTCAAACTCAGAAGGACGCTTTTGAATAATCAAATCTCGAAAATAAATTAAATAAGGGACCGTGCGATGTAATTTAAGACTTGCAGCTCCATTTATATAACATGAGCGGACTTGTCATAATTATAATATAATTTTAAAAAATCTTACTGATCTGTTAATAATATAAATTTTATTTTTTTATTAGGTAAAATTTTTAATAGTTTGATATAGATTGGGATAGATTGATAGGCCACGTTTTAAGACACAAAGGGTCTTGTAAAATTACCATTAGAGGGAAGTGCGTGGAGGAAAAACAGAAGAGGGGGAGGCCAAGGATGTAATACCATGGGCAAATTAGTGATTATTTGGGGTTCTGATAATTATAAGGATATGAAAAGGCTTGCGCAGGATATTTTAGCATGGAGAGTTGCATCAGACCAGCCTTAGGACTGAATACCACAGCAGCATAGATTGAGTACGGTTCTAAGTGACGCTTCTCACATGTTCAAACACCTTCACCTATTTTATGGAAGTATATGTACTGGGGTCGAAGACCTTGGGCATATGGTAAGGGTTCTCCGATGATCCCATTGGATCAGTCGGCCAAACACCTCCTAAAACTGGTGGAGACACGGAGAAGGGAATGCTGCGACCCCGCAGCAAGCTCGTCTCCCGTCATTCGGAAGGGGCGTGAGAATAATACCCAATTCCCGATATACCTGATGCATGGGTTTTCCCTGCATCTTTTTAGGTGAAACGACGAGTAGGATCCTTAAACCATAGCCCGGGGGCGCCTAGACAACCTTTGGCTACCTTGCTCTACCTTCCGCATCCCCCCCTCCTTTTCAATTCCCTTCCTATGCTATTAAAGGGGCGTTTCCTGTTTCAGGATCACCCTCATGTAGCCTGTTAACCCCCCAAAAAATAAATGCGACGGAGATCGCATGGTGGTTATATGTATTGCGGTACAAACTTTTCATATGGTCGTTGTGGTATTCAGTCCTAAGACTGGTCTGATGCAAATCTCCATTCTGACCTTTCTTGCCCAAGCCTTACCATTTCCGCATAGCTACCACGTCCCACATCCTCCCTAAATCTCCTTAGCGAATTCCGTGCTTGTCCTCCCTCTTCCGTTCAATTCACTCTAATGATAATTTTTACGAGACCCAATTAATCTTAATCTATCCCTTCTCTTGATCAACGTCCTACATATTGTTCGCTCTTCCCCTATTCTGCTTAGAGCATCCTCGGTACTTACTCTATCTACTACCTGTCTGATTCGCTTCACCGCCCCTCGAGAGTGGAGTGGACATTAACAGTGTCATTAAGTAGCAGTTATAAGAATATCAAACACATTTACTTTTTATGGAGCTGAATGTATCATAGGGTAGATATTTATAATTATGAAAGAACTTTATTAGAACACTAATTTTTTAGTATAGGATGTAAAAATATTTATCAATTTTATATATAAGGTACAAATTGTATGTCTTCTGTATAGAACTTAAGAAAATCTTATTATAAGATAAAAATTAATGAATAGTTACAGTATATTCTAATATTAATAAAGCAACCTAACTATGTAAAATCTCTGACTCGTGTTCCACATCATCCTTGAAGCTTGTGCTTCCTTCTCTATAGGATCTATGGAATATGATTTTATACTTATACTTAGTAGTCCGTAAAAGTTAGCGATCTTAAACTGTTGAAATGGCACAGCAAAGAAACAGGCTGTTGGAATGTTTTCTGAACGCGACTGGAGGCCGGATTATTGCACGTGGTTACTGTTTTACGACGACGACGACGACTCCCGAGCGTCCCCTGGCGGACTTACCCAGGACAGCTCACGTAACGGCTTTCTGGCCGAGTGGTCATAGTGGAGATGGAGAAAGAGAGAGATGGAGAAAGAGAGAGATGGAGAAAGAGAGAGAGACAGGACAGGGCAGAAGAAAGGAACCTTCCGCGAAATAAGAAGCGAGAAAAACAAACGCGTCGTTCGGTTCCGCGGACTTGCGGTGAATCGCTCGAAAGCGAGTCGGAATGCGATTGTTGCCTTAGGATAGGTTAGGAGTAGCAGGAGGAGGAGGACGAGGAGGAGGAGAAGGACCTTTCTCCACGAGTCCTGCTGCTGCGGTTTCCTCACACTAATGTCGCACCTGTTTCAGCTACACGCAGAAATACTTCAGCAACAAACAATTCATTATTACCCCGAGTCTCGAGACCGCGCGGTCGATAGTTAACCACGTGTCGCTCGTGATCGACTTTAGACGATCAATGTTTTCGATATTTGGCGTAATCCTTGTAAGTGAATTAAAGTCAATATTGCTTACACGTACAGAGCGTCACACATAGAATTTTTTCGTCCTTTCTTTCTTTCTATCCTTCTTTCTTTCTTAATTAATTAATTAATTCTTAATAAAATTAATACATAAATCGTCCGCAATATTATATAATGATACAATAAAAATTCTTTAAAATTTCAGAAGGTCACAAACGGATTTTTGTAGTAACAATTTAAGAAATTACCTGAGGATGTCCCTTAATTTCCTGACTAGACGTCGTGTTAATTTCTTGTACTATCCTTCTTTCTTTCTTAATTAATTAATTCTTAATAACGCTAATACATAAATCGTCCGAAATATTATAAAATGATACACTAAAAATTATTTAAAATTTCAGAAGGTCAGTAACGAATTTTTGTAGTAACAATTTAAGAAATTACCTGAGGATGTCCCTTAATTTCCTGACTAGACGTCGTGTTAATTTCTTGTACTATCCTTCTTTCTTTCTTAATTAATTCTTAATAACTTTACTATAAAAATTGACCGAAATATTATAAAATGATACACTAAAAATTATTTTAAAAATTTCAGAAGGTCACAAACGAATTTATGTAGTAACAATTTAAGAAATTACCTGAGGATGTCCCTTAATTTCCTGATTAGACGTCGTGTTAATTTCTTGAGCTATTTTGTGTACTATCATTTGACTGACGTAGTCTCAAATATCCTGACACAACCACTTTTTTTTATATTTAACTGAAAAATTTTGTCTGAGTAAAATTTGAAAAATGAAGATAAATATGTCGTTGAGCTGTAAAATTATTCAAATGACATTAAAAATATTCTCTGTTACGGGATTTAACTGAAAAATCATGACGTTTTAAGAAGGAGTATCGGTTACGTCACAAAAAAAGAGAGAGAACACAAAAGACTTTTTTAATAACTGAGTAATCAGGGAAACGGTTCACACCTGCATTGTGTAAGAAGTCATTCGAAATTTCGATATAAAGTTTGTAAATAAATATTTTTCTCACATTAAAAAATTGCTTAATGTTTTTGTAACCTACTAACTTTCATTCCTCAAGCTGTATGTGCACCCTTAAAATGTGATATGATAAAAGACAACATTCAAATTGTTATGATGTGGTGAATAATATCAAGAGAATCCAAATAATCTCATGATGGTCTCCTTGGAACCAAACTTTGCTTGAAAGAAGAGTGATTATAAGGATCTTAACGTGTGTAGAGGGATGACGAGTTGGAGGTTGAGGCCTGAAGGACCTGGTCTGTCACGGCATATTGACAAGCGAGTCAATGTCAGTCATGGTTTTCCAGTTGCTGCTTTATTAGGCAGACTGTGACTAACACGGTCCATATCATATGCTTATTCCACGGTTTCCAAATTTTCCGTGTCGCAAGATCCCGCAAGCCTCTGACCTCCCGAGTGCCTACTTGGCTGTGCTGACGGAACTGTCCAACCAACCAACCGACCAACTGAGTCCAAAGAGAAATCGCAAGGTCACGGCCAACTTTCCTTGGCAAACGCAATTCGCCACGTGACGCAAGCGATTCCCTGCAGGACGAAAGTAAACAAACGGAGCGGCAAATAGGTCAAATCAAGGCTGAACGCTCATATAAAGCCAGGTCCATGACGTGGGGTAACAATCCGGCCTCCGTACAGGAAACCACCAGCATGTCAGGTATGCGTCAACACGGGATCTTACAGAAATGGTCTCACGAAAATATAATAAAACCATCAAGAAACACTTTGGACTGACATAATCATCACCGGTCTGTAGACCACAGAATCCAAAAACTAGCTCAATTCATCAAAAGAAGAAGAAATAATAAATTAAAAGACTGCCAAAGAGCCATCATTTAATGTATCACTATTTTTCATTCACAAAAGCGACGTTTCATCTCCAGTTTGAGACTTCCTCAGACTTAAAATTTAGCAATACATCATGGAGATGGTCCACCAGATTCCTTACATGTAAATTAATTCAATAATCTTTTTGGCTGAGGGAATCGAGGAGTAAATATGATGTATTGCTAAACTTTAAGCTTGAGGAAGTCTCAAAACGGAGCTGAAACATTGCTTGGTAAAAATCATCAAACAACACTTTGGACTGACATAATCATCACCGGTCTGTAGCCCACGGAATCCAAAAACTAGCTCAATTCATCAAAAGAAGAAGAAATAATAAATAAAAAGACGGCCAAAGAATCAAATTTTAATGTATCACTATTTTTTATTCACAAAAGCGACGTTTCATCTCCCAGTTTGAGACTTCCTCAGACTTAAAATTTAGCAATACATCATATATAACCATCGCTGAAGATGGTCCATGCACGACACCAGATTCTTCACATGTATATTCAATAATCTTTTCAGCTGAGGGAATCAAGGAGTAAATATGATGTATTGCTAAACTTTAAGCTTGAGGAAGTCTCAAAACGGAGATGAAACATCGCCTAAAAAATCATCAAACAACACTTTGGACTGAGATAATCACCACTGGTCTGTAACCAACCGAAAAAACTAGCTCAATTCATCAAAAGAAGAATGAAATAATAAATAGTCAGCATTAAATATATCCCTAATTTTTATTCACAAAAGCGACGTTTCATCTCCAAGTTTGAGACTTCCTCAGACTTAAAATTTAGCAATACATCATATATAACCATCGCTGAAGATGGTCCATGCACGACACCAGATTCTTCACATGTATATTCAATAATCTATTCAGCTGAGGGAATCAAGGAGTAAATATGATGTATTGCTAAACTTTAAGCTTGAGGAAGTCTCAAAAACGGAGATGAAACATCACCTAAAAAATCATCAAACAACACTTTGGACTGACATAATCACCACTGGTCTGTAACCCACAGAAAGCAAAAACTAGCTCAATTCATCAAACGAAGAAGAAATAATAAATAAATAGACGGCCAAAAAGTCAGAATTAAATATATCACTATTTTTTATTCACAAAAGCGACGTTTCATCTCCAGTTTGAGACTTCCTCAGACTTAAAAAATTTAGCAATACATCATGGAGATGGTCCACCAGATTCCTTACATGTATATTCAATAATCTTTTCAGCTGAGGGAATCGAGGAGTAAATATGATGGATTGCTAAATTTTAAACCTGAGGAAGTCTCAAAATGGAGATGAAACGTCGCTTTTGTGAGTAAAAAATTGATATATTTAATCCTGACTTTCGGCCGTCTTTTATATTTACTGTAAATTTTAAAGTCAGAAGACGAAATATTTACCTGAACTGGCTGATAGTTTTGGCTGCTAATTTAAATTAATAAAAAGTTATTTGAATTTTTTAAATTAATAAATCAGACAGTTAATTCAGAATAGTTTTAATTTAATGGAATTAAATAATTTTTTCTCATGAAATTATAAAATAAAAGGTTAAACTACTAGACTTAACTTTGGGACCTTACCAGGTACTAAACTATTAAAAAATTAAAAAGGAGAACACAAATTAAATATACGGATTAAATGAAAAGATATTCACGACCTTGTTAAGGACGAATTTTGAAAACAGTTTTTACAAAATGTTACAAATCTGTCACATCCCCCCAACCCTTTTTAATTACCTTCCTATGCTATGAAACCCCGGGGAGCTTCCTGTTTCACTCATCATGCATCCTGTTCGTTTCCTCGTAACACTTGGAGCCAGATCGTCAATCCTCTGTGACTCCGTTAAGCTATCTCCTCTCTGATCTCTCCACCACCCAATGCTTTTCAGAGATCCTTCCCACCTCTAACTCGCCTCTCCTAAAAACCACCTCATTGGTCTCCCAGCTTTTTCTATCTTCCCCTGGTCCTCCAATGGGGTTAACGTCCCTACCCTTCCTCTCCAAAATTCCAGAATTTTGGAAAGGACCACCACCCTAGCCATCTTTTGGGTCAACGACCTTGGTTGACCTTGGCTAACCTGGGGTTTTCGTCGAGTCGGACAATCCTTCCAGACAAATGGCAGAGACTCCTCTGGTGACTGACTGTCAGCTTAAGACTGTGTTTGTTTGCCGGGTTCACCCCAGAAAGATGCTTGACGAACATCTCAGGATCTGTCTTCTATGGAAACTTCGTACAGAATGCTTTAATACTGTAAATTAATTGAGATAAATAAAATAAAATGACACAATAATAATTTATACGGGGTCAAAGTATTAATCGAAGTTTAGTGTTTATATTAAAATGTTTGGGCACCAGTAAATCTCAACTTTGACATTTAGAAGAGTATTATTACTAACAAATGTAAAATAAATCAACAAAATACAATATTTAGAAATTAATTAATTTTATTTGCCAGGTTAAAAAAAAATTTCTTGAGGGGTTTCAAGCTTTTTATTACGTAAATGTGAATATTTGACACTTTTCTAATAGATTAATAGGTCACGTTTTAAGACACGAGGGTCTAGTAAAATTACTATTAGAGGGAAGTGTGTGTGTGGGGTGAGAACAGAAAAGGTTTTGGTTTCGGAGTGTTAGAGCGACGTCTGGGAGGAAAGTTTGATTAGATATATTATTTCGTTGGTAGCATTGTAGGTAAGAAAATAAAAAAATTGCCGCGACACATAATTGCTGTGAAAGAGGTTTTCCACATGGTTAAACACGAATTAGCCGCATTACGTAACTGGGCAGCGCAAAAGTGAGACACACGTAGAGTTCAGTTCCTCAAACGACGTACGTACGTACGTGTTAATGTTATTGCTTGTAAGAGTGTGGAGAAAGACCCTCGTGATAATACCCCCCAGCCAAAAGAAGAAAAAAAAGCCGAGTGAAAGAAGGGAAAGAAGTGGACTCGTAGTGTGCAAACTCTCCGCCAGAAGCTTAAAGTGGAATGTGGTCTCACGCTCCTTCCCAACAGCAGCAGCAGCAGACGCAAAAATTCTCCTCCACAAAGACATTCCAGCAGCTGCTGCGGTTCCACAAAGCCAGTCCAAGAAAGAAAATAGCCTCGATAAAAAAAAACATCTACACAAGGATATATATACATACAAAGACGCGGCGCAACTTCCTAAAGCTCTGCCTCACTTCACTAGGCGGAGGGATATTTACAAGAGTTTGACGCCCGCCCGTGACGTTTATTCCTCAACAAGAAACACGCTCAAGCAGGAAAAATAAATTTCATTACAACGTGTTTAAATCTTCACTACAAGTAGAGGGTTGCCTTTTTTTGGGGGGTACATCCTTTACTTAAAACCATTACAATTGCTCCCTTCTATTTTACTTATTGCCCAAAAACCATATCCTTTCATTACAGACCATGTTGTTGTTGTCGTGGTATTCAGTCCTCAGAACGGTCTGATGCTAAACTATCTTGCGCAAGCATTTTCATTTCATTATAACTATTACAACCTACGTACTCCCTAATCTGCTTAGCATTAAAAGTAATGACAAATTAAAACTTTAGTTGTTTTTGTTGTGGTGTTCAGTCCTAATACTGGTCTGATGCATCCTTCCATCTTGCGCTAGCCTTTACATTGCCACAGGTTCCCAAACCTGCTTATCGTATTCCATCTTCGGCCTACCTCTTCTGTTCTTACCCCACACACTTCCCTCTAATGGTAATTTAACTAGACCCTCGTGTCTTAAAACGTAGCCTATTAATCTATCCCTTCTCTTAGTCAACGTCCTCCATATTGTTCCCCCTTTTCCCCCCTATTCTGTTTAGAACTTCCTCGTTTTGTGATTCTATCCATCCACCCATCTCATTCTCCTACAGCACCACATTTCAAAGGCTTCTATTCTTTTCCTTTCCCCAACTCCTATCGTCCACGTTTCGCACCCATATAACGCCACGCCCCATTACGAACAATTTTAGCAACGATTTCCTATTATTCACAGTTATATTACCCGTAAGTAAATCCCTCTTTTTCGCGAAAGTCTTCCTTCCTTGCCTGTGCTGTCCTACTCTTTATGTCTACTACTATTTTACCATCTCTAGTTATTACGCTTCCCAAGTAGCAGAATTACTAAACGTTAGTCAAAATATCCCTTCCCAATCTAACACCCATTGTTATTTCACTGTTTCGCATACTACGCTCCAGAGATTGCGTCATCGAAATTACAAATAATCACCTAAACTTAATCCCAAAATGGTTGGAAAATTGGAAAATGAAGTCGAATGCAACTTTCACATTCTAATGAAATAAATAAAACGGAGGGGATTTAAGAAATCATTATTTTTATTTAGTTATTGATTGATTAAGCTCCACATTTTGGCGAAAATTGTGACAATCAGCGTTTAACTTCACGGTCAAGAGGATAAATTTGTATCGGATTCGAAGGGAAACGAAAAGGTTTACTTAATGATTTTAAATTTAACGCCAGTAAAAGTATGATTCGATATGAAAGCAACAAGAGAATTAAATGAAATAATTTACAAATGAAGACGATTGAGCATTATAGTGAGAATTTTTTATAACAGGTCACATGGCAGGGGTGAAGCAAAACAAGCAAAGTTTCAACGGCAAATACGTCTGGCAACATGAACCTTTAGAAACTTTATCTCAGCGATACCGGTAGAATATTGTAGCTGTATTCTGTCCATTTCGCCTCGTATGGCCTCAAATTTTCCTCCTATGGCAAATACGTCTGGCAACATGAACCTTTAGAAACTTTATCTCAGCGATACCGGTAGAATATTGTAGCTGTATTCTGTCCATTTCGCCTCGTATGGCCCCAAATTTTTCCTCCTCCCTTCCCCAGCTGAAATTTCAAATAGCAACCATTGGTTGGTACTTACACAATATCAACCAATAGACACCCATTTTGAGCCGCGGGATGTGAACGAGTGTTTTCCACGTATCTTTTGCATTAGTAACGCACAGAAGCTGTTTCCAATCAATTACTCGTAGCTTCCGACTAGACAGAAGCAAATTTTTCTTGAATTAGGAACGGACGCCATTAAATTAATAAAATGACACCTATTGTAAATAAAAGGTCTTTTCTTATATTGTCCGAAGACAGACTGTTTATTTCTTTCCATTGTCCGAATGAGGGTATTAGCGCTTTTCTTCACGAATGAAGTCACGCACAGACTCTAAGAAAGAAAACTACTTGGCGCAATTGTAAAACATTACAACAATGAGCAGAAAACAATGCACTCCACTCTTCATCAACAACAGAAGCAGCAAAAATTCGGTATCTACACGAGTCCCCTTGCCTGACTGATTTCTTTCGGTGTTCACCCCCCGCCCCCCCCCTCTGTTTCGACCATAGGCCACGATGACCCTGATGACTATCCGGAGCTTATTTAAAGTTTCAATGTCCTGCACTTAAATAAATTTCCATTATATTTAAAATCATTTCCATTCCCTTAAAAACAACCACCACTATGTATGAAGTAATTATTAATTACACCAAGTTTACCCGTGTGTTAAGTTTAAAATAAGTGGGGTGGGGGTGGGTGGGCGGGAGGGTTACACAGGTTTATTAAACGCCCCGTAATTTTGTAAACGAACAAAGCGGTCACGCAAAGGGAGATAATTACTCCTAATATTCACGTTTCTATTTTTTTTAAAAAAATAAAGAACGAAATTCGTGTGTCGTGGAAGGCAGAGAAAGGGCGGCCAGAAAATTGGGCAGGGTGAATTCGCAAGGTCTCTTTCGTGTTCTCTCCCCCCCGGTAATTATAAGTTTAATCCCGACGAAATTTTGTAATTAAACATCGTGTGTTTGTGACTGCGCTTCGGCAGTCCAGGTAAATAGCTTTTGTTGTTTACACTTCTTCTCTTCTTCTTTTTTTTTAAAAAATGTTGGTATAATTCTAGCCTCGCATTCACGGGACAGCGGAGACATCTGTACCATCCACACAAGAGTTGCTCGCTTGGTCCTTCCTCATTTCAGCGCTTTATTGCATATGCAATTAAGAGCAACGAGTAGTAGGGGAGCGCATTTCATCAGGAATGGCACATTCTGTGTCGGAGCAATTGTCACACAGTTTAAAGCTACTTCGCATTTACCCAGCCTTTCCCCTTTTATCTCTCTTTCTCTCTCTCTTCCTCCCTCCCTCCGTCTCTCTTTCCACCACGGTTAATTATAACGTGTTCTCTGATAATTTTATGACGGCCTTTAAAACTTCCCCTTTTCCACTACTCCACCAGAAGCAGCACGTGTGTGAGACCTTTCCACCCCTAAACCTCTCAGATACCCCCCTCCTTCACCCCTTCACCCCCCCACCAAAGAGACTTGCGGAATTGATGCTGACTTACATGCGATTACGAATTTACATATACACGTAATTACAAAGGTGGGAAGGGGAAATAAAATAAAATTTTGAACGTAAACTACCTTAGACCCGAATTTGAAGCTACATTAAAACACTATAATACTTTTCAAACGGGAGCCGATTAGTCTTCCGTCCACATTGCTGTCCACAATGCAGTAAAGGTATTAGACGTGGTAAAAAAACTAACGTTTAAAGACTTGTATTATAATTACCAGTCACTGAAATCCATTTTTTGACCCAGTTGGAAACCCGACAGGAATTAATACAAAATCAATAAAGTTAAAAATTAATATGGAAAGGTAATAAAACTGCAAAAAAAAGAGAAGAAATAAGAACCCTAAGGTTTTGCTGACGATATTGTAGTAATAGAGGAGTCAGAAGAAGACTTGGAAAAATATAATATATGACATGAACGTGATCCTGAAGGAAGAGCACAGGACATGAGGATTAATAGAGGGAAAACGAAAGGAAACCACGTTCGGGCCATTTATTGTGGTTTCCAAGTCTTCTTCTGACTTCTCCTAATATTACAATGTCGTCGGTATGGTTTTTATTTCTTATCCTTGCAGTATGATTCATTTTCCATATTTCGTTTCAAATGTCTTCATCCCCTGTTCTATATATATACGTTAAACAACGTGGAGTCCTTATCTTATTCCTTTCTTGATTTCTGCTTTCTAGGATACCTAATTTTTCTTATTTTATTCTTTTAACAATTTATAGTGCTTAATTTCACTAACATTCATAATTGTTTTATTTCAGCAACATAAATGTGCATTGTTTATTTAGAAGCATCCAAAATCAATTCACTTTCAGAAGAACATTTAATTAATTTTTTTTTCGTATATTTAAAAACATCCAAAAAACAAAAAAATTAATTAATTCTTTTTTTTTCCTGAGGAAATTGTAAAATTTTAATATTTCTAGTTACAATGAAACCCACGTATTTTCTTTACTTGTTACTGATTTGATATAGTTTTAGGTAAAGGATATTATTTACCTGTTAAACAGCAAAAACTGGCAATGGTTACATTTCCTCTAAGATTAAATTTAATTTTAAACCAGAAAAACTTATCTTTGGCCCTTAGGAGTATCCTGAAATAGTAATAGCCCCCTTTTAAAAACGTTTCACCCTTGGGGTGGGGGTAGGGGAGGCTGAATCATCCCTCCCTTGCCTAAATCCTCACGAAACGGATGTCAATCGAACCTGGACGTATTTTGCCGTTAAAAATAACAACGCTCCTGTTTCCATAGTCATGTGTCCTTTTCCCACTGGCATACACAAATATATATATATATTTTTTACTTTTACTATTTCAACACCAGACGACGATGACGTAACAACCTGGTTCCGGTACGAGTCTGATAAAAATTTTAAGCACCATCGCGTAAATATTTCACACGTTGATTCTCCCTCTCCCTTTTCCCTCCCCGTTCGTGCTTCGCCCCCCTCCCCCTCCATCCCCCCCAAAAAAAGGTTTTTTAAGTATTAATTTGTGACAGTGTACGTGTCGTTAGGTTTTATAACACCATAAGTCCTTTGATGTGCGGGGGTATTTTTATAGCAGTCAATACAGGAGGCGGAACAACACTGCAACGTTCAAGGCAACAGTTACGATTTTTTTGGTTTTAATTATTAGGCGGTTTGCCAGAGTCAGAATGACGTCAGCATTACACACACACACACAGCCGAATAAATTTATAACCAAAAATTACAGACATGAAGGTTTTAATTAATTAAACCGACGTTTCGTAACCCAGTTTAGAACTTCCTCAGGAAATTTCGTCAATTTTGAAGGAATTAATAGTTAATTTTGGTAAACAAAACAGAAGTCGAAATGTGTGAGATGTTAAAGTGAACTACCTACAAGGGTAGGTTTAACTCTCAAAATGTGATCTAACACAAATATAAAACTTTATGATATTACCTGAGGATGTCCCCGAACATGGTCTTGAAACGTCGATTTTACTAATACTCAACATTTTGAAGAATTTGATGGTCATTTTTTTAAAAAAATTAATAAATATAGAATCGAGAACAGTCGGACTGTGACATTGTAATTGGGTCCATGGAACTCTTCCACAAGGTTCAACGACGAATTTTTGGTTCAAATTATTAAGGGTTTGACACAGTCAGAATGACGTCATTATTGCACACACACACACACAAAAAGGGAGGTAACCGAATAAATTTACAAGCAATAATTACAGATATAAAGGCTTGAATTAAAGCGACGTTTCGAAACCCATTTTAGGAATTCTTCGGGTAATTTCGTCAATTTCGAAGGAATTAATAGTTAATTTTGGTAAACAAAACAGAAGTCGAAATGTGTAAGATGTTAAAGTGAACTACCTACAAGGGTACGTTTAACTCTCAAAATGTGATCTAAAACAAATATAAAACTTGATGATATTACCTGAGGATGTCCCCGAACATGGTCTTGAAACGTCGATTTTACTAATATTCCACATTTTGAAGAATTTGATGGTCAATTTATAAAAAAATTAATAAATATATAATTGAGAACAGTCGGACAGTGACATTGGAATTGGGTCCATGGGACTCTTCCACAAGGTTCAACGACGAATTTTTGGTTCAAATTATTAGGGGTTTGACACAGTCAGAATGACGTCACTATTGCACACACACACACACAAAAAGGGAGGTAACCGAATAAATTTACAAGAAATAATTATAGATATAAAGGTTTGAATTAAAGCGACGTTTCGAAACCCATTTTATGACTTCTTCAGGTAATTTCGTCAATTGCGAAGTAAGTACTAGTAAATTTTAAGAACGAAACAGAAGTCGAAATGTGTGAGATTTTAAAGCGGACTGCGTACAAAGTCAGCTTTAACTCGAAATGTAATCGTAAGATAAATATAAAGCTTGATGGTATTACCTGAGGATGTCCCTGAACATGGTCCCGAAACGTCAACTTCATTAAAATAAAACCGTTACGTCTGTAATCTTGTCGTATATTTCTTTTATTTTATTACCGTGAAAAGCCATCGTTAATAGGTTTACTTTTTAAAAAAAGGAATAGTAATGTTACCGGGAGGAACCCCTGAAAAAAAGGTAAATTTTACACATTTCTTAGAATTTATGGTCGATTTTTCAAAAAATTTACTAAATATAGAATCGGGATTATCCAGACTGTGACAGTGGAATTGGGTCCGTGGATTCTCTTACAGCTTAATTAAAATAAAACCTTTATGTCTGTAATCTAGTCGTATATTTATTAGATTTTATTATCCTGAAAAGCCATCGTTAATAGTTTTACTGTTTAATTATAATAATAATATTATTACCGGGAGGAAGTGCAGGAAAAATAGGTAAATTTTCCTTATTTTGAATAATTTGATGGTCTATTATTCAAAAAATTTTAAAAACTATAGAATGCGGAATAGCCAGACAGTGACTTTGGAATTGGATCCATGGGATCTGCGTAGATTCTCTTACAGCATCAATGTCCAGTATTATTTTTCCTGTGACAAGCGGTTTTTTCTCCTTATTCCGTACCACAGTTAATTTTCCATCCTCCTCAGCGTACTTTTCCTGTAAATTTCCCCACTGTCAAATCAAACCAGGAAGGATTTTCACCTTTCCACCAGTCAGAAAAAACCCCAACTGGAGTAGAAAGTAAAGCTCGGGAAGTTGTAACTTTTACGGTCGATGGATTTCCCCCTCCATTCGCACTTTCTTTTTTTGTTTTGTTTTTTTAGGCTTTGCAACGCATTTTATTTGCACCATGGTAATTATGGGGCTGTTGTTAAATGGTTCTATAATTGTGTCAGTGTAATTAGTGTTCCTTGAGATGTTCAGGTTCTATTTTTCTTCTATTACCGATTTTTATTCCTGGAACCCCATAAGACATGTTTTACTTCCTGATTTGAAGGGCCTTATTAAGTAGAAAGCTACATAAATGTCGTTAATTTTTCAGGAATTATTTATTATCCATCGTCAGTAGCTTTCAGCCTTTGGTTTTGCCACATTAATCTGTTCGCTTCTGAATTTTGGAGGACATTTTATTTTATGTTGTGTAATTAATTGAAAGTTTCTTCCTGATTGGTTGCTATTGAAGGACATTGTACAATTTTTACGTTCATTTCACTTTTCTTCTTACCGGAATCGTAACAAGAATTAAACGATTTATATTTGTAATGATTGAAATAATAGATTTATTATCGGACGTCAAGTTTGATTCATTCAAAAATATCAATCATTCTGGAAAAAATTATGTTCTTTCTAAATATTTCCTGTTCTTTTTCAAAGGATCATTTTAAATTTCTCTAAAACAAGATGGAGGGGTGAAAAAGATAATCTTTGGTGCCGGATTATCGCTTGTGCTGAAAAGATAGTCTTTGGTGTTAGTATGATCTTTGGTGTTTAGCGTTATTTCTGTTGATTATAAGTAGTTAATGTGAAGAAATAATAATTATAAACGGTAAAAAAAGGCCTAAAAGTCAGTATAATTAATAAATTTATTGGCCTTATTTCATTACACGATTTTCCAAACTAAAGGAACGAAACGCCGTGTAATGATCTGATGTCGTATAATAGTCTTATTTCCGCTGACTTATAGGCCTTTTTGCCATTTATTATTTCAAAAAAGTCGTAAAATATAACTAAAATAAAAAAACTGATTGGTTAAAAGTTTTGTCTTAATCCGAAATATTAACAAAAAAGAGGGGGGGAATTCCCAAAATGTGTTTTCATGCCGAGCAGCCTGGAAATTGACTTAATTTTTTTAAAAAATTAAATCTGTAAACTAAAAGGCATTATATTTCAACTTTTCTGGTACTGGAATTAATTTTTTTCCCCGTGATTTAATATGGTCCACACATTTCCCATGACTCTTTGACTTACCATACAGCATAAGGCGTTTTCCTATTACCATTGGCTGTTCTTTGTTTAGGTTCCAGTCAGAATATTCATATATAGAATATTTAAGAGTGTCCGTAGTCGCAGCTTTCACGTTTAATTAAGAGTTAAATACTTATGAAATCGTCAAAATTTTATTCCGTTGTATACTTACTTGTCTCACACTTCCAGCCTTTGGTTCGGCCATTTTTATCTATTTGTTCCTGAACTTTGGAAAACGTTTACGTTCTTTGTATGCTTTTGTTGTGGTATTCAGTCCTAAGATTGGTCTGATGCAACCCTCCTATCTTGCGCAAGCCTTTTCATTTCCTTATAACTAGCACACCTAACATCATCACTAATCTGCTTAGCGAATTCCATCCTTGTCCTCACCCGTCTGTTCTTACCCCATACGCACTTCCCTCTAATGCTAATTTTACAAGAACATCGTGTCTTAAAACGTGGCCTATTAATCTATCTCTTCTCTTAGTCAACGTCCACCATATTGTTCGCTTTTCCCCTATTCTTTGTATAATTATTATTTTTTTTAAAAAAAACGTCCTGATTGGTTGTTACTGAAGGGCCTTATACAATAGCTGCAATTCATTTCAATCTATTGGTGGCAAATGATCTTTTTTCAGATTTCCACCCGCGACGGTTCAAGTAACATAGCACAGTGTCGTCATCTTCCTCGGGTGTTAAGGATTGACGACACTCACTGCCTTTGTCGGTCCAAACGTAGCGGAATATATATGTATGTGTGAGCCGGACTGAGGAAGAGTTCTGCGTCGGTTACACCTTAGATCAGTAAAGCCTTCAGTGATTGGGCTAAAAGTAAGAGCCTTTTATTGCTAAAATTGTACTAAAGTCAACAACAGGACAAAACGTAACAAAGTGTAAAAATGTGTATAACAACATGGTCGAGGTGTGTGGTCGTCTACCAGTGGTATCCTCCGTGTCCTCCGCCGCCGCCGCCGCCGCCGCCGCCTCCGTGACCGCTGCTGAAGCCCCAGTCCTTGTGGTCCGAGTGTCCGCCCTTCTTTCCGTAGTCCGAGTGATGTCCGTGGTGTGACTCGTGGCCGCCGTGGCCCTTGTAGCCCTTGTGGTCGTTGTGGTGCGAGCCCTTCTCGTGGTGTCCCTTCTTGCCGTAGTTGTCCTCGTGGTGTCCGGACTTGTGGTGGCCTCCCTTCTTGTGGCCGCCGCTCTTGCCCCCGTGGTGGTGGCTGTAGCCGCCCTCCTTGCTGTGGTGCCCGGCGTCGTGGTTCTCGTCGTAGAACTCGTTGTTCTTCTTGTACTCGTCGAGCTTGTGCACCTCGTGGTGGCCCTTGGTGCTGTGGCCCTTGTTGTAGCTGCCCTTCTCCCCGTACTTGTGGCCCTTCTCGCCCTTCTCGCCGTAGTGGTGCTCGCCGTAGTAGCCGCCGCCGTCGTGGTGGCCCTTCTTGTGGCCGCCGTGGTCCGAGTAGTGGCCGCTGTGGCCCTCCTTGTCGTGGTGGCCCTTCTTGCCGTGCTCGTGGTCGTGGTAGCCCTTGTAGCCCTTGTCGCCCTTGGAGCCGTGCGAGGAGTGGTGCCCCGAGTGGTGCTCGTCGCCGCCGCCCTTGGAGTAGTGGTGGCTGGCCGCGGCCACCATGTCCTCGGCCTCGTCGCCCTCGCCCTCGCCCTCGAGACTCCTCGCCGCCGCCGACGCCACCAGCGCCGCCGCAGCAGCCAGAAGCAGCAGCAGCTGGAGCCGACTTCTCGTCGTCGTCGCCATTGCCCTGGTGACGCCTCAGCGCCGCTGCGGCTATATAAAGGCGCCACGCCCCGCCCGACTTTCACTCTTTACACCCTGGAAGTATCGGGGGCAAAGCGGAGGGCCCCGAAAAAACACAACACCACGAACGCCCACTCCCGAGAGGACGACTTCCGCCCGCAGCTGAGTATTACTTAACGGCGTCGTCACCCAAAATGCAATTAAAAAGTTTCACCCGGAGCACTGCGCAACTCGATTAACTCCCTCGCGGATGGTTGGTCGTCCGTGGAGCTGCCAGGAGGATCTCAGCGGCCCTCGGTCCAAGGGGGTAATTACGTTAATCAAGGCTAACACCTCCTCCCCTACCCTCCATATTTGAGGTCTCGGTCAAGTCTACGTCACTCGCTACGTTACAAGGGAAGAAATTAACCAGTTCCTTCACTTCCACTTGTTTATTTGCTACCTGGGTGTCCGGCGATACCCGGGAATCCATTTATATAATCCTGCTACTGTAACCTCCTGCTCAACAAGTGATCAAATCATCAGGAACAACGTCACGTTTTTAAAAAAATTTACCCTCTACTTTATGATAACTCAATTCCATGATGACTCAGTATCTAAATCAAGTCAAGAAATCTACTGAAATAAGCATATAAATACAGGAAACGTTAATTACATGATAAGGACCTTCAACCTTGTCTTCTTATTCTTCTTGTTGTTATCATGGTATTGAGTTCTAAGACTGGTCTGATGCTCCAACCCTCCATGAGCAAACCTTTCCATTTCCTTCTGCTCAACAAGTGATCAAATCATCAGGAACAACGTCACGTTTTTAAAAAAATTTACCCTTTACTTTATGATAACTCAATTCCATGATGACTCAGTACCTAAATCAAGTCAAGAAATCTACTGAAATAAGCATATAAATACAGGAAACGTTAATTACATGATAAGGACCTTCAACCTTCTCTTCTTATTGTTGTTGTTATCATGGTATTGAGTTCTAAGACTGGTCTGATGCTCCAACCCTCCATGCTCAAGCCTTTCCGTTTCCTCATAACTAACACATCCCACATCCTCAACTAATCCGTTTAGCGTATCGCATCCTCGGCCTCCCTCTTCTGTTCTTACCCCACACACACACTTCCCTCTAATGCTAATTTTACAAGACCCTCGTGTCTAAACACGTAGCCTTCTCTCGGTCAACGTCCTCCAATTATGCTTCGAACTTCCCTTGATTTTCATCATTCTCTTCTGCCGCCACATTTTCACAGGGTTCTATTCTTTTCCAACGTCATCTTTTTTTTTCTAAAATTAGCTATATAGTTTACTGAGGTTCATTTGAAGTATTTCCACTTCCTTAGACTAGAATTCAATGCACCTGTAATCAATTTACGCAATGTCCATTCTTCACGTATTTCCTAGAATTAGGGTGAGAAGAATGTGGTAAGTGAATTGGTAGGTGAGCCTAGTTTAGGTTGAATCGGTCCTTGGACGTCGTCTAGGATTAGCTTAAGTTGGTAGAGCACCGGGGCTACAAATCGGGAGGTCCTGGGTTCGAGTCCCTGGTCGACAATTTTCCATTCTTGTCTTTCGTCTAAAATAGTCCTCCATATTGTTCGCTCTTACCCTTTTTCTGTTTATAACTTCCTCGATAGTGATTCTATCCACTATATCATTATCCTATAGCACCACATTTCAAAGGCTTCTGTTCTTATCCTTCCTACAACTCCTCTCGTCCACGTTTCGTACCCATATAACAACACACTCTATTTTTAGGAACGATTTACTAATATTTATATTAGTTAGTATTGTTATATTTCCCGTAAATAAATTCCTCTTTTTTTTCGAAAGTTTCCTTGCCGTTGCTATCCTACTCTTTATGTTTACTGTACTTCCTCCGTCCCTAGTTCTTACGCTTCCGAAGTAGTTGAATTCCTTAATTTCCTTCCCTTACGAATGTAACAGCCTTTCTTATTCCACTGTTTCCCATAATACGCTCTATTACCTTGTTTTTCCCTCTATTAATTCTCATATTAAACTCTATCTCCATTTATTATGGTTTCCAAGTCTCCTTATGACTCCCCTAATAGTACAGTATCACCGGAGAAACGTAGGGTTTTCAATTCTTTTATTTTCAGTATGATTCCTTTTTCATATTTAGTTTTAACTGTCTTCATCGCCTGTTCTATATATAAGTTAAACAGCATGGGTGACAGACTGCATCCTTGACTTACTCCTTTTTCGATTTCTGCTAATTCGCACACTCCACTCAATTACCTTGGTCCTCATGTTGTGCTCATACATAAAAGAAAAACGGGAATATGTAAAATAGATCAAATGAATGTCCAGAAGTTCTAAAAGGGAAAATAAATCTTACTGATTCATTACATGTGCATATATATATATATTGTAGCGGATCCGCCGTTCCTTTATATTCGAGGATTTCTTAATTCCTTTAGGGCGCCAGGTACTTTTAATAAAAAAAAACACCAAAAAAAGATTTTAATAGTTTTAATTTCAATCAGAGCGTGAAAAAAAATTATATCTGCAGGGCGTGGTCATTCTCTCTCTCGTCGTCCCGCCGACACAACCTGCTCCTTCCACTACCCCATGACGACTCCCAACGTCTCACCAGACCACATTGTTGGCCCGGGTTGCGTCAGTTCCTCAACAATTGCAACTCGCAAGCTGGCCTGCATTGTTCATCGTAACTTTTCATGTTACAATATACATATATTGAAATTAATAACCATTATTGGCGTCCTACAGTTTTCTACACTTTCTCTATTTTGCACTGCACTCCACTGCTTTAAACTGATTTAAATATCAACAACATATCTGAAACTGTGGTCTACTATTTTCAACTGCACTCAATTTTTATTAATATCATTCACATAGTTTTTAAATTAATCCCTTTAGTAATAATTTATTCCTTTTTTTAAAAAAAATAGGATTACAAAGAATTAACACTACAAACAGGAATAAAGCCTAACTTCAAAGTAAGGATAAAAAAAATAATTTACAATATACACTCAACTTCGTAAGTGGCACTAAGAGTAATAACTAGAGTAGGATAATACAGGGGCAAGGAAGGCTTTCGCGAAAAGGAGGATGTTACTTACGGGTAATATAGGTGTGAACTTTAGGAAATCGTTGCTAAAAATGTTGGTATTGAGCGTGCCGTTATATGGGTGCGAAACGTGGACGGTATGAGTTGCGGAAAGGAATAGAATCTTTTGAAATGTGGTGTTATAGGAGAATTCTGAAAATCAGATGCGTGGATGGAATTGCCAACGAGCGTTACTCAGGGTTATTACATAAAGTGACACATTTTTCATAATTTTACAATTTCAAATACAAGTCTCGATCCGTTAAACTAAATAAGAATACAAAAAATTATTACAGAGCATAAAAATATGCCGAGACGTTGTTATAAGTTAAATTTAAAGAATAAACTTTGTAAATGTTCAAAAATTGTTTTATTGGTTATAATTCGTTTAATTTTTTTTTGGGGGGGGGAGTAAATTCGGAGGGTAAGCAAATCAGAAGCCGTCTACCTTATTCCCTCCGTCTTCCTACCGGATCCTGCATCTTAAATCTGCTTGATTATTCCTATTCTGGGAATTTTCTAGTCTTGAATCCAGTCAGTCAATCATTAGCCATGCGTCTATGTTTAGAATCTTTTGAATTAAAAACTGTTGGGTTAATGTGGTAACCCTGCCTCTTCTTCAGTGTATTAATTATAGAAGTACAGAGCAAGAAGAAGCTAAACCCGAGCGTTTCCGTGGTTCACCGAGCGTTACTCAAGGTTATTACATAAAGTGATACATTTTAAAAAAACTGTTGGGTTAATGTGGTAACCCTGCCTCTTCTTGAGAGATTGGTGAATAGAATCACTGACGAGGAAGTTCTGAGCAGAATAGAGGAAAAGCCAACAATATTGAGGATGTTGACTAACAGAAGGGATGGATTAATAGGCCACGTTTTAAGACACGAGGGTTTTGTAAGATTTGCATTAGAGGGAAGTTTGTGATGTAAGAACAGAAGAGGGAAATCAAGAATGAAATACGAGAACCAGATTATGGAAGGAAGAATCGCTAACGAGGAAATTCTGAGCAGAATAGAGGAAGAGGGAACAATCTGGAGGACGTTGACCAGGGAAAGCAGAGTAGGGAGGATGCGTGGTGTACTAGTTACACGGGAATGCAAAGGCTTACGCAGGATGAGTTAGCATGGAAGGTTGCATCAGACCAGTCCACAACAACAAACAACCACCTTTGAACGTGACAGACCATTGTCGACACTAGTGCGTCGTGTGTGAGAGTGAATGAAGCAAGGATGAACAGGAAGAGGAGTGACCGGAGCGCCGCCGCCGCCGCCGCCGCCCGTGTTTTACACGCATTAAAACGTCCAAGGTAAAAAGCATTTTTCTCTTTTTTAACTTTTTGTTTGCCCTGACGCTCGCTGCTTGATAAATATCACCACACTTGACTGGAATCGATCGTGAGAACTCTTGAAGTAGAAAGTTTTGGTAAGCGCGCGGTTGTCAAGTATTTCATCAACGATTTCAGCTAGATATTGAGTTAAATGTTTGCGGCCAGGTAAACTATCCCAACAACACGGTTTCTAATGCGTAATTGCATCGAAATCGATACCGCGGTGGAGGGGCGGGTGGGGAAGGAAGGGGAGGGGGGAAGGGGGGGAAGTGGGATTTTGTTCCTGCCGTTTGTATTTATATAGAAGAGCGCGAAGGGCGTGAGAATAGTAGCCAATGCCCGACCTACCTGATGCAGGTTTCCTAGGGTTTTCCCTGCATCTTGTTAGGTGAAACACCGGGTAGGATCCTTAAACCATAGCCCGGGGGCCCTAGTTAACCCTTGGCTAACTTGCTGTACCATCCGCATCCCCCCTTTTCAATTCCCTTCCTATCCTATTAAAGGGGAGTTGCCTGTTTCAGGATCACCCTCATGTAGCCTGTTACCCCCCCCCAAAAACCTATAGATAATATTTCGCTTAATTGACTAAATTAAACTACCCTCAAAATTATGAAATGAATATTAATAGTATACGATTCGTAAGATCACGCCCCTTCTGTAGATTCGCCCTCCCACGCAATTAGGGCTTACAATCTCTCACCCTTCTTTACAAACATATTCTATGACTACATGTTTTTTTAAAATTTAATTAGCAAATACCTCTTCGGCGTATGAGGGGGGAAATACCGGGGAAATTTAAGGAATCAACATATTTAGAAGGGAGGGGGGGAGGGTAGGGATCGCCAATTTAAAATTAGAACAACACCGTAGAAAAGAACCGTAGATAAATATTCGTTTTCAAATAGAAACCCGAATTTATATCAGTCTTTTAATCTTCTCCCGAAATGACGTAATACTACCAAGAGATTTTACCTCGAATGGAGCTACAGGTAACTTGTACCAATCTTCAATGGTTCTATTTGAAAACGAATATTTAGCTCGGGGTCCCCGGTTAACCCTTGGCTACCTTGCTCTACCTTCCCACATCCCCCCTTTTAAATCCTCTTCTTATACTATTAAAGAGGAGTTGCCTGTTTCAGGATCACCTCTCATGTAGCCTGTTCATCCTCCAACCCCAAAAAAAGTACAACACGTTGACACCCAAATATTTGGCAAACTTGTACCCGATCCCTCTTAAAGTGAGGTCTTCCTATAATATTCCAATTTTGTCCTCTGGACGATATAAAAACACTACGCACCCTTATGTGCAAAATAAAAATTCCTCTGTATGGTTTTTAATAAGGGCGGTTCAATGTTGAAATGGAATAAAACAATATGTATATGACGTATTAACGAAATTCGTTTTTTATTCGAAAGGGTATTTCAAATAAATTAAAATAAAAAATTCGTCAACACCTCCCACACATTTTGTTTTATTCAATTTCAACAACTACCCCAAACCCTCCCCACTTCTTATTGATAAATTCTGTACAAATTTTCCAAACTTAAAGCGTTATTGAATTTTTAGAACACAGCCACAGTTGAAATGAAAGTAACAATTAGGAAATTATTTTTTAAATTTCTTAAATACATTCCCCCCACCCCGCCTCCTCTTTTCGTACATCATGTAACATTTATTATAACAGTATTCATTGTGTTGCAGTTTATTAATTACATCTTATGCAATTGTATTTGTTGGAAGATCAGTTAATTGGAGAATTAAAATTTTTAAATCATAACCTTTCGCAAAATAATTTCTGATAATGTAACTTATATTTAGAAGAGACGAAAAGGAGAAATTTACTTACGGTTAATATAAGTGTGAAAATTAGGAAATCATTGTTAAAAATGTCCGTATGGAGTGTGGAGCTGCGGAAAGGAAACGAATAGAAGCCTTTGAAATGTGGTGCTATAGGAGAATAATATGGGCGGATAGAATCACAAACAATGAAATTCTAAACAGAATAGGGGAAGAGCGAACAATATGGAGAAGTAATGAACGTAGACTTTCCCGGTGAGTAATTCGGATGAAATCTTCACGGTTAACCAAGCGGGACAAGCTTTTAGAAAAAAAACCACAACGTTTCTGCGGCCATTTTCTACCGCAATCTTCAGGCTATATATATGTCCTGAATACGGCGGCAGAAAATGGCCGCAGAAATGTTGTGCGTGTGTGTGTGTGTTTTATTTTTTTGAAGCCTGATCCGGTTGGTCAACCGAGAAGATTTCATCCGAATATGGAGAACGTTGACCAAGAGAAGGGATAGATTAATAGGCTACGTTTTAAGACATGAAGGCCTTTTAAAATTCGCATTAGAGGGCAGTGTGTGGGGGGAAAACCAGAAAACAGAAGACGGAGGACAAGGATGGAATACGCTAAGTAGATTAGGTGAGACGTGTAAGTGCTAGTGATGTGGAAATTAAAATATTGATGATGGGTTACCATGGTGGGTTGCATCAGACAAGTCTAGGGCTGAATACCACAACAACAACAACATTTTCGTAATTTTTTAGTGTATTATTTTCCGTAATTTTATTCTGAGACGTGTAAATAAAAACGATATGAGGCACTATTCGCCATTAAATCTGTGTGTAATAGTTTTCATTGTACCTAATTGTTGTTCACGTTTAATAAATCGAGATAATAATATTGGAAGTTAAATCATATCCCCTAATTCTGTCCCTAAATCATTTTACACTAGCGACTTTTCCGGAAAGTGGAAAATTATTTAGGGACTGAATTATGGGAAATAGTTTAACTTAATTTATTCAGGCTTAGAATTAGTGTTAAAGTATTTGTATATTGAATGTTTATATTAGTATAATTTTATTATTATTATTTTATTTCTTTGACTTATATTCCTTTATTGGTATATTAAATGTATGTTGCCACCACCAGGGCTCCGCCCATTTTAACGTAACAAATCTATCTATCTATCTATCTATCTAAGATGAAAAACGTAAGAAGAAAATCACCAATTGTTAAATCTTATTCTAGTCTCGTTCTACCCTCCTTTTTTTTCTTTCTCCGTGGCTCTACATATGTGGTGATTCATGACCCTTACATTCATAGGGTAAAGCAAAAATAATTTAGTTTTTGTTATTAGCGTACACAGGACGGAAAACGAGAATGGTTTGGTGGGGCCGAGTAGGCGGGAAACGTAACCGTCTGCAACATTATTGATTGCCTGGAGTGGATTGTAGATTGAACAGTTGGTCCCGGGTGCTGTCCTGAGAAGAACGGGACGAGAGAGAGAGAGAGAGAGAGCAGTGGAGGAAACAATATGCAGAAAATTTAATTTCGCCATTGTTTGAGAAAGAAGATTTTGTTTTGTAGTACGGAAAACAAAAAGAGGACATTTTGATAGAGATTTAAGATGAAGAAGAGGCGCTAGAGGATCTAGACGTGTTTCAGCGAAGGAACATCCTGCAAGGCAAACCAGGAACGACGTCACCAAACCCTTTGTTAACATCTGGTAACGGCATTTTAACCCGGTTTTCCACTTAAACCATTCTCGTTGATTCGTGATTTTTAATACAATTATATCGTTGTTCGTCACCCGCGTCGTTCCCGGGAGCAGCAGCCATTTAGAAGCTGCGTAGATTATTTTTTTTTCCTTTACCGACTGAGCCAATTTGATTAAATTTTACTCGTAAATTTATATTTTCACTAAAATTTAATTTGAGTTACATTTCTTCTGGAAATTTGATAACGTAATATTATAATTAAATGGAATAGTCAAATTAAATACATTTTTTATTATTATTTAACAATTTGATTGAGGGCCTGGGCCTACCGAGTCGACTGCGGACTGTCATCTTGCACGACACATTCCGAATTTGGAGTGACACGTGGTCAGCGTATCGATCCTCCAACAGCCTTAGTCCCGGTCTTCTCGACCGTGACGACACAAACATCCCATGCCCATGCCAGGATAGGAACCTGGGACCTATGGGTTGTGAGGCAGCGACGCTAGCCGCTAGCCACTGCGCCACAGGAGGTCTCTACCCTCCTTTATTTGATCGAATATAGAACATTTTAAGTTTAAAGAGAATTATACCTTCATGTGATGAGGAAAGGAAATAATAAATGCGTCGAGATTCATTGATAGATTATTTTTGCTTTGGGAAGCACAGTCCGGCTAGAAGGAAATGGAAATCCTCCTGGCTGACGGCGACACGTGCACTTTAGCAGACAGACTCTTGACGAGGCACTCGAGGACGAGACACGCGAAGCTGAGGACGAGTCCCGACGTGAGCATGTTGAAGGCCAGCCCCAGGTCCTTCATCGTGAGCGCCTTGTCGACGTCGGTGACGTCAGCCAAGGCGCCGTCCACCACGTGACACGCCGCCACGAACTTGTCCAGGGTGGTCCTCCTCCAGTGGTCCAGGAGGCCGGACTCGAGGAGCCTCGCCACGATGTCGTTGACCTGCCCCAATATGGGAGACTTCCGCGTCACGATGTAGCTCTGCGCGTACACGCCCACGCACTCGCGCACCACGTGCACGCGAGGGTCTCGCCACGTGTCCACCAGCAGCTGGCCCTCGGGAACCACGGCCAGGTTGCGCTCCTGCAGCAGACCTTCCTGCAGGTTGAACCTGAACACGACAAGAGTAACCCCCAGAAAAACCTGCATTAAATAAAATTTATTAAAGATATACTAGAGGTTGCAGTTGAATTACGTTCTCTATAACATGCATATAATTTTTATTTCTTTTACCAATTTTTTTTGATAACAGGCTACATGAGGGTGATCCTGAAACAGGCAACTCCCCTTTAATAGCATAGGAAGGGAATTGAAAAGGGGGGGATGCGGAAGGTAGAGCAAGGTAGCCTAGCAAGGGTTAACTAGGGCCCCCCGGGCTATGGTTTAAGGATCCTACCCTCACGGTGTTTCACCTAAAGAGATGCAGGGAAAACCCTAGAAAACCTGCATCAGGTAGGTCGGGGGGCATTGGGTACTATTCTCACGCCCTTCCTTGCGAATGACGGGAGACGAGTCTGCTGTGGGGTCGCAGCATTCCCTTCTCCGTGTCTCCACCAGTTTCAGGAGGCAGTTGGCCGACTGATCCAATGGGATCAGAGGACAGCTCTTGCCATATGCCCAAGGTCTTTGACCCCCCGGTACATATACCTCCTAAAAATAGGTGAAGGTGTCTCGGCATATGAGAACTTTGATAAAAAGTACCCAGAGAGAGTGCAAGAGGCATTCCCGACATGATCAGGTGAGCCTCGCAGTCACTCTGGGCTGAAGCGTCCTGTTTTCCAATAATAAAAAAATTAAATATACGTAATAAAATCCATAATTCATCTGCAACTTAAAGTATATTTTAAATTAATTTAATTTAATGGTATTTTTAGTTTAGGGTTTTCTTTAGTTTATTGCCCTTTTTTGATTTAGTGGTTGAGCTCTATAATTTCATATTATTATATACTGCGTATTTTCCACGATTTAAAATACTTGTTAGTTTATTTTTTTATTTTATTTTTTCTTGTGCTATTAAGTTTTCTAGTAACATTTTTGCTTTAATTTTTGTTAAATAGTTCATCATCATGAGTCAGTACATTTGTGTATATCATTTAGTGACTTTTTTTATTTTATTTCAAGGAACTCGTATATTTATTTATCAATGACTTTTACTTTAGTTTCTTATTTTCGGTAGGACTACTTTTAGAGTTAATTTATGCCATGGTATTTTGATAGTGCAAATGTAGTATAATCGTTTATATATATAATATAAAGGCTCCACAAGTTCGAGTTGAATGTTTTGGCCTGCACTACAATTTTCTTCCATTCGGTTCGCTGATCTATTTTCTTTTTTCCAGTTGAGTATTTTCACCTTTTCCAAGTCTTTCTTTATGTCGTCTTCCCATCTGCTTTTGAGACGTCCAGTTGTGTATTTGTTTTACAAATCTTTTTCTCTGACATTCTATATACATTACCGAGCCACCCTCAGACGTTGGGCTTTGATATGATTTATTATATTGTATTTTCTTATGCGATTATTCAATTCGTCAATTCTCCTTATCCTCCAGGTACCATCTATATCTTTTGTCTCTTGGTCTCTATAGATTTTCCTTAAAATTTTCATTTCAAAACCTAGCAATTTTTGGAATATCTGATTCTTTGAGCAGCCATGTTTCAATTTCATGCGTGACAAATTGGTCTTATTGTAGTGTTTAATATTGCCACCTTTGCTTTCCGTGATATTTACTATTGAAGAGTGCCTTATTAGCGTAATAAGCTTTGCTTCCTTACATGGGTTCTACGTTTAATGTCTTCATCAACAGAGTTATCGCCATTTGCTATAGTTACCGAGTATTTAAATGATTTTAGCTGTTCTATGGGGTTATTGTTTATTTTGATTTTTTGAGCGGTTTTGGGGTATTCGCGCATCTTGGATATTTTGTTTTTCTCAGGTTTATAATGAGTCCATTATAGGTATGTATATAATTACTCTCTGGGAGCCAGCATCGTCTTGCTGGCGAGTCTCTGCCAGATGGGCGAGTCCACTCCCTTGAAGGTGTCCGTCAGTATGTTGAGGGACACGGCCACGGGGAACCCAGATTGGTCAAGCTGCTCCAAGGTGTCGATCTCTTGCTCGTGCATCGGCGACGTGAGGACCTTGACCAAAGAGGCTTGGAAGGCGCCGATGATGACCAATCCGAAGAGGAAGACGGCCGTGGCGAAGACTCGCTGAGATATTGGGTCCATGGAGAAAGTGAGAGTGGAAGGGATGTTGAGGAAGAAGAGCATCATCGTGCGCAGACTGGAACGGGCTGAGTCTCGACGGAGGAATTTCCAGAACAAGGAGCACAGCAAGAAGCAGCCGCACAGGACCATCCACACCTGTGACAAGAACACAACCTAGACACATTCTTTTTCAATATCCAGACTTTTGAATTAATCACAATCAATGGAATAATAAGCAGTTAATTTTTTTTTCTTTTCAAAATTCGTTTTGCTTCCATAAAACAGGGCATAATCAAAAAAGTCCTCAGAGCCGTGGTTGATGCTCCATGGTATGTGAGCAATCAAAATTTATATCAGGACCTAGGCATAGATCAGATAAGATAAGATTTATTGGATCCATTAGTCCTCTATTGAGGAAATAGGACTAGTCAAAGAATAGGTGAAGCTGAGGTGAAGAAAATAACTCGGTGAAGTGTAGAAGAATGATGGCAGGAATAAGTGGCTTACCGTTGAGGTTAAGCTGAGGTGAAGAAAATAACTCGGTGAAGTGTAGATGAATGATGGCAGGAATAAGTGGCTTACCGTTGAGGTGAAGCTGAGGACTGCGGTCCTGTAGAAAGGGACGAGACCCGCCCTGGGTACCAGAACGCAGACGCGACTCTCACCCACTGTAGGTTGGACGAAATTGACTTCCCTGGTGCCTGGATCCTTGACGTACCTGGCGTTGAGCGCCATCTGAGACAACCCCGTCATGACGTCGGCGATGGCCCCTGACGCCTTACCATCCGCCTCGGCGATGCCGTGGTCCGGAGTCCCCTTGGGCAACATCACGCTGGGCATGAAGCGCAACTTCGCCGCCAGGACCTTCAGGACCTCAACGTCCATTCCTTCGTACTGCGGCTTCCTTCCCGGGCGGTTAACTTGAGCCTGCTGCATGGTCAACGAGTCGTAACACTTCCTCTTGGACGTGGGTTTCTTCTGTGCCAAGACCGTCGTCGGGAACTGAGGGAACATGGTCACTGCCGTCTTCTTCCAGTTGAGGTTCCAGTAGCGCTTGGTTCCCACCAAGGTCATCTCCGGCTCGAACTCCTCCGGCAGAATTATAACCTGCTTCTTCTTGGTCCTGTACGGGTTGTGAACGTACACCAACCCTTCACCGAGACTCGCGCATCCGTCTGAGAACCAGTCGACGACTATCACGTTCACGATTGCTAATTGCGTCCACAGCGGCGCAAACAGTTTGGAGTAGCTGTTGCTGAAATCCTGATCATCTCCGCACGGTGGGTTCGACGACAGGACCGCGAATATCAGCCTGGAGCGAGAGTCCGCCCACTGGAAGTGATCCTCGTGCGACGGATGCAAGTACCTCCGCAACGCCGTCGATCCTCGGGTCGTCGTCACCACGAAGCAGACCCCGACGCCCTTGGCGCCGATGTCGGCCTGAGTCCACGGCGGTGGGATGCGGCGTCGGATGTTCAGCATCCCCATGGGATACAAGGACGTTTTGACAGGGAGACCCGTCTCTCTGAAGGCCGAGGAGATCAGGCGAGCCACCTCTGGAGTCATTTCGTCCAACACGGTGAAACTGATGACGTGAGAGATGGCGCAATGCTGGTTCACTACGCCCCAGAAGCCAGTACCTCGCTCGTCTCTGGCCCTCAGGGGCGGCAGGAGGAGGGCGGCACTTGTTGGGCGCGCCAGGAAGCAAACGACCAAGAAACCCAAAATCACTTGCACCTTCATCTCTCTCTGTGGTTATTGGACACGAAAATCACTCTCTTATCCTACGAGCCTCCAATCACAGGCTCGCTCCTCTGACCTCATCCTCAAGACTCTTTATAGGTAAAACCTGTCTATAAATTAATGAGCACGGGCTTCTGTTGGAAACTCTATACTTTAATTTTAACGAGAAACAAACAACTTCTTTACCCGTCATTTTTTTCCCCCGTTCATTAACTGTGTTTACACCATTGTTGCCAAGTGTTTGTCTTTTCGATAAAAGGACAATATTGGACGCCGAGGAGTGTTTCAAGTGACTTTAAGAAATTAGTTTGCCTGACGGGCAAAAAGAAAGCCTCCTAAAATCATTGGAAAAAAATTGTGGGCTAAATGTTCTCCACTTTTTAATTTTCAAATTTCTTATATCAACCATCTTCCCAGATGAGTTCCAAGACGCAGAAACGACACAATGAAAGACGTCACACAAAAATTCGAATCATTAGAAACATCTAAACATACCACAAAATCGACAGTAAAAATATCGACCCATTAAGACACCGAAAAGTAATTACAGTATCACAAAGGAAAACCCGTTTCAATAAAGAGAATAGAAGATAAAAGTACAATAAATAGTTAACATTACTTCGTAATAATTAGTCTTGTAAATATCATTTACAAATACATAATGTAAAAGAACCATAACATGAAGTCAACTATACAATTATTAGATAGATAATATATATATATATATATATATATATAAATTAATAACCCTCGAACGTTTTCTCGTATACAGTAAAAAGAAGGGGAAATAATGAACTTTTATAGTGCGAACTTATCCTGAAAAAATATATTCTCTCTCTAAAATAGAGTTGTTAATTATATGATATTAGGGGCCACTTTCAGATGGGAAGGGCTAGAAAAAGTAAAGGGATAGCAGGGAGATTGTGCGGGGGTTGTTTTTTCTTTTAAGGATTTTATTCCGGAATCGTCCTAAATGTGACTCAGGAAATGGCTAGAGAAATGTACATCCGATAGGTTGGCAGGAGTCTCGGTACCTGTCTCACGTCCCTCCCGGAGACAATATCTCTGGCTCCAGTTAGCAATTTTTTTTCTGTGGAAATTTATCTTCTATTCTCTTTATTGAAACGGGTTTTCCTTTGTGATACGGTAATAACTTTTCGGTGTCTGAATGGGTCGATATTTTTACCTGTCGATTTTGTTGTATGTTTAGATGTTTCTAATGATTCAAATTTTTGTGTGTGACGTCTTTCATTGTGTCGTTTATGCGTCTTGGAACTCAGCTGGGAAGATGGTTGATCTAAGAATTTTGAAAATTAAAAAGGTGGAGAATATTTAGCCCACAATTTTTTTCCAATGATTTTAGAAGGTTTTTTTGCCCGTCAGGTAAACTGATTTTTTATAAAGTCACTTGAAACACTCCTCGGCGCGTCCAATATTGTCCTTTTATCGAAAAGACAAACACTTGGCAACAATGGCTCCAGTTAGCAATTTTTTTTATCTGTGGAAATTTAGTTTTTATTTACAAAAGAACAAGTTTTAACCAAAAGGGTACCAAAATTTTATTCCGGTATGGAGAGAGTGTGTATTCACATATTTTTGACTGTTTTATTTATTTATAGTCACTTTTACGGTAGTTCTGGGGTCATTACTGACTTCCAATTTAGATTTTCGGGGTGCTAATTATTTAAGAGAAGGCGTTTCTTAGTATGGGAACACAGACACACGCACCGAGTTCATGCCCTTGACGGGATTTGATCCGGGATCTCTGTGAATGAATGAATTTATTAATACTGCAATTGAGTAGCACTTGGTGGCAGTTACGAAAAATAAACTTAAAAATAAAATATGTTATAGATAATAATTACACTAATATAATATAAATTAAATTCTAACAAAAAAGAAAAAAAGTACCCATTATTCATATATTGTTTCGTCGCACTTCACTACACTTCCTAATTCTTCCCTGAAACACGTTACTATTGGCAATTGGGAATGTTTCGAAAACTTCTGCAGGTAAATTGTTCCAATCCCTTACAGTACGATTTAAAAATGAAAATTTCCCAACGTCAGTTTTAAAGCTACACTGTAGCCCAATTTTACAATGATGATCCTCCCCCTCTACTACTGAAATAATTTACTTCTAAAAACTTTGATGCAATATCTTCCCCAGGGTTGATAGTTGGCCAGCCTGCGTACGCTTTAAAAAGAGCCCCGAGACGTAAATTTTGTCGTCATTTTTCTAACATATCCCTCCCTAATTGACGAACCTTCTCGTTTCCGTGACCAGGACATCGCCTCTGTACCCTTTCCAGTGCCTCGACCTGATATTTTCGGAACGGATCCCAACAAATACAGCCGTATTCTAGTCCTGGACTATGCAAGTTCCCGTGTTTCACAGTTTGCTTTTTTTAAAATCCGCATGACGAAATGAAGCGCCTCCTTCCATGCTTTCCTAGTCACATGGTCTATTTGATATTCCCAACCCATATTACTGCTCAAGTATATACCCAAATACTTACAGTTACTTTCTTGTACTATTTCATTACCGCTGAGCTTATATTTAAGTACTTTTTCTTCGCGACACCTACAAAAGCTTATTTATTGCCTTGCTCTTGTGAAGCAGCGACGCTTACCATTCTACCACTGAATTCTGTGTGCCAAAATTAAACATGTCCCCCTCTTCCCTCGCTGTAAATTATTTTCTGGACACCACCCTGAATTATGAAGGAAATTATTAAATTGAACCAACCATTCTGTACCATAATTTTATGACCATCGCTGTAAAGATCTGAAACAAACGTTTCCACCGGAGGAAGTTTTTCCGCTTTCAGCATTATTTGCGGCGTTGTTGTTGTTGGCCCTGCAAAGTATTTTGCTCTTCTGATTTCCAGCTAAAGTCCTCACGTGGAACTCTGGGGGCGGCGGCGGCCACCAAACCAGATGAACAATGCAAACCCTAAGCCGACTACAAGGCAAACCACTTTAGACTCCAGTCCTCGACTTCGGCATTAGTTAATTAAATTCCTAAACAAACGGTTGGAAAATAAATCAGTTGCGGATAAACCTGCTTTCGGATCGTGGGGAGGGAAGGGAGAGGGTGGTCGACGCTTAATTAAGTCGATTTTGTGTGGGTGGGGAGGGATTTAGGGGTCGGTACCGCCATTGCAGTCTGCGATTCCTCCTCGACTTCAGCAATGGAAACACGAGGGTAATTAGTGATGCGATCTAAGTGTTGCGGACTTAATTATTTGCAGCTTTACACGCACCACGACGGTGAAACGTGCCTCCAGACTTTCCCGGAAAAGTCGACAACTTCTTCGGTTCTAAAATCAAGATTCGTAAAAGTGATTCGTTGTAATTACTACGTTGCAATCCATTAGCAATTACAAGACTCCACATTTCCCAGATTAAGCAAGCATCAAGATGTTCTTAATGGAGTCTTTTATTTTTTATTTTTTGCCTTTTTCTTCATTTCTCAGACTAACAGAAAATTACTACACTAAACAGAGAGAGTTAAGTTATTTTGTCAGTCAGGGAAATCGGCTGGAATCTGTCCCGGAATCTCTGTGGCTCTCTAAAGCTATCCTCTTTGCAGATGACACTAGTGTAATAGTAAAAAGTAACAAAGACACACTAGAAGAGGCAAGCAACAATAATTTAACTAACCTGACCTAACATGGTTTAATGCGAACGACGGACTAACAAATAACTGTGACAAAACACATTTCATGCAATTTCACACACACACTCAACACAACTTTACAATCTATAAACACTTAAATATGACAACAACAAAAATGTAAATGAAACTTCCTCTGTTAAATTCTTAGGTCTCTTAGTAAATAATAAATTAAATTGGACTGATGATCAGATTAATCAATTACTTAAGAAACTCAGCTACAGCTACATGTGATGCAATGTCCTTCACACCTTCAGTCATCTAAAAACAAGAAAATTAGTATACTTTGCATATTTTCATTCTATTTTATCATATGGTATTATATTTTGGGGCAACTTAGTAGGCATAGATAAGATTTTTATTAGTCAAAAACGTGTTATTAGAGCAATATGTGAGGCAGGTTTCCTCACCAACTTCTTGCAGAAATCTGTTCAAAAAGTTAGGTATTTTCACTTTGACGTGCCAATACATTTATTCATTGATGTTATTTTTAATCACAAATAGGCACTTATTTTTGAATAATTCTGATATTCATCCCTTCAATACAAGGAACAAAAATAATCTGTATAAAAAATGTAAAACATTGTCAATTTCACAGAAAGGTGTGCATTATTCAGGGATATCCATCTTCAACAGACTGCCGCACAGAATTAAACAGTTGTCCGATAATCAAGGTAAATTTAACACTGAATTACGCTCATTTTTGCTTAGCCACTCCTTCTATTCAATAAAGGAATTTATAGAAGAATCGGAGAAGAGTAATTTATTATAGTTTATAATACAAAACTTTGTTATAAGTATATTTATCTTTTATACAATAAAATAATGTAATAAATGTACACAGCCCTGACCCATTCCACATCCTTGAAGCTTAGCTTCTTTACAGGATCTACGGAATATGATTATTATTATTATTATTATGTGACGCTAGCCACTAGACTACCATGCTTTTTAACAGTTGATGAAGAATGTTAAAACGGGATATGGAAAAAAGAATCATACTGCAACGCAAAAGAAATAAAAATCCTTACGCTATGCCGACAATATTGTAGTATTGGGGGAATCAGAAAAAAGAAAAAGACTTGGAAATCATAATAAATTGCATGAACGGACTCCTGGAGAAAGAGTTCATTCAGTATGAGGATTAATAGACGGGAAAACAAATGTAATGGGGTGTATTACGGGAAACAGTGGAATAAACAAAGGCTGTTAAATTGGGAAGGGACACTTTGAACAAAGTTAAGGAATTCTGCAACTTGGGAAGCGGAATAACTAGAGTAGGATAGCACAGGCAAGGAAGACTGTCGATAAAAAGAGGAATTTAGTTACGGGTAATATAAATGTAAATGCTAGAAAATCTTTGCTAAAAATGTGCATAAGGAGTGTTGCGTTATATGGGTGCGAAACGTGGACGATAGGAGTTGGGGAAAGAAAAATAATAGATGCCTTTCAAATATAGTGCAATAGGACAATGTGATGGGTGAATAGAATCACTAATCACTGTTCTAAACAGTATAGGGGAAGAGGGAACAGTATGGAGGTATATGTAGATTTAGAAGAAACCGTTTTGATAGTGTGAAACTGGAACACACTATTAAGGATTTTGAAAGAGGACGGGAATAAAATATCCAGAAAAGGAAGACAGGAAGCAGTAATTGGAATAGAAGATCAAGAAAAGAAAGCCGTAATCAAGAAAGGAGTAAGACAAGGATGCAGTCTATTATCCATGCTGTTTAACTTATACATTGAACAGGCGATGAAGAATGTTAAAACTGAAAATGGAAAAGGTATCATACTGCAAGGAGAATAAATAAAAACCCTACGCTTTGCCGATGATATTGTAGTATTAGGGAAGTTAGAAAAAAAACTTGGAAACCATGGTAAATGACGTAAAGAGGGTCCTGGAGAAAGAGTTCTATATGAGGATTAATAGAGGGGAAAACCAAGGTAATGGAGTGTAGTGTGGGAAACAGCGGAATAACAAAGGGAAGGGAAGGGATATTTTGAAGAATGTTAAGGAATTCTGCTACTTGGGATGGTAGAAGCATAGTAGACATAAAGATTAGCATAGCACGGGCAAGGAAGACTTTCGCAAAAAAAAAGAAGGAAAATTTACTTATGGGTAATATAATTCTTCAAATAAAATTATAAAATCAATATCGATTCTGAAAACAGGAATTTTTTTTTCTACTTATATATGAAGAATAATTTTCAATAAATTAAAACACACTACATTATTGTAATTATTTTAACATTAATGATTATTACACGTCATCATAAAAGCTTTTACTTTATTGAAAATTATGTTTCATATTTTAACAATTTTTTTTATGTAAACTAAATTAATAATTGATTTTACAACTTTTTGTGTGTCTAGATACACGAAAAATGGTCCACAAGGACGTATGTATGAAACGTTGAATTTATATCAACTAAATGTCAAATAAATTTGTTTTATTCTGACATATTCGTGCCTATTTTTATTTAATTGGGTAACATTTTATTGTTGAATAAAAATTGAAACCCTGGTGAAAGTACGGAAATTTATTAAATAAAATATTTTTTCTTTGGTTCATCTGTATACAATAAAAAAATATTGTAATACGTAAAGTTTTATTTTTATTACATTGGTTTCCGGGTAGAGGGATTCTTAATTTGTAGAATAATAATTGCTGATGAATTATGTTTAAGACGTGACGAGAGAGAGTGAGAGAGAGGGGGGGAAGGAGGGGGGGGAGAGATTGTCTGTGTGAGATTGAAGGGAAAATTAACGCAAGTCCTTTCTTCTCTCCAGAAACTACTTGCAGATGCTCCTTCTTCCCACCTAGCTTTTGCACTTTACCTTAATCAATCATCTCGTGTGCAGTGTTAGTTACCCTCTCCCCTCCTTCCCACCCCACCCCTTGATGGGACAAGTACGCCTCTGTCTCCGATGCTCTTAAAAGAGAGGGGTATTAATTACACACGGGGGTGTGTGATGGATCTGCGACACTCTACCGTAAAGCGATTAAGGTTTCTTCTCCAGTCGCTCTACACGTTAGATCATAAAGTACGGATGTTCACTCCACTCCTTCTTGGGTGTAATCTGAATTTAAAGGCATTAATTATCGTAAAAATTCCTGTCAAATTACTCATTTATGAAGTCTTCATTGCACTAATTTTGTTTTCAGTTTACTTTTCCTCCTTGTGTTTTAGTCCTTCAATTGGAAAAAAGTCAATGTCTTCACTGTGATATGAATTTCGACGGTAATTTTTTTATTTTACCTCCTTCCTTGTGTTTTATAGTCCTTTGAAAAAACAGTCAATGTCCTCTTTATGACATCCTTGAAAAAATTTTGAAAGTAATTTTTTTTTGTCAGTTAAGTTTCTCCCTCCTGTTGTAATCTAGTCCTTTATTTGAATAAAACTGTCAATGAACTTCACTATGACATCCTTTTAACAAATTTCGACTGTAATTTTTTTTTTCAGTTTACCTCTTTTCTTCTGTTGTAGTCCTTCGTGTGGGAAAAAAACCCGTCAACGTATTTACAATGACATCCTTTAACAAATTTCGACGTTAATTTTGTTTAGAATTTACCTTCTTCCTTGTGTTGCAGTACTTCTTTTGGAAGAACCGTCAGTGTCCTCACTATGGACATTCTTTAACAAATTTCGACGGTAATTTTGTTTTAATTTTACATTCTTCCTTGTATTGTATTCCTTCATTTGTAAAAAAAAAAGAACTTCAATGACCTGGGGCACCCTTTCCCAAATATCGACGGTAAATAAATTGTAAAACACTGTAAAATAATACTATCATCTGTTTTAAGTCGTGAAGGATATTCTGCCGTTAAAAGGAGGTAAGATACTAAAATATAATAATAATATTTGTGAGTTAAAAAACAGATATTTTGTAGAAAAGAAACCTTTAAAGCGTGGACGATTGAAAGGAAGACAGTAAAAAATAAGAAGACACAAGCAGGGGGCCACAAAAATTTTAATTGTGGGACCTACATCCTCTCTTCCTGATGTAGTCCCAAATTTAACGACGAATTTCCTGATTATATAGTGAACAAATTTATTCCAAATGAAAAAAGATCAACGGTATAGCGTTCCAGAGAAAGTTTAATCTGATTTAACAGGAAGTTACGCCTCCGTCGCTAATGACCACCGCGAGACTGGATTGTTGTCGGCCTTGTTTGACTCGCCGTCGAAAGAAGCCGGCAATTGTTGAATATTTGTTTTCATATTTTTTGGACTTTTTTAATGGAATTTTGAAAGCTCGTGTATTTAATAACAATTCTTTTACTCTTTTTTATGGTTTAAATGTTTTCAATTACTAAATAATAATTTGTGATCTGAACTAAAAATTGTAACTCTGAACACTACACAATAACAAATTCATTCTTTTCAAAAATTTGTTTGGAATTTCTGTCTATTTTGGATTTTTTTGGGGCTTTCAGTACCTAAATGAGGGTCCTGTACGCCACTGTGGCGATGCACTTCATTTTCGAGGACAATTTATTTTATTTTACTTTGCAGTTGGTGTTGCTGCCGGGGTCCGAAAAAACTACGCCGCTGTAAGTCCCCCCCCCCCCCCCTGTTAAAATTCCACAGCGTGTTTCGGTTTTTGTTATACACCCTGGATTCCGCAACAGCTTAGTGGGTTGAGCCAATGAGCCGCCAGGGGAAAAACCCGTTAATGTTGACGAGCGTCCCCCGTCGATGACGTCGGCGACGGATTGGAATACGAGAGCAGCAGAGGACGGAAGGATTGATTGGTCTGCTTCACAGGGCGATTTCACTTTCGTGCTGCTGCTGCTGCTCCTGCGGGCGGTGGAAGCAGCAACAACAACAACAACAGCAGCCGCAAAGTACCAACAACTCGGATTATTGTCAAGAGTGCGTGTCGGGGTTAAGCGGAGCGAAGCACATCGACGCGGCCATTTCCAAAGGGGGAACAGGAAAGGCGAGGGGGAGGGAAGAAAAGAAAGAGAGAGAGAGAGATGAGGGAAGGGTAAAGAGAAAAGAAAAAGAATTGAGACGCCTTAGACCGCGTATCCTACGAAAATAGGGCGGAACGAAAGGCAGGCCTGGCGGACTCCCGGTTCTTACAACCGAGTCAGGCTTCAATGGACATTTTCTCTTGTAAACTACTTCACCGCACTGGCAGACCGTCGACCGTCTTATGTAAACACTGGCAGGTTTTACGGTGAGCAAGAAGTACAGTGGAAGGATCCTAGACGAGCTCGAAATAGATCCTCGTCAGAGACAAACTATAAATATTATAAAGACGAGAAAACGGAAAATTCTCCAACCATCCCTGAGTGAATAATCGTCTCTACCCTCCGCCATATTGGGAGGGTGAAGGATAAAAGTCAATGCAGAAGGAGAATATAATCATTATGCACGGATGTTACACGTCAGAATAAACAAACAAAATAAAAGGAAAAATAATGATCTTCTTTCCGTCCATTAGTCCTTAAAGTCCCGCTTACAACAAATGTTACCAACATTATCGGTCACCGACAAAATTAAGCACACAGCCTGCTGGAAATGTTGGCAACACGATAAACTCATGAAATGTTGCCAACAAATGCTCCAGAATTTTTCTAAAAGGACGTCAACCTTTTTATGGCAACTCTGGTGTTAAATAAGTCTTACAACAGCGGGGTTTTCTTTTATTCATATAAAACCTTTTGCCATTTTGTACAGTAAATGATCCAGTATATACACAATATTAAAATAATGAGTACAAAAAATAAAAACAGTGCAGCGTTTTTATAGTTATACGAAGAAACTGTTATTATTTTCAGAGTGGACTAAACTGTAGAACACCCTATTTCAAATGACCCAAGTAACATACATTTTAAAAGAAAACAAAAGGACTCCCCTTATTAGGCGAAGAAAGGGCATCTAGAACACTTACCAGATGTAATTAATCTGAAACGCGGCTTGTTGATCAGTTAATATATCCTCACTTACGTCATAGTCATTTAATACCATTCTTTTATTCAAATAAAATTCCGCACATGTTTTTATATTTAACCAGACGAAGGATATTAACCTACATGAGACAAGTAGAAATATCATAAATTACGTTTTACAATTATATATAAATAAAGAATTATGTTTCACGTAAATCGGTTTCGTTTTCTGGGTTGAATGTCGAAAGACATTTATATGAAAATTCTGCAATTTTCAGAAAGGTGAAAAAATTTTTAAAGGGAGAGTAAACTCATTAAATTATTTGGAAATAATTCAGTGTCATAGTCCTTCCGTTCGAAATATATAATTCTCGGGAAGGTGAATAATAAATAGTTTAATTCTGAAAGAATAAGGGATTTTTTACTTTAGATGAAACAAACGAAATGAGGAAGGATGATTGTAAGTAATAGGGAAGTTCTGTTTGTGTGCTTGGCACAATTTGGAAGTTAAAAATTTTTGAGGCTTATAGAACTTATACTTAAAGCCAAAATGATATGAAAAAAATTAATAAAAATAAATATACGACGGGAGAATGAGATGAATAGAATACTGTAACGTCCATTTCAGGATTCATCTTTTACGTTCCAGAAAGTGATATCCGTTGACTGCAGATAAAAGTGTGGGACGAATAAAAGTAATATCAAATCTCCAGATTTATTTATTATTTCATCTATTTCAACAAAAAAGGCGCTTTTCTGACGCCAAACAATAACAAAACAACAATAACTGATAAATAAACCTCAACGGTACTGGAAGTAGTTCCAGAGATCTCCTGGCAGTAGTAATATACTGGAGACCTGGAACCGGTGACTCCAGCGACAGTCACACACAGGCGAGACTGTAACGGTGGAGAGGTTTAGTGGTGGCCGCCGCCGCCTCCTCCGTGTCCGCCACCGCCGCCTCCTCCTCCGTGTCCTCCGCCTCCGCCGCCGCCCCCGTGACCGCTGCTGAAGCCGTAGTGCTTCCCTCCGGAGTGTCCGCCCTTCTTGCCGTAGTCTTCGTGGTGGCCGTGATGGGACTCGTGGCCGTGGTGGCCCTTGAAGCCCTTGTGGTCGTCGTTGTAGTGGCCCTTGTCGTGGTGTCCCTTCTTACCGTAGTTGTCCTCGTGGTGGCCGGAGCTGTGGTGGCCGCCCTTCTTGTGGCCTCCGTGCTTCTTGTTGTGGTGGTCGTGGAAGTCGCCGTACTTGCTGTGGTGGCCGCCCTTGTGGTAGTCGTCGTAGAACTTGTGGTCCTTGTGGAACTCGTCCTTGTGGGCCTTGTGGTGGTAGCCGCTGGTCTTGTGGCCCTTCTTGTGCCCGCCCTTCTCGCCGAAGTGGGCGGCTTTGTGGCCCTTCTCGCCCTTGTGGTGCTCGCCGTAGTGTCCGGCCTCGTCGTGGCTGCTCTTCTTGTGGCCGCCGTGGTCCGAGTAGTGGCCTCCGTGGTGCTCCTTGCCGTAGTGGCCGCTGTCGCCCTTGTCGAAGTGGTGGCCGCCCTTGTAGCCCTTGTCGCCCTTGGAGCCGTGCGAGGAGTGGTGGTCCGAGTGGTGCTTGCTGCCGCCGCCCTTCTCGCTGTGGTGACTGTGGCCGCTGGCCGCGGCTTCCAGGTCAGTCACCTCCTCGGCGTCTTTGCGGAGGTCCTTGGCGCTCGCCAGGGCGAACACGCACACCAGCGCCACCGCGACGGCCTTCAGCCGCCATGACGCCATGTTTGGAGCACGTTGCAACTGACTCCCTGGGGGTTCTTGCCCGGGTATTTATATCGGCCAAGTGTCGCGCCTCGGTGTGTCTATATTTTTTTCCCCCCGCCGCCGCCTCGTCGTTCCTCCGTCTTCCTGGTCGCGTTTCCCATCGGCGAGAGAGCAGCGCCGCTCAGCCGGAAAGATCCCGTCCAAATAACTTTCATTTCATCCTCGTCTGCGGAAAACCCCCAACTTTGCCCTAAAGGCACCGTTACCGCCGTTATGGTTTCAAGCATCCATCCTTTTTGCAAGGGAAGATATGGCCGAGATATTTCCTCAGGAGATTCAAAGGAAAGTGGAAGTGATGATTCCTATTGCTTGATGATGCACCGACGTGATGAGGCCCACGGGGGATTCACAAAACCCTTACAGAGAAGCTGTGCTACAATTAATTGCTTCGACACGTGGAATAAAATTGTAAGTACTTTACATATTTCGTCATTAAGACCAAGGTGTAACAGTTTCATAAAAACCCTTGCCTCTTCTCTCATGAACCTGAAGGGAACAGTTACGCGCGAAACACACAACTCATTTCTGACCTATATAAATATATATTTAATGATTCGCCTATTTACAGGGAATAATTTTTATCAAAGCGGGTGACTTTCAATGCTTGACCAGGGAATCTGTCCTCAACAACCATTTTTAAAATTGTGCAATTTACGACCTTTTATAGTTATCTGAGTGAACCCGAACCCAATTAAACATTTAACAGTAATTTAAAATTAGAATAATTTACCTGAGGAAGTCCTAAATATGGTGACGTAACATCGTTGTAGTTTTGAATAAGAAAATCTTTCCAAATTTCCTGCAAAATGATAATTTGTTAAAGAAAGATGATAATCCCGATGTAGTAGTTGTATCCAAAGTTGTCGTCGGGATTTCATCTGGCTCAATAAGGATTATAGAACAACGATTCCATGGCGAGTGCGGCCATCTTATTCAGGTCTACGGTAGACCTGATGAAGATGGCCGCGCTCGACATGGAAACGTTGTTTATAATCCTTTAATGACCAAGATGAAAACTAAATTCATCTGTGGTCAATTAAATTAATTTAAAAGGACTGGTTCATATCAATCAATTAATTTTGTCTTTAAACAACCCGATTTATTTTTCAGTCCAATTCCTCAGTAGCTTTCGACTATATTGTCATTTTTCAACTCTTTAATAGAATAAGACCCTTTGGGCCTAATTTTAGTGTATGTGGAGTGTCTCAAGTATGACATATAGCAAGTTTGCTACAATGTTGTAAATAGAATTATAATGCTGCTGTAAATTAGATAATAAGAGTTGAAAATGACAATATAGTCGAAAGCTACTGAGGAGGATATGTAAATTGGACTGAAAAATAAATCGGGCTGTTTAAAGACAAAATTAATTGACTACATTCATATTTATAACATTTAAAAATATTCATTATGCAGAGCATTAATAATATCTTATATTTCCTCTTATTAGGTCCGATCGAATAATCTGTTTCGTTTACACGACATAGAATCGTTTCTACTTTCCCTCAAGTAACCATTAAAAAAAATATGTACACCAGCTGTCAATAAAAGTTGTAATAGCTAGAAAGATATTCTGAATTAGAAATTATGACAGAAAAGGAATTAAATCATAAATTATTAAGCCTTTATCTCATGGAATAGAGACAGCAGTAGAAATTGATAACGGGTCAAAAAAGGGCAAAGGGAGACAGAGTCAAAGAAAATATATTTTTAGAAAAAAATGAAATACGCGAATAAAGGGTTACATGAAGGTAAAAACGATATATCGGCTGAATCACAGTAATTAATTTACAGTGTAAGATGCTGCATAATGACATTATTTAGGCAAAAAAAATTGGACACTAGTAAGTAGTCTGAAGGAAATATTCTGAGAAACGTTTAAATTGTAACTCAAATATTCACAGAAAAATAATTTATCAAATTACAGACACTGAGCTGCCATTAAAATGCCTACTTAAGATCTCTGCGACGTTTCGTCCAGAGTTTTTAACTTCCTCGGGTGAAGGTGAAAAATTTTGGGCCAAAAATAGTCAGAATTAAAATTATTTATTTATTAAATGAACATCACGACGTTACATTCCATTGTTTGGAACCTCCTCAGGTGTGAAAATAATCTACAAAAATAATTATAATTTCAATTTAAATGGATTACCCGAGATGTTAAATACATAATTAATATTATTTTCTGACAAATTGTCTGCTGTTTTTAATTTTTAATATAAGATAATTTTTGATTATTGAGTTATTGAGCCATTAAAATGTCTAAAACTTTAAGGATTAGCTGTAATACAAAGCATTAGCCGTTCTTGTTTCACAATCAGGACAAATCTCCATCATTTCGTAAAAATACGGATCTAAAATATCTCCTCTCATCATAATAAATTAATCAGTTATTCTGAATGTCATTCTTTCCTTAACGATGAACATAGTTTCTTTATTGTTCGTAACCTTGTCTTACCGTTCTTCCTCTTCTTCAGGACGATTTATTATTTTACCATTAAACCTATCTGTCATCTTTCAAGTATCTCTCTGCCCTTCTGTTTCTCCATCGTCTAGTTCCCTGCTTTTAAATCGTCCCCTTCATTACTCCTTTGACGCGTGTCGTCTTAATGTTGACACGACGAAAAATACTTATATCGACATCATCAAATTTTCTTAATGTTTCCTTTAATATTCCCCCCTCTCACTTGTGATTAAATATTATTTCAATCCCGTACTTTCTAATAATTCGATTTCTGTTATCGTTTCTTTTTTAAAAAGTAAGTACATATTTCTCCGAGCTGAAATCCCCATATTTCGTTTAAGTAATTTTTTTTCCCCACGAGTTCTATTTCCAACCTATTTCGGATACTTCGAGGTACTTTATAGCCTCTATAATTTTATATCACTTAAGTGCATCTAACTGATATGATACGCCGCATATTAACTGGAGAATAATTAATTTGAAGTTAAATTATTTAGTTCTTACTCGAGCCGCCATGTTTATTGGCAGCAGTGGAGGCAATAAATCTCCTTCCTCCAGTTTCCAAAAAAAAATCTTCGTAATCGGTTCGTTAAGTGACAAATCTCTGTCCTCCCCTCTCCTCCGTTCTTCCCCCCTTTCCCCTACTTCTCTCTTTTTTCCACCAGCCCTTACCACGACCCTCCACCCCCACTTCAGACCACAGTTTTTTTTTCATTCATTTCCACCGTCGTTCATCCACCACAGCAGACAATGCTATGAATATTCGCATTCCACAATCAGCGCCCTGATTATCAGCAGCCAACCCTCCCTCCCTCCTCCCTCTCTTCCTCCCCCATCATCCCCGTCGCCCACCACTCTTGTTGTCTGCTTAGCAGAGAGGTAGAGGGTTGGATGAGTGGAGAAAATAATCCTTCCCGAATCTCACCAGAGAGAGAGAGAGAGGGAGAGAGAGAGACGAAGAAAAAAAGACGAAGAAGTGGAATATGTAAAAGGTGGAATTAAGTTTGGAAAACGGGAGGATAAAGGCTGCCACGAAGATGGAGTTGAATTGCTCATTAGGGAGGACTATTTCGCTGAATGACGTCATTAGCATATAAATAAAAAAAAAAGAGGAGGCGAAATGGACAATCCTCGTAGGACAACACGCACGCACGCTGGTAAAAAAAACTGGCTAATCTCCCTTATTCGTTTTGAGAGCTCCTGTGGAAAGATGACGTGAACCGGGAGCGCGCTTATAAAATACCCATTATAAACGTCATCAACGGTCAGTCGTCGCAGTATCTTTCAGAGTGTTGCTAATATCGAATTGAAAACGTAATCATCGTAAAAATAATGGTAAAAATATACCGTGGCTTCTTCCAAAGAATAAAAGGGTACATTTATGTGGTTTACGGTTGTTTTAAACCATATTGTTTAATTTTTTTTACCATCAATTAATATTGAATTATTACGCAGCAGAAGAGATTGACGTAATCCGCGGAATATTCCGCTCTTCTCGTATCAAGACACAGGCGCGGAATATTCCGCACCTTGAAGAGAGAGAAAAAAACCGAAACAGACACTCCCAATTTAGTTGAAAAAAATATATGGAAACTTAGCTTCTGATTTGGAAACGGTAATTAATTATACGACAGTAATTTTAAAACCAATTTTTTTTTTTGAGAAACAAAAAATCACGTATGTGGCTGGCCATTTAGCTTCCAATTTTCTTGTTTCTTCTAACAGAATTTGATGAAGTTAAGTAAAGCAAATCTCTAAAAACCAAGCTTAAATTAAGTTCGTTGGAGTTTCTGTGTCCCTAATTTTTTTTCGTGTTGTTAAAGTTGGTGTTGCAATTAAGGTTCTATACTCAATAACTAGTTGCAATTGGTTTTAAACTATATTAGCTATTAAAAATATCTCAACGTATCCTTTAAGTAGAAAGAATATTTAGTCTCTTACCCCCTCCCCCTCCTCCTCCTCTCCTCATATATTTTTTTTTTTTTGAAAATAGAGTAGTTTAGTGCAGTGAAGTGAAGCGATGTTGCATCATTCACAATCCATAAACAGTAGACTCAGGAAAGTTTTTCTACAACTCTATTTTTAACTGTAGCTTTTCATTAGATGCCATGAGAAAATTTTTTCTCATATCCCCAGTAATTATCATTCACAATTCATAAGCAGTAGACTTAGGAAAATGTTTATACACCTCTATTTTCAACTGTACCTTTTTATTTGATACCATGAGAAAAATTTTGTCTTATCCCCATAAATTTTCATTTCACAATCCGTAAACAGTAGACTTCGAAAAGTGTTTCTACACCTCTATTTTTAATTGTACCATTTCATTTGATACCATGAGAAAATGTTTCTCGTATCACCGTAAATTGTCGTTTAATCTCCGCGAAGAATATTTTACCAAACATAGACTTTTATACTTCATACTGTTTAAAAGTGTGTTATTATTTAAAATAACTCAATTTATTTAACTGTAGCGTCACGTTTGTAAAAATCATAGTAACTTCATGTATCATTTACCAGGAAAACTGTCCAATTGTAGATTGAAAAAAAAATGTATAGTACTTCCACCATTAGTTATTTTTACACAGCATAGAACTGATATTGCTTTCTTTCTGGTGCGTTCAATAAATATTTTCGGTTGCAGTTAAACTCTAAATCAATTTACAGTTTAAAGAGTAATGTGATGGAGGAAGTGAAAAGGCGGCATTTGTCCTTTAAGTAACTAGAAATATATTTTACAACAGGAAGACATAACAATTATAGCGTATGTTGCATACGTTATATAACAAATGTCAGCATGGAAGAGCCGGGTCCGTGTCCTAGTGGTATCCTCCGTGTCCGCCGCCTCCGCCTCCGCCGCCGCCCCCGTGACCGCTGCTGAAGCCGTAGTGCTTCCCTCCGGAGTGTCCGCCCTTCTTGCCGTAGTCTTCGTGGTGGCCGTGATGGGACTCGTGGCCACTGTGGCCCTTGAAGCCCTTGTGGTCGTCGTCGTAGTGGCCCTTGTCGTGGTGTCCCTTCTTACCGTAGCTGTCCTCGTGGTGGCCGGAGCTGTGGTGGCCGCCCTTCTTGTGACCCCCGTGTTTCTTCTCGTGGTGGTCGTGGAAGTCTCCGTACTTGCTGTGGTGGCCGCCCTTGTGGTAGTCGTCGTAGAACTTGTGCTCCTTGTGGAACTCGTCCTTGTGGTACTTGTTGTGGTAGCCGTGGGTCTTGTGGCCCTTCTTGTGCCCGCCCTTCTCGCCGAAGTGGGCGGCTTTGTGGCCCTTCTCGCCCTTGTGGTGCTCCCCGTAGTGTCCGGCCTCGTCGTGGCTGCTCTTCTTGTGGCCGCCGTGGTCCGAGTAGTGGCCTCCGTGGTGCTCCTTGCCGTAGTGGCCGCTGTCGCCCTTGTCGAAGTGGTGGCCGCCCTTGTAGCCCTTGTCGCCCTTGGAGCCGTGCGAGGAGTGGTGGTCCGAGTGGTGCTTGCTGCCGCCGCCCTTCTCGCTGTGGTGGCCGTGGTGGCCGCTGGCCGCGGGCTCGAGGTCCGCCTCCTCGCCCTCCGACTCTTCGCGGAGGTTCCTCGCGCTGACTGTCGCAACTGCCACCAGCAGCAGCAGCAGCAGCGACGACGCGACGCCCAACCGCCAGGGGAGAGCCATAGTCGGCGACTAACTTTCCCCGACTCGCTCCGTGCCCACTATTTATACCGCTCGCTGGCTTTTTGTCCTCCTGACGCCTCCTACTACCACCGCCACTTCTGTCCATGGCAACCGTCGCGTGCCTCCAGTCTCTCCTTTCTGGTCCGTCGTGGCTGGCGGTTGGAGACCGCCGCGTCGCTGTGGTCGCTGGAGCGTAGTGGAACAGAGTCACGCTTTTACGTGCATCACCGTGTGAAAGATGTGGTACTGCTGTACTGCTCACTTTCCTTCGGACCCAGCGTCCCGTTAAATAAACTATCCGCTGCGTCCGTCGCTTTCACGTCAGGAATAGTCATTTTAATCTCAAAATTAACGACTATGGTAAACCTTTAAATTTATGGCAGACTAGTTGACAAAAAGAAAATAGATAGGGAGACTTTTGATACGACCTCAACGTGTTTCTCTTAAGGGGGATTGAAGGGAATGATTCGCACCTCCCGGAAAATGACGGTAAAATTATATACACACTCAAACGTAAATTGTAAATGGGAGGTTATACTTATTGAAAACTGACAACATACCATTAACACATTCATGACGAATAATGCCAACGACGCCATCGACAAATCTATGATATGTGACCGGCACAAAATTGTGTTCATCAAGACAGTATTTTTTCAAGTCTCTCATAGCTAATTCAGGTATCCCATTGGATCAGTCGGTCAACTGCCTCCTAAAACTTGTGGAGACACGGAAAAGGGAATGCTGCGACCCCACAGCAAACTCGTCTCCCGTCATTCGGAAGGGCGTGAGAACAGTACCCAATGCCGGACCTACCTGATGCAGGTTTTCTAGGGTTTTCCCTGCTTCTCTTTAGGTGAAACACCGTTTACGATCCTTAAATTAAAAGCCCGGGGACCCTAGTTAACCCTTGCCTACCATATCTTACCTTCCGCATCCCCTCTTTTTCAATTCCCTTCCTATGCTATTATAGGGGAATTGCCTGTTTCAGGATCACCCTCATGTAGCCTGTTAATTCCTCGTACCCTCTCTGGTTTTTTTCAAAATTCTCTCATGCCGAGGCACCTCCACCTATTTTAAGAGGTGTATGTACTGGGGTCGAAGACCTTGGGAAAACTGTAAGAATTATTTTCTGATCCCATTGGATCAGTCGGCCAAATGCCTCCTAAACCTTGTACAGAAACGGAGAAGGGAATGCTGCGACCTCACAGAAGACTCGTCTTCCGTCATTCGGAAAGGCGTGAGAATAGTACCCAATTCCAGCCCTAACTTATGCAGGTTTTCTAGGGTTTTCCCTGCATCTTTTTAAGTGAAACACCAGGTAAGATCCTTAAACTAAAGCCCGGGGGGCCCTAGTTAACCCTTGGCTATAAAAAGCTTCAGGATCGATGTGGAAGTAGAGTCCAGTTCTCTATTGAAAGAAAAAAAATAGTTTGATTGAAGGATAAAGAAAATTTCCGAGTTCATTTAAGTCCAGAGACGGTCAATAAGGCAGAATATAAATATATCCATCCCTATTTATTCAAATGCGACGTTTCGTCTCCTTTTCGAGACTTCTTCAGGCGTAGTACAAACATAATATTAGGAGAAATTAAATTTGAGTTCTATGTTACTCTTTCTTGGGTGAAACAGGATACATGATCCTGAAACAGGCAATTCCCCTTTAATAGCATAGGAAGGGAATTGAAAGGGGAGGGGAAGGGAAGGTAGAACAAGGTAGTAATTTTTTAATTTATTTATAAAAAAATTCAACAATCTTTTCGGCTGAGGGATGAATTGCTTCATTTGTAAGTTTTGAACCATGTTTTATTTTATATAAATTAAAAAAACTTGTAACATAGGTCCCCCATTTAATTTCTTGTAATATTATGTTTACAGTACGCCTGAGGAAGTCCCAGAAAGGAGATGAAACGTCGCTTTTGAATAAATAGTGACACATTTATACGTTACCTTATTGAGCGGTTTTTTTATTTATTGTTATTTAATTTTTTGGTTTGCATATTATTATTCTGGCGTCAAGGGAACGGTTGATGATGACGTAGTGGTTTCTGATTGGCTTCCTCTCAGCCAATGGCTGTGGCTTGTTAGCTGGGCTTTTGTACCACCTTCTAATTTTGAGCTTCATCAAATTAATGAGTTCATTGTTGCAGGTTAAAATACTGGCATTCCAAAACAATAAGAGAATTAATTGGCATGTTCAGCACTTATTTAAGTTTCACCCCATTCTAAAAACGTTCGTGACGTTATCGTCTCCCTTATAATGATTCCCCTCAAACGCAAACGGTTCTCTCATTTGACGCGCAGAAGCTTTGAAAGAAAAAAAAAATCCTTTAACTCTGTGAACATGAGTTTACGGCTTTCTCGGCAGCTTTTGTAACGTCGCTCCATTCAATTCAAATCATTTTCCAGTAAATAGCAGGGTAGATATATAGGTTTGCGTGTGTGTGTATATATTCGTATCACTCCGCCACAGTCTCTATAGCAGTTACATAATAAATAGTCCTTTATTACAGTACATTATCAGTTCGTTTTCGCCACTCTTTTTTTACCCCCTCCACTCCCCGGTCGACGAGTAGTAGTAGTAGTAGTATCTCGATTAAAAGCAAGATTTACATCCCCCGGGAACATAAATAAAATTACATTAGACCCATTCAGTCATATTATTGGCTTGCAAATATCTGCTTTCAAACTTTCATTTCCGAAATGATAATTTGTTTTCAGTTAATTGCAAATAGCAATCCTCTGTGTGCGCCATCATCCCACCCACCCGTCATTTCACCTCCCCACCCACCCCTCGATATTTTACACACCACGAATCGGAAATAGCAACACACAAACACACACATACACACATGGACGAGGAGTTTTTAGGGAGGGGAAAGGGATATTGGAAGGGGGTGGGGGGCTTGAGTGGAAACATTTGGTGGGTGGACGACGACAAATACCAACAAGGGAGGGAGGGAGGTAGAGTGAGAGAGAGGGAGGGAGGCAGATTTTTTATTGAAAAAAAATATTAGTTTCTCGCGTTTAGAGATAGGGAATTAATTTAATGGAGGGAAAAAATGGGGGGAGTGAGTGAAAGTGAGTGGGTGGGAGAGAGAGAGGTGGGAAGGGGGGAGAGGGAGGGGAACCCGAAACGGGAAATTGTTTTGTTGAGGCTGGATCACATTTGTGGTCGCCGTTGCGGAGTTTCTGCTGCTAATTATTCAGTTCAAATCGATGTAGATTTGTCCTTCTCCCCCCTCCCCTCCCCTCCCCCGTTCCCTTTTTTTCTGCTTTCCCTTTACCCAAATATGTTATTTTGCCCTGATTGTTGTGTTGTTGGGGTGATTTCCCGCGTGTGTGGAATAACCTAAGAAAAGAGGATTCGGTCGATCAACGCGAACTGCTGGGCCAAAATTGCCAAAAAAGTTGACCTACGTTGAACAATTCGGCTCCGCTTATCTGTTTGAATTTATCATTAATTATTTATCAGGTGTAAAATTTAAATTCTAAAAAAGAGATACACGACGAGGCAGTAGGAATTAGAATAAGAACATAGACAAAGGTTTTTTATTTAGAACTTCCTCGGGATATGTTACAACAAAAAAATTATACAAAAAAACAATTAACATTAAAATCCTATTAATATTTGTAATCATAATCATCAATAATGAAACCCTAAAATTATACAAAATTTTATGTGAAACATTTGCTAATGTAAATAGAAAAACGTGAAACTAATTGAATTACCTGGAGTGTTATAAAACTAAACGGTAAATAAAAAATATATTTTTAAAGGGTGTTTGCAAAATTTGTTTTATGAAATTAAATTACTTTACCTTTAATGTTATATTACATACTTGAAAGTTTTAAGTAATATTATATACATGTATACTAAATTAATATACGAAACTGTAAATATTGAAATAATTTATTTTTCGACTAAATATTGTTATACTTTCAATTTTATAATTTTCTTTTAGTCCAAGTTTTTGGAGTCAAAATTGCCACAATATTATTAAGTCCCAAAGGAACGAAAATGGAAAATTTGAATAACTTATTGTTCAACTTAATTTTGTTGCTAAGTTTTTCTTACAATTTTTGCAAGTAAAAAATCAGACCTGATGAAGTTCCCAAGAGCAAAAAAAAATTGAAAAATTGAATAATTTATTTTTTATCTAAATGTAATGGAATGTAGTTTGGGAAAACAGTGGAATAACAAAAGATGTTAGATTGGGAAGGGATATTTTGACGGAATCACAAAGAAGGAAGTTCTAAACAGAATAGAGGAAAAGGTGATGGAGTGTAATTTGGGAAACAGTGGAATAACAAAGGATGTTAGATTGGGAAGGGATATTTTGACGGAAGGTAAGGAATTCTGCTACTTGGGAAGCGGAATAACTAGGGATGGTAGAAGTATAGTTAGACATAAAGAGTAGGATAACACAGGCAAGGAAGACTTTCGCGAAAAAAGAGGAATTTACTTACGGGTAATATAAATGTGAATATTAGGAAACGGTTACTAAAAATGTTCGTAAGGAGCGTGGCGTTATATGGGTGCGAAACGTGGACGATAGGAGGTGGGGAAAGGAAAAGAATAGAAGCCTTTGAAAAGTAGTGCTATAGGCGAATGCTGAAAATGAGATGGGTGGATAGAATCACAAACGAGGAAGTTCTAAACATAATAGGGGGAAAAACGAACAATATGGGGGGAAAGGACGTTGACCAAGAGAAGGGATAGATTAATGGACCACGTTTTAAGGGTCTTGTAAGTATAAGTATAAGTATAAAATCATATTCCATAAATCCTATAGAGAAGCAAGCACAAGCTTCAAGGATGTGGAACACGAGTCAGAGATTTTACATAGTTAGGTTGCTTTATTAATATTAGAATATACTGTAACTATTCATTAATTTTTAACTTATAATAAGATTTTCTTAAGTTCTATACAGAAGACATACAATTTGTACCTTATACATAAAATTGATAAATATTTTTACATCCTATACTAAAAAATTAGTGTTCTAATAATTATCTTTCATAATTATAAATATCTACCCCTATGATGATACATTCAGCTCCATAAATTCTTCAAGAGAGTAGAAGGAGTGGCCTAGTAAAATTAGCATAAGAGGGAAGATTGTATGGCGAAAGAACAGAAGAGGGAAGCCAAGTATAGAATACGCTGAGCAGATTAGGGAGGATGTAGGAAATGAAAAGGCTTGCGCAAGATAGGTTAGCAATGGAGGTGTTGCATCAGAACAACAACAAAATGTCTTATTTCACGTTCACGCCCCAAAATGACGTGGCGCTGACGTCATATCTCGCGAAGCCACGTCATTACTAAGATTTTCATCAATTTACCAATGAGAAACGTTAACTTCCTTCAGTCTTTAAGCGTTGGAGAAAGACCGAAAATATTTTATTAAAAAATTTTAATAGTTAAATAATTAAGTTTCTCAATTAATCTTTTTACTACATTGTCTATTGATTTAATTTAAAAGCGTTATCGGAACATTTACTGCTGTCTTAGTAATTTGCGTGGTTTAGCGGCGTGTGACGTATGCGTGACGTATTTGGGGAGAGGCGGAGAACGCGAAATACCCATCAGCAGCATTTTAAATTCTCTCCCTATTAAGGCTCAAAGGAATGAATTAACACTCTGATATTTTTTTTGTGATTTTAATTGGTTCTGGCTTGTGGATACTTTATTTATTTATTTATTGTATCGTCAAGTTGAAATAGGAAAATCCTCACCGACTCAATCAGGTACTTCTTCTTTTTAAAAAAAAATGGACTGTAACTTGAAGGGACCAGATTTGCGATACTTTGCGTCTTTTATTTCGGGATTCAGTGCGTCGAGTCTGGCGAATCGTCACTCGGGACTTGTTAGTCATGTTTTAACATCGACAAATACGGCAAGATAGCGACTCCCCAAACTCTCGTTGCGATCGCTCAACACACGGAGGAACAAAGTACATACATATGAGCTTCCTACACACACACACACTTTCCCAACTGGTGTTAAAGTTTGCCCAGAGGGAAAATCAAATATGGTGGAACTAAATTGCCGGACCTGTGTGTGTGACACAGTATTTTTTGGGCGTTGGATATTGCGCCGCCACACAGCAGTGCAAATATTGCAGCTGGGGGAGAGAGAGAACGAGAGAGGTTTGGTAGGACCCGCGGAACATTTGAGGCCATTCCAGGGATCCAACTTGACAACGTCCAGGTACACCTTCTCTCTCCCTCTCTCTCTCTCTCCCTAATAATAATAATCATCATCATCATATTCCGTAGATCCTGTAAAGAAGCTAAGCTTCAAGGATGTGGAATGGGTCAGGGCTGTGTACATTTATTACATTATTTTATTGTATAAAAGATAAATATACTTATAACAAATTTTTGTATTATAAACTAATTAATTAATTACTCTTCTCCGATTCTTCTATAAATTCCTTTATTTGAATAGAAGGAGGAGTGGCTAAGCAAAAATGAGCATAATTCAGTCTTAAATTTTTTACCTTGATTATCGGGGGACAACTGTTTAATTCTGTGCTGACTGCAGTCACGTGTTGAAGATGGATAATGCACACCTTCCTTCCTTCCTCTCTGTGCAATTGACAATGTTTTACATTTTTTTATACAGATTATTTTTGTTCCTTGTATTGAAGGGATGAATATCAGTATTATTCAAAAAATAAGTAGTGCCTCCTATTTGTGATTACAAATAACATCAATGAATAAATGTATTGGCACGTTAAAGTGCAAAAGGCCCTAACTTTTTGAACAGAGTTCTGCAAGAAGGAAACCTGCCTCACTCACATATTGCTCTAATAACACGTTTTTTGACTAATAAAAATCTTATCTATGCCTGCTGCTGCTGAGTTGCCCCCAAAATATAATACCATATGATAAAACAGAATGGAAATATGCAAAGTATACTAATTTTCTTGTTTTTAGATGACTGAAGGTGTGAAGGACATTGCATCACATGTAGCTGTAGCTGAGTTTCTTAAGTAATTGATGATTAATCTGATCATCAGTCCAATTTAATTTATTATTTACTAAGAGACCTAAGAATTTAACAGAGGAAGTTTCATTTACATTTTTGCTGTCGTATTTAAGTGTTATTATAGATTGTAAAGTTGTGTTGAGTGTGTGAAATTGCATGAAATGTGTTTTGTCACAGTTATTTGTTAGTCCGTCGTTCGCATTAAACCATGTTAGGTCAGGTTAGTTAAATTATTGTTACTTGCCTCTTCTAGTGTGTCTTTGTTACTTTTTACTATTACACTAGTATCATCTGCAAAGAGGATAGCTTTAGAAGTTGTGAATCCATGGTATTAGGAAGATCATTTATATATATAAGGAATAATAATGGCCCTAATACTGATCCCTGTGGGACACCCCCCCAGTTTTAATAATTCCCCAATCTGATTTACGTATTTCACCTGTGCACGAGTCTTTTAATACTATTCTCTGTAACCTTCCACCTACACTAAAAATAATAGTCCCCCGCATTGCATATTCTACCCTTTCCAACCCTCACAAATAATTCATGCAACAACCATTAGTAACATTAACTCATTTGCCTTCAGTTATTAAAATTAAATAATTTTCGACCGTGGTTTTTCAGACAGTTTTTTTTAAAAATATTTTCAATCAAAAAACTCGTTTCGGCGCACGAGCAGAGGGAAAACGAGTGCTAAGTTGTGATATATATATTTTTTTATCCCACGCGGAAACCCCATAAAAGGCGGAACAGGTCAGTTACCAATAAAAATATATCAACTGCTTAGTAAAGTATCCAACAAAGTTTAACTTGCTGGCTAAAACGACCCTGAGAAAGATATTAAGAGCATGCGCCTTTTTTGGGGGGGAGTCGACTATAAGCCACTGGCGCCCTTTGGAGTTTTGGGGACATCAGTGTAGCGTTGTCACGTGTGTTGAACGTAATCAGACAATTAGAAGCGATGTTAACGTAAAGTAAAAACGACTCTGAGGGTTATTATAAAGGGAACGTATAAAATGGAACAGTTTTGGAAAAGTGCAAAATTAGGAAGCAATTCGAGAGGAGACGTATGTACTAAAATGGTTTCGAGTGGTTTTTGGAGTATTTAAATTTAACCTACAGGTAGGGGAAACTACAAACGTGATAAGTAGATGTGTATAGTAATAATTATAGAAATGGTGGATTGCTAAATTTCTCCAGAAGGGATCCCGAAACTGAAATGTCAGATTGCTTTTCCGGCCCACAGAAAGAGACAGAGAGGGAGAGAAGGGGAGAGAGAGAGAACAATCACAGGGTAAAGTATATTAGAAACTTCTGTGCCTGAGTGAAGTTATTTAATGAATTTATAAAACGTTAAATAATCATATTGGAAGATTTATTATTTGCAAAAGCAGATTGAAGTCGAGGAAATATATTAGGAAATGTAAAACAACGAGAGGAATTTCCGGCGGGTATGGAATTATCATTCCAGTTATAAAGTGTATTTATTAATTTTTCTTTAAATTTTAATTACTTTGTGATTGTGTTTTCCTTGTATGGGGGGATTTTTGGTGAGTTAAATTTATACATAGCTAAATATAGAAGGAATTGACTACCAAATTATTGTTACACCCAATTTTAAAAAATTCAACAAATAAAATGTTGTAAACACCAATTTTTGATAGAAAGAGTGGTCCGAGGCACCCCAAAGAAAAATTATTTAGCCACAGTTTTACACAAGACTGAATGATGGACCGTCTCGTGTTTTTATGGCTTTGTCCTGTCGTATTGTGAATGTAAATTGAAATATGTATTTCTCAGGTTGTGAAGAAAAAAACCATGTAGAAGGTGCGAATATGCACCGAAACGTTGTTTGATTAAAAATAAAAAACATCGGTAGAAAAAATTATTTCATTCTAACCGTTAGAATTAATCTAAATTTAGAAAGGAGATTTCGTTTACTAAATTGTTTTGGCCTCCCTTGTTTCTCGTATTCGTAGGCAAGACAAAGAAAATTTACAACCGAGAACAATATTTACAGAGTTCGTCGCGAATGGACGATAAATAAATAAAAGGTCGTCCGGTTGAAGGGAGACAATTAGTGTCCCTTTGCGGGAGTCGGAGGATTGGCTTCATTTGTCGGCTCCGAGAGGGTTGTGGATGTAGGGATGCAGGCAGATCTGCGGTTCTGCGCCGGGAGAACGCAGCCACCTCATTAGGGGTGCGGCTCCCTGTTTCGTGTCCGGCCAACCCCCTGCTGACTAACGACGCTCACAATTAGAACGGGGCTATCGCTGGCCCTCTTTATTACAGGGCTGCTGGCTAATCTCGGAAACTACCCCCGCCCCTTCCAGCCTCCCCGTGAAATATGGCTCGGACGGAGGAGAAAACACCTGCTGTTCCGCCGCCTGCAGGAAACCCCGAACAGCGACGCCCTCCTCTGTTTATTACCACAGCAACTGTATTCATCTGGTAAAAATAAACAGTACCGCTGTTAAAGAATCAGAACTGCGCTAACCCACATCATTAATAACAACCCTCCAGCTCCAACAACAACACAATTACGTACAACACTACTAACAGGGAAAGGAACACTTTATCCAAGATTGCGAAAAAAAGGACGCAAACAAAAGAGAAAAGAATTCCTCAAACGACAACGTACCAAATTAATCTAAGACATTAATTTGTAGCGCAGTAGAACCCGCGTCCAATTTTTATTATTATTTACAGAAACTTAAATAACAAATATTTCGGCATGAGCAAGTCGCTTGCCAGGAAGAAAGTGGGTTTTTCCGCGCGCCGTCTTGGCGGCTCGGAATCAAAACAAAGGGACTGCGGCTGACACCTGGACCATAAAGCTCAGACACCTCGTCGCCGGTTTCGGAATGTCCTAATGTGCTTGGGAATTTGGTGACCGGGTGGCGTGTGTGTGTTCCTCAAATGAAACAAGGGGGATATTATTGGAGAATATCCATCCCTGTGCCACCGTAGTAATGGGTGTCGGATAAGTGGGGACAAGGTTTTAAAGAGGCTGGCGGAGACAATTTTAGGGAGCTTTTTTGGAGGTGATACAAGGTGATGGCGAGAGGATATTTAAGGAGAGTGGTGGAGAAAAGATTTCTGGTGATACAAGGTGGTGGTGAAAGGAGATGGCAGCAGAGTGGTGGAGAGAGGAGATTGGTGGTGAGGTGGCGACCATGCTTTGATCAGTCCAGGAAGCAGGGAAGAAAGGTCTTAACAACAAGGGAAGACAGAGGAAAAATTGGAGTTTCCTCAATTCCGGCAGCACGATTTTGTGCTATTGTGTTCAAGTTTCACAACACGGAAGTTACAGCGAGACTCTGCTACACGTGGTGGTCACCCAACCATAATCTATATGTCTGAAAAAAATATATACGTGTACATCGAGTGTATGTTGTCGTCGCCCTTTTTGGAGTGGAGGACAGGAACGGTAACAGGCTTTTTTTTTAGATGGGGGTGAGCCTGAAACAGGAAAGTTCCTGTTTAAAAGCATAGGAAGGGAATTGAAAACGCGGGGGTGGGGGTAGCCAAGGTTTGAAGGAAAAGAGGGGATGTGGAAGGGGTAGAGTAAGGTAGCCAAGGGCTGAAGGAGGGGAACTGAAAAAGGGGAGGGGAGGGGGATGTGAAATGTAGAACGAGGTAGCTAAGGGCTGGTTAGAGCCCCCGCGGTCTTATGGACATTACATATATAAATTTCACAACGTGGGTTAAACGCCTGTGGTCATTTAACCTTTCAATTCTTTTCTGGACTGTTGGAGATAATTTTTTTTAACATCATTTTGAAAAAATATATATATATATATATACGCTCCCGGCGTAAGTCATTTTGTTAGGAAACACTTATAATTAATACAATTCCCTCCCTCTTAATGTTCTGCCCTTACAGGGTATTTAATTGTCTTTCATAATTGTGTTACCCCCTCTCTTCCTTTCTCTCATTCTCTCTCTCTCTCTCCCTTTTGTGTAAAAGTAGTTGTAAAAGTAAGTTAGAAAGTGAGCGTACTTATTCATATAGAGAAGGAGGGTGGGGGTGGGTGGGGGTAGAGGGCGGCTGTAAAATGCCCAGATATATGAGAAATATGCCTCCATTAATTACACCTGAAACAAAAGGAACATTAAAATTATAATTCCAGGCCGGCCAGTAAATGCTCCAGCAACTTGTTTAAACACGCCAAGTTGGTAACGTGAAACCAGTTCGTAATTTTCAGAACAACGGCTATATATATATATATATATATATATATATATTATTTTAAAATGATATTCGTAAAACCAAAACGAAGAGACTGTAAATGTTTAAAACTTAAACTTAAACTGTGTCGATCAGTTGTAAAAATGAGGTTGAAAATATTACTTCTTTTTTTTTTTGGTTAACAGGCTACATGAGGGTGATCCTGAAACAGGCAACTCCCCTTTAATAGCATAGGAAGGGAATTGAAAAAGGGGGGATGCGGAAGGTAGAGCAAGGTAGCCCAAGGGTTAACTAGGGCCCCCGGGCTATGGTTTAAGGATCCTACCCGGTGTTTCACCTAAAGAGATGCAGGGAAAACCCTAGAAAACCTGCATCAGGTAGGTCTGGCATTGGGTACTATTCTCACGCCCTTTCGAATGACGGGAGACGAGTTTGCTGTGGGGACGCAGCATTCCCTTCTCCGTGTCTCCACCAATTTCAGGAGGCAATTGGCCGACTGATCCAATGGGATCAGCGGACAACTCTTGCCATATGCCCAAGGTCTTTGACCCCAGTACATATACCTCCTAAAATAGGTGAAGGTGTCTCGGCATATAAGAACTTTGATAAAAAATACCCAGAGAGAGTGCGAGGCATCCCCGACATGATCAGGTAAGCCCCGCAGTCACTCCGGGCTGAAGCGTCTACGAGAAACTCTCGCAGCGCCTTCCTCCTCCTATTACTTCTTTAAAACGTCTTTACTTTTAAGATTTACGAACTCTAATGACTGTACGTGAGAAAAAGTATCGAACGCTTTAATTCTCAGCTTTCACTCAATTAAGTTTATCTGTCGTCAATATACCTCGATTCACTTCGTCAACTACTGCTGTTTAGAAACACTACTCTATGTATTTCTCTATTTTAAAATTATTATTTTTCTTAAAAATTGAAAACAAAACGGATAGATTTTTCTTTTTTAATTCTTATTTAATTTCAATTTTTTTTCATATTCCTTGCGTTTTTAATTATATTTGAAACCTTCAACTTAAATTTGCGGAAAAAAAACTATATTTTTCTTTTTTTTCATATTTAATTTCACATTTTTTTTAAAAAATATTCTGTGCGTTTTTAATTGTATAAGGTACCTACTACGTTTCGGTTTAATTCCCGTCGTCAGGTCCCGTAAGAGGACCCACTGTGGGACGGGGGGGAGGAGGGGGGAGGGGGAGGAGGGGGAGGGGGAAGAAAATAGTAACAGTAATTAAATATAACAGCAGGTCTGTGAAGAAGCGGGTGGTTGTTTCGTGCTAAACGCTCTTTTCCGCGAGCGTCCAGATTAAATCGCGTGTGACAGTGTGCACGTGTTTACATGTTCGTGATGTGTGTTGTGTGTGTGTATGACTTTACACGTTTGCGTGTCTGAATTGCACACGTGAGCACGCATGAATAATTTAACTCTGCATTCCCATGAGCCTGGTTTACACGCCATACTGTTAGCAAGTTTTATATTCGTTAGGTTCCGTCAGAACGCAGAGGGTGAAATTGATCCACGTCACACTTTAGTAATATACTCCTTTTATAAAAATAGAAAGAAAAAAACAACATAAAAAGAACAATATAGGAGTTTTCATGTTGACAATGGAATAGAACAAGCTGTGTGTGGCGGAGGTATTCGAAAAATTTTATTATTTTTTATTTGAAAGAGCACACACATGGATCTTCGTTAACCAGCCACAACGAAGGAAGTTAGAATTAATTTAATTATAGAGTAAAAATGAGGGGGCATCTTTACTATTCTTAAATACGTTCTCAAACAATCAAGGATGTTATTACACACAATGATCATAATTTGATTAAAATTCTCCGGGTCATTCGTCCATACATAAAACTTCCTTCAAGTCTACTGACATCTGACGTCACGTCACATGACAACGTTCACTTAAAAATCTTACCGCTAGGAGCGCTGACAATTATTTACATACATACATACGAATTCTGTTACTTGGGTTAAGTGTAATAACTAGAGTAGAATAGCACAGGCGAGGAAAATATTTCGGGGGGTGGAGGGGAAAGAGAGTTTTACTAACGGGTAATATAAGTGTGATTATTAGGAAGTCGTTGCTAAAAAATGTTCGTTATATGGGTACGAAAGGTGGACGGTAGATGTAACCCAAAAGATAAAAAATAGTAAGCCCAGTCAACCTTTCGGTGCCTTTGCCAACTTCTGTATCCCTTTTCAATTCCCTTCCTAAAGGGGAGTTTCCTGTGTTAGAATCACCCTCATGTAGCCTGTTATCCCCTAAATTTTGACTTAGTTATTGAATTAAATTGTTCTGCTTGGTTCTGGCTTTTACAATTCCTTGAAATTTTTTTTTCTCATTGGTCATAGTTTCCTCTTCCATTACAATGACGGGAAATTAAGCTGTTTGGGACGAACTCTTTAATACGCTCCATTCATTAACACAGATTTACAACTCTTTATAAATAATTTTTGGGGAAGACGTTTAAGTATTTTTCCTCGCGTTATAGATGTTCCCATCAATTTTTTTAAATACTACAATTTATTCTGTTAACTTTCTGTTTGTGAGATATTTTTAAAGAAATGTTATACTAATAAAAATACGGTAAAATATATCAACAAACAAATCGAATCAACGTTCAGTTATTATAAATACAACGTTTCGTCCTTCTTTCGTGAACTTCTTCAGGAAAAAAATTATTAAATGGATAAAAATTCTTTAACTTATCGATAGAACAGGCGATGAATTAAGTTAAAAACGGAATACGAAATAAGAACCCAAGGTGAAGATATAAACAGGTCTGAGGTTTGCCAATGATATTGTAGCATTAGTGGAGTCAGAAGAAGAAGAATTGGAAGCCATAATAAAAGGCATGAACGTGGTCCTGCAGAAAGAGTAGCCAAGGTAATGGAGTTTAGTAAGGGGAAACAATGAAATAACGAGGGCTGTTAGATTGGGAAAGGGATATTTTGAACGAGGTGAAGGAATTCTGCTACTTGGGTTAAGTGTAATAACTAGAGTAGAATAGCACAGGCGAGGAAAATATTTCGGGAGGGGGAAAGAGAAATTTACTTACGGGTAATATAAGTGTGATTATTAGGATGTCGTTGCTAAAAAATGTTCGTTATATGGGTACGAAAGGTGGACGGTAGATGTAACCCAAAAGATAAAAAATTGTAAGGCCAGTGTTAACCTTTCGGTGCCTTTGCCAACTTCTGTATCCCTTTTCAATTCCCTTCCTAAAGGGGAGTTTCCTGTGTTAGAATCACCCTCATGTAGCCTGTTATCCCCTAAATTTTGAATTAGTTATTGAATTAAATTGTTCTTTTACAATTCCTTGAAATTATTTTCTCATTGGTCATAGTTTCCCCCTCCAATTTCTGACCGAGTCCATTACAATGAGGGGAAATTAAGCTGTTTGGGACGTGGCGGACTTCGTTATCCCTCTATCCCTCCCTCCCTGTCTGTCTGTCTGTCTGTTCGTTGATGAGCTGCTTAGTTCGGCTTCGTCTGCATTCACAAGTAATGGCGGCGGTCGTCGGTTCTTGTACAAAAGCTAAGCGGCAAGCGGCGCGTGAAACACGGACAGTAATTAAAGCATTTTACTGGACCGCGAAACAGCGCATACACGAGCACGCATAATTTGGGGAACGGTCGTTTAACAGCTGCAAGGTAGTAATAACAACGCACGCACACATGGCTACCTGGCAATGGTATTTTAATTAATGCACCCGACAGCGGTTACGGGACTGGAAAAGCTGAATTTACAAGGGGGACAACAACACGAGGCGATACGAGGCTAGCACTATGAAAAACTCTTGTTTATAGACCAATACCAACTTCCGTGATTAGAAACTTGTAAAAGGAGCTCAATAGCCGTCGAGTTCGTATTTCCTTCTTTCTCTCCTTGCCACTTGAGAACGCGAAAAACTCCGAGGAGGAATGTTGCTGCAAACGAGGAAGAAATAAACCTACAGCGGCTCACTAAAGGTTAATATGTAGAGAATTTGGAGGGAAGTAGGTTGGTAATACTTTAAAAAAAATTTCAGCTAAATCAAGGAAATGATCAAACTGTATCAGAATACGTCACAGGAAAATCATTGTTCCTTAGACTTGTCTGCTGCATCCCCTCCATGCTAACCTGTAATGCGCATTTCCTCATAACAACAACATCCTATATTTTCCCTAATCTTCTTCCATCCTTGGCCTCCCTCTTCTGTTCACCTCCCTCTAATGCTAATTATAAGAGACCCTCGTTGTCTATTAATCTATCCCTTCTTTACGTCACCGTCCTCCATATTGTTCTCTCTTCCCCTGTTCTGTTTGCCACTTCACCGGTTAGGTACTCTATCCAGCATTCTCCTATAGCACCACATTTCAAAAGGTACCCATTCTTTTCCTTTCCGCAACTCCTACCCGTCTCGCTTTTGCACCCTATATGACGCCCACACTCCATACCAACATTTTTTTAGGAGTGATTTCCTAACATTCACACTTAAATTATCCGTAATTAAGTTGTTTTTTTTTAATTTCGAAAGCCTTCCTTGCCTGTGCAAAGTTCTCCAAATTGACAAAAATTCTTGTGTCAAAGTTCTCCAAATTATTTTGCCGTCCCCTATTCTTCTTAGAACTTCCTTGTTAGTTACCCTGTCAACCCATCTCATTCTCCTATAGCACCACCGCATTTCAAAAGATTCTCTTCTTTTCCATTCGTCAATTCCTACCGTCCTACGTTTCACACCTATATATATAACGCCGCACTTATGACCAACCTTTTTTTGAATAACGATTTCTTAATATTCATATTTATATTAGCCGTAAGTAAATTCATCTTCCTCACCTGTGCTATCCTACTCTAGTTATTAAGCTTGCCAAGTAGCAGAATTCCTTAACGTCCTTCAATAATATCTCATCTGAATCTAACAGCCTTTGTTATTCCACAATTTCCCCATATTAAATTCCGTCACTTTGGTTTTTTTTTCCCCTCTATTTATTCTCATATTGTATTTATCCACCAAAACCACTATTCACGTCATTAATTATGGTTTCCAAGTCTTCTTCTGACTCCTCCCCAATCAATCTTACCGTTATCTCACGACTACATGTACCAACATAACCACCTTAAATAACCTTAAACTTTCCAAGCCATAATAGGATTATAAAACCGTCAGTCAACCTCTTTATCTGAGTGAAGTTTAAGGCCAGAGGGGTTAGAGCTACCACCGACTGGTTTACTGTGATTATATTAACTTTAGATCAGACGATTGTATAATAATTAATATATATATATATTGTGGTGTGGGTTCTATAATAGGTAAGTGGGGAGGAATGAATTTAAGTTGTTTAATTAATACGGGATAAAAAAATTTATAAGTTTTAAATTTTAACAAATGCTGATTTATTAAATTAGATATTTAAGGGGATCCTCGCTCACTACATCGGGAGCATGATTGAATCTTTAACTAAGGGAAAGCTAAACGCTCAGTGGGTATAAATCGAATATGGGGGGGAAAAGCGAACACTTTATATACAAACGACCAGAGGTGGGAAACAATAAGGTGAGTGAGTCCATCACCACGGTGGTGTTGTGACGATCCCCGACGTCCTTGCTGGCAGCTGATGGCTGCTGGGCGTCGTCTCCCAAGCGTCGTCGGAGGTATGCTGGGCTTCAAAGATGGACGGATGGTTAGATCAGATTTTACGTCCAGTGAAACTGACGTAAAACTCCTCTGTCTCGTCTCCTAGTGCACCCTGGTTTTGTTCTTCTCGCCCCGCCCAAATCTCTCCTGGTGGCCATGGTGCACTTTCTACTTCCTCCATATGGAGGGTAGGATTCTGGAGATTGTTATTTCCGGCAAGTGTCCTTCATAATCTTGGGCACTGCATAACAAATTGTTGTTATGAAGTCACTTGCCTCTATTGTTCCGGCTTTCGGGGAATCGGGGTACAGAGCAGGTCCAGGCGTCAGGTCAATTTTGATTTTTCCCACTGCTGACCAGATGGATTGCTGCTGGTAAATAACATCTGTTGCCCATGTCTTCCGCAGGACAGCCTTGACGCTGTCTCGTCCAATAATATTTGCCGAACCTTAATGTTTCCGTTTTCTGGCCGAGAAAATGACTGTAATTCGTCATTTACTTAACCTATCGCGTTCATTCATGCTCCCGACTTCGTCCTGCTTAGATCTAAATACTTATGTACAAGAAATAAAAAAATACAATTTAATTAATATTATGTGGTACCGGCAATCGCGTTTGGAGGTTATTTTTTCCCCGAGGCCAAATTGGGTGTGTGGGTGGGTGAAGCGAGGGGGAGGGGGAGGGTTTAAAGGGTGAAGTGAAATGACATGTACCGGTAATAATTTACACATAATGAAACACAATACAGGATACTCAATTATCAAAAAAAACCAACATGTCGCCAAACTGACTGGTGCGTTCTAGTGGAAACTCTGCCCAATTAGCAGCCCCACGACCCACCACCCCCACCCACCCCCACAAACTACATAAACCCAATTTTGAGTGAGTGAAGTTGCGTTGCGTGTGCGTGTGCAACACGTAAAATACATATTCATGGATCGTAAACAAGGCACGGTTCGTTTCAGCTCCACTTTCTTGCAAATCAACACTCAACACACACGCTCTCTCTCTCTGCACAACTTGGCAACGCCGCAGCAAACTGATTTAGAAACGTAGCGGGCATAAACTGTCTATAATGAATCAACATCGGAAAATAACACGAATTTGTAGGGGGTGAGTCTGATCTGTGGATCTGTCAGGCGATCATTATTACGTATGCGGTTATCGTGACGATAAATTGTTAACATCCCTCTTCTCTTCCTCTCGCCCTCTGTGTCTGTGTGTGTGTGTGTGTAATGTATCGTCCCTGTCTACTACAAACGTGACTGTCATCATACCGTTTTCCAAAAAAACCTCCCCCTAAACTATCGCCACGCCCCTTTGAAAATCATCACTGTCGGGCTAAGAAGAAGACTCGGCTACCAACACCCCCCAAGGGATGGGCGGGGGGAAGTGGAGGGTACGAGAAATTTTTAGGTAAGCAAAAACTCCAAATATTTCCATCATATCCAATTTATTACCCAAGTAGGGGAGGGGGAGAGAGGGAACTGAAATATTTCCATCACATAAATATATTTATGGGATGATTTAATTAATAAATCAGCGCTCTCGGGGCGCCTAGGGTCGTGGGTGGAGGTGGTGAAAGAAAAAATTTTAAATAGGAAATAAAGGCCAATATTTCCATCATATATGGGTGAATTAATCCGGAAATAATCGATTTTGGGGCGAAGGTGGAGGCGGTGAAAAAAGTTTTAATATAAGGAATAAAGGTCAATATTTCCATCATATAAATGCATTTCTGGGTCAATTACCAACAGTGGAGGTAAGACTCACTACCAACCCCTGGGGTTGGAGATGGAGGGTACGAGAAATTTTTAGTGAAGCAAAAATACCCAATATTTTCATCATATTAATATTTTTCTGGGTCAATTACCCGTTTAATCAGCAATGTCGAGGTAGGACCCTAGGGGCGGGGGAGGGAGGGAACTGAAATTTTTAAATAAGTAAAAAAAGTGTCAATATTATCATCATATAAGTAGATTTTTGGGTGAATTAACCAGGAAATCAGGGCTACCATCCCTAGGGACAGAGGTGGAGGTGATAAAAAAATTTTTAATAAGGAATAAAGGCTAATATTTCCATCATATATGGGTGAAATAATCCGAAAATAAGCATTGTCGGGGTTACCAACCCTAAGGGCGTGGGTGGAGGTTGTAAAAAAAATTAAGTAGGGAATAGAGGCCAATATTTCCATCATATAAATGCATTTCTGGGTCAATTTCCCGTAAAACGGCACAGTGGAGGTAAGACTCACTACCAACCCCTGGGGTTGGAGATGGAGGGTACGAGAAATTTTTAGGTAAGCAAAAAACGCCAAATATTTCCATCATATAAATTTATTACCCAAGTAGGGGAGGAGGATAGGGAGGGAACTGAAGTTTTTAAATAAGTAAAAACGGCTAATATTTCCATCGCATAAATGTATTTATGGGTGAATTAATTCTGAAATGAGCGCTCTCGGGGCGCCTAGGGTCGTGGGTAGAGGTGATGAAAAAAAAAATTTTAAATAGGGAATAAAGGCCAATATTTCCATCATATATGGGTGAATTAATCCGGAAATAATCGATTTTGGGGCGAAGGTGGAGGCGGTGAAAAAAGTTTTAATATAAGGAACAAAGGTCAATATTTCCATCATATAAATGCATTTCTGGGTCAATTACCCGATTAATCAGCACTGTCGAGGTAGGACCCTAGTAGACCTACCACCTCTAGGGGTGGGGGTGGGAGGGAACTGAAATTTTTAAATAAGTGAAAAGAAGGACAATATTATCATCATATAAGTAGATTTTTGGGTGAATTAACCAGGAAATCAGGGCTACCATCCCTAGGGACAGGGGTGGAGGTGAAATTTTTTAAATAAGGAATAAAGGCTAATATTTCCATCATATATGGGTGAATTAATCCGGAAATCAGCGATGTCGCGGCTACCACCCCTAAGGGCGTGGGTGGAGGTTGTGAAAAAAAAATTAAATAAGGTATGAAGGCCAATATTTCCATCATATAAATACATTTGTGGGTCGATTGCCCGTAAGACGGCACAGTATTGGCTAAACTCGTCTACCAACCCCTAGGGTGGGGGATGGAGGGTACGAGAAATTTTTAGTGAAGCAAAAACACCCAATATTTTCATCATATTAATATATTTTTCTGGGTCAATTACCCGATTAATCAGCAATGTCGAGGTAGGACCCTAGCGGTGGGGGTGGGAGGGAACTCAAATTTTTAAATAAGTAAAAAAAAGTGTCAATATTACCATCATATAAGTAGATTTTTGGGTTAATTAACCAGGAAATCAACGCTGTCGAGGCTACCACCCCTAGGGACAGGGGTGGAGGTGGTGAAAAAAATTTTAAATAAGGAATAAAGGCTAATATTTCTATCATATATGGGTGAATTAATCCAGAAATCAGCGATGTCGGAGCTACCACCCCTAAGGGCGTGGGTGGAGGTTGTGAAAAAAAATTTAAATAAGGAATAAAGGCCAATATTTCCATCATATAAATACATTTGTGGGTCGATTACCCCCCGTAAAATGGCACAGTAGAGGCAAAACTCGGCTACCAACCCCTGGGGGTGGGGATGGAAGGTACGAGAAATTTTTACATCACAAAAACACCCAATATATTTCCATCATATTTCTGGCACAATTACCCGATTAGTCAGAACTGTCGAGGTATGACTCGTGTAGGCCTCCAAACCCCTAGGGGCGGGGGAACTGAAATTTTTAAATAAGTAAAAAACGGTCAATATTTCCATTATATCAGTACATTTATGATGGGTGAATTAACCAGGGAATCAGCGCTGTTGAGGCTATTACCCCTAGGGGCTGGAGAGAAAGGAGTAAAAAAAATTTAAATAAGGAATGAAGGCCAATATTTCCATCATATTAATACATTTCTGGATCAATTACCCGTAAAACAGAACAGTAGAGGCAAGACTCGGCTACCCAACCCCTGTGGTGGGGGATGGAGGAGTTGAAAAAATTTTTGATAAGCAGAAACGCCAAATACTTCCATATTATATTTATAGGTGCAGCACTGTAGAGGTAAGAATCGAGTAACACCCCTTGGAGCTGGGGTGGATAGAGGAAGCGATAAATTTTTAAATAAGGTAAACGGCAAATTTTTTCTACCATATAAATACAATTCTGGGTAAATTAAACCGGAAATCAGTACTGTCGGGGTAAGACTCGACTACCACCCCTTAGGGGCGCTGGTGGACGCCGTCACGTTAACAGGGTCGAAACCTAACCTATTCGTTTGGTTTCCTCTCTGATATTCTTGTTTGTTTCTCTGCTATTCTTAGTCTCCCTCTACCCCCCCTTCCCCCCATTCTCAAAAAGAAAAACCTACCTCGTTTCTTTTTGTTTTTTTCTTCTCTCTGATTCGCTTCTCATCTATCTCTTATTTTTTACTCAGACAATGTAATACCCGAAAAAAAAACTCAATACCGTTAAGTTTATTTCGTCTTTCGGCAATATTGCATTATTTATCTATGAAGTGTTGTGGGAATTATCTGAGTACGCCTCTCAGTCCTTTTAGTCCCAATTGAAATTAGCATTCATTCGTAGGGTGAAAATTACTAATTGAGACGAAAAGTTTGGGAAGACGAGAAAAGGGGGTGGGGAAGGGTGGCTCCCAAGTGTAAGGGGGAGAAAGAGCGAGGATGATAGTTGGTGGGTGCTAAAATCTAATTTCATCCCACTCCTTCCTTCCCTCCCTTTTCAATTTCATTTCGCTAATGGTGTCCGGCACAAGTGGTAATTGAAGTGTGGGGAAGGAAGGGTGGGGTGGGGGGTGAAGGGGGTGGGGGGTGGTTGTATATTCTCCGTCTGAGGCAATAGATCGTCGCCGAGTCGAGCAGTTACAAACTCCTTACTTAATTTTTCTGATTGTGACAGCAGGCAGACTGGTACTGCAGACTTATTAATTAAGCTTTACCTTCCCAGGGAAGGGGAGGGAGGGAAGGAGAGGGGGAGAGACAGACACTAGGCGCCACAGTAGAGCGACGGAGAGGGTTCTGCCAGACAGAGAAATTTCCATGGAGGTGAGACAAATAAAGAAAGAAAGAGAGAGAGAGATAGAGATTGAGATTGAGATACAGATTGAGATTGAGATACAGATTGAGATTAGATTGAGATACAGATAGAGATAGAGACAGAGACGAGACAGAGATACAGAGGCAGAGAGACAGAGATACAGAGGCAGAGAGACAGAGGCAGAGAGACAGAGGCAGAGGGACAGCAGAGAGTCAGAGGCAAAGAGACAGAAACAGAAACAGAGACAGAGACAGAGAGACAGAGACAGACAGAGAGAGAGACAGAGGGAGAGAGACAGAGACAGAGAGACAGACAGAGAGACAGAGCATAGAGACAGAGACATAGAGACAGAGGCACAGACACGGAGATACAGAGGCAGAGAGACAGAGACAGAGAGACAGAGGCAGAGAGACAGAGGCAGAGAGACAGAGGCAGAGAGACAGAGGCAGAGAGACATAGGCAGAGAGACAGAGGCAGAGAGACAGAGGCAGAGAGACAGAGGCAGAGAGACAGAGGCAGAGAGACAGAGGCAGAGAGACAGAGGCAGAGAGACAGAGAGACAGAGACAGAGAGACAGAGACAGAGAGACAGAGAGACAGAGACAGAGAGACAGAGACAGAGAGACAGAGAGACAGAGAGACAGAGACAGAGATAGACTGGCGTGAAATTAAACAAGAAACAGCCTAAATAAATTAAATACAATAAAATATATACTTTATAAGGATCTGTGTTAAACGGAAATTCAAAATCACCATTAAGAATCGTTCCCTGAAACTGAAGTTTCACACTATTGAAATTCCTCTACTGCTCGTAAAACAACCATCAACGTTTCTCTTCAAAGTATACTATAAATTACCCTTTCAAGGTTTACAATTTTATCCCTTAAACCAAATTAAACCAGTAAACTTATTAACCTGAATTGGTACAAACCCCCCGTAACATTACCAACAGGTGTACATGAGGTATAAGAATCGGACATTAGTGAGTAATCCAAAAACCATATGTCGAAAATTTAAACATTCCTTCAACCTCATCATCCATCCTTACGCATCTTCAAATATCGTCCCATAATCTTCACTAAATTTTTCCTAATTATTATTTTTCCCACCCTCATATCCAAAGATTTAATTAAGTCTCCTTTCTTTACCCTGTTTATTCATGGCCATCTTCCTCCTACGTCATTTCCACCTATAAAAGAATTTTAATTTTATAATAAATATTTATGACCAATATATATGTGATACCAAATTTTAGAAAAAAGGAAATCAAACTGAAATAGATAAATACATAAAATAATAGGATTCATATAAAGAAACACGAGAAAGAAAAACCGTTAACACCATTGTCAGAAAGGTTTTAAAAATATAGTTTTAATCTACCGGACCAAGGACTTTCTTCTAATAGTTTTAATTTAAATTTTTTTATTACTTACGTTTAGATCCAATATTCATTGAAAGACCTGCAATTATTTCGTACTTTAATTTAAAAAAAAGAGTATTATTATTTATAATATAAGATGAATATAATATTAAGATGAAACGTAGCTTTTGAGAATATATAATGATATATTTTTATATGCTTACTTTTTGGCCGTCTTTTTATTTATTATTATTATTACTTATATTAAGAGGGATAATAAACTGCATACTTCACTTTATGAATCTACTTAGAAGAAAAGGTAAATAAAATATAATTAGATATAATTGGGGCAAGGTTAGCTTGAAAACAAAAAAACAGTATATATTAAAGGTAAAATAATATTTAACCAGGTACCAATACAAAATTAGGGAACATGAGACTGATATTAAATTTAAGAATATTTTACTTAAACAATTTAAGTTTATTAAATGCAAAGAAAGAAAAATTAAATACGTAGTAGTGAGTAGTATTTATTTGCTCAGTGAAATTATGATGATTATAATTATTATTATTTATCCTTAAATTTGTGTCGGACGATTCTCTGTAATTTTGACTGAATTATTACGGACCCGGTTGGAAAATATGGAATTTTAATTTTTTCTTGAAGGGGCATTACGGCGTTGAAACGTTGGCTTACTTATTGTCTGTAATGGATTCTCCCGTTGATGATTAAATGCTAGAAAACTTTAGCCTATTTCTTCCCCAGTGCAGCAGCAGCAACAACATCCTTTCTCTAAACCCTTTATCCCTTTTTTTTTCTTCTTTCTCTCACTCCACTCCACACCGCCCTCCTTTCTATTCTCACTCTCTATCCATAACCTCCTGATTAAGATTAACGAGAAAACTTACCTCCATAAACTTCAAAACCCGAAACAATTTATTTCAAGTAACGCCCTTCTTAGAGCTAACGCGTTCACTCTCATGACTCGGCCCTACTTTTCATGAATAATAGTGTTCTTAGAAAACTGCTGACTGTTACCTGCTGACGTCAATATGCAGCCTCTTCTTTACAGCAGCAGCAACGAGCGGAAATATTATATTACTTTCTCCGCAATTATTTGACGTTAAATATTACATGGAACTGTTCTTAATGGCGGTTATTACCAATCTGATAACAAAATATTTTTAAAAAACGTATAGTCACAGTAAGGGCATAACTTTCGTTATTTCCTTTTTTAAATTTTCCTACCTAAATATTATATTACTTTCTCCGCCATTATTTGACGTTAAATATTACATGGAACTGTTCTTAATGGCGGTTATTACCAATCTGATAACAAAATATTTTTAAAAACGTATAGTCACAATAAGGGCATAACTTTCGTTATTTCCTTTTTTAAATTTTCCTACCTAAATATTATATTACTTTCTCCGCAATTATTTGACGTTAAATATTACATGGAACTGTTCTTAATGGCGGTTATTACCAATCTGATAACAAAATATTTTTAAAAACGTATAGTCACATTAAGGGCATAACTTTCGTTATTTCCTTTTTTAAATTTTCCTTCCTTGTTCGATTATTTGATTAATATCTTTTATTTATTTTTATCTCTGATAATAGGGAATCGAGTAACAGCATCGCATTGAAATTCCATTAGTTCTTCAATCACATTATATGAAAGTATATAGAAGGGAATGGAGTTTCATTCATTAAAAGTTGATTTAGAAATCTTAGGAATTTATTTACGCCGGGGAATTAAACAGGGAATACATTATTGAGGGAATATTTACAAGGAAATTGAGGGTTCGGTGAAGCAACCTGATCGCCCTTTAAACGATCTGGATTGGAAACTTGGCAGCGTACCTCTTTACAGCTTCTTCGTCTCCTTCAGCATCTGCAAAGTCCAACCCAAGTCCTCAGTTCCGACCGTCTTCTCCTAATGTCTATAACCGAAAGCATCTGCAGATGTCCAGCTCCAAGTCTTAGTGTCTGGGGCCGAATGCATCTGCATAGCTGTGTTCTCCACCTCGATTAATCAATCTTTTTCATTCTATTTAACTGTCCACGAAACCCCATTGGCCGAGGCCATCGCGTGGTAATTTTAAAATATTGTTTTTGTTTCGTTGATGTTTGGGATTTCTGAGAATAGCGCAGGGTTATTTTTTTACGTCTCTTGACAGCGTCCAATAGAGGATTACAGCCGTCGCTCAACTTTCCACCGTCGCCTTCGAGGAACCACTCAACCTTCCAGTCCTTTGCTAATTTCTACATAGCAGCTTAATAAAATAAATATCGCGCTACAACTATAACCTTTAATCTTTCTGGTTCCATTCATACTTAAACATCCGGTTAAGACATTAATGGCAAATATTCTGTCGCCCAACCTTCACAAACTCAAAAAATCGTAAATTTCGACCCTCGGACTGATTAATTAATTTTATGACATCTTCCTAAGTAGTTCCCAGGATGGAGATCCTAATGCGGGACCTATTTTACCTCCGGAATATTTTACCCGAGAGGCTGCCATCATAATCGATCGTACTGTATCAAATGTACAATTATTATCTTTGCTTTTTGTAATTTTTGTCTTTAGGCTCTTAAATTACTATATGCTTTGGTTCTACCGTAATATCATTGGAATGTTATAATTTTTTTTTGCATTGTTATTTATTTCAACCTGAAGAGGGTCCGGATCAGGACCGAAACATGTATTAGTTTTTTTTAAATCAGAGTTTGCTATGTTTCACTTAATTTTTGTCCTTATTTAAACTTTTATTTACATCATTGTGGACCTATATAATATTGTATCAAATGTACAATTATTATCTTTGCTTTTTGTTATTTTTGTCTTTCGGTTCTTAAATTACTGTATGCTTTGGTTCTACCGTAACATCATTGGAATGTTATAATTTTTTTGCATTGTTATTTATTTCAACCTGAAGAGGGTCCGGATCAGGACCGAAGCATGTAGTAGTTTTTTTTAATCAGAGTTTGCTATGATTCACTAACTTTTGTCAGTTTTTTTGGCCTTATTTAAACCTTTATTTATATCATTGTGGACCTATATACTATTTTGTATCAAATGTACAATTATTATCTTTGCTTTTTGTAATTTTTGTCTTTAGGCTCTTAAATTACTGTATGCTTTGGTTCTACCGTAATATCATTGGAATGTTATAATTTTTGTGCGTTGTTATTTATTTCAACCTGAAGAGGGTCCAGATCAGGACCGAAACATGTAGTAGTTTTTTTTTAATCAGAGTTTGCTATGTTTCACTACCTTTTGCCAGTTTTTTGGCCTTATTTAAACCTATATTTATGTCATTGTAGACCTATATAATGTTGTATCAAATGTACAATTATTATCTTTGCTTTTTGTTATTTTTGTCTTTCGGTTCTTAAATTACTGTATGCTTTGGTTCTACCGTAATATCATTGGAATGTTATAATTTTTTGTGCGTTGTTATTTATTTCAACCTGAAGAGGGTCCGGATCAGGACCGAAACATGTAGTAGTTTTTTTTAATCAGAGTTTGCTATGTTTCACTAATTTTTGTCAGTTTTTTGGCCTTATTTAAACCTTTATTTATATCATTGTGGACCTATATACTATTTTGTATCAAATGTACAATTATTATCTTTGCTTTTTGTTATTTTAGTCTTTCGGTTCTTAAATTACTGTATGCTTTGGTTCTACCGTAATATCATGAGAATGTTATAATTTTTTTTGCATTGTTATTTATTTCAACCTGAAGATGGTCCGGATCAGGACCGAAACACGTAGTAGTTTTTTTTTAATCAGAGTTTGCTATGTTTCACTAACTTTTGTCAGTTTTTTTGGCCTTATTTAAACCTTTATTTATATCATTGTGGACCTATATACTATTTTGTATCAAATGTACAATTATTATCTTTGCTTTTTGTAATTTTTGTCTTTCGGTTCTTAAATTACTGTATGCTTTGGTTCTACCGTAATATCATTGGAATGTTATAATTTTTTGTGCGTTGTTATTTATTTCAACCTGAAGAGGGTCCGGATCAGGACCGAAACATGTAGTAGTTTTTTTTTAATCAGAGTTTGCTATGTTTCACTAATTTTTGTCAGTTTTTTTGGCCTTATTTAAACCTTTATTTACATCATTGTGGACCTATATACTATTTTGTATCCAATGTACAATTATTATCTTTGCTTTTGTTATTTTTGTCTTTCAGATCTTAAATTACTGTATGCTTTGGTTCTACCGTAATATCATTGGAATGTTATAATAATTTTTGTGCATTGTTACTTATTTCAACCTGAAGAGGATCCGGATCAGGACCGAAACATGTAGTAGTTTTTTTTAATCAGAGTTTGCTATGTTTCACTAACTTTTGTCAGTTTTTTGGCCCTTATTTAAACCTTTATTTACATCATTGTGGACCTATATAATATTGTATCAAATGTACAATTATTATCTTTGCTTTTTGTAATTTTTCTCTTTCGATTCTTAAATTACTGTATGCTTTGGTTCTACCGTAATATCATTGGAATGTTATAATTTTTGTGCATTGTTATTTATTTCAACCTGAAGATGGTCCGGATCAGGACCGAAACATGTAGTAGTTTTTTTTTAATCAGAGTTTGCTATGTTTCACTAATTTTTGTCAGTTTTTTTGGCCTTATTTAAACCTTTATTTACATCATTGTGGACCTATATAATATTACACGCTTTGTGGGTGGAACGGGACGCCTGCCTGTGGTCATTCACGTCCTACAAGGTATTCCGTTATGAACGGAGAGCAATTAGTAATACTGTAACGCAATATGGATGCCATCTGATACAATCGTATCCAGTGTAACGCAGTAATTGGCGCCCCCGTAGTTCCCCGAGAAATTGTAATCTTGGAAACAGCAACGATGCGCCGCCCACTCCCCCCTTTCCACCCCCCCTCTTCACCCCCCTACGGACATTAACTTGATTAATGTGCCAACTGTTTTTACTCAATAATTTGTATTTTAATTAAAAGTCCGTCCCGTGAATGATTTATAGTAGCAGTACTTTCAATTAAAACTTCAAGTACCGAAGCGCAAAAGGGCGAGGATTCGCTTCTTCAAGATTAAGAAGTTTACTCACACTTATAAACATTTCTAACCCCCTTTCCTCGCGCTCAACCTTTCTTTTCTGTTTTATTTTTTATTTTTTGGAGACTTGCTCGTCGAACATATAAATTCTGTAATTGATGTTACTTTATTTTTTTTACCCGCCCCCTTTTCCCTAGTTCGTGCCAGAAAACAACACAAACGGATGTAGAGAAAAGGGGGAGCAGCAATTAGCAGAGCGAGACTTTGCTCTTTGCGAAATGAAATCAAAAATAATTACTAGCTAAGGTGTAATAACAGGAAATGGATGGAATCTCTTTAATTAATGTCTTTTGGCAACGAGAGATAGTCATCAATTTTACAGTTTTAATAAATGAATACCTTCCGGGGAAAAATTTCTTCCGTTTGGCAGAGTTCTTTTGACCCTCCCCCCTCCCTTCCCCATAAAAAGTTGTTTCAGTCCTCGTTGGAGCATCTTTTAGGCACGTCTGAAAATCAGTTTCAGACATCCGAGCGAATTCGTATCAACATGTTTTAATTAGTGACAGTCGGTCGTGTATCACCTTTTCAGGAATTTCTGACTACATATATATTATTATTATTCTTCTTCCTGGGCTCAACAACAGCCCATTGAAGCCCTTGGCCTACCGGGTCGACTGCGGACTGTCGTCTTACACGACACATTCCGACTTTGCAGTGATTCGTGGTCAGCGTCCAGCAGTCTTAATCACAGTGTCCGTAATTAAAATTTGTTATGTTGGTAGTTCGTCGCTGTCTGACGCCCCAGAGGTCCCGGGTCCGAATCCTGTCATGGGGATTGGATGTTTGTGACGTCACGGTCACGGAGAAACTTGGTTTTAAATTTCTCTCTATTTTATTGAAAACCAAAAATTTTCATTTTATTATTTTTTGATTACAATTTAGATTACATTTATAATGATACAATATTTTTTTTAAGAAAAACAATTTCATCGGAATTCCTTTTAAATGTTTTATCTATTGTATCATTCTCCAAAAATATATAAAATTTTATGTATTATTTTAAGCTAAAACACAGTGTGTGCTGTTTTACTCTGTGGTACAGGATTTTCTTAATCGTCCTTCTAGTATTTAAATCAAGGTTCCTGCTGCTGCAAAAAGTGTTGAATGAGCTGCTGCCAACCTTATAAAATAGCACATCACATATCTTTAAAATTTCTATTCAGTTTTTTTCTGCTCTTTTGTTTGTTTGTTTCATGTATATAGCTGCTGCTGCTGGAGCAAGGACAGTTTCCTGGTCCAAGTAGTTAAAACTCCTCCATTGCGTGTTCCTCAGTGTGTGCTTGTTTGTGTTTCCCCAGTGTGTGTGTCCGTGTTGTGTTTATATTGACTTTTGTCTATATACACTTTCTTTTACTAATTTATTTTAAGTTTATTTGTCTTTAATTATTTACTTTATTTTGTTCATTTATAATTTTTAATGTATGACGTATCCTATTTCCTCAATCGAGGATTAATGGAAACAACAATAAATCTAAATCTAAACATCAGAAAATGAATCATACTGTAATGAGAATAAATAAAAAACCCGTACGCTTTGCCGATGACGTTGTAATATTAGGGGGAGTCAACATGAGACATGGAAACCATAATAAATGGCATGAACGTGGTCCTGAAGCAACAGTACGACATGAGGATTAATAGAGGGAAAGCCAAGGTAATGGAGTGTAGTAGGGGAAAACAGTGGAATAACAAAGGCTGTTAGATAGGGAAGGGATATTTTGAAGGAAGTTAAGGAATCTTGCTACTTGGGAAGCGTAATAACTAGAATAGGACAACACAGGTAGGGAAGGCTTTCGCTTTCCCTGTGGTGGCTGTAAAGAAGAGTAGAGAAGGATACTTAATTTAATTTTTTTGAAGTGTAATCCAAATCTTATTGTTTGGGGTGGTTTTTTTCTAGCAACCATATTACTTTTGTGCTTGGGTTGATGATGAACGAAACAGCCTAAAAATGTTTGTGGCCGAGCCTGCACCTACCTACCTCGTGGACGGGCGGGAGCGACGGATAAAAGTGAAATAATTTGTGGCGAAGTTAGTTGCGAGACGCCGGTCGTAATTACGGCGAGGTGTGGGATTCCCAGACGTCGCAAAGTTGGAGGCCGTAAAGCTGTCAGAGGGTAAAGCTGCTCGTCGCGGTGTGTTTACAAGATTCCTTCCTCCTCGTCCCCTGGGAGCAGTGCCGATGGATTACACGACTCCCACAAAGCAAGGCAACGTTAAGTCCGCGGCGCTGCTTTATGCGTGCGAGGGACTTTACCTTGTCACCTGGTTCCAACCTCGCCGTAAAGTCTGCTCTGGATTCCATCCCCCAACCCCTACGCAATTACGACTACGTGTTTTTTTTATAAATTTAATTACCAAAAACCTCTTCGGGCGGGAGAAATTAAAGGAATCAACATATATAGAAAGGGGGGAGGGGGGAAGATCGCCAATTTAAAATTAGAACAAGACCGTAGAAAACAACCGTAGCTAAATATTCGTTTTCAAATAGAACCATAGAAGATTGGTACAAGTTACCTGTAGCTCCGTTCAAGGTAAAATCTCTTGGTAGTATTAAGTCATTTCGGGAGAAGATTAAAAGATTGATATAAATTCGGGACGATGAAGAAAGTTACAAAGGCATGTGGAAAATAAATCTACTGCAAGGAAAATAAATTAAAACCCTACGATGATATTGTAGCATTAGGGGAGTCAGAATAAGACTTGGAAACCATGAAAAATGGCGTGAAGGAGGTCCTGGAGAGAAAGTTCAATATGAGGGTTAATAGCGGGAAAACCAGTGTGATGGAGTGTAGTAAGGGAAGCAGTGAAATATCACAGGCTGTTTACCCTAATTAGGGAACACAGGTAAAAACACTAATCTTGCACATCATAAATTTTTTCTTTCATTTCCAAAAGACACCAATCAAACTTTTCCCTGCGTTACTTTTCCAAATTTTAAATGAACACAGCAATTCCAGAATAACAATTATCTTATATACTAAACGTACAGCTATTCTTTTTAGCACAATTTATAATATTTTGATCCACGTAATGTAATCTTGATCTGTCGTATAGGAACTATTATCGGTCTGGTAACAAACTTATTACTTGCGGACGAAATAATTTTTTTGGTATGAGTATCTTTGGAGAGTGTTTATTATCGCTGGTTGTTGCCTAGCGACGGCTGGCTCTGTTGACTGTGTTCAGTAAAGAGTTGATTTGTTTGTTTATCAAATAAATACGTGTTCGGCTAAAGTAGGTTAATCAAACGGATTAACCTACCCTCATGTAACCATGTAAATTATATACAATATTTTTATTTTCATGTTGTTGTTTTTTTCTTTTGTGTTTTCATATTGTATATACTGTTTCTAAATTAGCACAACTGAAAATCTGTAAAGATAATATTTTTTTGTAAATTAATAATAATAAAAAATCAAATAAATAAACGTGAAAAGGTTTGAGGTTTCATAAGGTTTCAATCTCGTTTACTAAACGCACGTTGTTAAATGAGACAGAATATAGAATAGGCGAGTGGGGGAACTAATTCCAAGGGTAACGAGCTGCAAATATCTGGGGGTTATATTTCAACAACAGACTTGGGTGGTGGGAGGAACAAGTGAATTTCACGGGCCCGAAAAGCGTGGATGGAATTCCCTACATTTCATTATGAGGAACTTAAAAAAAAGGGAAGTTCAAAAACAAAGGAGGTGGTGGCATACTTATCTCTAGTTAGACCAATTTTGGAATATGGGGCACAGGCGGCTTGTTGGGATCCTTATAGAATTAATCAAATAGAATCATTAGAGAAAGTTCAGAAAAGGGCTGCTAATTTTGTGCAAGTAGGGCCACAGGGGTCATAGGAAGGAAAAAGTAAAACAGCTAGGTTGGGAGGAGGTATTGTCAGAAAGGAGGGAGAAAGCAAGACTGCATAAGCTTATATGGGGCAAAAACCATGGATTGGAATTAGCTACAAAATGCAAAAGCCCAGTTATATAGGTAGATGATGGGAGGATCATCACCAATTCAAAGTGAAATATAGAAAACAAAAAACAGATGTTGGCAAATTCTCATTCCTAAATAGGACTATCAACGACTGTGGAATAATTTACCTGTGGCAGGAGGAGTGTTTGGAGGAAGGAAATCCTCTTCAAGAAAATAAATTTAGGTCAAATCTGAAAAAAACGTGTGAAGTGAAGTGGATATTTTTTAATATAAATGTGTTTCCGAATATAAAAAAACTAAAGTGAAGTGAAGTGTTTCTCTTTTCTCTTTCAGGGCATCCACAGAACATGTTTATCTTTCTTCAGCTTATAATTATGTATATTTAATTATGTATCTGCCACCAGGGGGCTTGCGCCTAGTTGTAGATTATTAGCAAATACAATACAATACAAGTACACTTACAAAGGTAAGGTATAGGAGAAACGTTTATTTATTTCGGGTTGTCGTAGTAATGCTCTGTCACCTCGTGTGAGTTTATTACAGACTGTATAAAAGCTAAAAATAAAAAATATTTTAACAATTACAAAAAAAATTTGATCAATAAAAAATTTATAGGAGAGTAGTCGTTTCTAATTAAGCAATAGACAGCGTTGACGATTGTGCTGAATGTGAATTTCTCTAATGGGCACAGCGTTTACGTCACCCTAAAGCCGCAGGAGGCGCCATTGTGAAACATTCACTTCACTTGGTACCTGCCCTCAGCTACAATACAGTTTCGGGTGTAGCGCCCCTCCTAAAGTCCATATAAAAGTTTAAAGATTCTTCTCCTCTCTGTTGTGTGACAGAAGCGGCTTCTCCCTCAGGTCCAGAAGCACTTTAGGTGCTATGGGAAGTCCCTTGACCGCTCCAACAGCCGCCGCCATCTCTCCAGAGATCTCGCTCAGGCCAGCAGCAGACAGGCTCTGGAAACTCGGCCAAATCTCCGGTCCACTTCTGAAAGAAAGTAACAGCTTTGCGCTGCCTGGAAACTGCTCGCTAATCTACTCAAATTAACCATAAGACGCTTTAACGTCTACGGGGGTACTTACTGTTGAACTTCTCTACATTAACGAAAATACTATTAAAAGTAGCAAATTAAAATATATATTTGGCTTCAGTGGTTGAATTTTGTAGTCATAAACGCTCTCTAAAATTTCGTAAAATTTGGTCTTCTTAATTTGACTTAATTTTGAATCTTTAATCCTGACCAATGGAAATCGACACAATTCCTAATATCATCAAATATTTCCTATTTAAGGTACGAGGTCTTTCCCGGTGAATGGCATCATGTATAAATTCCTCTCGAGTTTCCAACCGGGTCAAAGATTTTAACAGTGACGTTTCGATGGCTTGCTCTGCCATCATCTTCAGACTGAAGTGTCAAATTCGGTGAGTGTAGGCATTTATATAGTCTGAGGCAAGTCTGTGCAAGCACAAACCGCCTGTGATTGGCTAGATGTGGGACGCGGGAGCGAAGGCGTCTCCCATTGGTCCACTTGCTTAGTCATGCTCTAGTCTCCCGTGGCGGCTGCGGTCACGTGGTCCGTCTCCACTGCATCTAGGGTCCCGTGACTATTTACTTAATTTATACGTTCTAGTGCCTCTTCAATTGAATTTAAATGGTGCCATGTTGCATTTTCGATCGTGGATCACGGTAATAGGGGACATGTAAAATAGTGAAAAAATAGTAAAAAAAGGACGAGAAATATTTTAAATTTGTATTTTTTTCTGTAATTTATCTTTGTTCTTTTGGTTTATCAACAATTTATCTTTTTTACTTTAATTTTATCAACAAACTGCCACCGTGCAAATTCCAGCCCACCTGTTGTGGTAATAATAGAAACAAATCCCGGCTGTCTCTGCAATCAGGGGATCAGTGGAAAGAGACCCCGAGAAAAAAAATGCAGTTATGTTGTTGTTATTGTTATTATTAATTAAATTCGTGTCTTATAAAACGGTCATTGGTGTTACACGATAAAAGGATAACAGAGGATAGCTTAGAATATTCTAAATTAATGACGATAACTGGGCGATGGAGTCAGCAGGTACCGGTTGATGGAACAATTCTTCAGCTGTGTTATTGGTGACTGTCAGGAAATTTGAGTTCTTAAACGCTTGTTATGTGCACTTTTTTTTTCGGGAAATTTGCTGAGCTTGCTCAGTGTTGTTGTTGGTATAACAGGATATAATCTTGTAACTTCACCAAACCAGGTTTCCCCATGTGGCCGCGCGCATTGCTCCTTTCAGTACCGATGTGCTCTTCTCCCCGTAAAATGACTGTTGAAACTTGGTTGCAGTTGAAATGGTATGGGCATGTTTTACGGGTGGATCAGGAGAGGAAAGTGAAGCAAGGTCCATGAAATGCGAGCAGAAGGGATAGAAGCAGGAGGTTGAAGGCCCTTCATTTACAAGGAATGAAAGGATTTACAAAATTGGTCAATAACGAGGCAAAAAAAATTGTCGAAAATGAGCAGACTGTGACGACCGGGATGAGGGAACCTGGACTCTTGACGGGATAAGGCGATTATAAGGAGAATAATAATAATATTCAATTGTGCAGCATCGCAGTTATGGAGCAATATGATTTCCAATTTAACTACTACTGTAGGGAAAATAGTAAAAGGGTAAAACTGTAATTTTTCAGATAGAATTTTTTTAAGGAAAACGTTTTTCTTCAATTAAAACCAAGTTGATCAGCTCACTGTATGTTTAGACGATTGGTTCACTTGCGTCCTTAAATTTAAATTATCCAAATATGTTTCCGTAATTGAAGTCGTGAAAAAGTTTTTAAAGATGAAAGGGTTATTTACGTTCTTTTTTTTGTCGAAACGTCCGAAACTTCTGCCCTGTCTTAAAAAAAATCAAAAGGAGTTCATTTTCTCGCGAATCAGGGTCTAAGAAATTTTCTCTCTACCTCTCCCTCCCCTCCCCCTCCCCCCTCTCCCACTCTCTCTCACCGTCTTGTTTGCTTATTAAAGACTGTGGAGCTAACTAATTTCCTCCCTTCACGCGGAGGCAATTAACCGACCAACAACTATCGATAGTCATCTCCTCCTCCTCCTCCTTAGCTGCGTCTAAGAGTTCGGTCGCCTTATTTATAGAGCTACAAATTAGTATGTTCAGGAGAGATTAATCAGACCGTCGACAAGGGGGGCTGAGGAGGAGAGGGGGGGCTGAATTCTGTAATTAGACAACTCCCCCCCCCTGTCTCCACACGGTAAAGGAGTGTTAAGTACGTAATTCACGTCTTCCCAGGGATCGCGGTGGGGGTAAATTCTCAGAAGTAGTTCATTCAATTCATTAATTGAAGGGCAGAAGCGGTGGCCATTTTCAAGACCAGAGAGTCTTAATTAAGTATTCTAAAACCCCGTTTCTATTATTCCACTCTCCCCCTTTTACAAGGGGGGGAAAATGTAATTTGAGGCCGGAGAAAAGCGTAATGATTTATAAATAATCGTGAGAAGAAGGAGAGCTACTGAGAGACGAGCCTTAAATATTATTAATTACAATTATATTCAGCTAACTTCTTAGAAAAATAAATCAATATAACAACCAAACTAATAATAAAGTAATTACAAAATAATAATAAAGAACATAAAATAGCACGCCGTACGTTGTTTTTTTTCCCGGGTGAAACTCTTCATGTAGTAAGATATATTTATTAATGTTTAAAAAATTCTGATCAATTCCTCCAATGAGGACAAAGTCAGAATATTTGCCCTTTAAGTTTAAGAAATACATTATTTATTGAAAGGTTTTATTTTAACGTCTGAGTAAAATTTTTCTGACTTTATTTTTATAATTTCCTAAGAGGGAAAAAACAACGTTTTGGTACTCATGTGTACCTCCTTCAGGTTGTTATCCTGTGTAGAAACATTGATAAACCGCGTTGTCAACATGAAAACCCAATCATTTTACACAGTTTGTTGCACTTCTCATTTGTGTTCCTCTTTTTGTTTAGTTATATATTACAGCTACAAAATATGTAAATGTTTTCATGTTGGCACGTGTATA
>CM067378.1:114200254-114283907 GCA_034510155.1 Eucriotettix oculatus
GAAGACAGTAAAATAGAAGACAAGCAGGGCCACAAAATTTAATAGTAGACCTACATCTTCTCTTCCTGATGTAGGCCCAAATTTAACGACGAATTTCCTGATTATATAGTGAACAAATTTATTCCAAATGAAAAAAGATCAACGGTATTGCGTTCCAGAGAGTTTAATCTGATTTAACAGGAAGTTACGCCTCCGTCGCTAATGACCGCGAGACTGGATTGTTGTCGGCCTTGTTTGACTCGCCGTCGGAAGAAGCCGGCAATTGTTGAATATTTGTTTTCATATTTTTTGGACTTTTTTATGGAATTTTGAATGCTCGTGTATTTAATAACAATTTTTTTACTCTTTTTTTATGGTTTAATTGTTTTCAATTACTAAATAATAATTTGTGATCTGAACTAAAAATTATAACTCTGAACAATACACAATAACAAATTCATTCTTTCCGAACAGTTGTTTGGAATTTCTGTCTATTTTGGACTATTTTGGTGTTTTCAGTACCTAAATGAGGGTCCTGTACGCCACTGTGGCGATGCACTTGATTTTCAAGGACAATTTATTTTATTTTACTTTGCAGTTGGTGTGTGCTGCCAGGGTCCCAAAAACTACGCCGCTGTAAGTCCCCCCCCCCCCTGTTAAAATTCCACAGCGTGTTTCGGTTTTTGTTATACACCCTGGATTCCGCAACAGCTTAGTGGGTTGAGCCAATGAGCCGCCAGGGGAAAAACCCGTTAATGTTGACGAGCGTCCCCCGTCGATGACGTCGGCGACGGATTGGAATACGAGAGCAGCAGAGGACGGAAGGATTGATTGGTCTGCTTCACAGGGCGATTTCACTTTCGTGCTGCTGCTGCTGCGGCGGTGGAAGCAACAACAACAGCAGCCGCAAAGTACCAACAACTCGGATTATTGTCAAGAGTGCGTGTCGGGGTTAAGCGGAGCGAAGCACATCGACGCGGCCATTTCCAAAGGGGAACAGGAAAGGCGAGGGGGAGGGAAGAAGAGAGAGAGAGAGAGATGAGGGAAGGGTAAAGAGAAAAGAAAAAGAATTGAGACGCCTTAGACCGCGTATCCTACGAAAATAGGGCGGAACGAAAGGCAGGCCTGGCGGACTCCCGGTTCTTACAACCGAGTCAGGCTTCAATGGACATTTTCTCTTGTAAACTACTTCACCGCACTGGCAGACCGTCGACCGTCTTATGTAAACACTGGCAGGTTTTACGGTGAGCAAGAAGTACAGTTGGAAGGATCCTAGACGAGCTCGAAATAGATCCTCGTCAGAGACAAACTATAAATATTATAAAGACGAGAAAATGGAAAATTCTCCAACCATCCCTGAGTGAATAATCGTCTCTACCCTCCGCCATATTGGGAGGGTGAAGGATAAAAGTCAATGCAGAAGGAGAATATAATCATTATGCACGGATGTTACACGTCAGAATAAACAAACAAAATAAAAGGAAAAATAATGATCTTCTTTCCGTCCATTAGTCCTTAAAGTCCCGCTTACAACAAATGTTACCAACATTATCGGTCACCGACAAAATTAAGCACACAGCCTGCTGGAAATGTTGGCAACACGATAAGCTCATGAAATGTTGCCAACAAATGCTCCAGAATTTTTCTAAAAGGACGTCAACCTTTTTATGGCAACTCTGGTGTTAAATAAGTCTTACAACAGCGGGTTTTCTTTTATTCATATAAAACCTTTTGCCATTTTGTACAGTAAATGATCCAGTATATACATTATTAAAATAATGAGTACAAAATAAAAATAGTTATATGAAGAAACTGTTATTTACAGAGTGGACTAAACTGTAGAACACCCAATTTCAAATGACCCAAGTAACATACATTTTAAAAGAAAACAAAAGGACTCCCCTTATTAGGCGAAGAAAGGGCATCCAGAACACTTACCAGATGTAATTAATCTGAAACGCGGCTTGTTGATCAGTTAATATATCCTCACTTACGTCATAGAGCCATTTAATACCATTTCTTTTATTCAAATAAAATTCCGCACATTTTTTTTTATATTTAACCAGACGAAGGATATTAACCTACACGAGACAAGTAGAATATCATAAATTACGTTTTACAATTTATATATAAAGAATTATGTTTCACGTAAATCGTTTTCTGGGTTGAATGTCGAAAGACATTTATATGAAAAATTCTGCAATTTTCAGAAAGGTGAAAAAAATTTTAAAGGGAGAGTAAACTCATTAAATTATTTGGAAATAATTCAGTTATTTGGAAATATTAAAAGCCAAGTTAGATAACCTTAATATAATATTTAGTGTCATAGTCCTTCCGTTTGAAAATATATAATTCTTGCGAAGGTGAATAATAAATAGTTCATACGGAAAGAAGAAGGGATTTTGTACTTTAGATTAAACAAACGAAATGAGGAGGGATGGATGTAAGTAATGGGGAAGTTCTGTTTGTGTGGTTGGAACAATTTGGAAGTAAAAAAAATTTGAGGCTTATAGAACTTATACTTAAAGCCAAAATAATATGAAAAAAATTAATAAAAATAAATATACGTCGGGAGAATGAGATGAATAGAATACTGTAACGTCCGTTTCAGGATTCATCTTTTACGTTCCAGAAAGTGATATCCGTTGACTGCAGATAAAAGTGTGGGACGAATAAAAGTAATATCAAATCTCCAGATTTATTTATTATTTCATCTATTTCAACAAAAAAGGCGCTTTTCTGACGCCAAACAATAACAAAACAACAATAACTGATAAATAAACCTCAACGGTACTGGAAGTAGTTCCAGAGATCTCCTGGCAGTAGTAATATACTGGAGACCTGGAACCGGTGACTCCAGCGACAGTCACACACAGGCGAGACTGTAACGGTGGAGAGGTTTAGTGGTGGCCGCCGCCGCCTCCTCCGTGTCCGCCACCGCCGCCTCCTCCTCCGTGTCCTCCGCCTCCGCCGCCGCCCCCGTGACCGCTGCTGAAGCCGTAGTGCTTCCCTCCGGAGTGTCCGCCCTTCTTTCCGTAGTCTTCGTGGTGGCCGTGATGGGACTCGTGGCCGTGGTGGCCCTTGAAGCCCTTGTGGTCGTCGTTGTAGTGGCCCTTGTCGTGGTGTCCCTTCTTACCGTAGTTGTCCTCGTGGTGGCCGGAGCTGTGGTGGCCGCCCTTCTTGTGTCCTCCGTGCTTCTTGTTGTGGTGGTCGTGGAAGTCGCCGTACTTGCTGTGGTGGCCGCCCTTGTGGTAGTCGTCGTAGAACTTGTGGTCCTTGTGGAACTCGTCCTTGTGGGCCTTGTGGTGGTAGCCGCTGGTCTTGTGGCCCTTCTTGTGCCCGCCCTTCTCGCCGAAGTGGGCGGCTTTGTGGCCCTTCTCGCCCTTGTGGTGCTCCCCGTAGTGTCCGGCCTCGTCGTGGCTGCTCTTCTTGTGGCCGCCGTGGTCCGAGTAGTGGCCTCCGTGGTGCTCCTTGCCGTAGTGGCCGCTGTCGCCCTTGTCGAAGTGGTGGCCGCCCTTGTAGCCCTTGTCGCCCTTGGAGCCGTGCGAGGAGTGGTGGTCCGAGTGGTGCTTGCTGCCGCCGCCCTTCTCGCTGTGGTGACTGTGGCCGCTGGCCGCGGCTTCCAGGTCAGTCACCTCCTCGGCGTCTTTGCGGAGGTCCTTGGCGCTCGCCAGGGCGAACACGCACACCAGCGCCACCGCGACGGCCTTCAGCCGCCATGACGCCATGTTTGGAGCACGTTGCAACTGACTCCCTGGGGGTTCTTGCCCGGGTATTTATATCGGCCAAGTGTCGCGCCTCGGTGTGTCTATATTTTTTTTCCCTCCCCGCCGCCTCGTCGTTCCTCCGTCTTCCTGGTCGCGTTTCCCATCGGCGAGAGAGCAGCGCCGCTCAGCCGGAAAGATCCCGTCCAAATAACTTTCATTTCATCCTCGTCTGCGGAAAACCCCCAACTTTGCCCTATAGACACCGTTACCGCCATCCTTTTTGCAAGGGAAGATATGGCCGAGATATTTCCTCAGGAGATTCTAAGGAAAGTGGAAGTGATGATTCCTATTGCTTGATGATGCGCCGACGAGATGAGGCCCACAGGGGGATTCACAAAACCCTTACAGAGAAGCTGTGCTACAATTAATTGCTTCGACACGTGGAATAAAATTGTAAGTACTTTACATATTTCGTCATTAAGACCAAGGTGTAACAGTTTCATAAAAACCCTTGCCTCTTCTTTCATGAACCTGAAGGGAACAGTTACGCGCGAAACACACAACTCATTTCTGACCTATATAAATATATATTTAATGATTCGCCTATTTACAGGGAATAATTTTTATCAAAGCGGGTGACTTTCAATGCTTGACCAGGGAATCTGTCCTCAACAACCATTTTTTAAATTGTGCAATTATTTACGACCTTTTATAGTCATCTATCTGAGTGAACCCGAACCCAATTAAACATTTAACTTCATTTCATAAACAGTAATTTAAAATTAGAATAACTTACCTGAGGAAGTCCTAAATATGGTGACGTAACATCGTTGTAGTTTTGAATAAGAAAATCTTTCTAAATTTCCTGCAAAATGATAATTTATTAAAGAAAGATGATGTTCCCTGTGTAGTAGTTGTATCAAAAGTAGTCAGGATTTCATCTGGCTCAATAAGGATTACAGAACAACGATTCCATGGCGAGTGCGGCCATCTTATTCAGGTCTACGGTAGACCTGATGAAGATGGCCGCGCTCGACATGGAAACGTTGTTCTATAATCCTTTAATGACCAAGATGAAAACTAAATTCATCTGTAGTCAATTAAATTAATTTAAAAGGACTTGGTTCATATCAATCAATTAATTTTGTCTTTAAACAACCCGATTTATTTTTCAGTCCAATTCCTCAGTAGCTTTCGACTGTGTTGTCATTTTTAACTCTTTAATAGAATAAGAACCTTTGGGCCTAATTTTAGTATATGTGGAGTGTCTCAAGTGTGGCATATAGCAAGTTTGCTACAATGTTGTAAATAGAATTATAATGCTGCTGTAAATTAGATAATAAGAGTTGAAAATGACAATATAGTCGAAAGCTACTGAGGAGGATATGTAAATTGGACTGAAAAATAAATCGGGTTGTTTAAAGGCAAAATTAATTGACTAAATTCATCTTTATAACCTTTAAAAATATTCATTATGCAGAGCATTAATAATATCTTATATTTCCACTTATTAGGTCCGATCGAATAATCTGTTTCGTTTACACGACATAGAATCGTTTCTACTTTCCCTCAAGTAACCATTAAAAAAATATGTACACAAGCTGTCAATAAAAGTTGTAATAGCTAGTAAGAGATTCTGAATTAGAAATTATGACAGAAAAGGAATTAAATCATAAATTATTAAGCCTTTATCTCATGTAATAGAGACAGCAGTAGAAATTGATAACGGGACAGAAAAGGGGAAAGTGAGACAGAGTCAAAGAAAATATATTTTTAGAAAAAAAAAGAAATACGTGAATAAAGGGTTACATGAAGGTAAAAACGATATATCGGCTGAATCACAGTAATTAATTTACAGTGTAAGATGCTGCATAATGACATTATTTAGGCAAAAAAAAATTGGACACTAGTAAGTAGTCTGAAGGAAATATTCTGAGAAACGTTTAAATTGTAACTCAAATCTTCACAGAAAAATAATTTATCAAATTACAGACACTGAGCGGCCATTAAAATGCCTACTTACGATCTCTGCGACGTTTCGTCCAGAGTTTTTAACTTCCTCGGGTGAAGGTGAAAAATTTTGGGCCAAAAATAGTAGTCAGAATTAAAATTATTTATTTATTAAATGAACATCACGACGTTACGTTCCATTGTTTGGAACCTCCTCAGGTGTGAAAACAATCTACAAAAATAATTATAATTTCAATTTAAATGGATTACCCGAGATGTTAAATACATAATTAATATTATTTTCTGACAAATTGTCTGCTGTTTTTAATTTTTAATATAAGATAATTTTTGATTATTGAGTTATGTCTAAAATTTTAAGGATTAGCTGTAATACAAAGCATTAGCCGTTCTTGTTTCACAGTCAGGACAAATCTCCATCATTTCGTAAAAAAACGGATCTTTATCTCCTCACATCATAATAAATTAATCAGTTATTCTGAATGTCATTTTTTTCCTTAACGATCAACATAGTTTCTTTATTGTTCGTAACCTTGTCTTACACTTCTTCCTCTTCTTCAGGACGATTTATTATTTTACCATTAAACCTATCTGTCATCTTTCAAGTATCTCTCTGCCCTTCTGTTTCTCCATCGTCTAGTTCCCTGCTTTTAAATCGTCCCCTTCATTACTCCTTTGACTCTTTGTCGTCTTAATGTTGACATGGCGAAAAATACTGATATCGACATCATCAAATTTTCTTAATGTTTCCTTTAATATCCCCCCTCTCACTTGTGATTAAATATTATTTCAATCCCGTACTTTCTAATAATTCGATTTCTGTTATCGTTTCTTTTAAAGTAAGTACATATTTCTCCGAGCTGAAACCCCTATATTTCGTTTAAGTAATTTTTTTCCCCCACGAGTTTCTATTTCTAACGTATAGTAAAATATTTCGGATTCTTCGAGGTACTTTATAGCCTCTATAATTTTATATCACTTAAGTGCATCTAACTGATATGACACGCCGCATATTAACTGGAGAATAATTAATTTGAAGTAAAATTATTTAGTTCTTACTCGAGCCGCCATGTTTATTGGCAGCAGTGGAGGCAATAAATCTCCTTCCTCCAGTTTCCAAAAAAAAAAAAATCTTTGTAATCGGTTCGTTAAGTGACAAATCTCTGTCCTCCCCTCTCCTCCGTTCTTCCCCCCATTCCCCTACTTCTCTCTTTTTTCCACCAGCCCTTACCACGACCTCCCCCCCAACCCCCCCAACCCCTCCACCCCCACTTCAGACCACAGTTTTTTTTTCATTCATTTCCACCGTCGTTCATCCACCACAGCAGACAATGCTATGAATATTCGCATTCCACAATCAGCGCCCTGATTATCAGCAGCCAACCCTCCCTCCCTCCTCCCTCACTTCCTCCCCCATCATCCCCGTCGCCCACCACTCTTGTTGTCTGCTTAGCAGAGAGGGGTTGGATGAGTGGAGAAAATAATCCTTCCCGAATCTCACCAGAGAGAAAGAGAGAGGGAGGAGAGAGAGAGACGAAGAAAAAAAGACGAAGAAGTGGAATATGTAAAAGGTGGAATTAAGTTTGGAAAACGGGAGGATAAAGGCTGCCACGAAGATGGAGTTGAATTGCTCATTAGGGAGGACTATTTCGCTGAATGACGTCATTAGCATATAAATAAAAAAGGAGGAGGCGAAATGGACAATCCTCGTAGGACAACACGCACGCACGCTGGTAAAAAAAAAAGAACTGGCTAATCTCCCTTATTCGTTTTGAGAGCTCCTGTGGAAAGATGACGTGAACCGGGAGCGCGCTTATAAAATACCCATTATAAACGTCATCAACGGTCAGTCGTCGCAGTATCTTTCAGAGTGTTGCTAATATCGAATTGAAAACGTAATCATAGTAAAAATAATGGTAAAAAAAATATACCGTGGCTTCTTTCAAAGAATAAAAGAGTAAATTTATGTGGTTTACGGTTGTTTTAAACCATATTGTTTAATTTTTCTTACCATCAATTAATATTGAATTATTACGCAGCTGAAGAGATTGACGTAATCCGCGGAATATTCCGCTCTTCTCGTATCAAGACACAGGCGCGGAATATTCCGCACCTTGAAGAGAGAGAGAGAGAAAAAAACCGAAACAGACACTCCCAATTTAGTTGAAAAAAATATGGAAACATGGCTTCTGATTTGGAAACTGTAATTAATTATACGACAGTAATTTTAAAACGAATTTTCTTTTTGAGAAACAAAAAATCACATATATAGCTGGGCATTTAGCTCCCAATTTTCTTGTTTTTTCTAACAGAGTATGATGAAGTTAAGTAAAGCAAATCTCTAAAAACCAAGCCTAAATTAAGTTTGTTGGATTTTCTGTGTCCCTAATTTTTTTTAGTTATTCTAAAGTTGGTGTTGCAATTAAGGTTCTATACTCAATAACTATTTGCAGTTGGTTTTAAACTATATTAGCTATTAAAAATATCTCAACGTATCCTTTAAGTAGAAAAAATATTTAGTCTCTCACCCCTCCTCCTCTCCTCCTATATATATTTTTTTGAAAATAGAGTAGTTTAGTGCAGTGAAGTGAAGCGATGTTGCGTCATTCACAATCCATAAACAGTAGACTCAGGAAAAATTTTCTACAACTCTATTTTTAACTGTAGCTTTTCATTAGATGCCATCATGAGTAATTTTTTTTCTCATAACCCCTGTAATTATCATTCACAATTCATAAGCAGTAGACTTAGGAAAATCTTTATACACCTCTATTTTCAACTGTACCTTTTTATTTGATACCATGAAAACAATTTTTGTCCTATCCCCATAAATTTTCATTTCACAATCCGTAAACAGTAGACTTCGAAAAGTGTTTCTACACCTCTATTTTTAATTGTACCATTTCATTTGATACCATGAGAAAATGTTTCTCGTATCACCGTAAATTGTCGTTTAATCTCCGCGAAGAATGTTTTGCCATATATAGACTTTGATACTTCATACTGTTTACAGGTGTGTTATTATTTAAAATAACTCAATTTATTTAACTGTAGCGTCACGTTTGTAAAAATCATAGTAACTTCATGTATCATTTACCAGGAAAACTATCCAATTGTAGAATGAAAAAAAAAAAGTGTAGTACTTCCACCATTAGTTATTTTTACACTGCATAGAACTGATATCTTTCTGGTGCGTTCAATAAATATTTTCGGTTGCAGTTAAACTCTAAATCAATTTACAGTTTAAAGAGTAATGTGATGGAGGAAGTGAAAAGGCGGCATTTGTCCTTTAAGTAACTAGAAATATATTTTACAACAGGAAGACATAACAATTATAGCGTATGTTGCATACGTTATATAACAAATGTCAGCATGGAAGAGCCGGGTCCGTGTCCTAGTGGTATCCTCCGTGTCCGCCACCGCCGCCTCCTCCTCCGTGTCCTCCGCCTCCGCCGCCGCCCCCGTGACCGCTGCTGAAGCCGTAGTGCTTCCCTCCGGAGTGTCCGCCCTTCTTGCCGTAGTCTTCGTGGTGGCCGTGATGGGACTCGTGGCCACTGTGGCCCTTGAAGCCCTTGTGGTCGTCGTCGTAGTGGCCCTTGTCGTGGTGTCCCTTCTTACCGTAGCTGTCCTCGTGGTGGCCGGAGCTGTGGTGGCCGCCCTTCTTGTGACCCCCGTGTTTCTTCTCGTGGTGGTCGTGGAAGTCTCCGTACTTGCTGTGGTGGCCGCCCTTGTGGTAGTCGTCGTAGAACTTGTGCTCCTTGTGGAACTCGTCCTTGTGGTACTTGTTGTGGTAGCCGTGGGTCTTGTGGCCCTTCTTGTGCCCGCCCTTCTCGCCGAAGTGGGCGGCTTTGTGGCCCTTCTCGCCCTTGTGGTGCTCCCCGTAGTGTCCGGCCTCGTCGTGGCTGCTCTTCTTGTGGCCGCCGTGGTCCGAGTAGTGGCCTCCGTGGTGCTCCTTGCCGTAGTGGCCGCTGTCGCCCTTGTCGAAGTGGTGGCCGCCCTTGTAGCCCTTGTCGCCCTTGGAGCCGTGCGAGGAGTGGTGGTCCGAGTGGTGCTTGCTGCCGCCGCCCTTCTCGCTGTGGTGGCCGTGGTGGCCGCTGGCCGCGGGCTCGAGGTCCGCCTCCTCGCCCTCCGACTCTTCGCGGAGGTTCCTCGCGCTGACTGTCGCAACTGCCACCAGCAGCAGCAGCAGCAGCGACGACGCGACGCCCAACCGCCAGGGGAGAGCCATAGTCGGCGACTAACTTTCCCCGACTCGCTCCGTGCCCACTATTTATACCGCTCGCTGGCTTTTTGTCCTCCTGACGCCTCCTACTACCACCGCCACTTCTGTCCATGGCAACCGTCGCGTGCCTCCAGTCTCTCCTTTCTGGTCCGTCGTGGCTGGCGGTTGGAGACCGCCGCGTCGCTGTGGTCGCTGGAGCGTAGTGGAACAGAGTCACGCTTTTACGTGCATCACCGTGTGAAAGATGTGGTGTACTGCTGTACTGCTCACTTTCCTTCGGACCCAGCGTCCCGTTAAATAAACTATCCGCTGCGTCCGTCGCTTTCACGTCAGGAATAGTCATTTTAATCTCAAAATTAACGACTATGGTAAACCTTTAAATTTATGGCAGACTAGTTTACAAAAAAAATAGATAGGGAGACTTTTGATACGATCTCAACGTGTTTCTCTTAAAGGGGATTGAAGGGAAGGGAAGTAATGATTCGCACCTCCAGGAAACTGACGCTAAAATTATATACACACTCAAACGTAAATTGTAAATGGGAGGTTATACCTATTAAAAACTGACGACATACCATTAACACATTCATGACGAATAATGCCAACTATGCCATCGACAAATCTATGCTATGTGACCGGCACAAAATTGTGTTCATCAAGACAGTATTTTTTCAAGTCTCTCATAGCTAATTCAGGATTAATCGGGCAACTGCCTCCTAAAACTTGTGGAGACACGGAAAAGGGAATGCTCCGACCCCACAGAAAACTCGTCTCCCGTCATTCGGAAGGGCGTAAGAACAGTACCCAATGCCGGACCTACCTGATGCAGGTTTTCTAGGGTTTTCCCTGCTTCTCTTTAGGTGAAACACCGTTTACGATCCTTAAATTAAAAGCCCGGGGACCCTAGTTAACCCTTGCCTACCATATCTTACCTTCCGCATCCCCTCTTTTTCAATTCCCTTCCTATGCTATTATAGGGGAATTGCCTGTTTCAGGATCACCCTCATGTAGCCTGTTAATTCCTCGTACCCTCTCTGTTTTTTTTCAAAATTCTCACATGCCGAGGCACCTTCACCTATTTTAAGAGGTGTATGTACTGGGGTCGAAGACCTTGGGCATACTCTAAGAATTATTTTCTGATCCCATTGTTGGATCATTTGGCCAAATGCCTCCTAAACCTTGTACAGAAACGGAGAAGGGAATGCTGCGACCTCACAGAAGACTCGTCTTCCGTCATTCGGAAAGGCATGAGAATAGTACCCAATTCCAGCCCTAACTTATGCAGGTTTTCTAGGGTTTTCCCTGCATCTTTTTAAGTGAAACACCAGGTAAGATCCTTAAACTAAAGCCCGGGGGGCCCTAGTTAACCCTTGGCTATAAAAAGCTTCAGGATCGATGTGGAAGTAGAGTCCAGTTCTCTATTGAAAGAAAAAAAATAGTTTGATTGAAGGATAAAGAAAATTTCCGAGTTCATTTAAGTCCAGAGACGGTCAATAAGGCAGAATATAAATATATCCATCCCTATTTATTCAAATGCGACGTTTCGTCTCCTTTTCGAGACTTCTTCAGGCGTAGTACAAACATAATATTAGGAGAAATTAAATTTGAGTTCTATGTTACTCTTTCTTGGGTGAAACAGGATACATGATCCTGAAACAGGCAATTCCCCTTTAATAGCATAGGAAGGGAATTGAAAGGGGAGGGGAAGGGAAGGTAGAACAAGGTAGTAATTTTTTAATTTATTTATAAAAAAATTCAACAATCTTTTCGGCTGAGGGATGAATTGCTTCATTTGTAAGTTTTGAACCATGTTTTATTTTATATAAATTAAAAAAACTTGTAACATAGGTCCCCCATTTAATTTCTTGTAATATTATGTTTACAGTACGCCTGAGGAAGTCCCAGAAAGGAGATGAAACGTCGCTTTTGAATAAATAGTGACACATTTATACGTTACCTTATTGAGCGGTTTTTTTATTTATTGTTATTTAATTTTTTGGTTTGCATATTATTATTCTGGCGTCAAGGGAACGGTTGATGATGACGTAGTGGTTTCTGATTGGCTTCCTCTCAGCCAATGGCTGTGGCTTGTTAGCTGGGCTTTTGTACCACCTTCTAATTTTGAGCTTCATCAAATTAATGAGTTCATTGTTGCAGGTTAAAATACTGGCATTCCAAAACAATAAGAGAATTAATTGGCATGTTCAGCACTTATTTAAGTTTAACCCCATTTTAAAAACGTTCGTGACGTTATCGTCTCCCTTATAATGATTCCCCTCAAACGCAAACGGTTCTCTCATTTGACGCGCAGAAGCTTTGAAAGAAAAAAAAATAATCCTTTAACTCTGTGAACATGAGTTTACGGCTTTCTCGGCAGCTTTTGTAACGTCGCTCCATTCAATTCAAATCATTTTCCAGTAAATAGCAGGGTAGATATATAGGTTTTTGCGTGTGTGTGTGTATATTCGTATCACTCCGCCACAGTCTCTATAGCAGTTACATAATAAATAGTCCTTTATTACAGTACATTATCAGTTCGTTTTCGCCACTCTTTTTTACCCCCTCCCCGGTCGACGAGCAGTAGTAGTAGTATCTCGATTAAAAGCAAGATTTACATCCCCCGGGAACATAAATAAAATTACATTAGACCCATTCAGTCATATTATTGGCTTGCAAATATCTGCTTTCAAACTTTCATTTCCGAAATGATAATTTGTTTTCAGTTAATTGCAAATAGCAATCCTCTGTGTGCACCATCATCCCACCCACCCGTCATTTCACCTCCTCCCCTCCCCCACCCCCATCCACCCACCCCTCGATATTTTACACACCACGAATCGGAAATAGCAACACACACACATGGACGAGGAGTTTTTAGGGAGGGGAAAGGGATATTGGAAGGGGGTGGGGGGTTGAGTGGAAACATTTGGTGGGTGGACGACGACAAATAGCAACAAGGGAGGGACGGTGGGAGGTAGAGAGGTAGAGAGGGGGGAGGGAGGCAGATTTTTTATTGAAAAAAAATATTAGTTTCTCGCGTTTAGAGATAGGGAATTAATTTAATGGAGGGAAAAAATGGGGGGAGTGAGTGAAAGTGAGTGGGTGGGAGAGAGAGAGGGGGGAGGAGGGGAGGGAACCCGAAACGGGAAATTGTTTTGTTGAGGCTGGATCACATTTGTGGTCGCCGTTGCGGAGTTTCTGCTGCTAATTATTCAGTTCAAATCGATGTAGATTTGTCCTTCTCCCCCCTACCCTCCCCTCCCCTCCCCCGTTCCCTTTTTTTCTGCTTTCCCTTTACCCAAATATGTTATTTTGCCCTGATTGTTGTGTTGTTGGGGTGATTTCCCGCGTGTGGAACACCTAAGAAAAGAGGATTCGGTCGATCAACGCGAACTGCTGGGCCAAAATTGCCAAAAAAGTTGACCTACGTTGAACAATTTGGCTCCGCTTATCTGTTTGAATTTATCATTAATTATTTATCAGGTGTAAAATTTAAATTCTAAAAAAGAGATACACGACGAGGCAGTAGGAATTAGAATAAGAACATAGACAAAGATTTTTTATTTAGAACTTCCTCGGGATATGTTACTACAAAAAAAATATACAAAAAAACAATTAACATTAAAATCCTATTAATATTTGTAATCATAATCATCAATAATGAAACCCTAAAATTATACAAAATTTTATGGGAAACATTTGCGAATGTAAATAGAAAAACGTGAAATTGATTGAATGACCTGGAGTGTTATAAAACTAAACGGTAAATAAAATATATTTTTTTAAAGTGTGTTTGCAAAATTTGTTTTATGAAATTAAATTACTTTACCTTTAATGTTATATTACATACTTGAAAGTTTTAAAGAATATTATATACATGTATACTAAATTAATATACGAAACTGGAAATATTGAAATAATTTATTTTTCGGCTAATATACTTTCAATTTTATAATTTTCTTTTAGTCCAAGTTTTTGGAGTCAAAATTGCCACAATATTATTAAGTCCCAAAGGAACGAAAATGGAAAATTTGAATAACTTATTGTTCAACTTAATTTTGTTGCTAAGTTTTTCTTACAATTTTTGCAAGTAAAAAATCAGACCTGATGAAGTTCCCAAGAGCAAAAAAAAAATTTGAAAATTTGAATAATTTATTTTTTTATCTAAATGTAATGGAATGTAGTTTGGGGAAACAGTGGAATAACAAAAGATGTTAGATTGGGAAGGGATATTTTGACGGAATCACAAAGGAGGAAGTTCTAAACAGAATAGAGGAAAAGGTGATGGAGTGTAATTTGGGAAACAGTGGAATAACAAAGGATGTTAGATTGGGAAGGGATATTTTGATGGAAGGTAAGGAATTCTGCTACTTGGGAAGTGTAATAACTAGGGATGGTAGAAGTATAGGAGGCATAAAGAGTAGGATAGGCAAGGAAGACTTTCGCGAAAAAAGAGGAATTTACTTACGGGTAATATAAATGTGAATATTAGGAAACGGTTACTAAAAATATTCGTAAGGAGCGTGGCGTTATATGGGTGTGAAACGTGGACGATAGGAGGTGGGGAAAGGAAAATAATAGAAGCCTTTGAAAAGTAGTGCTATAGGCGAATGCTGAAAATGAGATGGAAAACGAGGAAGTTCTAAACATAATAGGGGGAAAAACGAACAATATGGGGGGAAAGGACGTTGACCAAGAGAAGGGATAGATTAATGGACCACGTTTTAAGGGTCTTGTAAGTATAAGTATAAGTATAAAATCATATTCCATAAATCCTATAGAGAAGCACAAGCTTCAAGGATGTGGAACGAGTCAGAGATTTTACATAGGAGGTTGCTTTATTAATATTAGAATATACTGTAACTATTCATTAATTTTTAACTTATAATAAGATTTTCTTAAGTTATATACAGAAGACATACAATTTGTACCTTATATATAAAATTGATAAATATTTTTACATCCTATACTAAAAAATTAGTGTTCTAATAATGTTCTTTCATAATTATAAATATCTACCCTATGATACATTCAGCTCCATAAATTCTTCAAGAGAGTAGAAGGAGTGGCCTTAGTAAAATTAGCATAAGAGGGAAGATTGTGTGGCGAAAGAACAGAAGAGGGAAGCCAAGTATATAATACACTGAGCAGATTAGGGAGGATGAGTGAAATGAAAAGACTTGCGCAAGATAGGTTAGCAAAGAGGTGTTCCATCAGAACAACAACAAAATGTCTTATTTCACGTTCACGCCCCAAAATGACGTGGCGCATACGTCATATCTCGCGAAGCCACGTCATTACTAAGATTTTCATCAATTTACCAATGAGAAACGTTAACTTCCTTCAGTCTTTAAGCGTTGTAGAAAGACCGAAAATATCTTATTAAAAAATTTTAATAGTTAAATAATTAAGTTTCTCAATTAATCTTTTTACTACATTGTCTATTGATTTAATTTAAAAGCGTTATCGGAACATTTACTGCTGTCTTAGTAATGGGCGTGGTTTAGCGGCGTGTGACGTATGCGTGACGTATTTGGGGGGGAGGCGGAGAACGCGAAATACCCATCAGCAGCATTTTAAATTCTCTCCCTATTAAGGCTCAAAGGAATGAATTAACACTGTGATATTTTTTTGTGATTTTAATTGGTTCTGGCTTGTGGATACTTTATTTATTTATTTATTGTATCGTCAAGTTGAAATAGGAAAATCCTCATCAAGTCAATCAGGTACTTTTTTTAAAAAATGGACTGTAACTTGAAGGGACCAGATTTGCGATACTTTGCGTCTTTTATTTCGGGATTCAGTGCGTCGAGTCTGGCGAATCGTCACTCGGGACTTGTTAGTCAGGTTTCAACATCGACAAATACGGCAAGATAGCGACTCCCCAAACTCTCGTTGCGATCGCTCAACACACGGAGGAACAAAGTACATACATATGAGCTTCCTACACACACACTTTCCCAACTGGTGTTAAAGTTTGCCCAGAGGGAAAATCAAATATGGTGGAACTAAATTGCCGGACCTGTGTGTGTGACACAGTATATTTTGGGCGTTGGGATATTGCAGCGCCACACAGCAGTGCAAATATTGCAGCAGGGAGAGAGAACGAGAGAGGTTTGGTAGGACCCGCGGAACATTTGAGCCCATTCCAGGGATCCAACTTGACAACGTCCAGGTACACCTACTACTTCCCCCACCCCCCTCTCTCTCTCTCTCTCTAATAATAACAATAATCATCATCATATTCCGTAGATCCTGTAAAGAAGCTAAGCTTCAAGGATGTGGAATGGGTCAGGGCTGTGTACATTTATTACATTATTTTATTGTATAAAAGATAAATATACTTATAACAAATTTTTGTATTATAAACTAATTAATTAATTACTCTTCTCCGATTCTTCTATAAATTCCTTTATTTGAATAGAAGGAGGAGTGGCTAAGCAAAAATGAGCATAATTCAGTCTTAAATTTTTTACCTTGATTATCGGGGGACAACTGTTTAATTCTGTGCTGACTGCAGTCACGTGTTGAAGATGGATAATGCACACCTTCCTTCCTTTCTCTCTGTGCAATTGACAATGTTTTACATTTTTTTATACAGATTATTTTTGTTCCTTGTATTGAAGGGATGAATATCAGTATTATTCAAAAAATAAGTAGTGCCTCCTATTTGTGATTACAAATAACATCCATCAATGAATAAATGTATTGGCACGTTAAAGTGCAAAAGGCCCTAACTTTTTGAACAGAGTTCTGCAAGAAGGAAACCTGCCTCACATATTGCTCTAATAACACGTTTTTTGACTAATAAAAATCTTATCTATGCCTGCTGCTGCTGAGTTGCCCCCAAAATATAATACCATATGATAAAACAGAATGAAAATATGCAAAGTATACTAATTTTCTTGTTTTTAGATGACTGAAGGTGTGAAGGACATTGACAGCATCACATGTAGCTGTAGCTGAGTTTCTTAAGTAATTGATGATTAATCTGATCATCAGTCCAATTTAATTTATTATTTACTAAGAGACCTAAGAATTTAACAGAGGAAGTTTCATTTACATTTTTGCTGTCGTATTTAAGTGTTATTATAGATTGTAAAGTTGTGTTGAGTGTGTGAAATTGCATGAAATGTGTTTTGTCACAGTTATTTGTTAGTCCGTCGTTCGCATTAAACCATGTTAGGTCAGGTTAGTTAAATTATTGTTACTTGCCTCCTCTTCTAGTGTGTCTTTGTTACTTTTTACTATTACACTAGCTAGGATCATCTGCAAAGAGGATAGCTTTAGAAGTTGAATCTATGGTATTAGGAAGATCATTTATATATATAAGGAATAATAATGGCCCTAATACTGATCCCTGTGGGACACCAAGTTTTAATAATTCCCCAATCTGATTTATGTATTTCACCTGTGCACGAGTCTTTTAATACTACTCTATGTAACCTTCCACCTACACTAAAAATAATAGTCCCCCGCATTGCATATTCTACCCTTTCCAACCCTCACAAATAATTCATGCAACAACCATTAGTAACATTAACTCATTTGCCATCAGTTATTAAAATTAAATAATTTTCGACTGTGGTTTCTCAGACAGTTTTTTTTAAAAAAATATTTTCAATCAAAAAACTCGTTTCGGCGCACGAGCAGAGGGAAAACGAGTGCTAAGTTGTGATATATATATTTTTTTATCCCACGCAGAAACCCCATAAAAGTGGAACAGGTCAGTTACCAATAAAAATATATCAACTGCTTAGTTAAAAATCCAACAAAGTTTAACTTGCTGGCTAAAACGACCTTGAGAAAGATATTAAGAGCATGCGCCTTTTTTTGGGGAGTCGACTATAAGCCACTGGTGCCCTTTGGGGTTTTGGGGACATCAGTGTAGCGTTGTCACTTGTGTTTAACGTAAACAGACAATTAGAACCGATGTTAACGTAAAGTAAAAACGACTCTGAGGGTTATTATAACGGGAACGTATAAAATGGAACAGTTTTGGAAAAGTGTAAAATTAGGAGGAAATTCGAGAAGAGACGTATGTACTAAAATGGTTTCGAGGGGGGTTTTTGGAGTAATAAAATTCATCCTACAGGTAGGGGAAACTACAAACGTGATAAGTAGATGTGTATAGTAATAATTATAGAAATGGTGGATTTCTAAATTTCTCCAGAAGGGATCCCGAAACTGAAATGTCAGATTGCTTTTCCGGCCCGCAGAAAGAGACAGAGAGGGAGAGAAGGGGAGAGAGAGAGAACAATCACAGGGTAAAGTATATTAGAAACTTCTGTGCCTGAGTGAAGTTATTTAATGAATTTATAAAACGTTAAATAATCATATTGGAAGATTTATTATTTGCAAAAGCAGATTGAAGTCGAGGAAATATATTAGGAAATGTAAAACAACGAGAGGAATTTCCGGCGGGTATGGAATTATCATTCCAGTTATAAAGTGTATTTATTAATTTTTCTTTAAATTTTAATTACTTTGTGATTGTGTTTTCCTTGTATGGGGGGATTTTTGGTGAGTTAAATTTATACATAGCTAAATATAGAAGGAATTGACTACCAAATTATTGTTACACCCAATTTTAAAAAATTCAACAAATAAAATGTTGTAAACACCAATTTTTGATAGAAAGAGTGGTCCGAGGCACCCCAAAGAAAAATTATTTAGCCATAGTTTTACACAAGACTGAATGATGGACCGTCTCGTGTTTTTATGGCTTTGTCCTGTCGTATTGTGAATGTAAATTGAAATATGTATTTCTCAGGTTGTGAAGAAAAAAACCATGTAGAAGGTGCGAATATGCACCGAAACGTTGTTTGATTAAAAATATAAAAAAATCGGTAGAAAAAATTATTTCATTCTAACCGTTAGAATTAATCTAAATTTAGAAAGGAGATTTCGTTTACTAAATTGTTTTGGCCTCCCTTGTTTCTCGTATTCGTAGGCAAGACAAAGAAAATTTACAACCGAGAACAATATTTACAGAGTTCGTCGCGAATGGACGATAAATAAATAAAAGGTCGTCCGGTTGAAGGGAGACAATTAGTGTCCCTTTGCGGGAGTCGGAGGATTGGCTTCATTTGTCGGCTCCGAGAGGGTTGTGGATGTAGGGATGCAGGCAGATCTGCGGTTCTGCGCCGGGAGAACGCAGCCACCTCATTAGGGGTGCGGCTCCCTGTTTCGTGTCCGGCCAACCCCCTGCTGACTAACGACGCTCACAATTAGAACGGGGCTATCGCTGGCCCTCTTTATTACAGGGCTGCTGGCTAATCTCGGAAACTACCCCCGCCCCTTCCAGCCTCCCCGTGAAATATGGCTCGGACGGAGGAGAAAACACCTGCTGTTCCGCCGCCTGCAGGAAACCCCGAACAGCGACGCCCTCCTCTGTTTATTACCACAGCAACTGTATTCATCTGGTAAAAATAAACAGTACCGCTGTTAAAGAATCAGAACTGCGCTAACCCACATCATTAATAACAACCCTCCAGCTCCAACAACAACACAATTACGTACAACACTACTAACAGGGGAAAGGAACACTTTATCCAAGATTGCGGAAAAGGACGCAAACAAAAGACAAAAGAATTCCTTAAACGACAACGTACCAAATTAATCTAAGACATTAATTTGTAGCGCAGTAGAACCCGCGTCCAATTTTTATTATTATTATTTACGGAAACTTAAATAACAAATATTTCGGCATGAGCAAATCGTTTGCCAGGAAGAAGGGGGTTTTTCCGCGCGCCGTCTTGGCGGCTCGGAATCAAAACAAAGGAACTGCGGCTGACACCTGGACCATAAAGCTCAGACACCTCGTCACCGGTTTCGGAATGTCCTAATGTGCTTGGAAATTTGGTGACTGGGTGGCGTGTGTGTGTTCCTCAAATGAAACAAGGGGGATATTATTGGAGAATATCCATCCCTGTGCCACCGTAGTAATTGGTGTCGGATAAGTGGGGATAAGGTTTTAAAGAGGCTGGCGGAGACAATTTTAGGGAGATTTTTGCAGGTGATACAAGGTGATGGCGAGAGGATATTGAAGGAGAGTGGTGGAGAAGAGATTGCTGGTGATACAAGGTGGTGGCGAAAGGAGATCGGCAGCAGAGTGGTGGAGAGAGGAGACTGGTGAGGTGGGAGCGGAGAGGTCCACCATGCTTTGATCAGTCTAGGAAGCAGGGAAGAAAGGTCTTAACAACAAGGGAAGACAGAGGAAAAATTGGAGTTTCCTCAATTCCGGCAGCACGATTTTGTGCTATTGTGTTCAAGTTTCACAACACGGAAGTTACAGCGAGACTCTGCTACACGTGGTGGTCACCCAACCATAATCTATATGTCTGAAAAAAATATATACGTGTACATCGAGTGTATGTTGTCGTCGCCCTTTTTGGAGTGGAGGACAGGAACGGTAACAGGCTTTTTTTTTAGATGGGGGTGAGCCTGAAACAGGAAAGTTTCTGTTTAAAAAGCATAGGAAGGGAATTGAAAACGCGGGGGGTGGTGGGCAGCCAAGGTTTGAAGGAAAAGAGGGGATGTGGAAGGGGTAGAGTAAGGTAGCCAAGGGCTGAAGGAGGGGAACTGAAAAGGGGAGGGGGATGTGAAATGTAGAACGAGGTAGCTAAGGGCTGGTTAGAGCCCCCGCGGTCTTATGGACATTACATATATAAATTTCACAACGTGGGTTAAACGCCTGTGGTCATTTAACCTTTCAATTCTTTTCTGGACTGTTGGAGATAATTTTTTTAACATCATTTTGAAATAAAATATATATATATATACGCTCCCGGCGTAAGTCATTTTGTTAGGAAACCCTTATAATTAATACAATTCCCTCCCTCTTAATGTTCTGCCCTTACAGGGTATTTAATTGTCTTTCATAATTGTGTTACCCCCTCTCTTCCTTTCTCTCATTCTCTCTCTCTTTCCCTTTTGTGTAAAAGTAGTTGTAAAAGTAAGTTAGAAAGTGAGCGTACTTATTCATATAGAGAAGAAGGGAGGGTGGGGGTAGAGGGCGGCTGTAAAATGCCCAGATATATGAGAAATATGCCTCCATTAATTACACCTGAAACAAAAGGAACATTAAAATTATAATTCCAGGCCGGCCAGTAAATGCTCCAGCAACTTGTTTAAACACGCCAAGTTGGTAACGTGAAACCAGTTCGTAATTTTCAGAACAACGGCTATATATATATATATATATATATATATATATATATTAATTTTAAAATGATATTCGTAAAACCAAAACGAAGAGACTGTAAATGTTTAAAACTTAAACTGTGTCGATCAGTTGTAAAAAGGAGGTTGAAAATATTACTTCTTTTTTTTTGGTTAACAGGCTACATGAGGGTGATCCTGAAACAGGCAACTCCCCTTTAATAGCATAGGAAGGGAATTGAAAAAGGGGGGATGCGGAAGGTAGAGCAAGGTAGCCAAGGGTTAACTAGGGCCCCCGGGCTATGGTTTAAGGATCCTACCCGGTGTTTCACCTAAAGAGATGCAGGGAAAACCCTAGAAAACCTGCATCAGGTAGGTCTGGCATTGGGTACTATTCTCACGCCCTTTCGAATGACGGGAGACGAGTTTGCTGTGGGGACGCAGCATTCCCTTCTCCGTGTCTCCACCAATTTCAGGAGGCAATTGGCCGACTGATCCAATGGGATCAGCGGACAACTCTTGCCATATGCCCAAGGTCTTTGACCCCAGTACATATACCTCCTAAAATAGGTGAAGGTGTCTCGGCATATAAGAACTTTGATAAAAAATACCCAGAGAGAGTGCGAGGCATCCCCGACATGATCAGGTAGGCCCCGCAGTCACTCCGGGCTGAAGCGTCTACGAGAAACTCTCGCAGCGCCTTCCTCCTCCTATTACTTCTTTAAAACGTCTTTACTTTTAAGATTTACGAACTCTAATGACTGTACGTGAGAAAAAGTATCGAACGCTTTAATTCTCAGCTTTCACTCAATTAAGTTTATCTGTCATCAATATACCTCGATTCACTTCGTCAACTACTGCTGTTTAGAAACACTACTCCTCTATGTATTTCTCTATTTTAAAATTATTATTTTTCTTAAAAATTGAAAACAAAACGGATAGATTTTTCTTTTTTAATTCTTATTTAATTTCAATTTTTTTCATATTCCTTGCGTTTTTAATTATATTTGAAACCTTCAACTTAAATTTGCGGAAAAAAAACTATATTTTTCTTTTTTTCATATTTAATTTAACATTTTTTTAAAAAAAATATTCTGTGCGTTTTTAATTGTATAAGGTACCTACTACGTTTCGGTTTAATTCCCGTCGTCAGGTCCCGTAAGAGGACCCACTGGGGGAGTAGGGGGAGGAGGGGGAAGAAAATAGTAACAGTAATTAAATATAACAGCAGGTCTGTGAAGAAGCGGGTGGTTGTTTCGTGCTAAACGCTCTTTTCCGCGAGCGTCCAGATTAAATCGCGTGTGACAGTGTGCACGTGTTTACATGTTCGTGATGTGTGTTGTGTGTGTGTATGACTTTACACGTTTGCGTGTCTGAATTGCACACGTGAGCACGCATGAATAATTTAACTCTGCATTCCCATGAGCCTGGTTTACACGCCATACTGTTAGCAAGTTTTATATTCGTTAGGTTTCGTCAGAACGCACAGGGTGAAATTGATCCACGTCACACTTTAGTAATATACTCCTTTTATAAAAATAGAAAAAAAAACAACATTAAAAGAACAATATAGGACTTTTCATGTTGACAATGGAATAGAACAAGCTGTGTGTGTGGCGGAGGTATTAGAAAAATTATTATTTTTTATTTGAAAGAGCACACACATGGATCTTCGTTAACCAGCCACAACGAAGGAAGTTAGAATTAATTTAATTATAGAGTAAAAATGAGGGGGCATCTTTACTATTCTTAAATACGTTCTCAAACAATCAAGGATGTTATTACACACAATGATCATAATTTGATTAAAATTCTCCGGGTCATTCGTCCATACATAAAACTTCCTTCAAGTCTACTGACATCTGACGTCACGTCACATGACAACGTTCACTTAAAATCTTACCGCTAGGAGCGCTGACAATTATTTACATACATACATACAATCTAACGAATTCTGTTACTTGGGTTAAGTGTAATAACTAGAGTAGAATAGCACAGGCGAGGAAAATATTTCCGGGGGGGGTGAAAAAAAAGAGAATTTTACTAACGGGTAATATAAGTGTGATTATTAGGAAGTCGTTGCTAAAAAATGTTCGTTATATGGGTACGAAAGGTGGACGGTAGATGTAACCCAAAAGATAAAAAATAGTAAGGCCAGTGTTAACCTTTCGGTGCCTTTGCCAACTTCTGTATCCCTTTTCAATTCCCTTCCTAAAGGGGAGTTTCCTGTGTTAGAATCACCCTCATGTAGCCTGTTATCCCCTAAATTTTGACTTAGTTATTGAATTAAATTGTTCTGCTTGGTTCTGGCTTTTACAATTCCTTGAAATTTTTTTTTTCTCATTGGTCATAGTTTCCTCTTCCATTACAATGACGGGAAATTAAGCTGTTTGGGACGAACTCTTTAATACGCTCCATTCATTAACACAGATTTACAACTCTTTATAAATAATTTTTGGGGAAGACGTTTAAGTATTTTTCCTCGCGTTATAGATGTTCCCATCAATTTTTTTAAATACTACAATTTATTCTGTTAACTTTCTGTTTGTGAGATATTTTTAAAGAACTGTTATACTAATAAAAATACGGTAAAATATATCAACAAACAAATCGAATCAACGTTCAGTTATTATAAATACAACGTTTCGTCCTTCTTTCGTGAAATTCTTCAGGAAAAAAATTTATTAAATGGATAAAAATTCTTTAACTTATCGATAGAACAGGCGATGAATTAAGTTAAAAACGGAATACGAAATAAGAACCCAAGGTGAAGATATAAACAGGTCTGAGGTTTGCCAATGATGATGTAGCATTAGTGGAGTCAGAAGAAGAAGAATTGGAAACCATAATAAAAGGCATGAACGTGGTCCTGCAGGAAGAATAGCCAAGGTAATGGAGTTTAGTAAGGGGAAACAGTGAAAATAACGAGGGCTGTTAGATTGGGAAAGGGATATTTTGAACGAGGTGAAGGAATTCTGCTACTTGGGTAAGTGTAATAACTAGAGTAGAATAGCACAGGCGAGGAAAATATTTCGGGGGAGGGGGGGGGAAATAAGAGAAATTTACTTACTGGTAATATAAGTGTGATTATTAGGATGTCGTTGCTAAAAAATGTTCGTTATATGGGTACGAAAGGTGGACGGTAGATGTAACCCAAAAGATAAAAAATAGTAAGCCCAGTCAACCTTTCGGTGCCTTTGCCAACTTCTGTATCCCTTTTCAATTCCCTTCCTAAAGGGGAGTTTCCTGTGTTAGAATCACCCTCATGTAGCCTGTTATCCCCTAAATTTTGAATTAGTTATTGAATTAAATTGTTCTTTTACAATTCCTTGAAATTATTTTCTCATTGGTCATAGTTTCCCCCTCCAATTTCTGACCGAGTCCATTACAATGAGGGGAAATTAAGCTGTTTGGGACGTGGCGGACTTCGTTATCCCTCTATCCCTCCCTCCCTGTCTGTCTGTCTGTCTGTTCGTTGATGAGCTGCTTAGTTCGGCTTCGTCTGCATTCACAAGTAATGGCGGCGGTCGTCGGTTCTTGTACAAAAGCTAAGCGGCAAGCGGCGCGTGAAACACGGACAGTAATTAAAGCATTTTACTGGACCGCGAAACAGCGCATACACGAGCACGCATAATTTGGGGAACGGTCGTTTAACAGCTGCAAGGTAGTAATAACAACGCACGCACACATGGCTACCTGGCAATGGTATTTTAATTAATGCACCCGACAGCGGTTACGGGACTGGAAAAGCTGAATTTACAGGGGGGAGGGGAGGGGGACAACACGAGGCGATACGAGGCTAGCACTATGAAAAACTCTTGTTTATAGACAGACCAATACCAACTTCCGTGATTAGAAACTTGTAAAAGGAGCTCAATAGCCGTCGTGTTCGTATTTCCTTCTTTCTCTCTTTGCCACTTGAGAACGCGAAAAACTCCGAGGAGGAATGTTGCTGCAAACGAGGCGGAAATAAGCCTACAGCGGCTCACAAAAGGTTAATATGTAGAAAATTTGAGGGAAGTAGGTTGGTAATACTTAAAAAAAATTCAGCTAAGACAAGGAAATGATCAAACTGTATCAGAATACGTCACAGGAAAATCATTGTTCCTTAGACTTGTCTGCTGCATCCCCTCCATGCTAACCTGTAATGCGCAAGCCTTTTCATTTCCTCATAACAAAAACATCCTATATTTTCCCTATTCTTCTTCCATCCTTGGCCTCCCTCTTCTGTTCACCTCCCTCTAATGCTAATTATAAGAGACCCTCGTTGTCTATTAATCTATCCCTTCTTTACGTCACCGTCCTTCCATATTGTTCTCTCTTCCCCTGCTCTGTTTGCCACTTCACCGGTTAGTTACTCTATCCAGCATTCTCCTATAGTAGCACCACATTTCAAAAGGTATCCATTCTTTTCCTTTCCGCAACTCCTACCCGTCTCGCTTTTGCACCCTATATAACGCCCACACTCCATAGCAACATTTTTTTAGGAGTGATTTCCTAACATTCACACTTAAATTATCCGTAATTAAGTTGTTGTTTTTTTTAATTTTGAAAGCCTTCCTTGCCTGTGCAAAGTTCTCCAAATTGACAAAAATTCTTGTGTCAAAGTTCTCCAAATTGTTCTGCCATCCCCTATTCTTCTTAGAACTTCATGGTTAGTTACCCTGTCAACCCATCTCATTCTCCTATAGCACCCTACCGTCCTACGTTTCACACCTATATATAACGCCGCACTTATGACCAACCTTTTTTGAATAACGATTTCTTAATATTCATATTTATATTAGCCGTAATTAAATTCATCTTCCTCACCTGTGCTATCCTAATCTAGTTATTAAGCTTGCCAAGTAGCAGAATTCCTTAACGTTCTTCAATAATATCCCATCAGAATCTAACAGCCTTTGTTATTCCACAATTTCTCCATATTACACTCCGTCACTTTGGGTTTTTTCACCCCCTATTTATTCTCATATTGTACATATCTACCACAACCACTATTCACGTCATTAATTATGGTTTCCAAGTCTTCTTCTGACTCCTCCCCAATCAATATTACCATGATCCCACGACTACATGTACCAACATAACCACCTTAAATAACCTTAAACTTTCCAAGCCATAATAGGATTATAAAACCGTCAGTCAACCTCTTTATCTGAGTGAAGTTTTAGGCCAGAGGGGTTAAAGCTACCACCGACTGGTTTACTGTGACTATGTTAACTTTAGATCAGATTGAAATTTATATATATATTGTGGTGTGGGTTCTATAATTGGTTATTGGGGAGGAATGAATTTAAGTTGTTTAATTAATACGGGATAAAAAAATTTATAAGTTTTAAATTTTAACTAATGCTGATTTATTAAATTAGATATTTAAGGGGATCCTCGCTCACTACATCGGGAGCATGATTGAATCTTTAACTAAGGGAAAGCTAAACGCTCAGTGGGTATAAATCGAATATGGGGGGGAAAAGCGAACACTTTATATACAAACGACCAGAGGCAGGAAACAATAAGGTGAGTGGGTGAGTCCATCACCACGGTGGTGTTGTGACGATCCCCGACGTCCTTGCTGGCAGCTGATGGCTGCTGGGCGTCGTCTCCCAAGCGTCGTCGGAGGTATGCTGGGCTTCAAAGATGGACGGATGGTTAGATCAGATTTTACGTCCAGTGAAACTGACGTAAAACTCCTCTGTCTCGTCTCCTAGTGCACCCTGGTTTTGTTCTTCTCGCCCCGCCCAAATCTCTCCTGGTGGCCATGGTGCACTTTGTACTCCCTCCATATGGAGGGTAGGATTCTGGAGATTGTCATTTCGGCGGCAAGTGTCCTTCATAATCTTGGGCACTGCATAACAAATTGTTGTTATGAAGTCACTTGCCTCTATTGTTCCGGCTTTCGGGGAATCGAGGTACAGAGCAGGTCCAGGCGTCAGGTCAACTTTTACTTTTTCCCACGGCTGACCAGATGGAGGATTGCTGCTGGTAAATAACATCTGTTGCCCCATGTCTTCCGCTGGACGCTATATCGTCCAATAATATTTACCGAACCTTAATGTTTCCGTTTTCTGGCCGAGAAGATGACTGTAATTCGTCATTTACTTAACCTATCGCGTTCATTCATGTTCCCGACTTCGTCCTGCTTAGATCTAAATACTTATGTACAAGAAATAAATAAAATACAATTTAATTAATATTATGTGGTACCGGCAATCGCGTTTGGAGGTTATTTTTTTCCCCGAGGCCAAATTTGGTGGGTCGATGGGTGGAGCAAGGGGGGTGGGGAGGGTTTAAAGGGTGAAGTGAAACGACATGTACCGGTAATAATTTACCCATAATGAAACACAATACAGGATACTCAATTATCAAAAAAAACCAACATGTCGCCAAACTGACTGGTGCGTTCTAGTGGAAACTCTGCCCAATTAGCAGCCCCACGACCCACCACCCACCCCCACTATCCCCACCCCCACAAACTACATAAACCCAATTTTGAGTGAGTGAAGTTGCGTTGCGTGTGCGTGTGCAACACGTAAAATACATATTCATGGATCGTAAACAAGGCACGGTTCGTTTCAGCTCCACTTTCTTGCAAATCAACACTCAACACACACGCTCTCTCTCTCTGCACAACTTGGCAACGCCGCAGCAAACTGATTTAGAAACGTAGCGGGCATAAACTGTCTATAATGAATCAACATCGGAAAATAACACGAATTTGTAGGGGGTGAGTCTGATCTGTGGATCTGTCAGGCGATCATTATTACGTATGCGGTTATCGTGACGATAAATTGTTAACATCCCTCTTCTCTTCCTCTCGCCCTCTGTGTCTGTGTGTGTGTGTGTGTAATATATCGTCCCTGTCTACTACAAACGTGACTGTCATCATACAACGACTGACTACGTTTCAAAAAACCTCCCCTTAAACTATCGCCACGCCCCTTTGTAAATCATCACTGTCGGGCTAAGAAGAAGACTCGGCTACCAACCCCCCAGGGGATGGGCGGCGGGGAAATGGAGAGTACGAGAAATTTTTAGGTAAGCAAAAACTCCAAATATTTCCATCATATCCAATTTATTACCCAAGTAGGGGAGGGGGAGAGAGGGAACTGAAATATTTCCATCACATAAATATATTTATGGGATGATTTAATTAATAAATCAGCGCTCTCGGGGCGCCTAGGGTCGTGGGTAGAGGTGATGAAAAAAAAATTTTTAAATAGGAAATAAAGGCCAATATTTCCATCATATATGGGTGAATTAATCCGGAAATAATCGTTTTTGGGGCGAAGGTGGAGGCGGTGGAAAAAGTTTTAATATAAGGAATAAAGGTCAATATTTCCATCATATAAATGCATTTCTGGGTCAATTACCAACAGTGGAGGTAAGACTCACTACCAGCCCCTGGGATTGGAGATGGAGGGTACGAGAAATTTTTAGTGAAGCAAAAACACCCAATATTTTCATCATATTAATATATTTTTCTGGGTCAATTACCCGATTAATCAGCAATGTCGAGGTAGGACCCTAGGGGCGGGGGTGGGAGGGAACTTAAACTTTTAAATAAGTAAAAAAAAAGGTCAAGATTACCATCATATAAGTAGATTTTTGTGTGAATTAACCAGGAAATCAACGCTGTCGAGGGTCAGGGGTGGAGGTGGTGAAAAAATTTTTAAATAAGGAATAAAGGCTAATATTTCCATCATATATGGGTGAATTAATCCGGAAATCAGCGATGTCGCGGCTACCACCCCTAAGGGCGTGGGTGGAGGTTGTGAAAAAAAAATTAAATAAGGTATGAAGGCCAATATTTCCATCATATAAATACATTTGTGGGTCAATTTCCCGTAAAACGGCACAGTGGAGGTAAGACTCGGCTACCAACCCCTGGGGGTGGGGGATGGAAGGTACGAGAAATTTTTAGGTAAGCAACAACGCCAAATATTTCCATCATATAAATTTATTACCCAAGTAGGGGAGGAGGATAGGGAGGGAACTGAAGTTTTTAAATAAGTAAAAACGGCTAATATTTCCATCACATAAATGTATTTATGGGTGAATTAATTCTGAAATCAGCGCTATCGGGGCGCCTAGGGTCGTGGGTAGAGGTGATGAAAAAAAAAATTTTAAATAGGGAATAAAGGCCAATATTTCCATCATATATGAGTGAATTAATCCGGAAATAAACGATTTTGGGGCGAAGGTGGAGGCGGTGAAAAAAGTTTTATTATAAGGAATAAAGGTCAATATTTCCTTCATATTAATATATTTTTGGGTCAATTACCCGATTAATCAGCACTGTCGAGGTAGGACCCTAGTAGACCTACCACCTCTAGGGGTGGGGGTGGGAGGGAACTGAAATTTTTAAATAAGTAAAAAAAGTGTCAATATTATCATCATATAAGTAGATTTTTGGGTGAATTAACGAGAAAATCAACGCTGCTACCACCCCTAGGGACAGGGGTGGAGGTGGTGAAATTTTTTAAATAAGGAATAAAGGCTAATATTTCCATCATATATGGGTGAATTAATCCGGAAATCAGCGATGTCGCGGCTACCACCCCTAAGGGCGTGGGTGGAGGTTGTGAAAAAAAAATTAAATAGGGAATAAAGGCCAATATTTCCATCATATAAATACATTTGTGGGTCGATTACCCGTAAAACGGCACAGTAGAGACAAAACTCGGCTACCAATCCCTGGGGGTGGGGGATGGAGGGTACGAGAAATTTTTAGGTAAGCAAAAAACGCCCAATATTTCCATCATATTAATATATTTCTGGGTCAATTACCCGATTAATCAGCAATGTCGAGGTAGGACCCTAGGGGCGGGGGTTTGAGGGAACTGAAATTTTTAAATAAGTAAAAAAGGGGTCAATATTACCATCATATAAGTAGATTTTTGGGTGAATTAACCAGGAAATCAACGCTGTCGGGGCTACCACCCCTAGGGACAGGGGTGGAGGTGGTGAAAAAAATTTTAAATAAGGAATAAAGGCTAATATTTCCATCATATATGGGTGAATTAATCCGGAAATCAGCGATGTCGGGGCTACCACCCCTAAGGGCGTGGGTGGAGGTTGTGAAAAAAATTTTAAATAAGGAATAAAGGCCAATATTTCCATCATATAAATACATTTGTGGGTCGATTACCCCCCGTAAAATGGCACAGTAGAGGCAAAACTCGGCTACCAATCCCCCAGGGGGACGGGGGAATGGAGGGTACGAGAAATTTTTACATAACAAAAACGCCCAATATATTTCCATCACATTTCTGGCACAATTACCCGATTAGTCAGCACTGTCGAGGTATGACTCGTGTAGGCCTCCAAACCCCTAGGGGAGTGGGTGGGTGAGAAGGAACTGAAATTTTTAAATAAGTAAAAAACGGTCAATATTTCCATCATATCAGTACATTTATGATGGGTGAATTAACCAGGAAATCAGAGCTATTACCCCTTGGGGCTGGAGAGAAAGGAGTAAAAAAAATTAAATTAGAAATGAAGGCCAATATTTCCATCATATTAATACATTTCTGGATCAATTACGCGTAAAACAGAACATTAGAGGCAAAATTCGGCTACCCAACCCCCTGTGGTGGGGGATGGAGGAGTTGAAAAAATTTTAGATAAACAAAAACGTCAAATTCTTACATATTAGGTTTAGAAGTGAATTACCCGGCTGTAGAGGTAAGAATCGAGTACAACCCCTTGGACGGGGGGTGGATAGAGGAAGCGATAAATTTTTAAGTAAGGTAAACGGCAAATTTTTTCTACCATATAAATACATATCTGGGTAAATTAAACCGGAAATCAGTGCTGTCGGGGTAAGACTCGACTACCACCCCTTAGGGGCGCTGGTGGTGGACGCCGTCACGTTAAGAGGGTCGAAACCTAACCTGTTAGTTTGGTTTCCTCTCTGATATTCTTGTTTGTTTCTCTGCTATTCTTAGTCTCCCTCTACCCCCCCTTCCCCCCATTCTCAAAAAGAAAAACCTACCTCGTTTCTTTTTGTTTTTTTCTTCTCTCTGATGCGCTTCTCATCTATCTCTTATTTTTTACTCAGACTGTGTAATACCCGAAAAAAAAACTCAATACCGTTAAGTTTACTTCGTCTTTCGGCAATATTGCATTATTTATCTATGAAGTGTTTTCAGGAATTATCTGAGAACGCCTCTCAGTCCTTTTAGTCCCAATTGAAATTAGCATTCATTCGTAGGGTGAAAATTACTAATTGAGACGAAAAGTTTGGGAAGACGAGAAAAGGGGGTGGAGGGGGGTGGCTCCCAAGTGTAAGGGGGAGAAAGAGCGGAGATGATAGTTGGTGGGTGCTAAAATCTAATTTCATCCCACTCCATCCCTCCCTCCTTCCCTCCCTTTTCAATTTCATTTCGCTAATGGTGTCCGGCACAAGTGGTAATTGAAGTGTGGGGAAGGAAGGGTGGGGTGGGGGGTGAAGGGGGTGGTTGTATATTCTCCGTCTGAGGCAATAGATCGTCGCCGAGTCGAGCAGTTACAAACTCCTTACTTAATTTTTCTGATTGTGACAGCAGGCAGACTGGTACTGCAGACTTATTAATTAAGCTTTACCTTCCCAGGGAAGGGGAGGGAGGGAAGGAGAGGGGGAGAGACAGACACTAGGCGCCACAGTAGAGCGACGGAGACGGTTCTGCCAGACAGAGAAATTTCCATGGAGGTGAGACAAATAAAGAAAGAAAGAGAGAGAGATAGAGATTGAGATACAGATAGAGATTGAGATTGAGATATAGATAGAGATTGAGATATAGACAGAGACAGAGACAGAGACAGAGACAGAGACACAGAGATACAGAGACAGAGATACAGAGGCAGAGACACAGAGATACAGAGGCAGAGATACAGAGGCAGAGAGACAGAGGCAAAGAGAGAGAGACAGGCAGAGAGACAGAGACAGAAACAGAGACAGAGACAGAGAGACAGAGACATAGAGACAGAGAGACAGAGGGAGAGAGACAGAGACAGAGAGACAGAGACAGAGAGACAGATACAGAGGCAGAGAGACAGAGACAGAGACAGAGATACAGAGGCAGAGAGACAGAGACAGAGAGACAGAGGCAGAGAGACAGAGGCAGAGAGACAGAGGCAGAGAGACAGAGGCAGAGAGACAGAGGCAGAGAGACAGAGGCAGAGAGACAGAGGCAGAGAGACAGAGGCAGAGAGACAGAGGCAGAGAGACAGAGGCAGAGAGACAGAGACAGAGAGACAGAGAGACAGAGACAGAGAGACAGAGAGACAGAGAGACAGAGACAGAGAGACAGAGACAGAGAGACAGAGAGACAGAGAGACAGAGACAGACATAGACTGCGTGAAATTAAACAAGAAACAGCCTAAATAAATTAAATACAATAAAATATATACTTTATAAGGATCTGTGTTAAACGGAAATTCAAAATCACCATTAAGAATCCTTCCTTGAAACAGAAGTTTCACACTATTCAAATTTCTCTACTGCTCGTAAAACAACCATCAACGTTTCTCTTCAAAGTATACTATAAATTACCCTTTCAAGGTTTACAATTTTATCCCTTAAACCAAATTAAACCAGTAAACTTATTAACCTGAATTGGTACAAACCCCCCGTAACATTACCAACAGGTGTACATGAGGTATAAGAATCGGACATTAGTGAGTAATCCAAAAACCATATGTCGAAAATTTAAATATTCCTTCAACCTCATCATCCATCCTTACGCATCTTCAAATATCGTCCCATAATCTTCACTAAATTTTTCCTAATTATTATTTTTCCCACCCTCATATCCAAAGATTTAATTAAGTCTCCTTTCTTTACCCTGTTTATTCATGGCCATCTTCCTTCTACGTCATTTCCACCTATAAAAGAATTTTAATTTTATAATAAATATTTTTGACCAAAATATATGTGATACTAAATTTCAAAAAAAAGGAAACCAAACTGAAATAGATAAATACATAAAATAATAGGATTCATATAAAGAAACACGAGGAAGAAAAACCGTAAGACCATTGTCAGAAAGGTTTTAAAAATATAGTTTTAATCTACCGGACCAAGGACTTTCTTCTAATAGTTTTAATTTAAATTTTTTTATTACTTACGTTTCGATCCAATATTCATTGAAAGACCTGAAATTATTTCGTACTTTAATTTTAAAAAAAGAGTATTATTATTTATAATATAAGATGAATATAATAATAAGATGAAACGTAGCTTTTGAGAATAAATAATGATATATTTTTATATGCTTACTTTTTGGCCGTCTTTTTATTTATTATTATTATTTATATTAAGAGGGATAATAAACTGCATACTTCACTTTATGAATCTACTTAGACGAAAAGGTAAATAAACTATAATTAGATAAAATTGGGGCTAGGTTAGCTTTAAAACGAAACAGTAGATTTATTAAAGGCAAAAATATAATTTAACCAGTTACCAATACAAAATTAGGGAACATGAGACTGATATTAAATTTAAGAATATTTTACTTAAACAATTTAAGTTTATTAAATGCAAAGAAAAAAAATTAAATACGTAGTAGTGAGTAGTATTTATTTGCTCAGTGAAATTATGATTATTATTATTATTCATCCTTAAATTTGTGTCGGTCGATTCTCTGTAATTTTGACTGAATTATTACGGACCCGGTTGGAAAATATGGAATTTTAATTTTTTTCTTGAAGGGGCATTACGGCGTTGAAACGTTGGCTTACTTATTGTCTGTAATGGATTCTCCCGTTGATGATTAAATGCTAGGAAAACTTTAGCCTATTTCTTCCCCGACTGCAGCAGCAACAACATCCTTTCTCTAAACCCTTTATCGCTTTTTTTTTTCTTCTTTCTCTCACTCCACTCCACACCGCCCTCCTTTCTATTCTCACTCTCTATCCATAACCTCCTGATTAAGATTAACGAGAAAACTTACCTCCATAAACTTCAAAACCCGAAACAATTTATTTCAAGTAACGCCCTTCTTAGAGCTAACGCGTTCACTCTCATGACTCGGCCCTACTTTTCATGAATAATAGTGTTCTTAGAAAACTGCTGACTGTTACCTGCTGTCGTCAATATGCAGCCTCTTCTTTTCAGCAGCAACGAGGGTAAATATTATATTACTTTCTCCGCAATTATTTGACATTAAATATTACATGGAACTGTTCTTAATGGCGGTTATTACCAATCTGATAACAAAATATTTTTAAAAAACGTATAGTCACATTAAGGGCATAACTTTCGTTATTTCCTTTTTTAAATTTTCCTACCTAAATATTATATTACTTTCTCCACAATTATTTGACATTAAATATTACATGGAACTGTTCTTAATGGCGGTTATTACCAATCTGATAACAAAATATTTTTAAAAAACGTATAGTCACAGTAAGAGCATAACTTTCGTTATTTCCTTTTTTAAATTTTCCTACCTAAATATTATATTACTTTCTCCACAATTATTTGACATTAAATATTACATGGAACTGTTCTTAATGGCGATTATTACCAATCTGATAACAAAATATTTTTAAAAACGTATAGTCACATTAAGGGCATAACTTTCGTTATTTCCTTTTTTAAATTTTCCTTCCTTGTTCGATTATTTGATTAATATCTTTTATTTATTTTTATCTCTGATAATAGGGAATCGAGTAACAGCAACGCATTGAAATTCCATTAGTTCTTCAATCACATTATATGAAAGTATATAGAAGGGAATGGAGTTTCATTCATTAAAAGTTGATTTAGAAATCTTAGGAATTTATTTACGCCGGGGAATTAAACAGGGGATACATTATTGAGGGAATATTTACAAGGAAATTGAGGGTTCGGTGAAGCAACCTGATCGCCCTTTAAACGATCTGGATTGGAAACTTGGCAGCGTACCTCTTTACAGCTTCTATCTTCTTCGTACCCTTCAGCATCTACAAAGTCCAGCCCAAGTCCTCAGTTCCGACCGTCTACTCCTAATGTCTAGAACCGAAAGCATCTGCAGATGTCCAGCTCCAAGTCTTAGTGTCTGGGGCCGAATGCATCTGCAGAGCCTCTCCGCTGTGTTCTCCACCTCGATAAATCGATCTTTTTTATTCTATTTATCTGTCCACGAAACCCCATTGGCCGAGGCCACCGCGTGGTAATTTTAAAATATTGTTTGTTTCGTTGATGTTTGGGATTTCTGAGAATAGCGCAGGGGTAATTTTTGATACGTCTCCTGACAGCATCCCATAGAGGATTACAGCCGCCGCTCAACTTTCCACTGTCGCCTTCGAGGAACCACTCAGCCTTCCAGTCCTTTGCTAATTTCTACATAACAACTTAATAAAATAAATATCGCGCTACAACTATAAGCTTTAATCTTTCTGGTTCCATTCATACTTAAACATCCTGATAGAGAGATTAATGGCAAATATTCTGTCGCCCAACCTTCACAAACTCAAAAAATCGTAAATTTCGACCCTCGGACTGATTAATTAATTTTATGACATCTTCCCAAGTAGTTCCCAGGATGGAGATCCTAATGCGGGACCTATTTTACCTCCGGAATATTTTACCCGAGAGGCTGCCATCATAATCGATCGTACTGTATCAAATGTACAATTATTATCTTTGCTTTTTGTAATTTTTGTCTTTCGGTTCTTAAATTACTGTATGCTTTGGTTCTACCGTAATATCATTGGAATGTTATAATTTTTATTGCATTGTTATTTATTTCAACCTGAAGAGGGTCCGGATCAGGACCGAAACATGTATTAGTTTTTTTTTATCAGAGTTTGCTATGTTTCACTTAATTTTTGTCCTTATTTAAACTTTTATTTACATCATTGTGGACCTATATAATATTGTATCAAATGTACAATTATTATCTTTGCTTTTTGTAATTTTTGTCTTTCTGTTCTAAAATTACTGTATGCTTTGGTTCTACCGTAATATCATTGGAATGTTATAATTTTTTTGCATTGTTATTTATTTCAACCTGAAGAGGGTCCGGATCAGGACCGAAACATGTAGTAGTTTTTTTTAATCAGAGTTTGCTATGTTTCACTAACTTTTGTCAGTTTTTTTGGCCTTATTTAAACCTTTATTTATATCATTGTGGACCTATATACTATTTTGTATCAAATGTACAATTATTATCTTTGCTTTTTGTAATTTTTGTCTTTAGGCTCTTAAATTACTATATGCTTTGGTTCTACCGTAATATCATTGGAATGTTATAATTTTTTTGCGTTGTTATTTATTTCAACCTGAAGAGGGTCCGGATCAGGACCGAAACATGTAGTAGTTTTTTTTTAATCAGAGTTTGCTATGTTTCACTAATTTTTGTCAATTTTTTTTGTCTTATTTAAACCTTTATTTATATTATTGTGGACCTATATACTATTTTGTTTCAAATGTACAATTATTATCTTTGCTTTTCGTAATTTTTGTCTTTCGGTTCTTAAATTACTGTATGCTTTGGTTCTACCGTAATATCATTGGAATGTTATAATTTTTGTGCATTGTTATTTATTTCAACCTGAAGAGGGTCCGGATCAGGACCGAAACATGTAGTATTAATCAGAGTTTGCTTTGTTTCACTAAATTTGGTCAGTTTTTTGGCCTTATTTAAACCTTTATTTATATCATTGTGGACCTATATAATATTGTATCAAATGTACAATTATTATCTTTGCTTTTTGTTATTTTAGTCTTTCGGTTCTTAAATTACTGTATGCTTTGGTTCTACCGTAATATCATTGGAATGTTATAATTTTTTTTTGCATTGTTATTTATTTCAACCTGAAGATGGTCCGGATCAGGACCGAAACATGTAGTAGTTTTTTTTTAATCAGAGTTTGCTATGTTTCACTAACTTTTGTCAGTTTTTTGGCCTTATTTAAACCTTTATTTATATCATTGTGGACCTATATAATATTGTATCAAATGTACAATTATTATCTTTGCTTTTTGTTATTTTTGTCTTTCGGTTCTTAAATTACTGTATGCTTTGGTTCTACCGTAATATCATTGGAATGTTATAATTTTTGTGCATTGTTACTTATTTCAACCTGAAGATGGTCCGGATCAGGACCGAAACATGTAGTAGTTTTTTTTTAATCAGAGTTTGCTATGTTTCACTAATTTTTGTCAGTTTTTTTGGCCTTATTTAAACCTTTATTTACATCATTGTGGACCTATATACTATTTTGTATCAAATGTACAATTATTATCTTTGCTTTTGTTATTTTTGTCTTTCAGATCTTAAATTACTGTATGCTTTGGTTCTACCGTAATATCATTGGAATGTTATAATAATTTTTGTGCATTGTTACTTATTTCAACCTGAAGAGGATCCGGATCAGGACCGAAACATGTAGTAGTTTTTTTTTAATCAGAGTTTGCTATGTTTCACTAATTTTTGTCAGTTTTTTTGGCCTTATTTAAACCTTTATTTACATCATTGTGGACCTATATAATATTGTATCCAATGTACAATTATTATCTTTGCTTTTTGTTATTTTAGTCATTCGGTTCTTAAATTACTGTATGCTTTGGTTCCACCGTAATATCATTGGAATGTTATAATTTTTGTGCATTGTTATTTATTTCAACCTGAAGAGGGTCCGCATCAGGACCGAAACATGTTTTTTTAATCAGAGTTTGCTATGTTTCACTAACTTTTGTCAGTTTTTTGGCCCTCATTTAAACCTTGATTTACATCATTGTGGACCTATATAATATTACACGCTTTGTGGGTGGAAGGGGACGCCTGCCTGTGGTCATTCACGTCCTACAAGGTATTCCGTTATGAACGGAGAGCAATTAGTAATACTGTAACGCAATATGGATGCCATCTGATACAATCGTATCCAGTGTAACGCAGTAATTGGCGCCCCCGTAGTTCCCCGAGAAATTGTAATCTTGGAAACAGCAACGATGCGCCGCCCCCGCCCCCTTTCCACCCCCCTCTTCACCCCCCTCCTCTCCCCCCCGCCCCCCTACGGACATTAACTTGATTAATGTGCCAACTGTTTTTACTCAATAATTTGTATTTTAATTAAAAGTCCGTCCCGTGAATGATTTATAGTAGCAGTACTTTCAATTAAAACTTCAAGTACCGAAGCGCAAAAGGGCGAGGATTCGCTTCTTCAAGATTAAGAAGTTTACTCACACTTATAAACATTTCTACCCCCCTTTCCTCGCGCTCAACCTTTCTTTTCTGTTTTATTTTTTATTTTTTTTGGAGACTTGCTCGTCGAACATATAAATTCTGTAATTGATGTTACTTTATTTTTTTTACCCGCCCCCTTTTCCCTAGTTCGTGCCAGAAAACAACACAAACGGATGTAGAGAAAAGGGGGAGCAGCAATTAGCAGAGCGAGACTTTGCTCTTTGCGAAATGAAATCAAAAATAATTACTAGCTAAGGTGTAATAACAGGAAATGGATGGAATCTCTTTAATTAATGTCTTTTGGCAACGAGAGATAGTCATCAATTTTACAGTTTTATTAAATGAATACCTTTCGGGGGAAAAATTTTCTTCCGTTTGGCAGAGTTCTTTTGACCCTCCACCCCCCCCCCATAATAAAAAGTTGTTTCAGTCCTCGTTGGAGCATCTTTTAGGCACGTCTGAAAATCAGTTTCAGACATCCGAGCGAATTCGTATCAACATGTTTTAATTAGTGACAGTCGGTCGTGTATCACCTTTTCATGAATTTCTGACTATATATATTCTTATTCTTCCTGGGCTCTACAGCAGCCCATTGAAGGCCTTGGCCTACCGGGTCGACTGCGAACTGTCGTCTTACACGACACACTCCGACTTTGCAGTGATTCGTGGTCAGCGTCCAGCAGTCTTAATCACAGTGTCCGTAATTAAAATTTGTTATGTTGGTAGTTCGTCGCTTTCTGAAGACCCAGAGGTCCCGGGTCCGAATCCTGTCATGGGGATTGGATGTTTGTGACGTCACGGTCACGGAGACACTTGGTTTTAAATTTGTCTCTATTTGATTGGAAACCAAAATTTTCATTTTATTATTTTTTGGATTACAATTTAGATTACATTTATAATGATACAATATTTTTTTTTAAGAAAAACAATTTCATCGGAATTCCTTTTAAATCTTTTATCTATTGTATCATTCTCCAAAAATATATAAAATTTTATGTATTATTTTAAGCTAAAACACAGTGTGTGCTGTTTTACTCTGTGGTACAGGATTTTCTTAATCGTCCTTCTAGTATTTAAATCAAGGTTCCTGCTGCTGCAAAAAGTGTTGAATGAGCTGCTGCCAACCTTATAAAATAGCACATCACATATCTTTAAAATTTCTATTCAGTTTTTTTCTGCTCTTTTGTTTGTTTGTTTCATGTATATAGCTGCTGCTGCTGGAGCAAGGACAGTTTCCTGGTCCAAGTAGTTAAAACTCCTCCATTGCGTGTTCCTCAGTGTGTGCTTGTTTGTGTTTCCCCAGTGTGTGTGTCCGTGTTGTGTTTATATTGACTTTTGTCTATATACACTTTCTTTTACTAATTTATTTTAAGTTTATTTGTCTTTAATTATTTACTTTATTTTGTTCATTTTTAATTTTTAATGTATGACGTATCCTATTTCCTCAATCGAGGATTAATGGAAACAACAATAAATCTAAATCTAAACATCAGAAAATGAATCATACTGTAATGAGAATAAATAAAAAAAACCGTACGCTTTGCCGATGACATTGTAATATTAGGGGGAGTCAAAATGAGACATGGAAACCATAATAAATGGCATGAACGTGGTCCTGAAGCAACAGTACGACATGAGGATTAATAGAGGGAAGGCCAAGGTAAATGGAGTGTAAGTACGGGAAACAGTGGAATAACAAAGGCTGTTAGATTGGGAAGGGATGTTTTGAAGGAAGTTAAGGATTCTCGCTACTTGGGAAGCGTAATACCTAGAATAGGACGGCACAGGTAAGGAAGGCTTTCGCTTTCCCTGTGGTGGCTGTAGAGAAGAGTAGAGAAGGGTACTTAATTTAATTTTTTTTAAGTGTAATCCAAATCTTATTGTTTGGGGTGGTTTTTTCTAGCAACCATATTAGTTTTGTGCTTGGGTTGATGATGAATGAAACAGCCTAAAAATGTTTGTGGCCGAGCCTGCACCTACCTACCTCGGGGTCGGGCGGGTGCGACGGATAAAAGTGAAATAATTTGTGGCGAAGTTAGTTGCGAGACGCCGGTCGTAATTACGGCGAGGTGTGGGATTCCCAGACGTCGCAAAGTTGGAGGCCGTAAAGCTGTCAGAGGGTAAAGCTGCTCGTCGCGGTGTGTTTACAAGATTCCTTCCTCCTCGTCCCCTGGGAGCAGTGCCGATGGATTACACGACTCCCACAAAGCAAGGCAACGTTAAGTCCGCGGCGCTGCTTTATGCGTGCGAGGGACTTTACCTTGTCACCTGGTTCCAACCTCGCCCTAAAGTCTGCTCTGGATTCCATCCCCCACCCCTACGCAATTACGACTACGTGTCTTTTTATAAATTTAATTACCAAAAAACCACTTCGGGCGGGAGAAATTAAAGGAATCAACATATATATAAAGGGGGATGGGGGGAGATCGCCAATTTAAAATTAGAACAAGACCGTAGAAAACAACCGTAGCTAAATATTCGTTTTCAAATAGAACCATAGAAGATTGGTACAAGTTACCTGTAGCTCCGTTCAAGGTAAAATCTCTTGGTAGTATTAAGTCATTTCGGGAGAAGATTAAAAGATTGATATAAATTCGGGACGATGAAGAAAGTTACAAAGGCATGTGGAAAATAAATCTACTGCAAGGAAAATAAATTAAAACCCTACGATGATATTGTAGCATTAGGGGAGTCAGAATAAGACTTGGAAACCATGAAAAATGGCGTGAAGGAGGTCCTGGAGAGAAAGTTCAATATGAGGGTTAATAGCGGGAAAACCAGTGTGATGGAGTGTAGTAAGGGAAGCAGTGAAATATCACAGGCTGTTTACCCTAATTAGGGAACACAGGTAAAAACACTAATCTTGCACATCATAAATTTTTTCTTTCATTTCCAAAAGACACCAATCAAACTTTTCCCTGCGTTACTTTTCCAAATTTTAAATGAACACAGCAATTCCAGAATAACAATTATCTTATATACTAAACGTACAGCTATTCTTTTTAGCACAATTTATAATATTTTGATCCACGTAATGTAATCTTGATCTGTCGTATAGGAACTATTATCGGTCTGGTAACAAACTTATTACTTGCGGACGAAATAATTTTTTTGGTATGAGTATCTTTGGAGAGTGTTTATTATCGCTGGTTGTTGCCTAGCGACGGCTGGCTCTGTTGACTGTGTTCAGTGAAGAGTTGATTTGTTTCTTTATCAAATAAATACGTGTTCGGCTAAAGTAGGTTAATCAAACGGATTAACCTACCCTCATGTAACCATGTAAATTATATACAATATTTTTATTTTCATGTTGTTGTTTTTTTCTTTTGTGTTTTCATATTGTATATACTGTTTCTAAATTAGCACAACTGAAAATCTGTAAAGATAATATTTTTTTGTAAATTAATAATAATAAAAAATCAAATAAATAAAGGTGAAAAGGTTTGAGGTTTCATAAGGTTTCAATCTCGTTTACTAAACGCACGTTGTTAAATGAGACAGAATATAGAATAGGCGAGTGGGGGAACTAATTCCAAGGGTAACGAGCTGCAAATATCTGGGGGTTATATTTCAACAACAGACTTGGGTGGTGGGAGGAACAAGTGAATTTCACGGGCCCGAAAAGCGTGGATGGAATTCCCTACATTTCATTATGAGGAACTTAAAAAAAAGGGAAGTTCAAAAACAAAGGAGGTGGTGGAATACTTATCTCTAGTTAGACCAATTTTGGAATATGGGGCACAGGCGGCTTGTTGGGATCCTTATAGAATTAATCAAATGGAATCATTAGAGAAAGTTCAGAAAAGGGCGGCTGCTAATTTTGTGCAAGTAGGGCCACAGGGGGTCATAGGAAGGAAAAAGTAAAACAGCTAGGTTGGGAGGAGGTATTGTCAGAAAGGAGGGAGAAAGCAAGACTGCATAAGCTTATATGGGGCAAAAACCATGGATTGGAATTAGCTACAAAATGCAAAAGCCCAGTTATATACGTAGAGATGGGAGGATCACCAATTCAAAGTGAAATATAGAAAACAAAAAACAGATGTTGGCAAATTCTCATTCCTAAATAGGACCATCAACGACTGTGGAATAATTTACCTGTTGCAGGAGGAGTGTTTGGAGGAAGGAAATCCTCTTCAAGAAAATAAATTTAAGTCAAATCTGAAAAAAACGTGTGAAGTGAAGTGGATATTTTTTAATATAAATGAGTTTCCGAATATAAAAAAAACTAAAGTGAAGTGAAGTGTTTCTCTTTTCTCTTTCAGGGCATCCACAGAACATGTTTATCTTTCTTCAGCTTATAATTATGTATATTTAATTATGTATCTGCCACCAGGGGGCTTGCGCCCAATTGTAGATTATTAGCAAATACAATACAATACAAGTACACTTACAAAGGTAAGGTATAGGAGAAACGTTTATTTATTTCGGGTTGTCGTAGTAATGCTCTGCCACCTCGTGTGAGTTTATTACAGACTGTATAAAGCTAAAAATAAAAAAATAGATTAATAAACAATTACAAAAAAAAATTGATCAATAAAAAATTTATAGTAGAGTAGTCGTTTCTATTAAGCAATAGACAGCGTTGACGATTGTGCTGAATGTGAATTTCTCTAATGGGCACAGCGTTTACGTCACCCTAAAGCCGCAGGAGGCGCCATTGTGAAACATTCACTTCACTTGGTACCTGCCCTCAGCTACAATACAGTTTCGGGTGTAGCGCCCCTCCTAAAGTCCATATAAAAGTTTAAAGATTCTTCTCCTCTCTGTTGTGTGACAGAAGCGGCTTCTCCCTCAGGTCCAGAAGCACTTTAGGTGCTATGGGAAGTCCCTTGACCGCTCCAACAGCCGCCGCCATCTCTCCAGAGATCTCGCTCAGGCCAGCAGCAGACAGGCTCTGGAAACTCGGCCAAATCTCCGGTCCACTTCTGAAAGAAAGTAACAGCTTTGCGCTGCCTGGAAACTGCTAACCATAAGACGCTTTAACGTCTACGGGGGTACTTACTGTTGAACTTCTCTACATTAACGAAAATACTATTAAAAGTAGCAAATTAAAATATATATTTGGCTTCAGTGGTTGAATTTTGTAGTCATAAACGCTCTCTAAAATTTCGTAAAATTTGGTCTTCTTAATTTGACTTAATTTTGAATCTTTATCCTGACCAATGGAAATCGACACAATTCCTAATATCATCAAATATTTCCTATTTAAAGTACGAGGTCTTTCCCGGTGAATGGCATCATGTATAAATTCCTCTCGAGTTTCCAACCGGGTCAAAGATTTTAACAGTGACGTTTCGATGGCTTGCTCTGCCATCATCTTCAGACTGAAGTGTCAAATTCGGTGAGTGTAGGCATTTATATAGTCTGAGGCAAGTCTGTGCAAGCACAAACCGCCTGTGATTGGCTAGATGTGGGACGCGGGAGCGAAGGCGTCTCCCATTGGTCCACTTGCTTAGTCATGCTCTAGTCCCCCGTGGCTGCGGTCACGTGGTCCGTCTCCACTGCATCTAGGGTCCCGTGACTATTTACTTAATTTATACGTTCTAGTGCCTCTTCGATTGAATTTAAATGGTGCCATGTTGCATTTTCGATCGTGGATCACGGTAATAGGGGACATGTAAAATAGTGAAAAAATAGTAAAAAAAAGGACGAGAAATATTTTAAATTTGTATTTTTTTCTGTAATTTATCTTTGTTCTTTTGGTTTATCAACAATTTATCTTTTTTACTTTAATTTTATCAACAAACTGCCACCGTGCAAATTCCAGCCCACCTGTTGTGGTAATAATAGAAACAAATCCCGGCTGTCTCTGCAATCAGGGGATCAGTGGAAAGAGACCCCGAGAAAAAAAATGCAGTTATGTTGTTGTTATTGTTATTATTAATTAAAGTCTTGTCTTATAAAACGGTCATTGGTGTTACACGATAAAAGGATAACAGAAGATAGTTTAGAATATTCTAAATTAATGACGATAATTGGGCGATGGAGGCAAAAGTCAGCAAATAACGGTTGATGGAACAATTCTTCAGTTGTATTATTGGTGACTGTCAGAAAATTGAGTTCTTAAACGCTTGTTATGTACAAATTTTTGGAAAATTTGCTGAGCTTGCTCAGTGTTGTTGCTATAAGAGGATATAATCTTGTAACTTCACCAAACCAGTTTTCCCCGTGTGGCCGCGCGCATTGCTACTTTCAGTACTGACGTGCTCATGGCACTTGCCATAAAATGACTGTTGAAACTTGGTTGCAGTTGAAATGATATGGGCATGTGTTTTACGGGTGGATCAAGAGAGGAAAGAGAAGCAGGTCCATGAAATGCGAGTAGAAGGGATAGAATCAGGAGGTTGAAGGCCCTTCATTTACAAGGAATGAAAGGATTTACAGAATTGGTCAAGAACGAGGCAAAAAAAAATTGTCTAAAATGTGCAGACTGTGACGACCGGGATGAGGGAATCCGGACCCTTGACGGGATAAGGCGATTAGAAGAGAATAATAATAATATTAAATTGTGCAGCATCGCAGTTATGGAGCAATATGATTTCCAATTTAACTACTACTGTAGGGAAAATAGTAAAAGGGTAAAACTGTAATTTTTCAGATAGAATTGTTTTTTAAGAAAACGTTTTTCCACAATTAAAACCAAGTTGATCAGCTCACTGTATGTTTAGACGATTGGTTCACTTGCGTCCTTAAATTTAAATTATCCAAATATGTTTCCGTAATTGAAGTCGTGAAAAAGTTTTTAAAGATGAAAGGGTTATTTACGTTCTTTTTTTGTCGAAACGTCCGAAACTTCTGCCCTGTCTTAAAAAAAAATCAAAAGGAGTTCATTTTCTCGCGGATCAGGGTCTAAGAAATTTTCTCTCTACCTCCCCCTCCCCTCCCCCCCTTCTCCCACTCTCTTACCGTCTTGTTTGCTTATTAAAGACTGTGGAGCTAACTAATTTCCTCCCTTCACGCGGAGGCAATTAACCGACCAACAACTATCGATAGTCATCTCCTCCTCCTCCTCCTCCTTCGCTGCGTCTAAGAGTTCGGTCGCCTTATTTATAGAGCTACAAATTAGTATGTTCAGGAGAGATTAATCAGACCGTCGACAAGGGGGGCTGAGGAGGAGATGGGGGGGGGGCTGAATTCTGTAATTAGACAACTCCCCCCCGTCTCCACACGGTAAAGGAGTGTTAAGTACGTAATTCACGTCTTCCCAGGGATCGTGGTGGGGGTAAATTCTCAGAAGTAGTTCATTCAATTCATTAATTGAAGGGCAGAAGCGGTGGCCATTTTCAAGACCAGAGAGTCTTAATTAAGTATTCTAAAACCCCGTTTCTATTATTCCACTCTCCCCCTTTTACAGGGGGGCGGGGGAATGTAATTTGAGGCCGGAGAAAAGCGTAATGATTTATAAATAATCGTGAGAAGAAGGAGAGCTACTGAGAGACGAGCCTTAAATATTATTAATTACAATTATATTCAGCTAACTTCTTAGAAAAATAAATCAATATAACAACCAAACTAATAATAAAGTAATTACAAAATAATAATAAAGAACATAAAATAGCACGCCGTACGTTCTTTTTTTTCGGGTGAACCTCTTCATGTACTAAGATATATTTATTAATGTTTAAAAAGTTCTGATCAATTCCTCCAATGAGGACAAAGTCAGAATATTTGCCCTTTAAGTTTAAGAAATACATTATTTATTGAAAGGTTTTATTTTAACGTCTGAGTAAAATTTTTCTGACTTTATTTTTAAAATTTCCGAAGAGGAAAAAAAACAACGTTTCGGTACTCATTTGTACCTTCTTCAGGTTGTTATCCTGTGTAGAAACATTGATAAACCGCGTTGTCAACATGAAAACATTTTACACATTTTGTAGTAGTTCTCATTTGTGTTCCTCTTTTTGTTTGATTGTATATTACTACTACAAAATTTGTAAAATGTTTTCATGTTGGCACGTAGGATATATATAACTAAACTAAAGAGGAACACAAATGAAAATTCATACAAAATTTGTAAAATGTTTTCAGGATGACACGTGGTTTATCAATGTTTCTCCGCAGGATAATAACCTGAAGAAGGTACAAAAAAGTACCGAAACGATGTTTTTTCCCCCTTTGGAAATTTTTAAAATGAAAGTCTGAGATTGGTCGGAAATTTTTACTATATAAATTATTTATATTTGTACCTGAAGAGGTTCCAGAGAAAATGCCGATACGTCATAGTATTTTTATCAGTATTTACGATTGTTGTTGTTGTTGTTATGGTAATAAGTAAGTGTATTCCATCCTCGGCTTCCGTTTTCTGTTCTTACTCCACTCACTTCCGTCTTATTTTACTAGACCCTCATGTCTTAAAACTTGGCCTATTAATCTGTCCCTTCCCTTGGCCATATTGTTAGCTCTTCCTCTATTCTGAACGAACTTCCCCATTACTTACTCTATCCACCCATGTGACCTTGAGCATTCTCCTATAGCACCACAATTCAAAGGTTTCAATTCTTTTCCTTTCTGCATCACCTAGAGTCCATGCTTCGCACCCATATAACGCCACACTCCATACGAACATTTTTAGCATTTCCTATTATTCACCCGTAAGAAAATCCCTCTTTTTCGGGAAAGTCTTCCTTGCCTGTGCTGTCCTACTCTTTATGTCTATTATTATTTTACCATCCCTAGTTATTATTCTTCGCAAGTAGCAGCATTACTTAAGTTTAGTCAAAATATCCCTTCCCAGTCTAACACCCTTTGTTATTTCACTGTTTCGCATACTACACTGCCTAATATTCACCCATAATTAAAATCCTCTTTTCCTGTGCTATCCTACTCTAGTTATAACGCTACCCAAGTAGCAGAATTCCTTAACCTCCTTCAAAATATCCTTTCCCAATCTAAAACCCCTTTGTTACTCCACTTTTTCCCGTACGTACTACACTCATTCACCTTGGTTTTCCCCCTATTTATTTTTATGTTGTACTCTTCCTCTAGGACCACGTTCATTTTCCCTTTATATTATGGTTTCCAAGTCTTCTTCAGACTCCTCTCTAATAGTACAACGTTATATCGGCACGGCAAAGAGTTTTTATTTCTCTGCTTTGCAGTATGATTCTTTTTTTTAACCAAATTTAAGACCCTTCATCGCCTGTTTCTATATATAATAAAGGTTAAACAACCTTGAGGCGACAGGACTGCATCCTTCTCTTACTCCTTTCTCGATTTCTGTTACTCCACTTTTTCCCGTACGTACTACACTCATTCACCTTGGTTTTCCCCCTATTTATTTTTATGTTGTACTCTTCCTCTAGGACCACGTTCATCATTCCATTTATTATTGGTTCTTCTTCAGACTCCTCTCTAATACTACAACGTTTATCGGCACGGCAAAGAGTTTTTATTTCTACTCCTTGAAGTATGATTCTTTTTTTTTACCAAATTTAAGACTCTTCATCGCCTGTTCTATATATATAAGTTAAACAACCGTGAGCGACAGACTGCATCCTTGTCTTATTCCTTTCTCGATTTCTGCTCCTTTTTTCGATCGTGATCTTCAATTCTAATTACTGCTGACTGCCTTCTGTAGAGGTTATGGATAATCTATCTTTCCAGATACTTTCATTACTGTCCTATTCAAAATCCTTAATAGTGTGTTCCGGTTGGCATTATCAAAGGGTTTTTCCTTGATCTAAAAATGCCATGAACGTAGACCTGTTTTTCCTATTTCCTATCTTCCAAAATTAGACACAACGTCACTATTGGTTCTCGGGTCCCTACATTAGTCCTAAAACCTTAATATTTTTATTCATGAGATACTAAACTACGATTGTTAGAACGTAAATAATTGTGTTGACGAGCCGATTGGTTGGGTTAAATCTCGATCAGAGTGGGAGTTGGGATGCTGATACTTGACAAAACAGATTGGATGGGGAATCAAATTGAACTTGGATGATAACACGATGGTGAAGTGGACGTCGAGAGAGAGAGAGAAACGGACCGCGATGGTCACCGAGAGGGGATAAATTGGACCAATTGCAGAGAGGGTCCGTCCAGTTCGTCATTAATTTTAACGATGTGCACGCAACAGATATAAATATGCACGCACTCGTACATATTGCGAGATCGACTGTACCAGAGGAAAGTCTTCCCGCAGCTAATAAAATAATTTATCATTCCGTTCAACTATATAATTAGTAATTAATTAATCGTCTGACGGGTATGATGAGTGAAGCACGTGGGTTTTTTGGTCCCTCAGCTGGTTGATGACAACCTTCAGCCAGTTACTTACTGGAAACGTTTCATCGTGACATTCCACCCATCTTCAGTTGAGCTAATATTAAATTATGCAAAATATTAATGAAACTAGTACATAGGAGAATTGAACGTCAAATAGAATGCGAGTTAGGAGAAGATCAGTTTGGTTTTAGGAAGAATATAGGAGGGACAAGTGAAGCAATATTGACTTTGCGATTAATTTTAGAAGACAGGATACGAAAAAAAAACGGTCTACGTTTATGGCATTTTGTATATTTAGGAAAAGCCTTTTTGATAATGTGAACTGGAACGCACTATTAAGGATTTTGAAGAGCACTGGAATAAAATATCGAGAAAGCAGGCTTATACATAACATCTACACAAGAAGACAGGCAGCAGTAATTGGAATAGAAGACCAAGAAAAGAAAGCCGTAATCAAGAAAGGAGTAAGACAAGGATGCAGTAGTCTGTCGCCCATGCTGTTTAACTTATATATATAGATCAGGCGATGAAGAAAGTTAAAACGGAATATGGAAAAGGAATCATACTGCAAGGAGAAGAAATAAAGAATCTTTACGCTTCGCCGACGATATTGTAGTATTAGGGGAGTCAGAAGAAGACTTGGCAAGAACAGATTCGTGGAGAAAGAGTTCAGTATGAGGATTAATAGAGGGAAAACCAGGGTAATGGAGTGTGGTATGGGAAACAGTGGAATAACAAAGGCTGTTAGATTGTGAAGAGATATTTTGACGAAAGTTAAGGAATTCTGCTACTTGGGAAGCGTAATTTATTACCTTTTCCCAGTCTTCTTCTGACTCCCCCTAACACTACAATATCGTCGGCGAAGCGTAAGATTTTTTATTTATTCACCTTGCAGTCAGTATGATTCCTTTCCCACATTCCGTTTTTAACTTTCTTCATCGCCTGTTCTATATATATACGTTAAACAGCACGGGCGACAGACTGCGTCCTTGTTAATTTTTTCAATTACGTATTAATTCTTAGAAATTATTGTTTTCCCTTCACCCTATCCCCCTTCTGTCTTTAGTTTTACTTTATTAGTTTTATTATTGTTAAAAAATAAATATTTATAAAATAAAGTAGAATAAATCTAATATTTAATGTAAAACAACTCTATATAATTAATATAGTGTGAATAAAACCACAGAAAAGTTGTCTCAATATATTTATTCTCAGAACGTTTCGGCCATAGCCATTATCAACTGTAATTATAATATATATATACAAGATTATTTATAACATGAAGGATATATTTTTACAATTGGCAACACCACATTATTCCATTTTCACATCTATTTTACCTGGAAATTTTTCCTCTTAGCGTCTTCTTTGCTTATCATAGAACCATTACGCTTGTGGTTGTCTTCCGAACTAAACCACGTGTCGTCATCTGAACTTTTACCGGTACCTACTACATTAGTCAGCTGCAGCTACTACGCTAGTCAACTTTCTATTATAATAATTATATTAATATAGTTTACATTTACTCTTAATATTTATTAAATCTATTTAATAGTTGCATACAATTGCTGTAATGTGTCCCCACATTACCTATTTCACTCCTTTTGTTTATCACTTGATTTATGTTTTCATTTATATATATTCCTTCTATTAAACCTCTCTTATATTTAGATTTTTCTTTATGTAGGATTTCGAAATCTTCCCACTCTTCCCAATAAGGCCTGTTATAGATATTCAAGAAAACAGGCTATTAGTGTAATTAGTGTAATAAAAAAAAGTAATGTTTCATAATAGGGTGTTAAATAGTCTTCTCTGGTCATATCTTTGGGTTGTTCTCTTTATTTTGTACTATTTTGTTCATAGTGTTTCTCGGTCGGGATGATTGAAATGTCTTTGTTTTAATATTTTGGTTTATTTTTTATTATACGAGTAGTTATTTCTTATGTTTTTTTTTAAACAAGTCTTCGCCGTGACGTAAGACAAGTAAGTGACGGGAGGTCAGTTAGTGCTTACGATAAGGGGGTTTTGAAGGAGTAAACTTGTGTAAGAGTGTATTAGATATAATATTTGAGGGTTTGCTACTGAACGCTACGTAATAAGAGTTCCCGGAAAGGGAAATGTGTTGTTGTGGTCGTGCAGAGTTTAGTAACATGGCGTCGATGTCTTCACTTGTGCGGTTGAGCACGGCGGCGGCGGCGCCGTACGGAGAAAGTCTTCGCTTCAACAAATGAGCCGTTAAATTGCGGTGGTGCGGGTGCATTCAGTCCGCCTTTCATTGATTGCATTAACAAAACGCCCCCCCTTTGTGGTTAATTTTTTTCCTTTCCTCCTTCCCAGATCCCATCAACAATTCCCTTCATCAGTGCCAGTGCCTTGTTGGTCCGGGAACCTCGCAAGAAGTACCTGCCGCAACACACAACAACATATTTGTCCAAACACTTCCTCCTTGAAGAAATGCATTACGTTCTGTTTTTTTTATTTACTTTGTGGTGTTCGTTTGCTTACAACAACAAAAATATTTTTATACAGTCAAATTGTTAAATAATAATAATAATAAAAATGTATTTAATTTGAATATTCCATTTAATTATAATATTACGTTATCAAAATTTCCAAAAGAAATCTAACTCAAATTAAGTTTTAGTGAAAATATAAATTTACGAGTAAAATTTGATCAAATTGGCTCAGTCGGTAAAGCAAAAAAAAATAATCTACGCAGCTTCTAAATGGCTGAACGCGGGTGACGAACGATATAATTGTATTAAAAATCGCGAATCAACGACGAGAATGGTTTAAGTGGGAAAACCGGGTTAAAATGCCGTTACCAGATGTTAACAATGGCCTGGTGACGTCGTTCCTGGTTTGCCGTGCAGGATGTTCCTTTTGCTGAAACACGTCTAGATCCTCTAGCGCCTCTTCTTCAGCTTAAATCTCTATCAAAAATGTCCTCTTTTTGTTTTCCTTACTACAAAACAAAATCTTCTTACGCGACTAGAAATCGTTCAGCTCTAAGGTCGGACAAGCATCGCCTTGCTCTACACCAGAAAAGTATTCAAAATACCCCGGGGATAATTTTATACAACAGCCTTCCTTCCTTCCTTCCGCCAGAGGTTAAAAATAGTAACTACAAAAGCTTCGTGAAGCAGAGTAAAACTATTCTTTTAAATGGCGCTGCTGCTGTTTTACTCTGTGGTACAGGATTTTCTTAATCGTCCTTCTAGTATTTAAATCAAGGTTCCTGCTGCAAAAAGTGTTGAATGAGCTGCCAACCTTATAAAATAGCACATCACATATCTTTAAAATTTCTATTCAGTTTTTTCTGCTCTTTTGTTTGTTTGTTTCATGTATATAGCTGCTGCTGCTGGAGCAAGGACAGTTTCCTGGTCCAAGTAGTTCAAAACTCCTCCATTGCGTGTTCCTCAGTGTGTGCTTGTTTGTGTTTCCCAGTCAGTGTGTGTGTCCGTGGTGTTGTGTTTATATTGACTTTTGTCTATATACACTTTCTTTTACTAATTTATTTTAAGTTTATTTGTCTTTAATTATGTACTTTATTTTGTTCATTTTTAATGTATGACGTATCCTATTTCCTCAATCGAGGATTAATGGAAACAACAATAAATCTAAATCTATATACTGGAATTCGAGAATATGATAAAAACGTGTTGAAATTCGTTTGCTTGACTACCGAAGAGGTTAAATAATGGAATTTTAAAGCCGGAGGAGATTATCTTTCGTCCTGTAGCTAATTTCCGCCTCCGCCGCCGCCGTCGTGAGTGAGAGAGAGAGAGAGTAACAACCCTGCAAGGTAGCTGAATGACGTCACGGTGGCCCCCCGTGTGTGTGTGTGCCTCTATCTCTTACGTTGTTAAGACTCCACACCGCGTGCTGAGGGTTAAGAGAGCAGGTGGAAGCAGAAATCCTACTCTTACTCTTATTTAGAGAAATCCCCCGGATAAGAGGGTAATCCCCGCACACTCCTGTGTTATTGCGTTAGCGTCGGGAGTTAACCTTTACACCCCTCTCTCCTCCCTCTCTGCACAACTTTGGCCTCAATATCTCGAACCCGAGGATTACCTTCCCACAACAACAACAGCAGCAGCAGCAGCAACGGCGAAATCGTGCCTTGTGTACGTCGCCGCGCGAAGAAGTTAACTCAATTTCCGACGAAACTTTGGTCGGCTTCCTCGTGGGCATATTCAATCTATACGCTGTCGCTGTTCGGCATAATTTCCACTTTGTTCCTAACAGGAAAGAGGGTTTGCTCAATCTCCTTCTCCTCTTAAGCTCGCCGATATTTTTTTTGTGGAGGGGGAAAGGGAGGACAAGATAATAAACTGCCGGATAAATTTTCTCTGGTCTTTCCAACAACAACTTAACTTTGTATTGTATTTATTGTTAGTCTACAGTCGTCCGGTGGCAGATACAAAATTAAATTTCTTAAACATAAACACTCCTTAGAGCAATGGTCCAAACAATGGCGAATCAGTATCAATAACCATCCCATTCATTCACCCTAACAAAAAAACCCTCCTCCCCAAATTCATCTCTATCTAAACAATTCATTAATCCCTACAAAAAAAAACGGAAACCTCCCACGTACCTCGGAATCATGTTTGACTCAAAACTATTTCCTGGAAGAAACCTCACATTAATTTTCTCCTCTCCAAAATAAACCAAAAATTCAGAACTCCATATATCGCCCCTCCTCCTAAACAGAAAATCCATCCCCTGTCTCCACCAGCAGCAGCACAAAACGCCTCATATACCTCTCCTCCATTACACAACCCACCTGGTCCTATGCCTCCTCCTCCTCCTCCATATGGGGAACAACAGCCAAAAAACCAATTCAACGAAAATTCAAACCAAACAAAAAACACAATACTACGCACCATCACAAACTCTCCCTGGCTGGTACCTAAGAAATTCCGTCATCCATAAAAACATCAAAATTCCCAATGTAAACTCAGTAATCTCCAAATCCATAACAAACCTAATCAAAAGCGCGCAACTCAACCACCCAAAACCCCCCACGATCCATGACAATCCTCCTCCACATACCTCCTCCACACGCTCCCCTAGCCTCAAAAGAAAACTTCCGATTGACCTCATCCTTCCTTCCCCCTGATCATCACCCTAACCCACTCTACCATCATGTCACATCCTCATTAATCCTCCAAAAATCAGTTCTCTACCTGTCAATCCTCACCCACCTAAGTCGTATGCCCCTCAGGTACTCGCAAAAATAAATAAACATAACCAATTCTCCTAAAGTAGGTTAATTAAATGAATTAACCTATCTTCACGTTATCATGTTAATTATATACCTTTTTAATATTGTATATACTGTATCGTTATCGTCCTAACTGATGATCTGTACGATAAAAGTTTTTAAAATTAAAATAATCACAGTCCTTTAAAATTTCTACAGCCCTGAAATAAATAAGAGAAGCACTACAAGAATTATATTATCTAATAACTTAAATTTTTAAATTCGAATATACATTTATATTATTCAAAATACCCACTTCACTTCGCACGGTTTTTTTTCAGATTTGTCCTGAATTTATTTTCCTGAACTGGATTTCCTCCAAACACTCCTGCCACAGGTAAATTATTCCAGTCGTCGATGGTCCTATTTAGGAATGAGAATTTGCCAACATCTGTTTTTTTTTGCTTTCTACATTTCACTTTTAATTGATGATCCCATCTACTTGGCTTTTGCATTTTGGAGTCAATTCCAATCCATGGGTTTTTGCCCCCGTATAAGCTTTGAATAGCAAACGCAGCCTCGCTTTCTCCCTCCATTGTGATAATATCTCCCAACCTAGCTGTTATTTTATTTATATCTTCAATTTTAGTCACTAAAGTCTTTGATAATTTATATTCTTATATCTGTGATTTAATGGCTTGTCTTTTCTTGCCCTTTATGACTCCAAATTGAGACATCTAAGTGTTTTAATTCCTGTGACCCCCTGTGGTCCTACTAGCATAAAATTAGCAGCCCTTTTTCTGAACTTTCTCTAATGATTCTATTTGATTTTTTTTTCTATAGGGATCCCAACAAGCCGTCGGTCGCCCCGTATTCCAAAAAATTGGTCTGACTAAGGGTAAATATGCCGTCTCCTTCGATTTTGAACTTCCCTTTTTTTTAAGTTCCTCATAAGGAATTCCACGCTTTTCGGGCCGTGAAATTCCCCTGTTCCTCCCACCCAAGTCAGTTGTTGAAATCTATCCCCAGATATTTGCAGCTCGTTACCCCAACTATTCTATATTCTATCTCTTTTTTAAAAAGGTTCATTTCTTTAAACGAGATTGAGCTGCTTTTCTTTCCATTATTTTTCATTTTATTTCCCAGAGCCCAGCTACTGACTTTACCTAGTTCTTGCTCCTTTCGTTATCTTTCTGCAGATGACGCTGCAGTCGTCAGCGAAAAACCTTACTCCTGATAATTCGGTAAGTCATTAATAAATATTGAAAACAGTAATGGCCCGATTACAGAGCCTTATTTTCAAATTGAAATATGTATTTCACAGATTATAAACCTGAAGATGGTGGCGAATATGCGCCGAAACGTCGTTTAAATAAAAAAAACTGTCTGAAAAAAAACGGGCGGAAATTATTTTAGTTTTGATTTTAAAAGTAGACGTTAATCGATTTAATAATTAATTATCCCCCTATTCATTTCAGATTGATCCATAAAAATGTTTCTCTTACTGATGAGGTCTATCTCTCTTTATCTGCATTTATTTGTCCCAAAATTCTCGTTTGGTTTACGCTTAAATGAGGCAGTGAACAGTGAATTTCGCTCTCTTGTTTGTTTTCTTTTTTTATATAAAAGAAAAAAAATCCGATTTAATTCGAGGATTGAGACTGCAGTAACCATTGGTAACATCTTCGGCAAATTCCTTTTGTCTACACATCATTAGCGACGTCCTTTGAAAGAGAGTTTTGCGTTTCGTTTACAATTGGATGAAGGAGGGAGGGGGGATGAGGGTTCGTTCTTAGAGGGTAAATATTGGTTCTGTCTCTGTCTCTTTCTCTCTCTCTCTCTTTCTCTTTCCAAAGTCCTACGCTCCTGTGTGTGACAGAGAGAGGGAGGGGGTGGGGGGTGGGAGGGTTGTTCGTTTTACGGAAACAAAGATTCCTCACCACCCTTCGTCCTCCTTCATTAACGTCGTCGTCGGTCGCAGAGTTGCGACAACGTTTCGCCCCCACACACACACAGAGGCGTACTGTACGTCTTAACGAGTTGTAATTGCTGTGAAACAGAGCGACATCTCGAAATGCACGTGACGAAAGAGATCAACTCATCAAAGAGGAGAGACGACAGAGAGACAAGAGCCCGCATCTTTTATAATATGTATGAGCTAATGGCCTTTGAGCAATCAAGGAAAAACCACCCCCTTCCCCCCCTTCTCACTCTCCTCTCCATATTCTTGCGACACTCCACCCTCTTTGCTGGATGGAGAGCTCATTTCTAAATACGTATAATGAATCGCAGGAAAAGGGAGGTGTTAGTGATTATCTCATCTGGAAATAGAACCGTTAGACAGAGAGAGAGAAAAGGGGGAGGGGGGAGAAGGGAAGGAAAGAGGTGGGGGGAGAGAGGCAGCTGAAGCGACATAAAGGATGAATGTTTTCACTTAACCTTTAACTTAATAACGTAAATTCTCCAAAAGGCTACAGGAGAGAGATTGTTAGAGGTCAGGCAGGATATATATAAGTTTAATTACTAAATAATAATACGATTTAATTTAAAGATACGCGGAGGGACTGAAATTTCGCTCAAAAACAGGGAGAAAAAAATAGATTTTCTAATTTTTTTATTAATAGGTCTATAATACGTATAATGAATCGCAGGAAAAGGGAGGTGTTAGTGATTATCTCATCTGGAAATAGAACCGTTAGAGAGAGAGAGAGAGAGAGAGAGAGAGAAGGGGGAGGGGGGAGAAGGGAAGGAAAGAAGGGGGAAGGGGGTAGCTGAAGCGACATAAAGGATGAATGTTTTCACTTAATCTTTAACTTAATAACGTAAATTCTCCAAAAGGATACAGGAGTGGGAGGAGAGAGAGATTGTTAGAGGTCAGGCAGGATAGTTTAATTACTAAATAATAATACGATTTAATTTTAAGGGTACAGGGAGGGACTGAAATTTCGCCCAAAAACTGGGAGAAAAAAAAATAGTTTTCCTAATTTTTTTTATTAATAGGTCTATAATAAGCCTTACAGATCATATACTGCAAAACTCTTTGAATTCTATTTCGTCATTTTTAAAAGGCTCAGGAGAAAATTTAAAAGGATTTGATTCTAATTATTACTTCCATCAGAGGAAAAAAAAAAGTGTTTTTCTCAGCTACATGATTCCTGCTACCAAAAAAAACACCTTCTATGCGTCACAAAATATTTACGATATTGTCTTCATTATTTTTTGTACATTATCTACATGATAATACCTTTAAATAAAAATATATATTAGGTTCCGAATTGTTCAAGTAGTTTAGGTGAAAAAAAAGTTTTCAAAACGATGAAAAGTGTCAATTTTTAAGTAACCGTGTGAAGCTCTTTAAGTAAAAAATATTATTTTCCCCCCACCCTTTTATACAATTTTAAAAATAATACTGACAATTGATAATAACAATGGTCAGTCCTACACATTAATGTAAGAAATGCTGAAATTTATTTAAGTATGTAACGCAAGGAACATTTTTAAAAGCTGCCAAATTTTGAAAATAAATTCCAAAATATATCTCACCAGAAAATAACTTTACAGAAAGAAAAGTTTGTAAATTGCTACATATGAGTGTTTTTTTTAACACACAGTAAAAATTTGAGCTCAGTACTTTTTCATTTACAGGAATTTCAAATTTCAGTCCGCGTAACCCTTACGTTACTTAATGAAATTATTTGAGCTTTAAGATGTAATATAATAATTTTATTTATAAAAAAATACTCCTAATAAAAACAAATTAATTAATTAAAGGGGACGATTTTTAAATTTCAGAGGGTTAATTATTTATTGGGGTAACCACGAAGATGTTTTTATCTTCTTTCGTCTCTCGATGCAGGAACAATCCTCGTGTTGGATCACTCTCAATCTTTCGCCTTCCTTCTTCCTTTTGGCTGAATTGTAAATTTTCCCTCTGTAGGCGGAAAGTGCGATGGGCCTGGTACTGCGCCGGCGATTGAGGGAAACCTTTTATTACAAGGTTATTTTCTTTAAATGAATTATTAGATCGTTGGAGAGAGAGAGAGAGAGAGAGAGAGGCGGTGGGGAGGATCATCAGCTGAAGAGACAAAAAGAATTAATGTTTTCACTTAACTTTAAACTAGTAACGTAAATTCTCCAAAAGACTACAGGACTGGAAGGAGGGGGTTGGTTGGGGGCTCAAGCAGGATATATTAGTCTTAATTTGTAAATGATTACAGGGTTTTATTTATGTTTTTTAATAAAATTACTTGCGCTTTAAGATATAATGAGATAATTTTATTTATGAAAAAAATTACTTTAATGGGCCTTGAGCGCTATTACAAACAAATAAATTAGTTAAAGGAGACGAGTTTTAAATATCAGAGGGTTAATTACTTATTGAGGTAACCAGGTGCAACAGAGATTTGCGTTCTTTCTTGACGAACCTGTTTTATCTTCCTTCGTCTCTCGATGCTGGTTACTAGGTTAGCAGATCAATCCTCGTGTTGGATCACTCCGCCTGCAGCTTTCAACTTCCTTCTTCATTTCGGGTTGAATTGTAAATTTTCTCTGTGTCGGACCTGTCGGTGATTGAGGAAAACCCCAGTTTTCCTCCCTCTTCACTCTGGCCTTCCTTGTTCTCAATTTCTACTCACTAAAGAGCAACAATTCTCAACTCTTGTTACACTCTCCAGCTACCTCCACCCTTTCAACGTCCGTTCCATTCTCCAGCTTCCACGTCCTGATTAAATCTCCTCCTCTGCATCGTTGTCTTCTCAACGTCTTGAAAAACTCTTGACCTATTTTTCGTCTTCTCGCCTCCCAGCTAAACTCGTATATTCCCCTTCTCCAAGGGAAAGCTCTATCTCACGTGATGTTTATTCCGCCAATCCTCATGCGTCTTTCGTCCAGCACGGGGATTTTCCCAAGACAAAGAGAACAACGTCCTTCGGAAATTTCAAGGGTGAACGTTCCTTCAGCAAAAACAAACCCAATCTTACTATGCCATATACTATTTTTATTAATGCACAACAGACGTTAAATTGGAACTTTCTGTTTTAATTGAATTAATTTGATTTTAATATGTTATAATTTTTAGTTTCTGCCTTTACAAAAATTAATTCCCACTGGAGCAATATTCATATTATTTCCTTCAGGAAAAACAAACCTAATCTTATAATGCCATATACTATTTTTATTAATGTACAACAGACGTTAAATTAGAACTTTCTGTTTTAATTGAATTAATTCGATTTTAATATGTTATAATTTTTAGTTTCTTCCTTTACAAAAATTAATTCCCACTCGAGCAATATTCCTATTATTTTTCTGAAAGTTATTTGAGCGTTCGACGTTCCGTTTCCGTTCCCCAGTGTTTGAATTTCGTGTGTGCCGTGTCGTTCCCTTCTGTCAGAGCTCTGGGTCGGGTCCGGCCGGGCTTTGAGGACGATTAATTACAATAGAGTGATACATGTGGTATGCCTCTCCCCCTCCTTCCCCTCCTTTCCCTTTCCTCATCACCACCAACCCGCTTTGCTAGAGCTTCTGCTGCCCTAGAACCTGGTCTATATTTGGACGGTGTTCGTGCCACCGTAATAATGGCATTGCCGAGCCACGTCACCACTAAAATACTTCAAAATACTATCTTTTTACCTGGGGGGGTTAAGTAATAACAGGATTTACGATGAAAACGACAGAACTCACAATTAAAATTCCCCTGCTTCTTTTATGTGATTGTTCATCAATTGGTCAGGATTTTCTCTCCAACGGCTATAGTAGAATCCTTTTGTCGCTTTGGGATTATAAAACTACATTCCTTGTTATTGAAATGTAGCGAGTTAAGGAATGGATGGACAAAATTTGTTATGATTATATCCACTAAAGTCAATTTTCAATATTGAATGTTTTTTTTTATTATTCTTTAAAAATCTTTGTCAACATCTTCTTCTTCTTCTCTTATTGGCACTATAACCAAATGTGAGTTTTGGCCTTATTAACAATTTTCTTCCATTTCGCCCTCACCATCCTCTTGTATATCCTTCTCATTGTCATCTAGACATCTTTTCCGGGGTTTCTCCCTTTTCCACCTCCCGACTGGCTTCCATTCCACAATCCTACTATGTGTTCTGCTTTCATCCATCCTAAGTACCGTGTCCCATGCAGGTCAACCGTCTGCCCTTGATATACCTAACAATGTCATTAACGAGGAATTCCTAAGGAGAACAGGAGAAGAGAGAACAATATGGAGGACTTTGAAGGGATTGATACGTTTTGAGACATGAAGATCTTGTAAAATTTGAATTAGTAGGAAGTGAAGGGAAGAAGGGAGGCAGACAAGGTTGGAATCCTCTGAGCAGATTAGGGACGCTGCAGGATGTGGTAGTTATGTGGTTATGAAAAGGCTTGCGCAGAATCGGTTAGCATGGAGGGTTTCATCAGATCAGTCTAATGACTGAAAACTACATTAGTTAATAATTCAAATTTAAGAGGAATTGTTCTCTTGATATTTATTCTGTGTTTCTCATTAGGATTTGAGTTGTTTCATTGGTATAATTGGTGAGAGATTCCCCTTCCCCCTTTGCAAGTTGCTAAAAATTTTCCCATCAGTTTGCCATTGTTCGTTTTTTGTTTTTGCGATGACTAAAGTGTAGCGGAGCTTCCAGAGCGTGACATGGGAGTGAGTCTTCTCATCCGCCAGCCCCGCAGAGGTGGATAAGTTAGGAGAAGCTTTCTACTTGCTCAAGCTTCATTCACGGTTTGGCGGTCTCACCGTTGTCTAAAAGCGAGACGCTCAAATTCGACTGACTCCAGAAGAAACTGCGTCGACGTACCACGGTTAATTGTTAACTGCTTCGAAGAAAATAGTTACGGTCCTTCTTTACCTCTCCAGTATCATTGTTATCTTCCCCCGGTGCTAAATCCTCGCACTTCTCCATTCCATTTCGCTTCGGGACTGTTCTTACTGTATAATTTTATTGGTAAAGCAAACAGAATTCGTCATCTTACTTTCTCATCTATACTAATAAATAAAATTGAAGTGTCTGACTATCTGTCTGTCTGTCCATATGTTCGTCTCTGAAACGTCTCAACGGATCTCAATAAAAAATTTGAGGGTTTTTTTTTAAAAAAAAAGGAGATTTAATTTAATATTTGTGTATATTTCATTTCTATATATTTCAGAAGATATTTATATACTATCAATAGAAATATTAATTCTACGGGTAGATTTGTTGGAATTGCCGCGCGGCTTGAAAACCAACTGCGAGTTATAAGTCCTATATCATTCATTCCATTTACAATCTATTGTTAGAGATAATTAAAATAGCTTATCTATACCAATAAAACTGTAGTGTCTTTCTGTCTGTCCGTATGTTTGTCTGGAATAGAAACGTCTCAACGGATTTCAATGTAAATTTGAGGGTTCCAAAAAAAAGGTAATGCAAACAGAATTCGTCATCTTACTTTATTATCTATACTAGTAAATAAAATTGAAGTGTCTGACTGTCTATCTATCTGTCTGTCTGTCCATATATTCGTCTCGAATAGCCTCCGAAACGTCTCAACGGATTTCAATTAAATATTTTATGGTTGTTTAAAGAAAAGAGATTTAATTTAATATTCCTGTTTATTTAATTTCGATATATTTTAGAAAACATTTATATACTATCAACAGAAATATTAATTCTACGGGTAGATTTCTTAGAATTGCCGCGCGGTTTGAAAACCAACTGCGAGTTATAAGTCCTATATCATTCATCGCGCTTACTATCTGTTGATGGAGCAGGCTGAGTAAAAAAAAGATCTTCTTTGGATCGTCGATACTATGTATACATAAATTTATAAATTGGTTTTATTTCTCGTGCCAGATAAATTTTTAAAAATTTAGTAATTGCTAATATAAAAATAAAGAGGAAACTATGTAGTTTGGTGTCGAAACGGGTGTAATGCGAGTCTCTGCGTTACATTAAGCCCTTTAATATGCAGTTTAAGTAAGCCTTTAACCACTAAGTGGGGGATAACTTTTATTCTGTTATAATACTAAAAATATATTTATTCCTGCTATTGTAATGGGGGATATTTTGGACTGTCTCAAGGTACTGGGAGTATATTTGAGGTTTATATTGTGTCGGTTTAGTCATGTGTCGACCAAGAATTAAATAATGTGCCTGGATAATATAAATAAATATCTGGGCAACGCCGGGTCCCCCAGCTAGTTCCTAATAATTATTTAATTTAATACCACCACGTTTAAAATTTTATAATTTTAATACAGAACCCAAAATAAACGTTACTTTCAAAATAAAAGTTTTAGGAATGTACTTTTTTTGTCGCTGCTTATTTTATGTTTTTTTTATATTTCTTCAACACACATCTATTATTATTTTGTTTACAAACCTTTTTAATAAACCTATAATTTTTTTCTGAGGTTATTTCGCTCCCCGCTAAACTGATTAATCGTTTCACGACTTGTTATATAGCGTTTTTCAATAAAGGAGAGTCGATGGACGTTGAATGGAATAAAACAAACTGTGTGGTGTAAGGTATTAAGGGAAATTTTTTATTTTTAAGTTACATTTATGGCCTTTCAAAGTAAATAAAATAATTTTGTTAATACCTCACAGGCAAATTCTTTTGTTCCATTTCAACGTCGATCGACTCGCCCTATTTGAAAACCCCTATATTTTAATTTGTTTTAAAATTACTTATAATTAATTCATGTTCTAAAATTATTTTCAAACGTTGTTTTTATTTAATTTACTTTGTATTTCGGAAAGTTTTCACAATTTTAAATGACCAAACTGACTATTCCATTCCAGCTTCTTATTGAAATCCTTTTAATGGTGTGCATTAATTAATTATTGCTACAACTCAACGTTATGTTACACCAATAAGTATATCCTTTTTTATTTATTTATTTTTGTTATAAATTTTATTTTATACGTACAATATATGTTACTGGTCATTAAAAAATGTTTTTTTACACACTTGTTGCAACATTTCTCTTTGTAAAATTTAAAATGATGTGTAAGGTCTTGGTTGATGTCTATGCCCTTTTAATAAAAATTTTTGATACAAATAAGTTTAAAAATTTTTTTTGCTGTGAAATTCGCAAATGCATAAAAAAGTTATGAGGGTTTGGAAATAACAAGCTTCATGTTGTTTGTTTAAAATAGTAATAAAAAAGCGGGTTCCTTTGTGCGCAGTATAATTACATGTTAATATCAAGTAAGTATCCTGACTCGAAGTTGATTTAATTTCCCCTTTTGGTGTAGTGGAAGTTGGTGATACTAAGGAATGTTACGTTACCAAAAATGTGTATGCAGGATGTTGGAAAAAAAGTTTGGAATGTTTTCAGAAGCGGAATTAACTATTATTTAAACAGAAAAAAAAGGTAGACCAGTAAACATGAATCCAAACTTTCTGATATCTGGTCACTTGTTCATAGCGGATAGAAGAGCGTTTTGTTGTATGTCTTAAGGAGAAAATGGAAGGGCTGCGTCAGTCCATATACCTCAGATGAAGGAAGGAGCATGTTCTACAGAAAAGACCTGCAACCAGCGTGCGGCGGTTGGCATCTACGGAAGTCCCGAGTCATTCTTCAGTCTGAGCGGTGCTTAATCAACATTTTCTGATCTGATATCTTCCACTGTCCACCTTTTGTTGTGCTGGTGAGCCCGACGTCCTTAAAACATTGTCAATCTAACGTCTTCTGCCTCTATCGACTAGTGGACAGATCTCGGAAAGTATGTATTTTCGGACCCATCTGCGACATTACATAAATAAATATTCTTATCAAACGAATAAACAACTTTTATTATATTACAAAATGGTTAAACCGTTTTATAATGCATGAAGAAAACACGAGCACTCTATATCTCAGGCCTAATGGGTATAATATTTTTGCCAGTAGTTTTTCCTCGGTATTGCTGTACCATGGTATGGTTGTAGCTGGTTCTGTTCCACCAGCAGTAGTAAGATGGACTGGAAAGAGGACAGGATCTGGAGGTGCTTTGGTTCGCGTCTCGGGAAATGCAAGCGTGACGTCACTGGTCCTGACGTGACGTCACTGGTCCTGACGTCATCAGCCAGGGGAGAGTTTGATACCTCTCGCGTTTCAACGTACAAAGTACATGTAATTTTTGAAATGAATATAATTAATAACAATGGAAACAACTTATATGAATTAAAATTATTTAAGTAAATTTATTCCATTAACTGATCGAATATATTTAATAAATGTATACAGACAATGAATCGTCTTCCTTTGATGTCTCCCTAACACACATCCAGCTCCAAAGCAAAGCAATACAGACATCAACAACACGTTCAGTTCAAAGAAAATATAACTTCAATTGTTTTCCGTTACTGTTTATTCATTGTAATTTTCACCATTTGTGACCTTCAGTATTAATTTCCTTTGTGGTCAACAATTTAACATCAAACGTATATTAACGTTACACTTTTAAATTAATTTAAATCACGCGAAAGAAAAATAATAAATGGAAATGACATATTCGCGAACCCAAAGATATTTCTGTTTACAACCAGAGGGATATTGATTGCTAACATAATACCACCAGAGACGTTGTTGCTTACGCGCCGAATTATTACTATATTTTTGAAAAGAAAAGAAATAAATGCGCGGTAACGTGTGTGTGTGTGTGTACGTATGTCACATCTTTACGGGAATTTCTTTTTCTTTTCTTTTTTCTTCATAACACCTACCTAAACATTCTTTGACCACCCTGTGTTTTACAGGAGTGATTTGAGTAACAGATCAGTATTAAAAACGAAAGGAATTCAGTTGTAAGTTTCTATTAAAGTCAACCGTTGGTACTATAAATTTAATAAATATATATATAGTTTTGTTAATATCTTTTATTAAAATAAAACAGGGAAAGTATAACAAACAACAAATTAAACATATAATTTGAACTTGAAAGGACAACCCGCCAGTGTTAGTAGCGTTTTTGTACGTTTAGAGTTGGCAACGTTGTCAGTAGTAGCCGCCGTGGTAGTCGCCGCCGCCCCCGGAGGTGTAGTGAGCGCTGTGGTCGCCGTCGCCCCCGCTGGAGTAGTGAGCGCTGTGGTCGCCGTCGCCGCCCCCGCTGGAGTAGTGTCCGCCGCTGGAGTAGTGTTCACCCTCGCCGCCGCCCCCGCTAGAGTAGTGTCCCCCGTCACCGCCGCCGCCGTAGTGCTCGTAGTCACCGCCGCCGCCGCCGATGTCAAAGTGTCCGCCGCCACCGCCGTCGACGGCGCTGACGAAGTGTTCCGCCCCCGCCCCGTGGTGGTCTCCGCCGCCGTGGTAGGAGCCGCTGTGCGAGTACTTGCCGCCGGTCTCGCCGCCCCCGCCCTTGCCGTAGGAAGAGTGCTGCTCGTAGCCGTACGAGTCGCCGTCCTTGTTGTGGTAGCTGTCGAACTTCTTGTAGCCGTCGTCGCCCTTGGTGTCGTGCGAGTGCAGGTAGCCCACGTCGCCCTGGTCGCCGCCCCCGTAGTGGTGCTCGTAGTTACCCGAGTCGCGGGACACGCGAGGGGCCGACGCCACCATCTGGAAAGTAACAATTTATTTTCACTGACAGTCCATGATACTCAAGTATGGTCCATGCACCCTTCCTTGGACAACTTATCATCATTATTCTTATTCTCTCTGACCCTTAATGCAACATGATGACACAAACACAGTAAAAACGTCGTACTCCCCGTATTTTATTTAAATTTTGCGGAAAGGCATCGCAAATTGGTGAAATTGCTCCAGAAGCAATTAAATATTTTGTGTTGAAGATTCTTCAGTTTACATTTTCTATAAAATAGAATAAATTAGATTTTAAACTAAATATCGGGCTTAAACTTTGGTAAATAATAAACCATTAAATTATTTCCTCACTCAAGGACATTTATTTATTTACATTACTGAAAATGTTGTTGTTGTTGTGGTATTCAATCCTAAGACTGGTCCCCATGACTGGTCCCACATCCTCGCTAATCTCCTTACCGGATTCCATCCTTGGCCTCCCTCTTCTGTTCTTACCCGACACACTTCCCCCCGTTGCTAATTTTATAAGACCCTCATATCTTGAAACGTGGTCTATTAATCTATCCCTTCCCTTGGTCAACGTTCTCCATATTGTTCGCTCTTACCTCTATTCTGTTAAGACGTTCCTCGTTAGTTACTCTATCCACTATCCATCTCATTCTCCTACAGCACCACATTTTAAAGTCTTCCATTCTTTTCCTTCCCGCAACTCTTATCGTCCACGTTTCGCACCCATATAACGCCACGCCACACTCCATAACGACAATTTTTAGCAACGAATTTTTTAATATTGTGACTTATATTACCCGTAAGTAAATTCTTCTTTTTTCGCGAAAGCACTTCCTCGCCTTTGCTATCCTACTCTTTACGTCCACTATACTATACTTGTACCATCCCTAGTTATTCCGCTTCCCGAGTAGCAGAATTCCTTAACATCCGTCAAAATATCCCTTCATAATCTAACACCCTTTGTCATTCCACTGTTTCCCATAGTACACTCCGTTACCTTGGTTTTCCCTCTATTTATCCTTATATTGAACTCTTTCTCCAGGATCACGATCATGCCATTTTATCATGGTTTCCAAGTCTTCATCTGACTCTAATACTAACACCCTTTCAGCAGTTTTAATTCAACCTATTCTAAACGGATTAAAAATCAAGGATCCGATAGAGAGAAGAACACGCTAATGAGCGATATTCAGGGCTAAGCAAGTGCGTGAATTAGGGAAAATCAATCGGATTTAATGGAGGATCTGGTACAAAGAAGAAGAGGCTTGGGCAAATATATATTTTTTTGTTTAAAGGGCTGCATGAGGGTGATCCTGAAACAGGCAACTCCCCTTTAATAGCATAGGAAGGGAATTGAAAAGGGGGGATGCGGAAGGTAGAGCAAGGTAGCCGAGGGTTAACTAGGGGCCCCCGGGCTATGGTTTAAGGATCCTACCCGGTGTTTCACCTAACGAGATGCAGGGAAAACCCTAGAAAACCTGCATCAGGTAGGTCGGGGGGCATTGGGTACTATTCTCACGCCCTTTCGAAATTACGGTAGAAGAGTTTGCGGTGAGGTCGCAGCATTCCCTTCTCCATGTCTCCACCAGTTTCAGAAGGCAGTTGGCCGACTGATCCAATGGGATCAGCGGACAGCTCTTGCCATAAGCTTAAGATCTTCGACCCCGGTACATATACCTCCCAAAATTGGTGAAGGTGTCTCGGCATGTGAGAACTTTGATACATAAAACCCGAGAGAGAGATGTGAGGCATTCCCGACATAATCAGGTGAGCCCCGCAGTCACTCTGGGGTGGAAACGTCTGCGATTGAAAACTCCCGTCCTGTCAAACATGCTTTTTTTTTTGATAACAGGCTACATGAGGGTGATCCTGAAACAGGCAACTCCCCTTTAATAGCATAGGAAGGGAATTGAAAAGGGGGGATGCGGAAGGTAGAGCAAGGTAGCCAAGGGTTAACTAGGGGCCCCCGGGCTATGGTTTAAGGATCCTACCCTAGTGGTTTTTCACCTAAAGAGATGAAGGAAAGTCTTATAAAACCTGTATCAGGTAGGTCGGGCATTGGGTAGCCCCGTTTCTGCGTTATATACCCGGAATTTCACAAGTACATCGAGGGTTATAACGTTTCCCTTAAACCAATCCACGAGAGATTATGGTAGAGGGTTGATGTAAATGAATCCCCGGGCATCGCCGGACAGCCAGATAGGTGATAATATCTACCGTGAATACCATGTTAGAGGAACGAAACTCACCTGCAAGTCGTCGAGGGGCCATGAGGAAGCCAGCGTCGCTCCAAGGACCACCAAGGCCCAGAAGCCTCTGAGAGTCGCCATGGCGTCCGTCTACGCCTCCTTCAGAAACGCCCGTATTTAAAACACAGGCCGCTTCCTGTCAGGGGGAAGGCAAAAAGTACGCGCAGGAATCTGAATCGAGAGAAAGAGCGAGGGAACACGGATCTGTGATGTAACTCTGAGGCGAGGCGAGGCGAGGTCAATGGCGCGTGGAGTTCCGCCGAGGAGAACGACAGAGGACAACAGCCTCTCGAGGATCCCACCAGAACCTTCCTAATGGGGGGTGACACTTCATCGAAACCCAAACCTCGGGGGAAAAAAATAAATCTTGAAATACACATTCCGATACAAATGGGGGTGAGTTCAATTTTTCAAGGAAAGAGTTTTGAACCGGAAATCGAACATCAGTGGAAACCAGACGGGGAAAACCTGCCTTTTTGCTTCGATCCAGACATTTAGGGCACAGCAGGATCCAAAAAAAGAATGGAATAGACGGAAAAATTCCTTAGAATTATGCGTTGTTCATAAATGTTACTACCTGGGAGCCCGGTGTTGCCCAGGAATATTAATTAGCACGTCACAATCGCCAGTAATAGTATATTGTTCAAAGTATAGTACGGATATAAAGTGTACCTTGATCATTAAAAAATAAAAATTGCGTTGCAATTGAAACAAAAACAGAGAAACTATTTATATTTTCATTATGTTCGATTTACAAAAAAAAACATTTGATAATATGAACTGGAACACGCTATTAAGGATTTTGAAGAGCACTGGAAAAAAATATATCGAGAAAGGAGGCTTATACGTAACATCCACACAGGACAGTCAGCAGTAGTAATTAGAATATAAGATCAAGAAAAGGAAAGCCGTAATCGAGAAAGGAGTAAGACAAGGATGCTGCAGTCTGTCGCCCGTGCTGTTTAACTTTGTATAAAGAACAGGCGATGAAGAAAACGGAATATGGAAAATGAATCATGCTGCAAGGAGAATAAATAAACCTTACGCTTTGCCTTCGATATTGTAGCATTAGGGGAGTCAAACGAAGACTTTTTTCTTTTTTAAAAAAATATATATATTGGAGACTTTATTGTACATATATTGGTGCATTACAGTTGTGCGGATTCGAGGTATACAGTAATAAAAAAATAAAATAAACTTGAAACATGCCGGAAAAAAGTGGATGAACAACAAATAAACAATCATTTGATATTACATATCATGTGCTGAATGATGATAATTTCTGGGAAAATTTAGAAACCATAATTTATGGCATGAACGGGGCCCTGGAGAAAGAGTTCAATATGAGGATTAATAGAGGGAAAACCAAGGTAATGGAGCGTAATGTGGGAAAAAGTGGAAAAACAAAGAGTCTCAGATTGCGAAGGGATATTTTGACGGAATTTAAGGAATCTTGCTACTTGGGAAGCGTAATAACTAGATTAGGATAGCACAGGCAAGGAAGAGGAATTTACTTACGGGTAATATAAGACGTGTGAATATTAGGAATTCGTTGTTAAAAATGTAGGCATCCCTTCTCTTTGTCATCGTCCTCCATATTGTACGGTCTCCCCCCTAGTTTGTTTAGAATTTCCTGGTTAGTGATTCTATCCACCCTCATCATTCTCCTATAGCACCACGTTTCAAAGGCAAAGTCGCTTGTCAGGAAGAAGGGGGGTTTTCCGCGCGTCGTCTCGGCCGCTCGGAATAATAACAAAGGGACTGCGACTGATACCTGGACCATAAAACTCGGACATCTCGTCGCCGTTTCGGAATGTCTTAATCTGCCTGGGAATTTGGTGACCGGGTGGCGTGTGTGTGTGTGTTCCCCAAATGAAACAAGGGATATGATTGGAGGATATCCATCCCTGTGCCACCTTAGTGATAAGTGACTGATAAGTGGGGACAAGGCTTTAAAGAGGCTGTCGGAGACAGTTTTAGGAGATTGGAGAGATTTTTTCAGTGGATGGAGAGAGGAGATTGAAGGAGAGTGGAGAAACAGATTTAACAGATTTGGGAGATTGGTGGTGACGTGGCAGCGGCGACCAAGCTTTGATCAGTCCAAGAAGTAGGAGAAGAAAGGTCTTAGCAACAAGGGAAGGAAGACTTCGTGTTATAGTCGACCGGCCGCTTCAAGTTCCACAACACGGAGATTACAGCGAGGCGACGCCCATGAAGACAAACAACTCAGGTTCGTCAACGAACAGTAGATCTGCTACACGTGGGTCAACACCCAAACCATTAATACCCTGAGATTATAATTAATAAATATATATTTAAACTCAATAATTAAATTCATTAAATAATAACCCCTTACCATCATTTACAAGGTGTTATTAATAATTAAATATTTTAAAAGCGTAATTAATACTTGACTAAGAATGACTGTAATTTTATAATTCGATTTTTTTTATCTTGTCTGAGTGATAAATGGGGGGGGAGGGAGGTTGAGGGTAAAAAAATTTTACAGAAGATTGAGCGGATCAAGATAGCGGACAGGAGGACTGTAATTGAGGCAGATTAGATAAAACATTAATGTGAGGAGGAGTTGGGAGAAGGATATTTGCCTTTGCTCCTTCGAGGCTCAGGTGCCAGAGAGGTTTTACTTTACGACCCCTGCCTGAACTGCGGCAGTATGTCTCCCCATAGACAAGGAAGAGAGGTTTGCTGCAGGGTGTGCAGCTGAAAGGTTTCTACTTTATAAATAACCAGCAGCAGCAGCAGCAGGTTTCTATTCTGCAGACTTCATATCCTGCGCACGGAAGGCGGAGTATGTGTGTGTGTGTGTAAAGCGTCCAGAATCCGTCGCGTGGCTACGGAAATTCAAAGGAAGGGTTGTTGAAAGGGGTTTGGGGAAATACTCGACAGGATATGAAGGCCAAGGTCGGAGGCAGTCGGTGGAAAACTAATATTCTCCACATTCCTTCGAATAAATTGTCGCCGATTCACTTCGTCTACGTTGTATTTTTTTCCCCCTCTGTTCCTGTTGTGGTTCTCTGTTTACCTCTCGCTCCCTTCTCGTTTGTGATCTCAATTAAAATTACTGCATCATTCCCGGGAACAATCCGCCTTTTACTCGTTCTCTAAATACTGCACCACTGATGCTAACTCAAAAAAAAAGAAAGGATGATTTTACTTTCGCCCACCCCTTAAATTCTCCTAATTATTTTTTTACCTTCTCTAAATGATATTTTTTCCCTTCAGAAATAACTTTTTCAGTTCTCAAGGATTTCCTAAAATCCTCAGTAGGCGAAAATAATTAAAAGAACAGTAAATCATAAACAAATAAAAAAAGAGAATATTGCGCCACAATTACATGGAACAGCGTTTACCAAAGATAATGTAACCAAAAAAAAATCTAATCTAATGACGCCAAAAAAATCATTTTTCTGACATTGCGTAGATTAATAAGTAAAAAAACGTACAAATACGTCAGAAAACAAATTTAATTAACTCCTAATTAACCTTTAACCGTCCTGAATATCAAATTATACACAATGCAATCAGTTTATCGATATTTTTAAAAAAAATTCTGAGGAAGTCCACAAAAGTTAGTTGAAACGTTGTGCTTATAATAATTTTAATTTAATTTAAAAAGTTTAAATTTAACGTCTGTTATATGTAATATGTGATGGAGATCACTATTGTTGGACTTCATATGTGATTGATTCTATTGTTATGTTTTTTATTCCGTTGTGGAAGAAAACCTGAAGAACGCATAAACGTGTGTGCTGAAACGTTGTTGATAATTAAATTTAAAGGATAAAGTCTGTAAATTACATACACTGTGTGTATTAATTCTGTTTAGTTAAAAAATTAATTTAATTTTTATGTACTTATTTATTTATCGAGAAACAATATGTCTGTATCTACATATATATATAATGAATTTAGTGAAAAATTTACACATCTTTTAATATTAATTTCAGCTATGTATATGCAATTGTATTAAAATCATACCTGTAGTTATATTAAATTTTTTGTTGAAAGAACTGAAGAGATCCCGAAAGTTCGGGACGAAACGTCTTAGTTTCAGTTAAAATTTTTCTATTTCTGACTTTATAATATTTATAATTTTAAGTCCGATTAATCTCGTTCTTTTATTTATATATTTTATTCAACTCAACGATGTCACAGTCTATTTATGTACTTACATCACGTTCCTTATGCCTTCATTTTTTTCTATCTACTATAACAGAATTTGTCTGCACTACAACCATTGGTGAGCCTGATCCTCCTTTACAATCAGCCTCCATTTTTCCCTATTCCTAATCGTCTTTCCTCTCTTCCTTTCTCCTTCATAATTTTCAAATCCTCCATTACACAGTCCGTCCACCTTAACCTTGCTCTTCCTCTTTTCCTCGTCGAATAGAGTCTTGCATTTAGCATTCTAACAGAATTTAGCCTATTATAAAAAATTTACCGTCACGAAACATTGGTATGGGTTTCTTTCTGCTTATTATTCTTCTTTAATTTTAAAAATAAAATGTATCGATAGTAAAAGCAGCATAAGTGGGGTAAATAACACAATATAATAATGTAACACATCAGAATAACTAAAAGACTTATAACAGTTTTCTGTTTTCTAATTTATTTAATGTGAAAAATAATAATATTTTTCCCATCGTAAAAATAGAGAATATTTAAATTGAAGTCAAAATTTTTCAACATTTATTTCAATTTAACAATAAATGTTACCCCAGAAATTTTCTTCATTACCTTTAATTGTATATTTTACATCTAACATTATATCAATTTAATACGTATTTTTTTATTACGTTGTTTCTCATATTCTAATTCATTTCGTTTGATGTTATGAAATTATTATTATTATTATTCGTTTCATTCATTCAATAATAAATTCTGACGTTATGTTAAATTGTTGGATTAAAAAATTGTAACCAAATTTGTAGTGCAAACCATATTGATTTTTATTTAAGACACATCTTTAACGTTTCGCCCACGTTTGTGGACATTATCAGGTAACTAAACGACAATTATTTTTTTTAAAAAAAATTAATTAGTATTCTGATTTCAGAATAGTTAGTTAAATAATTAATATACCTTTGAATTCAATAAACCAATATATCAGAGTTTCATTTTGCGTAAATGGAAAAAATCTATACGCAAGTGAATGGATTTTTGGCAATATTTTAATTAAACAACTGAGGAGGTCTCTCAAGTTAGCGGACGAAACGTATTCAAATTTAATTAATCCATTCCTTACTTTTTGGACATTTTTTTTGTGTTTTCATTTATCATACTAATTCAAATAATTTAATTACTTCAGTCATATTTATTTTCGTATAAATGGAGAGCTTAAACCCCAATTTCAACGATTGGGGAAAGTCCTGGGAAAAAAAACAAACAATTATCTCTACCTCTCTCGTAAAATGTAGTCACACTACACCTCTCCGGGGTTTTTGGAATTAATGTTTGGTAAGCTTGTTTTTCCGTGTCGTTTCACAAACAGATTCGAGGAAGCGTTGTGGAGGAAGGAGGGAGGGAGAGGTGAGAGGGAGGGGAGGAGGAACACAGGGTTGTTTTACGGCAGTCGATCAAGCATAATAATAGCAGCTGGTTTACATTGTGCCATAGAAACCTCGTGGCTGACGTCAACAGGTGAAAATAGTCGGTCAGTGGAGCTTTCGTAACACTACGGTAACCAGGAGAGAAGAAAAAAAAAAGAGCAGGTACAAGAGAAAACACGCACAGGGGAAAAGAGTCAAAAATTAACATAGAAACACTAGAATAGTTATTCAATTTAATGTGTCACGAATCTTTTAATTTATTTTTTCTGAAGAAAAAAAATCCTGGAAAACTAAAAGCGCATGCCAATAGTTAAACATTATTTCTTTTCTATTTTTCCTAAAAGTTTTTAGCATCATATAGAAACAGGAAACCAATAAGATAATAATATACTTTAAGTAAGCGAAAGGAATTAGGATTTATTATTTCATTAATTTCTAAGTTTAAGACAGAAAATGAGGAAAAATCGAACGTGATGACAAAAAAAATATTTAAAATCATTTAACGTCTGTCACTTTGTTTTTTTTTAAAAAAAATAAATGAAATAAATTAACTACAAGATACAGACAAGGTTCCTATTTAGATCATACGACGTTTCGTTGCACCTTCCTCAGGTTTTGATTTCTGCAGACGAGTTACAAGCGAAAACACGCACAGGGGAAAAGAATAAAAAATAAACATAGAAACACTAGAAGAGTTGTTCAATTTAATGTGTCACGAATCTTTTAATTTTTTTTTCTAAAAAAAATTTCTGGAAACTTAAAAGCGCATGCCCATAGTTAAACATTATTTCTTTTCTATTTTTCCTAAATTTTTTTAGCATCATATAGAAACAGGAAACCAATAAGATAATAATATACTTTAACTAAGCGAAAGGAATGAGGATTTATTATTTCATTAATTTCTAAGTTTAAGACAAAAAATGAGGAAAAATCGAACGTGAAGACAAAAAAATATATATAAAATCATTTAACGTCTGTCACTTTGTTTTTTTTTTAAAAAATAAATGAAATAAATTAACGACAAGATACAGACAAGGTTCCTATTTAGATCATACGACGTTTCGGTTCACCTTCCTCAGGTTCTGATTTCTGCAGACGAGTTAAAAAAAAAGTTCTGGTATCTGGTAATTAATTTATTTTAATTTAACTTGAAGATCTTCACGATTGTCCATGTACCTGTGATTAGGTCCAAATAAAAAAAAAGAGGAAAAAGTGGACTAAACGTCGTGAATGAACCTTTTACTGTAATAATGATAAATACAACGCTTAACAGAAAAAACATGGAAACAGAGAGGAAATTACTGAAATAATTAAAACAGGACGAACGTTTCAAACCGAGATAACCATTTTTCTGTAACCGCTTAAATTAATTACAGCATTACATTATATTCCGACCGACGAAAATATACATATATATATATATATATAATTGTTGTGTGTTAAATGCGTAAATTTATTTCTGAATTTGTTGCTTATTTATTAATTTTACCGAACGTCAGAAGCTTTGTAAAAAGATGTTTTTTTACGAAAAATTACCTAATTTTGACTAAACATTTTTCGTAGTTAAATTGACTATTACGTAAATAAATAAATTTCCAGTTCCAATATCTACAGTTTTCAAAAAATTAATGAGTTTATCAATTTAAAAATGTAGGTTTCATACTTATTTTATTTTATTCAAAATTTGACGTCTTATTTTACCAAAATATCTATGTTTCCAAAATTAATAATAATAATAATATAAAAATAATTTTCGTATCTAGTTACCGAAAGATGGACGAAAATTTACATTGATATTAACGAAATATTAGTTAAATTTGCTTTTTCTGACGCATTTGACCGTACTTTTATTTATTTATTTGTTTTCCTCAACGCCAGGTAACTTCATTTTTGAATTCAAGTGTAAATCTCCGAGTCAGTTAAGAGATGTTAAATTTTTATATAATATTTTTTTAAAACTTTACTATAATTTTCTGACATATTTTGCCCTAGTTTTACGTATTTATTTTACTTAACGTCAGATAATTTGATTTTTTAATTTAAATAAATCTCCGAGTCAATTAAGGGTTGTTCGATTTTCTTATCATAACTATATGTACATTTTTAAAACTTTACTATAATTTTCTGACATATTTTGCCCTAGTTTTACATATTTATTTTACTTAACGTCAGGTAATTTGATTTTTTTAATTTAAATAAATCTCCGAGTCAATTAAGGGGTTGTTCCATTTTCTTATTATAACTATCTGGTACATTTTTAAAGCTTTACTATTATTTTTTTATAAATACGAATTTAGGTTAATAAATTAAAACATAGAGAAGTATGTCAGAAAACTAATTAAAATTAAACTTAAACAAAGTTTTGTGACTTTAAGTTTGTAATATTGTGTTCGTAGAATGCCTGATGACGTCCCAAAAGGGAGACGAAACGTCGTATTTATGTTAATTAAATTGTAATAATAAAATTGTATGCGGACGTTTGGGGGGTCTTTTTGTTTAATTAATATTAGTACAACGTTTCATCCAACTTTCTTCGGGTAAATTTTTTAAATGGGTAAATTATATTATAATTCCTCATTAAATGACATTTAAAAAAATTTCATAATAAAATAAACTCTGTCACTATTTGAAGGGTTGTGTTAAAATATTTGAGATTTTCCCCTTTCTCGTCCCTTCTTATTATTGACTTCTCCCTCCACCCCTGGAAGACTGATAACGTATATTTAATTCCTTAATCCCACCCCATGCCGCTTTCACCCCTCCTCACCCTATCCTGAAATAAATTACGGCTGAATTGCACTCCCAAATATTATGAGCGTTTTGAACGCCCCCTCACTTCACTATCTCTTTTGAATGGCGGAGGGAATTAATTGACAATTCTTAAGGCGTTAACTGAGGAAGGGAAAAGGGGAAGGGGGATGAAGGAAACGCAACAGTCAAAAGATTTCCCTGCGTGAATGGCTCTGATACTCCATAAACTTGGGAGACGGGAATCGCAAGCCCCCTTTTACAATCTGTGAGGAATCCAGCAATTACAGTTTTCATCCTTTCCTCTCCCCTCTCCTCTCCTCTCCTCGTCACTTTAGGAGACTCCATCTTAATTCCAGGGGCATTCCCGTACGGTTCCAATGCCATAAAACGGCGCGGCGCGGCCGCGGCTTGTCTCTTGGTCCTAATTTTCATAGTAATTTGACCCGGGGGGAGGGGAAAAAAATAACAGTTTTTCCTGCTAATTATGGTAAGTTCCATTTCGTGTCAGCCGCAGACTGGGAAACAAGATTACGGAACAATAGGGAGAAGAAGGGAAATAAATGCAAATTGTTACTGCACAAAAATCCTTAAGATGTCGAAGACACCGGGCTGGGGTGGATGGAATAAAATAGATCAGTTTTCTTTCTCAGGACATTAGGCTTACTTCCCAAAGGGTGACGGTAATGACGGGAAAATGAATTTTCATGGAGGAAGATGTAAATAAGCTATAATTTTGTAGAATTACAAAATAAAAATTTTAATTTACTCTGCAATAATAAACCCTTCTCACTGTTAACACTCATCTCAACATAATAATAATAATTTATAGTAAAATCCATCATCACTGTATATAATATCTCTGAGTAACGCTCGGCTTCAGCTTCGTCAAAGAAACCAAGTTGCAGATAACAATTACGTTATCTTACTTAATGTGTTTGATTTATTGTAGTTGCCATTTCTCCTCGGTTGAGGAAATAGGATACGTCATTCGTTACAAATAACAACTAATTATGAGAGCAAAAATTAAATTACATAGTTAATTACAAATAATCTTCAAATAGATAACTAAACTATAAAAAGTCTGAAGTAATTAAAAACACTACGCGACGACTGGAAAGCAGAAACACAACACTGAGAAACACAAACCCAACGCATAATGTTTATTATTTAGTTTATAAGGTGATTGAAGTGCTTTTAAAAAATTACGTAAGATCAGTTTTTCATGTGACGAGTTTCCTGAAGAAGTTCAAAAATGTGAACGAAACGTCGTACAGAATTTCGACAGAGTTTTAAAAATGCTGACACATTCTGGTTCTATTTTCATTTTAATATTTATTATATAACCTCCCCCCCTCCCTAAGAGCTACCAAACAGTCACAAGTGAAATAATTTTATTTTTAAAACGTTTTCACCTCCCCAAATTTTTGTAACTTCCTCAGTTCATTAATTTAAAATATGACAGAACTTTCAAGTTGCTGATGCAACTTCCGGGGCCGAAAAATTATTTTCTACATAAGATAAGATAAGATAATATTTATTGGATCCATTAGTCCTCTGTTGAAGAAATAGGACAAGTCAAAGAATATGTTACATTTCACACTAAGAATACAAATCTAAGAAACAGAATATGGATACAACATATGAGTAAAGAAAACTATGTATACAATGATAAATAAAATAAAACAAAGCAGAGCAAACAAAATATGAATACAACAACATATCAGGAATATGAGTACAAAACAATAAGAGAGATAGTAAAAGAAACTATGTATACAATGATAGACAAATAAAAGAAAGCATACATAACAAATACAAAAGATATAATTTCTGGATAAACAATGTCAATTAGGAACACTATAGCGGTATAATAGATCCACGCACTACACACGCTTAAACTCTTCACAATACACTACACACGTGTGTAGATCCGTGGGAAATCAGGCTCCAGCAGATCTCGTCAATTTAGGTCATGAAACAAAGAAGAAATGACCGTTAATGAAAGGATAACGTTTAATAATATACACCTGATATTGTTTTCATATGATGAAACACTGATTCAGCACTTTTGCAAAAGTAGACTTTAATTACTTTCAGACCGATTGATAAATTCAGGAATAGAATAATACAGTTTTTCAAACAAATTTCCCGAGGACTTGTAAAAGAGGTTCGTCTGGTTGTAATTAATATCGTTATAGTTGCAGCTTCGGATACCGTAAAATAATATATGTTAAAGGTCGCCGCTTTTAATTAATCCATTTAGTGAGCACTGAAAACGAATTTAAATAGTTTATCTGCAAATTAAATAAACATGAATTGAGCTATAACAGCCTCTTTGTCAGTTTTATTTTATATTTTAAATATTAGACTACATTACGTTTCGTCTCTCGTTTGAGACTTCTTCAGGTATAAAAATTTTAGCTGTTCATGGAACCTCACTCCATGACTCATTCGCCCGAAAATTGGGGAGATTTACAAACTAAGGTATTGCAATTTTTTTTTAACTCTTTTCGTTCTGCTATATTTATTTATTTATTTTTAACATCATATTTGGAAGCACTTGCCTGCAGGGGGTCTGTAGGACAGACGTTTGAAAAAGGTGTCTGGGAAGATTGGTCTGGTTTTAAGAGGGAGAGAGAGAGGAGGAGGAGTGACGCATGCTGGGAACATGTGGACAGACCTTAGATGTGTGAGGGAACATAATATCCCACCCACAAATCCCTCTGACGTGACGTCATTGCCGCCATGCTGCAAATCTGTATCTTTTCAACTTCAAGCATTATTCCATAATGAAGCATTTTCAATAATTAAACTATCAAATTATACGAACACGGTCCATATACGATACGAAATTCTCAGAATTTATTACAATTTTAAACGTTTCAATAATTACCTTCCACAATAATAACGATAATAGACCGAATTTTGTTTTTGTAAGAGGAAACGCCCGTTGGCAACTTCACGGAAAAATTGAGTTGGCTTTCCGCTTTCGAAAATGTATAGTTTTTTTTTATTTAGAACCAGGGTTGGTGAAGCTTCGTTAATTTAATTGATAATTAAAATAAATTCATGTTGTGTCCGAAGGCGATACAGGATGAAAAAAATATATATGTTCGACATAGCATTATAAATAAAAACTGGACCCTGTTAATTAAACACAGTTTTCAAGTAAACAAATTGACAATCTGAATCTAGAAAATATTTTTCTAACTAATTAATACGCATATATTTAGTTTATTATACCGACGTTTGAATTTATATATAGAACAAGCGATGAAGAAAGTTAAAGTGGAATATGGGAACGGAATCATATTGCAAGGAGAAGGAATAAAAACCCTACGATTTGCCCATGATGTTGTAGTCTTACACGACACACTCCGACTTTGCAGTGATTCGTGGTCAGCGTCCAGCAGTCTTAATCACAGTGTCCGTGAATTAAAATTACTATCTAAGTTTGTTATGTTGGTAGTTCATATCGCTATCCGAATCCTGGCATGGTTTATTGGATGTTTGTGACGTCACGGTCACGGAGAAACTTTTGTTATAAATTTGTCTCTATTTTATTGAAATCCAAAATTTCATTTTATTATTTTTGATTACAATTTAGATTACATTTATAATGATACAATTTTTTTTAAGAAAAAAACAATTTCATCGTAATTCCTTTTAAATCTTTTATCTATTGTATCATTCTCCAAAAATATATAAATTTTTTATGTATTATTTTAAGCTAAAACGGAACATCAGAAAATATCAATCATACTGTTAATGAGAATAAATAAAAACCCTACGCTTTGCCGATGAAATTGTAATATTAGGGGAATCAAAATGAGACATGGAAACCATAATGAATGGCATGAACGTAGTCCTGGACAAAGAGTTCAATATGAGGATTAATAGAGGGGAAAAACCAAGGAAATAGGTGCAGTATGGGAAACAGTGGATAATAACAAAGACTTGGACCGGGGATATTTTAAAGGAGGTTAAGGAATTCTGCCGCTTGGTATACGACTTTGTCACTGTTCATTACGTACGCACGTCATCCCAAGTTTTTGAGATCGATCATTGCTAACTGATCCACATGATTTTTTTATTAATTTAATATAATATTTTAAGACGAGGAGCGAGTGACGTATCAATAATATTAGATTCAAAAAATTTAACATCTTTGACGGAAATAATGGACCAGATCCCTATCCAATCAGAAGTTAAAGGATCAGAACAGTCTACGAGCGGAAAAATAACCCCACAGTGTAGAAAAAAAAATTATCAGTCAGTTCTACATATGATAACTACTGTGCAGAATTTAAAAAAAAATAAAAATAAAAAACATTGTTTTGTGAACCCCCTGAAGCGACGCAACAGAAATGAGCATCAGAGGAACTTCAACGTCAGTCAAAGGAAAAATACACTTGTATCTGTTTTCCTCTGTGTTTGTGTGTGTGTGTCCTTTCATTATTGACCTAAAACAACAAGGGCTCTTTCCGCACGTGACATCAAAGATTTTCCCTTTTCCTCACGTAACTCATAACAAACTCGTGGCCTGTCTCCCTTCTTCTGCCTTACAAACAACCATATTATTATTATTATTAACATTACTACCAGAGCCATGTCCACAGAAACGTTGGTTGGACCAGCAAACAGTAATGAAAACGTGAGCAATCCTCACAAAGAAAAGCTTCATTTTATGAAAAGGAACATGTGTCACAGGGAACCCCCCGCTGCTTCAAAGGAGGAAAGGGGTGGAAAGGGGGGAGGAACAAAAGTGAAATAGCGACGTGACACACTGGCCGACAGGGAAGGGAAACGGCCGAAAGAAATGGAAAAATGCCTTCGTCGGACACGTCAATATTCGTTACCAATTGTTCCCTGATGGAAATGTACCAGAGAATAAAAGTTATTTTTGAAAGAAACTCACCCTGTTCTTCACAGACCCGCGAGGTTAATTATTTATGACCTTTCTCCTGTTTATAATGCAGTAATTAATTAATAAATTTATACCCTGGGTGACTTGTTCTACCTTCCACACACCCACCCTCTTCAATTCCCTCCTCATGCTTTTAAAGAGAAGTTCCCTGTTTCAGGACCACCCTCATTCATGTAGCCTGTTAAGCCCCCCTTTACCCACTCTCCCCCCCCCCGAAAAAAAAACATTCAGAAAAGTCTAGAACTGATTCTGGAGAAAAACCGAAGAATTATAATTAATTTCAAAAAAACTTGCGTATGAAATTAAATATTTTTTTTGGAAATTAATCATTGAATATTTAAGGGGGCTTTTTTTCGGTTGTTATTGTATACCCTGTGTTCCTTGTTCTACCTTCCACACACCCACCCTCTTCAATTCCCTCCTCATGCTTTTAAAGAGAAGTTCCCTGTTTCAGGACCACCCTCATTCATGTAGCCTGTTAAGCCCCCCTTTACCCTCCACCCCCCAAAAAAAACATTCAGAAAAGTCTAGAACTGATACTGGAGCAAGACCGCAGAATTATAATTTATTCAAAAAAAATTGCGTATGAAATTAAATATTTTTTTTTGGAAACTTAATCATTGAATATTTAAGGGGGCTTTTTTTTCGGTTGTTATTGTATACCCTGTGTTCCTTGTTCTACCTTCCACACACCCACCCTCTTCTTCAATTCCCTCCTCATTCTTTTAAAGAGAAGTTCCCTGTTTCAGGACCACCCTCATTCATGTAGCCTGTTAAGCCCCCCTTTACCCTCCCCTCCCCCTCCAAAAAACATTCAGAAAAGTCTAGAACTGATGCTGGAAAAAAACCGCAGAATTATAATTTATTCAAAAAAAAATTGCGTATGAAATTAAATATTTTTTTTTGGAAACTTAATCATTGAATATTTAAGGGGGCTTTTTTTCGGTTGTTATTGTATACCCTGTGTTCCTTGTTCTACCTTCCACACACCCACCCTCTTCAATTCCCTCCTCATTCTTTTAAAGAGAAGTTCCCTGTTTCAGGATCACCCTCATTCATGTAGCCTGTTAAGCCCCCCTTTACCCTCCTCCCCCACCAAAAAAAACATTCAGAAAAGTCTAGAACTGATACTGGAGCAAGACCGTAGAATTATAATTTATTCAAAAAAAATTGCGTATGAAATTAAATATTTTTTTTTTTTGGAAATTAATCATTGAATATTTAAGGGGGCTTTTTTTTCGGCAAGTTACTGTTAAATAACGCGGTGCTTGGGCTAAAAAAATGATATAATAATGATTATAAAATAGAAAATAATACATTTTTTTGATGTAAATCTGCCTACTGCTGAAAATAAAAAATTATCTAATGGTGCCTAATTATAGGTGTTGAAAATTATTACATGTTCAAAATCAAAAAAGGACAACGCACAGACGTAGGAAAATATTCATTTGTGAATAGATTATAGACGCGATTGGAATTCCTTGTCTCCTGCAGAAATACTTTTCCGGGTGGCGGAAATCAGTTTTAGGAATAGGCTAAGGAAACTAAAGTCAGAAAGTGATAATATGTGAAGTGATTTCTGTGTGATTCCTGACTTCTCTTTCCTTTTTCAGGTCAAAACTCATAAACACTACAATATTGCTCCCGAGTGTAATTTTTTTTATTGTATCATATGTGCTTATTTCATATTTTACCCTCACAACCACAGTACTTTATAAATTATCAGCTATTAAGGACTCACGTGAACCTTTCCTCTACAAGGATAAACCGTGGGGGTTGTTAGCGCTTACCAGGTGACTGCTGCATCGTTCGCCGGAACACTTGGAGTGACCCCCAACAGAGGCTCAATTCAAGATAAGACTTTTTTCTAAAAAAAATTTTTATAGAGACTTACGTTAAACATTTTCTGGAACAGTATTCATCCTCCAGCCGGGGTGATTCATTTTGAGGCTCGTGAAAGGGCACCTTCCAATGCTTTCGTTTGATTTATCTGTATTTGTGTATTTATTGTGATATACTTTTCAGGGAATAGAACATTAATTAATCAATAGAACAAGTTATAATCAATTTTAAAATTTTTCATTTATTAATTTAATGTGATTACATGGGCTTAATCTCGGGGGATTTTGGGTCTCTCGAGAGATGGAGTATGCAGTTACTGAAAATAGAAAAAAAAACAATCATTAAATATTATTTAACCAGAGCAATGAGCAAGTTTCACAACTTTTTTTTAATAACTTACCCACAATTACTACAGGGCCTACAAACATCCACCTCACGAATGTTTCCGCGTCTCTCTGGCGTCTTGCAGGATTTTTATCGATGAAGGTAGAAGGAACCAGATCCGCAACTCATCTGCTTCCTCGAAACATCTAACGTCTCTGCCCACCTCTCACAGCATCTGCTCTCGTCCGTCCTCTCCTCAACTCGTCTGACTTCTGCTCATCTGCTCGGACCACGTCTTTCCTCTCCTCAACTCATCTGACTTCTCATCACGTCCATCCTCTCCTCATCTCGTCTCAATTCTGATCCCGAGCCACCCATCGGCTTCCCTTTTTAAATCCTCCGACGGGAATTCCCCGCCATAGGTCTATTTCATAAAACTCCGGGGTTCCCCGCCTCAGGTCCCTTACAAAATTCCGGGGTTCCCCGCCCTCATTTTTTTTACACACGCTCGGCGGGAGTCTCCCGCGGGGAATCACCATCTTTCAGCTGACTAGACATTGTTGTTGGCCAAACTGCGCCTCATAACGCCACAATACCACAAAATCACATTATATAACCATTTTAGTAAATATTGGGTTTAATAAAAATACTGAAATATACAGGAATTGGTCAAGATTTAAAATGGGATAACATCTCAACAATTTGATTGGTTTGAGAGCCTTTTCCGAGGGAAGTGGGATAACCCTCGTGTAGCCTCTTACCCAAGAAGAAACTTCATCTAACCTTTTAAATAACAACTCTGGAACAAGCCAAATAGTCGATGCAACCCTTTATAAATAAA
>CM067378.1:114284007-114374945 GCA_034510155.1 Eucriotettix oculatus
AAAGAAAAAAAACACTAGTTTTAAACCCTAGTTTTCCATTTAATAATCTGAGACTGTGTGATTTCTTCACTTCTCTTTATTGCCGCCACTGGAGCCACACGCGGTTCACCTCAAAAACTACAATTAAAAAGATCGGACTACCGAAGAACTCGTTGAGTCATTGCTCGAGTTCAGTCTTTCCGTTCCAGGTGAAAATCAGGAACCCGCCCTTCTATGCGAAGAGAATTTAACAAACACAGTACAAAAATCCTTCCTCCTCCTCCTCGTTCCTCCTCCCCATCACCCCAGCCCGTCAACCCTTCGTTAGAATGTTCGTGAAGGAGGAGGAGGAGGACGACGAGGAGATGGAAGGGAAAAAAAATGCTACAACATTCCTCGACTAAATCGCAGCGCGCACAAGTTGGAAACAAAGAAAAGTTTTCTCCCCGGGAGAAGAAAGAAAGCTTTTTCTCGTTAATCAATGAACTCGAACAAGTCCAAAACGTTGTGTTGAAAATTGCCAAGGGAAGAGTTCGTCCATTAAAGTCAGTCATTAAAGAGTCTTGAAAACTGTAACGAGACAATCTATGGAGACGAGGAGAGGAGGGAAGAGAAAAAGGATTCTTACAATCGTACAAAACACTGGCAATTTAGGGAATTATGAGCATAATCATGTAACTACACAGAAATGATAATAAGAAGTAAAAAGCTGAATATATAATGAAATGGAGGAAGGGGGGTGTTCCACAAGGCTCTATTCTATACCATTTGATATGTTTTTATTTTAATAAATACTATAAAAGGCAATTAATCAATTTTATGAAGAAATCCTGTATGTAGCAGAGACAATAATTAAGTAAATAATAAACATGAGGTCCTCACAAAAATGTAATTCAATTCTGTACTTAATCAAGTAATACATTTTTTTGTGGTAGTTCCCTGCCAATTGATTGCAAGAAATCCTGATTCAACCCTCGAAACTAACCTTTCTTGCATTTCCTCATAACCAGCACATCCCACACCCTCCCTAATCTGCTTATCGTATTCCATCCTTGGCGTCCCTCTTCTGTTCTAACCACACGAACGTCCCTCTAATGATAATTTTACAAGACCCTCATGTCTCAAAACGTGGCCTTCATATTGTTCGCTCTTCCCCTACTCTCTTTAGAACTTCCTCGATAGTGATTCTATCCACCCATCTCATTCTCCTATAGCACCACATTTCAAATGCTTCTATTCTTTAGATAAAAAAATAATTATTCTTCAACTCCCCTCCCCCCATTTTTGCCACATGACATACGTAACTGTTTTATTTTTCTATGTTTCTGGGCAACTTATTTTCTTTTTTCACGATACATACCTCATTCCGCGCCTGAAGACTATATATACTATTACAGTTTCCACCAGCAGATGCTGATGCGGGCTCAAAGCAGACAAAACCTCCTGCTTTCATGTCCACGGATTTCACGTTGTGAAGATGTCACAAATCAAAAATGGCAGTTCATCCCTCGGTAATTGTTTTTCCCGCATAACGTTAATTACAGCATTTCCGACTACTCTCTCTGTTGTTTTTTTTTGTATTTGTGTAATTTACGGAAGATGTAATTTCCCTCTAGTTGATTGTGACCTCATCCCTTGATCACACACAAACACAAAAAATCATAATAAAATGCCAAACCTCCCCCCTCTCCCCCTTTTCCCCATCCCCCGTGTCTCTCCCTGTTTCACCCAATTTCCCATTGTGATTAAATTGCGAGATTGGATGCAGATGGTGAGGAATAATTGTGGGGGTTGGGAGTTGTGCTATTATTTGATCAACATGGCCTTCTTCCTGTCTGAACGATTAAAAACAATTTCCTACCTCTGACACTGGTGTTTTTTTTTCTCCACCCCCTCCTGTTTTTAATTAGTGAAGGGACAGGGTTCATTTTTTTGCGATTGGTGTATTTTACCTTTCTCTCACCTTTTATCATCTGAAAACCAGTTGCTGTAGTCGTGTAAACTGGGTTCTTAGTGGGACAAGATTACGACATAGAAGCAGCTTCTTAATAATCGGCTTGTCAGCATTCCCGGTTTATCAACAACAACGTTTCGACTATATTTATCTCCTCCGTCGTCAGGTGCACGTGTTCAGAGACAAATTTTCTCTAACCAATAAATCAATAATCTGGCACTATCTTCAATTCTAAAAATTGCAGCCAATTTTACAGCAAAAAAAATTGATGAACAACCCTGATTACATAGTAAAGGTGAAAGTTGGACAACTGAAGATGGGAGGTTCCAAAAGGCTCCATTCTATACCTTTGTGGTATGTTTTTATTTTAATAAATACTACAAAAATCAATTACTCAATTTGTCATTCACGGACAAGCGTCAGAAAGGCCCTCGTCAGTAAAATGTGTAAAACGTCTCGACCCCCTCGGACACCTCTTTTTACCGAGTCTAGCCCCGCAAAACATTTTACACTGCCCAGTCATTTAATTCCAAAACAATCACTATGGACCCTCTCAATTTAGTCTCATTATACCCCTTAACTGTTTACTTTTGTGTAGCGGCAATTACTTTATTTTTTAAATTTAAGACATTTACTTCGACTTCAGTCAAAATTATTCGCATGTAGGTTTATCCATTTAATAATACGTGACGGAGTCTACAAATATTGACGAAACGTTGTAGATGTATTCATAACATAAGCTACATCTGTACATTAATATTTATGAATGATATAAAATGGCCTTAATCTTAACAGATAACTACCAATACTTTTCTTCCACCAATTGGTAGACGTTAACAAGCGAATAACGAGGAAAAAAAGAAAAAAAGCGTCTACCAATTGGAAATATAGATTAATCCACTGACGTATAAATGTAACTGTGCTTTATTTACCTAAATGAAAGGTTTTTTTTCCATATTTTATTACTTAAGGAAATATTCTGTACACAGAACTATAATTTTTTGAAAAAATAAAATTTTGTCTATTTACCCGATGAAGTCTAAAAAATATGGACGAAACGTTGTAGATGTCTTAAATAGACACCAATAGTAAATCAATTAACGCCCGTTATTGAAATAAATACATTAATTTCATTAACGAACCGTTTTTACAGACACAGTATTATTGTTTTATTTTTTCTCGCATTAACAATATAGTAATTAGTGACTTAAACAATATTAAATTTTACAATTACTTATACACTTTTCAGTTTAAATTATCATAATACAGTTTTAACTTTACTTTTACGTAATTAGTCGTAAAAATTAAATTAACGTACAATATACAGTTTTTATTTACATTGAACGGCCACGTTTGGGACTTCTTCATGAGGTTAAATTTCATTTCCATATCAGTGGGGTGTGTGTTAATTAATTTGGCTGAATTTATATATATATATATATATATATATATACACGAATTAACAGTAGTATAGCTAAAAAATTTATTAAAATAAAATAAAAATTGTTAGAACGTAATGAAGTCTGTGATGGAATCAAACTGAAGAAAATTTCCCGGTTTAAATGTATAAGGGAAATTATTTGTATATAAATGTTCCAAAGAGTGGAACGACGCGTTTCACTGTTTTCATACGTTCTTATTTTTGTTTTAATAAATTTTTATTCTGGCTGAATTGACTGTTTCACTGATAAACTTATCCGTCAATTTTAATTTTTTTTTTCATGATCTCTATTGAACAGCAAAAAGGTGAGGAATCGTTCATAACATCAAGACAACCCATTGTGTCACATCCAATATGGTGCATTTGAATCACGCGTATGCTAAAGGAGATTAAATGAAAGAGGAAAAAGGGCTAGTCTAAAAAATTATCGAAGAGGTAAACTAAATATAAATCTAATCTTTTTTAACTGAAGCTAACTGCTTCAGGAGATAAGAAATATGGCTCTGACCACCAAAAGAAAATAACAACTAGCATCAGGGGAAAAAAATACGACATCGGCCACTGAGCGTTGTTTCACCTCTTTAACTACCTATAATAATGGTATCGTGCTCAGAGCGATCGTGTAAAGAGCGTCCAGAGCAATGAAACCTGACTTTCCCGTTATTCGCGTCTTGAAGCACAATGCGAGTCCAATAAGCCAAGTATGTGAACTGCATAAATTGTAAGACGTTTTTTTTCCTCTCAGGGGAAACAGTTTATAAATTAGTTTAAGTTGGAAAAATTTATATACAAAAAATTAAAAACATTTATTGAAATTGAAACACTTAGAGGTCTCAATATGGAGTCATATAAGACAAGTAAAGATAAGGCGTTAAACCACAACCATAAGAAAACGAATTATCAAAGACTTTAATGACTAAAATTGAATTTATAAATAAAATAACGTGATTAATTCCACTTAATATTATACGTAGTATATAAAGCATGGCTGACAGTCAGAAATACATTTCAGCCTTAAGGTTTAATCAAAGATTTGAAGCGGTCCCGAAACTTGGGGACGAAACGTTTTATTTATAATTAAAATTCCCTCATTTCTGACATTTGGTCAGTCATTATTACTTAAAATGAAGAAAATCAAGTGCAATTTGGCTTCGCATCTTTTAACCACTTTCAGTGCCATTATTTTGTAGTAATTTTACTATACTGAGATTCTTTTTAGATTTATATCACGTCCGAATATTCTGGTTGACTTATTTTGGTTGGTTATTTTACACACAAAGTAAATCTTAAAGATGGGGAGAAAAAATTAATAGAGTAAAAGGATCGTTTCTAAGACAAAGATTTTTGTTATGTCGTAAAATAAACCAATTTCGCTTCAAAATTGTCATTCTCGTCTTTCTGTGCTTAATTGAAACACTTGCAATGAAAGATAATTTATGTGGTAATAGCGCTGTGGAGGAGTGGAGGGGGAAGGGGAGAGGGAAGGGAAATGATCTCTTTCGTCTTCATACAATCTCGAGGCATTAACCCGCAGAAGGAATCCGTATTAACCGTTAAATCTCTGGGAAAATTTTCTGAAGTGAAGCAAGTGAAGGAAAGAACTTTTATGGACGATCTCTACGACGAGGATAAGGACCGAGTAAGAAAGGAGGGAGGAGGGGGGAGGGGGAGAAAAAAAAGGGAGGGAAGGATCACATAAATCCCTTCTCGGGTCTGTTACCCCCTTTACGGACGACTTAAGCCAAATTGGAAGAATTGGGGCAGAGGCAGGAAAGCAACCAGCCCAAATTACGAGTCTGACACCGACAGGGGGGGAGGGGGAGAGGGGAGGGGGGAAAAAAAGAAGCACAGCCCCGCGCACCGGCTTAATTTCAATTACCGTGAATTATTGTGCCCTTCGACTACGACGACGACTGGAAATCGATCACCCCTCTGGTTCGAATCGAAGATTCCACGTCAAAGCTTCTCTCAGACGTCGGTCTCTCTCTCTCTTCTCTTCTCTCTCTCTCTCTCTTTATCCTATCTCTCTCTCTCTCTCCCTTCCTGACGCTTTGCTTAAGCCGAAGACGATCACTCGAGTGAACGAACGAAAAACCCAGAGGAGCCAATTACAAGTCGCGGCTCCACAAAATCCTTCCTTCCTCCCTCCAAGGGGAAAACATCCCTTAGTCTATTGATGAATAAATCACTTTCACATTTTGGAAAAAATTTGACAGGTCACGAACCGAGGAGTCAAAAATTACCTGCCCCAATATCAATGGTGTTTATATTTTCACCTTCAGAACAATTCGTTTCCCCATCATTCAAATCATGAAAATAGTTGTTTCATGTTAAACAGTTGATACTCAAATTTCAGTCTTCTTTTAATGACAAGAAATTTGTCAGTCATGTAATTTTATTCAGAAATACTCTTCAGGAAAATAAATCCCAAACAACGTGTGAGGCTCTGTAATCGGGCCATTACTGTTTTCAATTTTTTATTAATGACTTACCGAATTATTTAAAGTCAGGAGTAAGGTTTTTCGCTGACGACTGCAGCGTCATCTACAGAAAGATAACGAAGGAGCAAGAAGTAGATAAAGTCAATAGCTCTGGGCTCTGGGAAAATAAAATGAAAAATAATGGGAAGAAAAGCAGCTCAATCTCGTTTAAAAAAACGCACCTTTTTAAATGAGATAGAATATAGAATAGTTGGGGATATATTTCAACAACTGACTTGGCTGGGAGGAACAGGGGAATTTCACGGCCCGAAAAGCGTGGAATTACTTACATTTCATTATGAGGAACTTAAAAAAAGGGGAAGTTCAAAATCAAAGGAAAGGGCATATTTACCCTTAGTCAGACCAATTTTTTGGAATACGGGGCGACCGACGGCTTGTTGGGATCCCTATAGAAAAAAAAATCAAATAGAATCATTAGAGAAAGTTCAGAAAAAGGGGCTGCTAATTTTGTGCGACGAGTAGGACCACAGGGGGTCACAGGAATTAAAACACTTAGATGTCTCAATTTGGAGTCATAAAGGGCAAGAAAAGACAAGCCATTAAATCACAGATATAATAATATAAATTATCAAAGACTTGGGCATTCTTTGACTTGCGCTATCTTCGTTCGTATTACATAAATTGTCTTCGTTAGTTTCATCTGTTTGGTTATTATTTGATTCCCACTATCCTTGTTCTTATTACTTCAGTCTGTTATAAATATTGACGAGGTCCACAAAGAGTTGGTCGAAACGTCGTTTTAGGTTTTCAAGTTTTATGGAGCCTCATTATAAACTCCTCTCTGAAGGGTATGCAAAATGAAACCGTTAATTTACCGTAATTGTAATAGTCACTCAGCGGGAGGAGGGCAAAACAGAAAACAACGAAGAGGGATGGAAAACTGTAGCAATGAATATCACTCTCCTCCTCGTCCTCCTCCACGAGAGGGCGTGTGCCTGTATCTATAACTTTTATTAACGCGCTGTAAATAAAAGGAGAGAGAGAGAGAAATTATAATGTACAGTAGTCGTCGCGTAGAAGCTAAATAGCCATTTTTAGAGGTGCGGGTTTCGGACGGGACGATGTGGCAGGAAACGGGGACGACGTGAAAAATGGCGCGCGATAAAGTTAACTGTTTATCAGATTTAGGGCAGGGACAACAACAGCGACAACATCCACCCATATATGGAGGGAGAGTGAGAGGCAGAGTGTTAATAGCAGCACTCGAATGGGTAAATATGCGGCCGATAAACAACAACAACAACAGGAAAAAAAACGACAGAGAGAGAGAAGAGTAACAGTGTTGCTGTGAGCAATCCGTGTTGAAAAGCACTGTCACAAACTGTCGCAACTATATAGTCTGGAGCAGACAATATTTACATATCGCGTAACCATATGATGTCTGCGCCCGGCTACACAGACACACAGACACACAGACAGAGAGACAGACGGCGCGGCGGTGGGTGGGTGGATGATATGATGATGTTGGGTGAGTGGACGAGCGAGGGATTTATAGCCCCAACGCGTTTTAATTCTTCAGTGCGTGTTGGATGGTGAGAGGAGGAGAGGAGAGGAGGAGGGAACACGAACACAGCAGCCAGATTGCGCCAGAGTGAAAAAGAGAGTGAGTGGCCGGGTGGGTAAATAAATAATAATTGTTCACTCATCTGTGTGTGTGTGCGTGTGAGCTGTTTGTGATAAGCGGTGATGAGGGTCTCGACATCAGCAGACGGCGGATGAACGAAAATAAAAATCACAGACAGGCAGCAGCAGCAGCAGCAATGATGGCTGACCGTCCGTCCGTGTTGCCAGAGTTTTTCCACGCTGGTGAATTTCCATGATCCATTCGTCATCAACCCTTTAGCTTTCCCGTCTTTCTTGACACCCACCAATCATGGTATCGAGAGAGGAAATCAGACTGAGAATGTTTGGATTAACTTAACCAGTCATCCAACTTTTGACAGGTTGCTGTTGCGGTAAGAAGTCCTATGATTGCCCTGAAGCAACCCTCCATGCTAACCTATCCTGCACAAGTCTTTTCATTTCTACATAACTACCACTAATTTGACCTCTCTCTTCCGTTCACTTCCTACTTATCCTAATATTACAAGACCCTCGTCTCTCAAAACATGGCATATTAATCTTTCCCTTCGCTTGGTGGAATTCCTCCATTATTGTTCTCTCTTCCCCTATTCTGCATACAACTTCCCCGGTTAGCTATATGGTATTCAGTCCTATAACTGACCACGTGTCACTCCAAAATTCGGAATGTGTCATGCAAGATGACAGTCCGCAGTCGCCCCCGTAGGCCCAGGCCCTCAATGGGCTGCAGAGCCAAGGAGGAGGATTCAGTCGTATAACTGGTCTGGTGGAACCCTCTCCATGCTAACAAGCTTGCGCAAGCCTTTTCATTTCCTCATAACTAGCACATTACACGTCCTCCCTAATTTACTTAACGTATTTCATCCTTGACCTCCCGCTTCTGTTCTTACCCCCACACATTTCCCTCTAATGCTAATTTTACTCGACCCCCTCAAGTCTTAAAACGTTGGCCTATTAATTTATCCCTTCTCTTGGACAACGTCCTCCATATTGTTCGCTTTTCCCCCTATTCCGCCGAGAACTTCCTGGTTAGTTACCCTATCCTCCCATCTCATTCTCCTACAGCACCACATTTTTAAAGGCTGTGTTGGAGACGAACCCATGAACTAATCAGATGTCAAAATGAATTAATAGTTTAAAGGGGCGACAGTAGATGCTCCTAAAATTCAATTAAATTTTAATGTATTTGAAGAGGCAAAATGTAAAATAAATTGTACATGTAATGCTTGGTGTTTATGGGCGATTATTAGGCCTAAAGTTCCCTAATTAAATTCCTGACGGTCTTCTTTCTGGATCCCGTTTGCTGTGACGTCATAACTGTAACGGTTACGACGTCAGCTGAAGGACAATTCTTTAAGAGGTAATTCCATTTCCTTCCCTCACTCACTTATATAAATGTTCATGACGTCACATATACCACGAAAGAGACAAGAAACTATCCAACAGTTTCAAGAGGACGAAACGAATCGTCTTTCGATTTTCCGGACTTTAGCAACGCCGGACTTGACGCTCTGGTAAACAGCGCCGGGATATTCCAGGCTATTTACAAGAAACACTCAACACGGTTGACGCTCAGGTGAAAGGAAGAGAATAGTAATAATAATAATAAGCCCTGGCCCTGTCTTGCTCTACCTTCCGCATCCCCCCTTTTCAATTCCCTCCTTGTTGCCTGTTTCAGGATCACCCTCATGTAGCCTGTTAAACCCCAAAAAAGGGGAATTGCTGCATCCCTTCAGTTCTGTCCAAAAAAACGATATTGATGATCGATATAGGATGATTCTCTTCGTGACGCGAAATCTAACCAAAAAAAAGGGGTCCATATTCCATTTTTGCGAACAAAAACTTAACAATCCGAAATCAATGTACATTCTTATAACACGCTCATTATTAAAAATCCGGAATGATATTTCAAATTAATGTTTTCATTAATTAACATAATTGAAAGAAAATCCTTGGTTTTAAATCAGTCTCAATTTTAATGAAAACCAAAATTTTATTTTGATTATAATTTAGATTACATTTAGAATTATACAATATAAAAAAAATGTTTCATCACAAATTATTTTAAATATTTAATCTATTGTACATATATTTATAATGTCAATACTATAAAAAAATTAGATATTTTTTATATATTATTTTAATTTAAGACGGAATATGGAAAAGGAATCATACTGCACGCAGAATAAATTATATTGTAGTATTATGAGGAGTCAGTAGAAGACTTGGAAATAATAATAATTGACATGAACGTGCTCCGGGAGAAAGAGTTCAATATGAGGATTAATAGAGGGGAAACCAAGGTGATGGAGTGTAGTATGGGAAACAGTGGAATAACAAAGGCTGTTAGATTAGGAAGGGATATTTTGAAAGACGTTAAGGAATTGTAATATTAATGTAAATATGTTTTGGATCAAGTAACCTCTACAGAAGACAGGCAGCAGTAATAAGAATAGAAGACCAAGAAAAGAAAGCCGTAATCAAGAAAGGAGAAAGACAAGGATGCAGCAGTCTGTCGTCGATACTGTTTTTTATAGAGGGAAAACCAAGGTAATGAAGTGTAATTTGGGAAAGAGTGGAATGACAAAGGCTGTTAGATTGGGAAGGGATATTTTGACGGAAGTTAAAAAATTCTGCTACTTGGGAAGCAGCGTAATAACTAGAGTAGGATAGCACAGGCGAGGAAGGCTTTAGCGAAAAAGGTGAATTTAATTATTACGGGTAATATAAGTGCGAATATTAGGAAACCGTTGCTAAAAATGATCGTATGGAAGCGTGGCGTTTTATGGGTGCGAAACGTGGTGTTATGGGATAATGATATGGGTGCATTGAATCACTAACCAGGAAGTTCTATGTAGAATAGGAGAAGAGAAAACTATATATGGAGGAATTTCAGCCAGCGAAAAGATAGATAAATAGGTCAGGTTTTGAAACAAAATTAGCATTAAAAGGGAAGTGAACGGAAGAGCGAAGTCAAGTACGTGGAAGTTATGTAGATATGAAAAGGCTTGCGCAAGATTTTTTTAGAATGGTAGGTTGCATCAGACAATCTTATGACTGAAGACCATAGCAACAAGTACACTTTGTTTTTTTTTCCAGAATCCATTACTAATTATTTGTTAAAAATTTATAAATCCCCAGGGGTTGTTGGAAAAAACAAGCTACATCTGGATGTAGTCAGTATCGACTTTCCACTCAGCGATCACTGGAAAGGAACGTTTCATTTTTTGCCCCCTCCCCCCCTCCCCCCCTCACCTGATAGGATGACGTCACGGTTATTTGTATTTCTGGTCTCCTGAATCTTTATTTTTTTTAAAAAAATATATCCGTTTTAGTTCACGACAAAGTAGGATAGAGTCGAATCCAACACAGTTCAAAGTTAGGACCAAGGACTGTTAATTTACGAATTTTAAGGATTTACGTGGGGGTGAGGAATGCGGGGGTGGGGGCTGGGGGGGAGGAGATGGAAGGGGTTGTGATGGAGTGTGCACACGACACCGTCAACAACTGGAAAGAATCTTCGTTTCCCAGATACAAACAGCAAAAAAAAACAATTTAATAAGAAGACGTAATTACAAAAGTGTCAGAAATTTTCTCCTCCCCCCCGCTCCCTCCTCCCCGCCCCTCCCCTAACTGGGAAGACGTCATAACGTAGTTTTGAAGTTTAACTTATTCCAAGTATAAATTAAAACAGTTTCAGAAATCGGTGGTGGGGGTAGGGGGTGGTTGGGGCTTCAGAAACTTTTATATATTTGGTAAGGTGAACTATTATTTAGTACGGAGATTCCCTCGTAATTACTTTTGTTGCTTCAGGTGAAAAGTTTTTTTTAATTTTTTAAATAGCATAAGTTATTGTGAAGAAGGTTTTTTTTGGTGGGGGTAATTGTGTGTCTGTCCTATGGCTATACGAAGGATGAGTAAGTTAGTTTACTCTTATTTTCCCGTCTCGTGACGACTCGATTTGTTTAATAGTATTTTTGAAATTAATTATTTGTAACAAAGTCTCTGATGCACCTTATTCGACGATTTACTGTAACAATTCGCGACGAGTAAAGAGGACGTCACGTCGGACGTGACCGAAATAGATTATAAAGTCCGTGTGGATATTTTATGGCTGCCCTTTTGCTGTTTTCCTTTGGATTGAGCAGACGAATTTATCTTTCACAGCGTGTTAAAATATTTTATTTATTGTTAGTCTACAGTTGTCCGGTGGCAGATACAAAATCTAAATTACTTAGACATAAACACTATTTGTGCGTAATAAGGGCAATAACACAATTTTTATATCACTTAAAAGTCAAAGAATTCGAATATAATTGGGGAAAGGTCCTACTGCGCTACACTATTTACTCAAAAAAACGACGTTTCGTCTCCTTTTTGAGACTTCCTCAGGCGTGGAGCAAATCAAATAATAACCAATAGATGAAACTAACAAAGGCAATTTGTGTGTAATAAGAACAAAGATAGTGGAAGTCAAAGAATACCCAATAGATGAAACTGACAAAGACTATTTGTGTGTAATAAGAACAATAACACACAAATTTTTATATCCTTTAAAAATTAAAAAAATTCGAATAAAAAGTGGGGAAGGGTCCTACTGCGCTACAATCAAAAAAACCGACGTTTCGTCCCCTTTTTTGAGACTTCCTCGGGCGTGCTACAAACATAATAATATAATAAATTAAATATAATCTAATAGAATATTAATTAGAACAAAAGTTAATTTTATGTGAGAAATTATATTTTTAAGCAAGTTTTCTTTAAATATATTTATGTTGGTACTACCCAATTCGCAGCTACAGTGGTACCAAGTCATGAGTGTTCGTTTTCCAGTCGAACTCCCCGCTCAGTGTCGGAAAATGGTTAAAAAGGGGGGTGGGAGAGAAATAGAAAATTTGTATTATGAAAATTTTTCACCATAATAACAATAAAACGTCTATGTTCAGTCTTCATTAAGTGCTTAATTGATTAGATTTTAAGAACAATGTTTTTAATCACCAACATCGAAACAAACAACCGGCAGATAGAGAGAATGCCTGGATAGACAGACAGAATGATACACACACATAGAGAGAGAGAACAATATATGGTAAGTATTATTAATGAGTTTCGTGCCGTGGTAATGGCGTCGAGAACATCAGAGAGATCTGCATACGCTTCTTCCCTCTGACCACCGCCACAATTAGACTCGCTCGATACAGAAAGGTTGGTGTCGCTGTTTTTTTTTGGGAGGTTTATTAATTATGAGACCAGTCACGAACGTAAAATGAGTGTTTGTGTTCCCGAAATCGCGACTCTTAGTAGATGAACATAGAGTGAGACTCGTAAGGGACTTTAATCAATTCAGGGGGAAAAAGAGAGGCGGTAAAGGAGAGGGAAATATAAAGCAATATACAAATAGATAGATATAGCCTGATGAGAGGGAGAGGGAGAAGGAGAAGGAGAGGGGAACAGAGAGAGAGAGTATTTGTTTCGGTGGGGAATTTCCTGTCAGGCACAGTGACAGATTACAATGTTGGGGGGTAATTAGCCTTACTGCAACAATGACCACAATAGGGAGGCACCTGTCTAAGAGCCATCAGACTGATGATGACCACGATTATCCTCTAAGATATGCTACAAATAAATTTAACTGATTATAAAATATAAATTAGGTAAGAAATATCGGCCATGATAGCAGACAATAATAAAAGTTTTTCAACAAGAATTAAAAACTAAAAAGACGTTTCAACCAACTTTTCTGTACCCTGTCAATAAGTAATGTGAACAAGGATTGTACAAATCAAAGAATAACCAATACACGAAACTAACAAAGACTATTTGTAATACGAACAGGGATAGTACAAATAAAATAATAACCGAAAGATGAAACTAACAAAGACTATTTATGTAATATAAACAAGGATAGTGTAAATCAATGAATAACCAAATAATGAAACTAAAAAATATTATTTATGTAATATGAACAAGGATAGTACAAATCAAAGAATAACTAAAAAAAGATTAAACTAACAAAGACAATGTAATAAGAATAATGATGTTACAAATCAAAGAATAACCAAAAGATGAAATTAATAAAGACTAATTGTATAATGAGAAAAAGGATATTTCAAATCAAAGAATAACCAAATGATGAAACTAACATCGACTATTTAATAAACCATCATACAATTTATTTAGTTGAAAAGTGCGACATTTTATATTAACAGAAATTTATTGGATTTAATATGTAACATTTCAGAAATTAGCTGTTTGTAAAAAAATTATTTCCTTATCTAAAATGATTTCTTGTAATAATTGCTCATATATTGTTATAGTAGTCAAAATAAAGGTGCGTAAAGCTAATCTAAATTTTCCATATCATAAATGTTCACCTTTTACTAAACATTTTCTGGAACAAAATCGTTCGTTTAATTTTGATAACGTCACAGGTTGATTTTGCGATATTTTTTTTCCTAACTGGTCCATTCCGGAAGAAGCCATTTTAAATTTTTTTATTTAGGTTTTTAATCGCATCAACCCCAGGGATTATTAGCGACTTAACAACTTGTGTATGTTAAAATTTGACTTCTAGCAAACGGTCTTGAGTGGATCATAAAAAAGAAAAACAGTAAGTAAATTTTCAAAATAAATTGGTTGAAATTATTTCCGTAATATTTTAAATTTTAATAGTTATTAACGAAACATAAATAATGTCCGAAGGTCAGAAATGGAGTAATTTAATCTGAAAAAGTTTCGTCCCCCATCTTTCTGGACCGCCTCAGTTCTTTCCTACCAAAAAAAAGTATATAATTATGTAGACATAGTTGAATACAAATTAACTTTGTATGCTGCAATTAAGTATTGAGTACGATTGATTTAATTACTTTATTTAGTAATTATTATTCAATTGTTCAGTAATGTCAGCACTCAATATGACGTCACTAGACCCTTGCGCTTGATTTTTTGCTGCATGGGGGGAATTTTACGTTGGACTCAAAATTTCCCGTAGGCCGTGGGAAATGTTGAGAAACACTCAAACCTGTTGCTACCAACATTTGTTTTCATCTTCAATTGTTTATTACTGTATGTGGCAAACAATATTTGGTGTAGATACGCCTTAAAAGAAAGGCATCATCCATTCTCCAAAACTGTATCGTGATGGAATTTGGAAAACGTAAGATCTTCTCCTCTTTTAATTTTTGAACGGAGCTTGATAACGTTTTCCTCTAGATAATTGCCATGTCACAGAGAGCTAGCGGTTTCCTTCCTTCCTTCCTCCCCCTAATTTCCCTCCGTCCCTCCTGATCTGCTTGTAGTAAAGTGGCGAGTGACACTTCTCCCTGTGAGCATTGATGCGGTTAGTTGCTTCTGTCGCCGAGACGCGCCGCTAATTGAGGGAAATTGATTTCATCACCCGGGCGTCTTTGCCGCCCCTCCATTTAGAAGAGGAAGTCAAGGACCGAACGGTTGGTAGGCCTGCGTCGAGTCACCTCAAAATTAAGTTCTGTTTTGCGCTTCAGTTCAAATTTTTGATTAAAAGAAGAGAGATGCCCAAATTTATGAAAATCCAAATTTGACTGCCTACAAGGGCTGCTTCAACCCGAGAAAATCCCAAATATAGTGACGAAACGTCAATTCAACTAAACAAAAGCCATGACTATCTCGTAGTTAATTTATTTGATTTAATTTTTAGTTATTAATTAGGAATAAAAATAGAAGGTAATTAGTTTATTTACTTCAAAACTTCTACTTCACTTTATCGTTCGTGACATTAACCGATTTCTTTTTTGTTCACGATTTTAACTTTTTTTTTCTTTTTTTTTGCAGATGATTATGGTTGACCATAGCCGAGATCTTCCATATTTTACATTGGATGTGAGTAACTTTCTTGAAATCCATATAAATATATAACAGCCACTGAGTAACGCTTGTCGTGAAACGCTCGGGTCACATCGGGTACGTTCGGCTTTAGCTTCGTCTAAGAAACCACGGTACAGAGACCACACTTCAGTTCAAAGAAGTTCGTTAGTGTTACTTCTACTTTTATAAATTATATTCTTCTACAAATTAACCTATTTTACGTACTGAATATCATCAGCGAAATAAATATCAAGTATAAACCTACGGTTTTTTGCTTTTGACGTCATGGTAAAATTTCAAAGTTCTTTAATACTCAATTTTGAGGTTAGAGGTTGGGTTGAATGCGCGCCATGTTTTTTTTTTGGTTAACAGGCTACATGAGGGTGATCCTGAAACAGGCAACTCCCCTTTAATAGCATAGGAAGGGAATTGAAAAGGGGGGATGCGGAAGGTTTAGAGATTTTAAGAGGAGTTAGCGGTGACGTCACAGTGAGATAACTCTGTAATTACGAAAAAAAATTTTCGGGTGTTGGAACCATGATGAGTATCTACAAATGAGAAGAGATTCACATTGTTCCCTTACATATTATATCTCCCTCTGTTAATTATAGGGGATAGAAAGGCCTGACAACGAGCTCCATACCGTTTAAATCACATTATTGTCGAATTAATACAGTACCCGGCTAATAAAATTAGCTACTCGGGTATGGCCGGGCACCCAGTTACTTAATAAATATCTCAAAACAGGATTGAGGATTTTGCGGTTAATTTTAATAAATTTTCTTTATTCAAATTTTATATTTAGATTTATTGCCGTTAGTTCTTGGTGAGGAGATAGGATACGTCACACATTACATTAAAAAACAAATAACTGTTAGACCAAAATGAAATAAGATACAATTAAATCCTTGAATACGTAACTAGAGCAAACTAGATATAATATAAAATAAGTGAAAACAAGACACACTACAAAACACATACGAATAATAGAAATGTCACATCTTGGAGCTGCAGGACGAGGAATCTGACCTTCAGTAGTAGCTCCAGCAGCAATACATAAAACAAAAAAACAATTAAAATTAGCACATACTGAAAGTATTAAGGTTTTGTAGTAACTTATCAAAATTTATAAATTAAAAACGATGAATTAAAGGTTAAACATTGTTATTACGGTATTATGATATGCGAAAGAGTATAATGCAGTTGGTCCTCTGTATCTGATAAAGTCCTTAAAAGTCATCTATTGGTTTACACTATCCTTGTTCTCATTATATAAATAGCCTTTGTTAGTTTCATCTATTGGCTATTCATTGATTAGTACAATCTTTGTCCTTGTTCGTTTCATTTATTGGTTATTCATTGATTTGCACTAACTTTGTTCTTATTACATAAATAGTCTCTGTTAGTTCAATCTGTTGGTTATTCATTGATTTGCACTATTCTTGTTCTTATTACACTAAAATATTTTTTATTAATTTCATCTTTTGGTTATTCATTGATTTGCACCATCCTTGTTATTATTACACACAGTCTTCATCAGTTCCATCTATTAGGTTATTCATTGATTTGCTCAATCTTTGTTCTTATTAGACAAATAGTCTTTATTAGTTTCAAATATTGGTTATTCATTGGCTTGCACAATCTTTGTTCTTATTACATTAATAGTCTTTGTTATTGATTTGTCTTCTTCTGATTCTCGTAATACTACAATATCATCGTCAAGCGTCCATTTTAACTTTCTTTATCACCTGTTCTATATATATATATAATATATATATATTGTAGCGGATTCCGCGTTCCTCCGTATTCGTGATTTTATAATTCCTTTAGGGCGCCAGGTATTTTTCACAAAAAATACCAAAAGATGATTTTAATAGTTTTAATTCCTATTAGAGCATGAGAAAAAAATTATATCTGCAGGGCGTGGTCATTCTATCTCTCTCGTTGTCCCGCCGACACAACCTGCTCCTTCCACTACCCCATGACGACTCCCCAAAGTCTCGCCAGACTACATTGTTGGCCCAGGTTGCGTCAGTTCCTCAACAATTGCAACTCGCAATCTGGCCTGCATTGTTAAGTGTAACTTTTCATGTTACAGTATATATTAAAACATCGACGTTTCGTTGGCTGTTACCGTCATCTTCTTCCAGGCTGAAATCCCCGGGTTTCGACGGGGAGTCGTACAAACCTTCATTCTTTCGTCAGGTGATGTAAATTGTTGATAATTTGATGCCTGTATTGTAGATACTTCTTTTCGTAACTACGTATTGTGTGATTCTATTACGAAACAACATATTTTATGCATTAAACATTTTTTATGAAGAACTGTTAACAGAAACTATCGTTCTAGCGATTCCGTCCTCTTCCTCCTCCTCTTCTGACCATTTCCTTCAGTTGACCGATCAATAATGGCTCCATCGTATATGACAATTAGCGACAAAACAAACATGAATCACAGTGCGGAGGAAACTCGAGGTTGAAGAGGAGGAAGAAGTAAGATCCTGTGGTGGTCCTAGAAGCTGCTCATCACTAAGCTGTCTATAACCACAACAGCTTCCATTCACGAATCCTCGTCATCAATGCAACAATAGGTTGCATTGTCAAACCGAGCGCATTGTTACGAGTAGTAATCACCTCTTTACCCCAAGAGTGCCGTTGGATCATCATCCCCTTCCCTCCCACATGATATATATTCACCATATCACATGCATTTCCTCCTCTCAACTCCAAGAAAACAACTTGAACTAACGGAATATACAGGTAATTTAATCAAGGCTTTTATCAATAAATAGATGAGAGGCGCAATAAAAAAGAAATATTTTTAAAAAGAATAAACAGGGCGTTTCTTTGAAGCTTTGGAACCTCATCAAGCATATATGATAACAAATTTGGTACTTATGAATTGTAGTTTGAATGAAACAATTTTGACATAGATGAATTGTTTATGCAAAATACAACCATTTTGATGGTATTGATGAATTATACAAATATAAAAATTTGGTATTGATGTATTGTACAAATAGAATATAAGAAATTTGACACTGATGAATTGTACAGTTTGAATATAAAAATTTCTATTTAGATGAATTGAGTAGCACTATTTGAAATACAACAAATTTTTTGGTATTGATGAATTGTACGTAAGTAAAAATCTATCAATTGTTGTATTGAAGAATTGTACAAGTAGGTATTAAAAAATTGATATTTATGTATTGCACAGTTTGAATATGGTTGATATTGATGAATTATACAAGTGGAACATAACAAATTTGAAATTGAAGAATTATTAAAAGTCCAAGAAAAATAGAAATTAAATAACTAACATGTACAAGATATCAAAATTGGTATTTATGAATCACACAAGTGCAAGATTACAATTTTGGTATTGATAAATTCTACAATAGTAGAATATTAAAATTTGGTATTGATGTATTGTAGAGTTTCAATATAAAAATTTTGATATAGATGAATTGTGTATGTAAAATACAACAAATTTGGTTGACATTGATGAATTGTACAAGTAAAATATTTCAAATTTGGTATTGAAGAATTGTACAAACAGAATAGAAAAAATATATATATTGTACAGTTTGAGTATACAAATTTCGATATAGATGAATTTTACATGTAAAATACAACAAATTTGGTTTATATTGATGAATTGTACAAGTAAAATATTTCAAATTTGGTATTGAAGAATTGTACAAACAGAATAGAAAAAAAATAAATTGTACAGTTTGAGTATACAAATTTCGATATAGATGAATTGTACATGTAAAATACAACAAATTTGGTTTATATTGATGAATTATACAAGTAAAATATTTCAAATTTGGTATTGAAGAATTGTACAAACAGAATAGAAAAAAAATGATATTGTACAGTTTGAGTATACAAATTTCGATATAGATGAATTGTGTATGTAAAATAGAACAAAATTGGTTTATATTGATGAATTATGCAAGTAGAACATAAAAAAATTGGTATCGAAGAATTGCAAAAGTGCAAGAAAAATAGAGATTAGTGAACAACCATGTGCAAGATATAAAATTGGTATTTATGAATCATACAAGTAGAATATAACAAATTTGGTATTGAAGAACTGAACAGTTTGAAAATACAAATTTTGATATAGATGAATTATATATGTAAAAATAATTTTTTAAAAAAAGGTTGGTATTGATGAATTATACTCGTGGAACGTAACAATTTCGTTACTGAAGAATTGTTTAAGTTGAACGTAACAAATTTGTTATTGGAGAATTGTATAAGTGCATGAAAAATTAGTTATTGATTAATTGACATGTGCAAGATAACCAATTCGGTATTTATGAATCGTGCAAGTGCAAGTTGTTGGTAAATTCTACAAGTAGAATATAACAAATTTGGTATTGGTAAATTGAACAGTTTGAAAATACAAATTTTGATATAGATGAATTATATATGTAAAAATAATTTTAAAAAAAGGTTGGTATTGATGAATTATACTCGTGGAACGTAACAATTTCGTTACTGAAAATTTTTTAACCAATTTGTCATTGGAGAATTGTAGAAGTGCATGAAAAATTAGTTATTGATTAATTGACATGTGCAAGATAACCAATTCGGTATTTATGAATCGTGCAAGTGCAAGGTGTTGATGAATTCTACAAGTAGAATATAACAAATTTGGTTTTTTAAGATTTAGTTTGTCAGAAACAAAGGGAACTAGGGGGGAAAGAGAAGATTATTCGTTGAAAATTTTTCATTTTTTTACTAAGGAAAAAGTAATGGATATTATGTTTTCTATGTATACATTTAAAATTCAGTTTCGTGATTTTGTTAACAGATGGGAAAAGACACATGAATCTAAGCTTTATTCTGTAAAAAAAGAGAAAATAATAATAGAAGAATTGCTTTTGAAAGTTTAGTGCAGCAGACAAGGAAGACGTCGTCCTATTAAAGTACGTCAAGATCTGTCATTCTATAAGTCGCAAACTTTAGCAATCACTTCCTCCTCGAGAATCTTGAACAGAAGAAAAGAGGAAGGAGAAGGAGGAGGAACTGGGGCAAATTCCGAAAAGTTCCTTCCGTTGAAAATTAAATTCTATTAGAGCTGAACTTCTAGAATTTCTCTACATTGAAAAAGTAAACTGCATCCTTCACAAGTGGATCATTATTTAAGGACTCGGGGGAAAGACAAGCGAGCGGCAAAGTGTTACGTTCTTTTTAACCAATAACCTCATCCCTTCGGAGGGAACTGCCCTGCCATCTAACGGGGAACCCGGGAACTGGGGGCAGGCAAGCAGCAGCACGAAGAGCTTTCAAAATATACTCACTCTTGCTTGAGTAACTTAATATTGATAGCTTGAGGATCATTAAAAACACCCCCTTAAAAAAATAATAATTACATTATGCATTTCCCCCCCTCTTTCAACCCTGCTTTTTTGTAGCACTTCTACAGTTCATGTTTTTTACTTTTCTTTTGTATTTCTTCGTCGCAGCTTATTTTACCTGATATATATATTTTTTAATTTTAGGTGCATACGATTTTAAATTGAGATGAGAGACAGGGTGATAGAGGGGGGGGAAATTGTTTGAGAAGAAAAAAATCCTGCCTGGCGACTAGAAAATTATATGGATACGAAACTAAGGATTTATTCTACTACAATAATTTCAATATCAATGCGAACGACGGACTAACAAATAACTGTGACAAAACACATTTCATGCAATTTCACACACACTCAACACAACTTTACAATCTATAATAACACTTAAATACGACAGCAAAAATGTAAATGAAACTTCCTCTGTTAAATTCTTAGGTCTCTTAGTAAATAATAAATTAAATTGGACTGATGATCAGATTAATCAATTACTTAAGAAACTCAGCTACAGCTACACATGTGATGCAATGTCCTTCCACCTTCAGTCATCTAAAAACAAGAAAATTAGTATACTTTGCATATTTTCATTCTGTTTTATCATATGGTATTATATTTTGGGGGCAACTCAGCAGCAGGCATAGATAAGATTTTTATTAGTCAAAAACGTGTTATTAGAGCAATATGTGAGTGAGGCAGGTTTCCTTCTTGCAGAACTCTGTTCAAAAAGTTAGGCATTTTCACTTTAACGTGCCAATACATTTATTCATTGATGTTATTTGTAATCACAAATAGGAGGCACTACTTATTTTTGAATAATACTGATATTCATCCCTTCAATACAAGGAACAAAAATAATCTGTATAAAAAATGTAAAACATTGTCAATTGCACAGAAAGGAAGGAAGGTGTGCATTATCCATCTTCAACACGTGACTGCAGTCAGCACAGAATTAAACAGTTGTCCCCCGATAATCAAGGTAAATTTAAGACTGAATTACGCTCATTTTTGCTTAGCCACTCCTCCTTCTATTCAATAAAGGAATTTATAGAAGAATCGGAGAAGAGTAATTAATTAATTAGTTTATAATACAAAAATTTGTTATAAGTATATTTATCTTTTATACAATAAAATAATGTAATAAATGTACACAGCCCTGACCCATTCCACATCCTTGAAGCTTAGCTTCTTTACAGGATCTACGGAATCTCCTTTAATCTCCTTTAATCAAGGTAAATTTAAGACTGAATTAGGCTCATTTTTGTTTAGCCACTCCTTCTATTCAGTAAAGGAATTTATAGAAGAATCGGAGAAGAGTAATTAATTAATTAGTTTATAATACAAAAATTTGTTATAAGTATATTTATCTTTTATACAATAAAATAATGTAATAAATGTACACAGCCCTGACCCATTCCACATCCTTGAAGCTTAGCTTCTTTACAGGATCTACGGAATCTCCTTTAATTGTAGATTTACCTGAATGAATCCTCAATGGATGGGTCGGAATCTTCTTCGTCTGAATCTCAATATCAGCTGATCTTCGTACGTCTCTTTATAACCCATCTCCGACTCATTCCTACCTTCCAAATCCACTTGCCAACTGATCAATTTATTCATGTCCTCTTTTCCCCCTCTCCCGATTCATTCCTCTCCAAGTCTACTACCCAACAGAATATTTTCTCAGAGCCAGACACTAAACTTTCACCCTTCCACTGGCGTAGAACTTTAATCACATAATCACCCAATTGTTTGAGCATCCCTACGAAGAGCTCTCAATAAAGACTAATTAGAGTCAGATGATGAAGCAGAGTTATGATACACATAAGAAATGAAAAACCTAAATATATGGAAGAAACAATTTAAATAAGGAAATGATGATACACATAAGAAATGAAAAACCTAAATATATGGAAGAAACAATTTAAATAAGGAAATGATGATACACATAAGAAATGAAAAACCTAAATATATAGAACAAAGAATTTAAATAAGGAAATGATGATACACATAAGAAATGAAAAACCTAAATATATGGAAGAAACAATTTAAATAAGGAAATGATGATACACATAAGAAATGAAAAACCTAAATATATGGAAGAAACAATTTAAATAAGGAAATGATGATACACATAAGAAATGAAAAACCTAAATATATGGAAGAAACAATTTAAATAAGGAAATGATGATACACATAAGAAATGAAAAACCTAAATGTATGGAAGAAACAATTTAAATAAGGAAATGATGATACACATAAGAAATGAAAAACCTAAATGTATCGAAAAAATAATTTAACTAAGAAATAATGATACACATAGGAAATGAAAATCTAAATATATAGAACAAAGAATTTAAATAAGGAAATGATGATACACATAAGAAATGAAAAACCTAAATATATGGAAGAAACAATTTAAATAAGGAAATGATGATACACATAAGAAATGAAAAACCTAAATATATGGAAGAAACAATTTAAATAAGGAAATGATGATACACATAAGAAATGAAAAACCTAAATATATGGAAGAAACAATTTAAATCAGGAAATGATGGTCAGATAAATGACGACCACTGAACCCCTTCACGTGCCAAACCAGATATCTTGATGGCCCAAGATGGTAAAGGTATTGCTGAGGTCAGCGGTGTTTTACAAGGATTCAATCGACGGGACCAACAAGTTGAAGGACAATTAGTTTGCGAAATTAAAAGCGACTTGACGACTGTACCGAGGTAGGAAGGGGGGAAGGGGAGGAGGATGGAGGTACGTATGTGTTTATTTGGGACAATGGAGCGGTCCATTGACGACTGGCGCCCACCGCGGCCATTGTGAACAGCCGACAGCTCTCGCCGCCGGACAATGGGCCTCAGGGTGACAATGGGGCCGCACCTTACACACACGGCGACGCGGCCGGCCATTGTGGACCGATCAGATCCGCGTTCAGGGGGAAATCCCCGGCCGGTTGGACCGGAGGAAACCGACGTCGCCTGTCTGTCTGTACGAACGAACAACTGCGCTAATTGTTCCTACATCTACAAACAAAATCACTGAGAGGGAAGGTTTACAAACCACAACGTGCCGTTATTTTGGAAACGACAAATACGACAACACCTTTTTTTTTCCACGGGTCAATCCATGATATGCCAAGTGGTCCAGCACTGATTGCCTCAACATCTCAGCAGTGACAGGCAAACTTTTTAAAGAGGGGACCAAAGGAAAGGAAGAAACGTCAGAGCGGGCCAATAATTTTTTTTTTTAAAAATGATACATTTAAAAAAAATGATATTTTGTGATATTAATCCCTATTAATGGCTGAAAGATTATGAAGCAGAATGTGGTGAATGAAACTGTGACTGCTTTTCTAAATCGAAATAGAGAAAGAAAAGAGAAAAATGTTTATTTTTCCATTTTTGTCATATTAGGAATAATGTGACACGGGCCGGACAGAACATTTCTGGGAGGAGGGGAGGCGTAGTTGTTTGCCCATCACTGTCTTAGTACATTCCCTTAACACCTTTTTTTTCCACGGGTCAATCCATGATATGCCAAGTGGTCCAGCACTGATTGCCGGAGCCATCTCAGCACTGAAAGGCAAACTTTTTAAAGAGGGGACCAAAGGAAAGGAAGAAACGTCAGAGCGGGCCAATATAATTTTTTTTGAAAAAAAAAAACAATGATACATTTTTTTAAAAAAAATTGAAATTTTGTGATATTAATCCCTATTAATGGCTGAAAGATTATGAAGCAGAATGTGATGAATGAAACTGTGACTGCTTTTCTAAATCGAAATAGAGAAAAAAAAGGGAAAAATGTTAATTTTTCCATTTTTGTCATATTAGGAATAATGTGACGTGGGACGGATAGAACATTTCAAGGAAAGGAAAAGACTTCAGAGCGGGCCAATATAATTTTTTTTTAAAAAAAAAGCAATGATACATTTAAAAATATTTTTGAAATTTTGTGATATTAATCCCTATTAATGGCTGAAAGATTATGAAGCAGACTGTGATGAATGAAACTGTGACTGCTTTTCTAAATCGAAATAGAGAAAGAAAAGAGGAAAATGTTTATTTTTCTTATGTATTCTTTTTCCATTTTTGTCATATTAGGAATAATGTGACGCGGGCCGTAGTTTGCCCATCACTGTCTTAGTACATTTGGAAGTTCCAAACTAGTTTTGCTGATTCCCTAAACACCCAGGTCTCATTATATGTTGTGTGGCAATATTCTGATCTATGAGAAGGTCCTTAACATACAACCCTGACTTTAAAGATAAAGAATTTCTTATATTTAATGAATTTATTTGTATCATTTATTTATGTAAATATATATCTTAATTAAGAGAGAATTTCCGGCTTAAAGTTTGAAAAATATCAGCATTGTAATATTAATGTAAATATGTTTTGGATCAAGTAACCTCTGCAGAAGACAGGCGTTCAGCAGTAATAAGAATAGAAGACCAAGAAAAGACAGCCGTAATCAAGAAAGGAGTAAGACAAGGATGCAGTCTGTCGCCGATACTGTTTAGCTTATATATAGAACAAGCGATGAAGAAGGTTAAAACGGAATATGGAAAAAGAATCATACTGCAAGGAGAAGAAATAAAAACCCTACGCGTTGTCGACGATATTGTAGTATTAGGGGAGTCAGAAAGAAGACTTGGGAACCAGAATAAATGGCATGAACGGATATTTTGACGGAAGGTAAGGAATTCTGCTACTTGGGAAGTGTAGTAACTAGGGATGGTAGAAGTATAGGAGGAATAAAGAGTAGGATAGCTCAGGCAAGGAAGAACTTCGCGAAAAAGAGGAATTTACTTACGGGTAATATAAGTGTGAATATTAGGAAATCGTTGCTAAAAATGTTCGTATGGAGAGTTGTGTTATATGGATGCGAAACGTGGACGATAGGAGTTGGGGAAAGGAAAAGAATAGAAATGAGATGGGTGGATAGAATCACAAACGAGGAAGTTCTAAACAGAATAGGGGTAAAGGGAACAATATGGGGGACCTTGACTGAGAGAAGGAATAGATTAATAGGCCACGTTTTAAGACACGAGGGTCTTGTAAAATTAGCATTAGAGGGAAGTGTGTGTGGGGTAAGAACAGAAGAGTGAGGCCAAGAATAGAATACGCTAAGCATATTAAAGAGGATGTGGGTTGTGCTAGTTATAAGGAAATGAAAAGGCTTGCGCTAGATAGGTTAGCATGGAGGGTCTTAGAACTGAAAACCACAACAACAAATTGTTTTCTTTTTTTATTATAAAACGCTTATTATTAATATAATAATATTTAAATTAAAATATTTGATATTAAATTCTTAATTCATTATATATATATTCTTTTGGCAGAGCAGAAAGATGAAATTTTCTTCCGTTGTTGTTAATTAAATTATAAAATTTTAACAGGCTTATTATTTAATTCTATTCTGCACTACTTCACTTTAAGTAAATTTAAATATTCCCTAACTTAAAAAAAAGGAACATTTCAGATCATTAGGAAAGGGGGGTGGGAACCCAGAATTTTAGTCAAATAATCCGGAAAACAGTGGGAAATGTCACTGATTTGATATTTCGAGAACTCCTCAGATGGGTTGATAGAGTAACTGACCAGGAAGTTTTAAGCAGGATAAGAGAAGGGAGAACAATATGGTGGTGGACTTTGGCCAAAAGATGAGACAGATTAATAGGCCAAGTTTTTGAAACATGATGGGTCTTGTAAAATTAGCTTTAGAGGGAAGATAGATCAGAAAAGAGAGAGAGACGAAGAATGGAATGAGCTGAGCTGATTAGGGAGGTTGTGGGATTTGGTAGTTATGTGGAAATGAAAAGGGTTTCATCAGACCACAACAACAACATAAATCAGTACCAAATACAAACAGGACAACTATTTTTAATAAGAGCAAATATTTAGAATTCTGAATTTTTATTTAATTTAATGTTAACTATCTAAGCAATGTAGATGTCCATTCAATTTAATGACAGTGCCGAAACTTAGTCCCCCATAAGAAATAAAAAGTACGGACGGTGGTCATAAATGAGGACATGAAAGAGAAAAATAACACACGCTCTCTGTCAACCCAATATCAAATAACAGCAGTATTATTATTTTTCTTCGTTCACTTCCCTTAAAACCAACAGAATCATAGAGGAGAATATTGCTTCATGGACTTCATGGCAACATCCGTCAGAAAGCGAAAAAGCGAAAGCTTATAAGTTTGGTTTTTTTTTGCAGCTGCCTTCCCTACCCCCTAAGGTCTAGCTACCACACTTTAATATCGAGTCCGGGGTTCCTCTACCTGCTGCTATATTGCCGCAGACGACTTTGGTGAGTTTTCCCTGAGGTAAAACAAAAAAGAAAAAGAAGAAGAAGAGAGAGGGCAAAGGACAGGAAGCAAGGGGTTTGGAGTAGTGGGCATGAGGGTGGAAAGTTGTGTTATTGCCTCGGATTCGCTTCTCTAAAGGCACGTGAGACGAGTGAAAAACTTAACTTCACGAAAATGGGGCTATGCTGAAAGAAAATTACGTATCGAACATCAATTACATTCCAATCAAAAAAGAAATTATTAAGAAACAACAATGCAGGGACGTCCATAAGTGTTGTCTTAATATTCCTTCTAGCCTGTTACTTAAAACTACTCTTGTCTCTTAAAATTTTAATAGAGGATGCAACCAATACGAAAATTTATCATGTTTTCAAGACCATGGTTTTAATTTTTCTTCTCCTCATATCAGCAAATAAATGTAATTAGTTTATAATTAATATTCACCCAGCTTTGTGAACTTCTTCAGGTAACTATGCAGAAAAAAAATTACTCAGAATGTAATTATATATATTATATATAATATATATATATATAATATATATAATATATATATATATATATATATATATATTCTTTATATTTATGGGAGATAAAGAATTCCACATACCTCCCTTTTGTATTCCCTACCTATGCTATTAAAGGGGTGTTGCCAATTTCTGGAACACCCTAATGTAGCCTGTTATACAAAAGAGGAAAAAATTGGCCTTTGCATATTTTGTATTTGAAAAAACAATGCTGGCTGCTATGAACTGTTCAAGCTAGTTCCATTAGATACCATTTTTGTTAGTGAGTTTGGCAAAAGAATCTTGTCCCTCTATATTCTGATTTTTTGTTGTCTGATGTAATTTATGTAAACTATAGTATTATTGTTTGCGTAGATTAATACTTGTTTTCCAATGTGAATGTTTAAACATCTTTTTGCCCATAAATACAGGCTATTGTTGTTTTCTTTGGTTTGATACTCTGCTGACTTGGCATTTGAAATTGAAAAGTGGCAATGCTACTCTTTGTGAAAAGTGGCCATATTTCATTTCATGCAGACTCTTCATTTTTTATATCAGTGTATCTCAATGAGAGTTACAAAATTCCATATTTAATAGAAACTGTTCTAGATTCATTTCAATATAATGTAAATCTCTTTATATATACAAACCTAACAGGCATAATGGTTTGAATTATTCTTTAATATTTTTCAAAATACATAATTTTCAAACCAACTTTAACAGTAACAATTTATATGATAAGTGTTTGGCTCCTTCTGCCATTTCCAAATCTGTAAGCGTGTATATATGGTTAGGTAAGAGACTGTTAAACTTGGTTTTATCTATTTCATAGTTGTTATTGTTATGGTATTCATTCCTAAGACTGGTCTGATACAACCCTCCATGCTTACCTATCTTGTGCAAGCCATTTCTGCATAACAACCACTTCCTCCCAAATCTGCTTAGCACATTCCATCATTTCCTCTCCCTCTTCTGTTCTTATCCCACACACCTCCCCCTAATTCTAATTTTAAAAGAGCCTCATGTCTCAAAATGTGGCTCATTAATCAATCCCTTTTCATTGTCAATGTCCTCCATATTGTTCTCTCTTCCCCTATTCTGCTTAGAACTTCCTTGTTAGTGATTCTATCCACCCATTTAATTTTCCTATAGCACCACATTTCAAAGTCTTCTATTCTTTTCCTTTCTGCAACTCCTACCATCAACATTTTGCATCGATATAACGCCACACAGATGTATTTGTTCGTTACAAACTGCTTCTCTTTGGCTGATTTGCATTCCCTATCTATCTCATTCTTCCAAGCGTCTGTACTGCTCTTTAACATTTGCATCCCTCTCGTTTTGATATTTACGCCTTTCATCAATCTTTTTTAATGTTTCTTGTGTTTCTAAATTATTTACTTATAATTTATAATGCAACTGCAAAAAAGAAAAAAAACAACAACACAAAATTCACGTTAGAACTCGACTTCACTCTACAATACGCAATAATTAACTAACTGACAATACATAGTCTAAGAAGTACACCATGCTCCCAGCTATCAGGAATAAAAACGAACAGTGTTGTGTATGATATTTTTATTTTCCGGGTTACCTATTTGTACTGCGTGTATACTCGGCAATTATCATCAAATAACCGGGACAAAATGACACACTGGCCGGGGGACCATCAAACCGGGGAAGCCTACAAATAAATATCTGTATGAGTAATAATAAATACTTAATGTGATGATTATAGCATAAAAGAATATATATATTTTTTTGTATTTGTTATTTATATTTGTGCACTTAAGCATTAATTATGTGTATAGTTAGGGTTCATTGAAAGTCTGCAAAAGTATCATTCACCATTAACTACTTCATCCTATGCATTTTAAGCTTTCAGTTCAGATTTTGATCATAATAAATGAATTAAATTGGTTTATATCTTTATATGGGTAGTTTTTATTGGAATTTTATTGAAACTGTTGCATCCTGAAGCCTGTGGAAAAAATTTTAATTAGTTCAAATTATATTTATTGCTTGAAAAAAAGAGGACTATTTTAATATACACTTAACCCTTATGTAGTCACGTCAGGGTCAATATGACCCAACCTATTATTCAACTTCTGTGTTTATGCATATCTATGCAGAGTTGGCGGGAAACCTGTCTCTATATATCCTCTGTTTAAACATGTTTTAATTGTTGGTGAGCTTTCCTGAGTGTAGGCTCATTCATTGTTTACCAATTGAACTGATTCTTTGACCCCAAGGTGACGACTGCTTGTGTCAGTGCAATTTTCAGCTAAACCATACAACAAACCCTGGCAATATTTCATCATTTACTAAATGTAGCAGGAATTAATGCCTATATTACTTATAGAGAAAACAAGTAGTGGGAAAATATAAACATTAAAATATACACACGATCGTACCTCAAAAATTTAGCAAGTCAGTCGGTGCTTGCTCATATTATGAGATCTCAAAGCCCTGTTAAACCACTGCCACTAAAATCATTTTTAAAACCCTGTTTGGAAGAGTGTGGTGTAGTTATTTTAGATTATACAACCACACCCCACCAGCAGACACATCAAATTCAAATAAAAAACGAAGAAGATGCCACATATGCCCAAGCATAATTATCTCAAAATATTCCACAATGTGTTGCACTTGCCAGAATTACATATGCAGAAATCACACAAAAAATATTTGTACAAACTGCCAGGAGTAATATAAGACTGATTTCTTTATTTTTTTCATTACTTTGTAGGAGTGTAGATGTGTAATACAAAAAACCTTAATTAGAGGAAGAGAATTTTCTGTAATATTTTTGTTCGTGTAATAAAATAATTATGTGTCACGCAGATGACAGTTCCGCAGCTGCCTCGGTAGGCCTAGGCCCTCAAGAGGGCTGTTGAGCCATTCGAAGAATAATAAAATAATTATATTTGTACTCTATATTTTGTTGTGTTCATTGTATATTATAGTTGTGGTATAAAATATTAACATATGTATTTATTGAATTTTGTGCCATTTTTTACTAATTAATATTTCTGGTCATATTGACCCGAGGTGACAGTTTGTGTGACTACTCAAGGGTTAAATAACAATGGAACTTTATGTGACCAATAAATTTATCAAATAAATTGAAGACATAATAATAGTAAGTAATAGGCGCACATAAATGAAGGAAAATTAACACTCCCTCCATTTTGAGGGGGAAGGGGGGTTAATAGGCTACATGAGGGTGATCCTGAAACAGGCAACTCCCCTTTAATTTGTTATAAAATCTTGTAATAAATGCTTTGTTTGCTCAAGTAGCATTGAGCGAAATACCATTAAAACACGGTTGTGTACTTGAGCACATGATGTTTTAAAAGGTTCCTACACTTTACTTCTGTATCATAACGTATGATGAAGACTTTATTGTGCTATAATATGCCATTGATATTCTGTATATTATGTTTAATAAAAAAACTATGGACAATTTCATGAGTTAATTCATGTTAATAATAGTTGCAACCAGTGGCAGCTCATGAGATTTAAACTTATGTGCTACATCACCCCAAGGATCATTTTTTACAAGGATAATTACATAACATAATAATACTACAGCAGCTACAGGTTTGATAATACTTCATAACCTGTAATGTGTAACATTTCCTATTTTGTCTGCACAACATGTAATAGGAAGGAATTTTTAAAACTGTACAAATATAAAATCAAAACAAATTACTAACATTTTTTCTTCATACATATTTTGAATAAATAAGGTTAACTTTAGGAAGAAGCTACATATTATGGCAATATTGTATGCAGGATTGTGAGGTAATTTTCTCAGAGTTATGAAAGTCTTCAAAATGCTGCCGCTAAAATGTTAATTCTTTAAAAATAACCTTTGATTAATTTAAATAAACCACAAGTCCATAAATAGGAACTTTTTTATTAATTCCTCAAAAACATAAGGAGCTGCACAATCTGAAAGGACTCATATTGTAGAAGCTGTAAACTTCTAGTTCTTCATGTACTAGACAAAAAAAGACTGGTTCTGCACAGTGAAATTGTTCATGGGGGAATGCAAAAGATGTGAATGTTTTTCAATGTTTGACACTTCAAACTATTTAGTAATATTTTCAACAGCCTGTCTGTGTTTATCATTTTAACTGCAAGTTACATTTAACCAAAAGGCTAATAGTTAGAAAAGATAAAGTGTTTTGCAGACAATACATTAATCAAATAAGGATATACAATTGTCTTTCTTCCTATTCTTTCCAGTGACAGTGATATCATCCATATAAAAAACAGTTCCTATTGTCCCTTGCAATACCTGCCTCATTCTCTGCTGAAAGATAGCTGAAGCTGGTTTTGTACCAAAGGGTTTCTTCTGTCACTTCCAGTTGATTATCTGCTGATAAAAGATACAACTTTGTATAATGTTCATCTCCACCCAATTCTGCAAAAAATCTCTTCTATGAATGGTAGTGGTTCCTTGACTTCTTCAATGATGTCACTGATGGTGATGTCAGTTTTTAATTCTAATATGACCCAGGTTGTAATCCAGGAACTTTTTCTTTACTGGAAAAAAACCTTCATCTTCAATAAACATTAAATTTTCAAGAATACAAATTGGATTCGCAATAATAAATAAATTTAATAAACAATAATATTTAATTTATACTGTTGATTATTCTTTTTTTCATTCAAAGTATATTATAAATAGAAAATGAGAATGGAAAAATGACCCAAGAATTGTATATTTTAGATGGAAACCACCGTATTTAATAATATTATACTTTGATTTGTATTTTAATATTTTTAATTAATAATAAGGCGTGAAACAGACATTTTAATTATATTTTAACATAATTTAGCCCTAATGTGGACCCTCAATACTGTTAGGAAGCTTGATGAAGGTCCACATTAAGGATCCAAGCATGTTATTAAATTATAATTCAATCATCTACTTTAGGCCTCATTACTAAAATGCATAGTGTTATTGTGGGTGTGTCCAGATTTGATGGTCTATCAGATTGTACAGACAAGACTAATGGAGCATGTGATGTGAGAGAAAATATACAAAGTATCAAATGTCTGGAAGAAAGAAGGCAGGATTTAGTTGAACTGGAATCATGCAAATAATACGATCATGTGAAGTTTAGTAGGAAGTTGATAAGTCCAATATATTTATTTTTACATTATGTCATATAAATATTGGACCAGCTGATAATATCCAGAATGTCTGGACAATTCAAAATAGAACTAATTGTTTTATCTCTTCCATTTTAACATACACATACTACAAAAAAAGCCCATTAAAAATGTACAAATAACACTTGATGAAGTTATAAACATATTGTGTTATATACTATTTGCACTGCACCCCTAATGTTTTACCATTGATAAATACTCATGAATAGAATAAAAGCAATGATCTTGTAGAAATGTTTTCAGTCCCCAACTGACTCTTTTTTTACTGTTGATTAAGTATTTTTATTTCCTTTATAAAATTTTTCCCATAGTAGAAACAACTCTCTCCAAAATTATTAGTGCTTACTGTATGTATGATGTATGAATTTGACTGTCTTGTTCTGTGTCACGCTGTTGTACTGTCAGATAATTTTTATGCCTCCACCATAATTATTTTGTTTTAATTTCAGAAATAATACGTACAAAGCCTAAATAAAATTGCATGAGTTCTACAGCTTACTCTTCATAATGTTCTCACGGATATGTTTTTAAGTCTGAAGGTAGACATGGATTTTGAATTGGCTCCCAAAAGATCCATGTAGTTGAAATATACCTTGCAACATATCATTTCCAATTCCATTACATTGAAATAAATGTTCTGAAAGTTGTTATAATTATAATGGCACATATCATAAATCACATGGTATTATTTTCATTTCAATACAATTATTGACTCAGTCATGAAACTCAACTTCTCGATAGACCTAAAACTCATATTAATAAAATAGGTAAACAAATCATGTGTATGCAAGTTTAATATATAGAAATAAAGGAACACATTAATGTAACAAAATATATTAGAGGTTTCTTTAACAGAAAAAATAATCTATTGAAATGATAGTGTTATTTTCAAACAACAAGTACTCCATTAAAAGTTTAAGATATAATAAAACTGAAATTAACCAGAACCAAAGATAATTTATAAAATTATAGTCTTAAATCTGGCTTCATTTTATTTTTTTCATCCTGCCCTCAAATTAAATAATATAGTTTCATTACAAAGTGTTTATAATACACATAAACATTTTAAAATACAAAATAAACTACAGAAGCATTATTTGAATTACCAGTGTTTTGGATAACTGTTTGTGATGTTATGTCTTAAACTCATTTACCAAGAATATGGGTTCCAGCACATCAAATCTAATATTGTGGCACATGACAAAATTAAAATTATGATAAATTATAAATATTATTTGAAACTTTAAGGCTAGTACTGTGTTTGCAAATTACCCTATTCATATTTCATTTATTGTCAATACAAAGTTTAACGTATTTTTAAAAAATGGAGCTAAAATTAGCTTAGTTGCTACATTTACTGCAGTGAAATTTGAAGTGTTATGGCAAGGGACTTGGCACATGCAGGGCCAGATTTACACACAAGTTAAAAGTTATGTTAGGATCCCCACCTTGTTGGGTGCCCTGACCCCCAAAAAATTGTCCACAAGGAAAAAGGAGTTTTACATATATCATCTATATGTCCAATATTTTAGAAGCTACAGAAGAAGAGATTCATGAAGGAGTTGGTGTTTTATACCAAACAAACTCTGAAGATGTACATATGAATTTTGTAAAAGTCAAGCATTTTCATCAATTTGTTAGACATGCTTAAGTTCATGGTTCACTGTATTATCATAGTCGAACACATCACAATCTGCATAGGACAATACTTCAAGATCTAAGCAGAATTCCCTAATGTAGAAGCAATTTTGAGATTGTTCTTGCAACGATGGTTGCAAATTGCTCCAGAGAATTATTGTTTTCTCAAGAGAAGAGGATAAGAAATTAAATTATAACAACAATGACTCATGTTGAGTTATGTTCCACCAGTTTGATGTGTATAGACAAACGACAGAGTTTTTCGTTTGAAGATGTCATCAGTGACTTTGCTCTGGTAAAGGCTGGGAGAAAAATTTGCTGAACAAACGTCAAAATTTCACTCTGAATTATAAAAATATAATAAACTTTTAATATGTTTTCAATAAAATTAACAATGTTTCCTCCAAAAGCTTATATGCTCATTATTGATTGAAATAACCTATAAAAAATAATTTTGCTTTGTATAAATATAAAGATACATTTCCTTGGCATTTTATGATAAAACAACCAGTCTAAGATTTTAAAACTGTTATTCTGTTAGAAATTGATCATTTTTTATATAAATGTATAGCAGGAATTAAATATATTATGGGCATGTCTTTTAAAATGACTTTTGTTTGTTTTTTCCAGAGTTTTCACTTTTAAGTAGTTATGAATAAAAATGCTTTTGAGTTAAAGGTTTTTTTTTCTACCAGTATGGGAAATAGTTGAATAACAAAGGGTGTTAGATTTGAAAGGGATATTTTTAAGTTATGGAATTCTGCCACTTGGGAATAACTAGGGAGGGTAGAAGTATAATATCCATAGGATAGCACAGACAAAAAGAGGCTAATATAAGTATGAATATTAGGAAATCGTTACTAACATTGTTCATATGGAGTGGGGCATTACATGGGTGTGAAATGGGGATGTTAGGAATTGCAGAAATTTGTTGCTATAGGAGAATTAGGTGGGTGGATAGGGTATCTAGCCAGGAATTTCTAAGCAGAATAAGAGACGAGAGGGCAATATGGAGGATGTTGACCAAGAGAAGGGATAGATTAATGGTATTGCAGTTTAACCCTTTAAGTATCTGAAAAATTATACTTGTCACCAACATGGAATATTGGGACTCATCCTATTTTCCAAATTTGCATAGAGCATCATCGGGAGTAAATTTGGCCCTGGACTAAAAATTAACTATTTACATCATATTTTTAGGCTAAATGAGGGCAACTCCCCTTTAATAGCATAGGGAGAGAATTGAAGCGGGTGGATGTGGAATGTAGAGCAAGGAAGTTAAGGGTTACTTAGGGCCCGCAGGCTGCGGTTTAAGGATCCGATCTTGTGATTCATCTTGTAGGTGTGTGTATGTATGAACGTGACAGTGTATGAATGTGAATACTTATGTAGAATTAAAGAATATGAAGATTTAATTAAGTTGTCACCGCTAGATATGGCTTTAATATTAAGGCGATGCAGAGTTTCAGCTAAGAAGCCGGTGAGTGCGTATGTGTAAATGTTAATGTGTGGAGAATAAACAATGAAATAAAATAATTGAAGACTAATTAATTATCAAAACCAAACCCATAACAGGCTGAAAGAGATGCAAGGGAAAATCCTATAAGTAGGGCACTATTCTCATGCCGTTCTGAATGACGGGAGAGTAGTTTGCTGTGGGGACGCAGCATTCCCTTCTCCATGTCTGAACCAGTTTTAGGAAGGTACACAGACATTTATTTATTTATTAGTAATACCTTTGCAGCGTTGTAGAAGTTTGTCCCATTTCACTCTTTGAGCTTCTTTTTACAGGTTGCAACACTGATAAATGGACCCTTGATTTGTTGCTTCTAAAACCATTTTACACGTTTATTGAGCCTCACAATGGAGGATTCCAACTGCTGAAGACTATTTCAGATGCCATGCCCATTGAGCTACATCATTAAAAGTAAAGATCGAAACGATAAATCGTGTCTGTCTTTTAATATGACGCAGTATGAACCTTGTCACACAGTTTTTGTCGCCATTTCCGTGAGGTGCGTACCGGGTGACACGTTTTTAAGTCGGGTTGGTTGGCGAGGGGGAAATACGTGTGACCTGGTCCTTAACGAATGCGGGGGAGCCAGGCACGACTTTACTTCACTTCCTGACAGCTGATATATGGTAATGTGTAGCCTCCTGAGCACGCCACCTTTTAAAAAGTCAAGGCCAAGAAACCGTGCCCATTGAGCTATGGCAAATATCGTAGGCAATTTGGTGAGGTTGGAATTGTTTGATGCATGATTAACTTCCGTTTTCTTCAGATGTAGGCACCAATCCTCATACAATGATGATGATGATGGTCGTTGACAACCTTGGTCACCTTTATCAGTTGCCTCCATTCCTTTCCATCTCCAGCCCAAACTCCTGAGATCATCCTTCACGTCATTAATCCACCGTCTGCCCGGTCTACCTCTTCTCCTTTTTCCGCCTGGTCTTTGACAGGATACGTTTCTGCCATTCTTTGTACATCTAATCCCCCCTCCCCTGCTTAATTTTCACCACAATATTTGGTTGTTTTCATATTTTTTTTTCTTATTCTCCAACTTCCCAACTCTTGCACCGGTCCAAACATTTATGACAGGTTATGTTTGTTTCTGCCATTCTTTGTACATCTTATCCTCCTCTGCTTAATTTTCACCACAATATCTGGCCGTTTCCATATTTTCTCTCATTCGCCAACTTCCCACCTCTTGCACTGGCCCAAACATTTTTGCTTAAAATTTTCCTTCCCCCATTTCCCCAGGCTCCTTCTCTTCTCTCTTCTCTTCTCCTCTCTTCAGCAACCAACATTCCGACTGAAAATTGAAGATTGAATTTTATCTTTCCTTTATTGTCAATTCTTAGTTGTAAAATTTTGTATATTTCTTGTAATATTATATTTGACGTATCCTATTTCCTCAACCGAGGACTAATGGATTGAATAATAATAATAATAATCAATACACAACAAACAGTCTCAATTGTGGGTTTAAATTTTGACTTAAAGTATTCCTGCTACTAACGTTTCTAGTCTTGAAGATATTTTGCTGGACATAATAGCAATGATTGACACTTTTTACAACATATATTTTCTGGGTTTAAAATTTACAATAAATGAAAAAAATCGACCAATAAGTCAGCATAGAAATTTATCACTATTTAGTCTAAAGCGACGTTTCGTCTCCCTTTTGAGACTTCCTCAGGCGTACAACAAACATAATATTACAAGAAATTAAATATGGGGTCTATGTTTAATTTTTTTAATTTTAGATATTATTAAAAAACACGGTTCAAAAGTTACAAAATTTAGCAATTCATCAGATTTATTCCTTGTCAAAAAATTGTAACATCGAACCCCCATATTTAATTTCTTGTAAGATTATGTTTGTAGTACGCCTGAGGATATTCAAAAAGGAGACGAAACGTCGCTTTTGAATAAATAGTGATAAATTTATATGCTGACTTATTGGCCGTCTTTTTCATTTATTGACACTTTATATTCTTCTCTGTTGTCCTACTACCTCTGTTCTGTTATCTTCTGTTCTTATTGACCCGAGATACTGAAATGTTGCTACTCTTCGAAATTCTTTCTCGGGTACTTTTATGTTTGTATTTTTTTTCTCTTCTCCTTTTTCTGGCGTTTGCCATCCTGCGGAAGCCTTTTCATTTCTACGTAGCTACCACATCCTCCCTAATATATTTATCTTCTGATCTTTTCTCTATATCGCTAATTTTCCAAGACTCTCTCACGTCTCAAATCGTATCCCTTCAAAGTCCTCCATATTGTTCTCCCTTCTCTTATTCTCGTTAGAACTTCCTGGTTAGTGATTCTATCCACCGATCTCACTCTTCTATAGCACCACAGTTTCCAAAGCTCCCGTTCTTTTCCTTTCTTCAAGTCCTGCCGTCCACGTTTCGCACCCATATGAAACGCCACGCTCCATACAAACATTTTTAGCAAATGCTTTCCTAATATTCATATTTATATTAACCGTAAGTTAATTCCTCTTTATCCTACTCTAGTTATTACGCTACCCAAGTAACAGAATTCTTTAGCTTCCGTCAAAATATCCCTTCCCCAGTCTAACAGCCTATCCTATTTCCTCAATCGAGGTTAATGGAAACAACAATAAATCTAACAGCCTCTGTTATTCCACTGTTTCCTTTACCAGACTCCATTACCTTGGCTTTCCTTCTATTAACCCTCATATTGAACTCTTTCTCCATGACCACGATCATGTCATTTAATACGTTTTCCAAGTCTTCTTCTGACTCCCCTAATACTACAATATCATCGGCAAAGCGAAGGGTTTTTATTTCCATGCGAACATTTTTAGTAATGATTTCCTAATATTCATGTACTTAGTTTTATTTGTGTTCAGTTTTCAGTCGCAGTTTTTGTGCTTTTTCTTTCAATTCCTCTGTTGCTTGCCATTAAACAATTTATCAGAGATTCCTTCCCCCCTGAAATCTCCCATACAACAATTTCCCCGCTGTGTTTCATGTTCCTTGTCTCTCCCTCCAGAGCAGTCCTCGTCTGTTATACGGACAAAAGATTCGTACAGTTTCAACCCCAGCAGCAGCAGCAGCAGTTCACTGCACTTCTTAGAGTTTTTTCTTTGAAGATGATTTATAATGGCTGTTTTACTGTTGGTTTTGAGCCACGGATTCCAGCACTCACTCCTAAGTCTCTGTCACGTAGATGTGGAGATGTGGAGGAAAGGACAACGGCTCGAGATTTTTCACCATCTTGAGAAGTTGTCTGTCTACGTTTCTGAGAAACCTTAAGACTGTTTACATTTCTAGCCGTAAGGCGTGACAAAGGCTACGGTTAGAGTAAAGCTGCTTTTGGTGGTGTTGAGAGTTAAACTAAACTGGGCATTACTCAGGGATGGCCTTCGGACAAACACGTACAGTGAGAGAGAGAGAGAGAGAGAGAGAGAGAGAGAGAGAGAGAGACAACTCTGTGACTAATTCCTCTAAGCCGTATAAATTAGGACAAGAACTGTAATGAGTCGACTGTAATGACAGACTGAGAGATTTCCTGCTCCAGCCGTCCTGCTTTCCTCCAAATTTTCATTAGACGAGCAAAGCATAAGATAAGATAAGATTTATTGTTAAAGTACGAGGTCTTTCCCGGTGAATGGCATGTATAAATTCCTCTCGAGTCTGAAGAAGATGGCAGAGTAAGCCATCGAAACGTCACTGTTAAAATAAGATTTATTGGATCCATTAGTCCTCTATTGAGGAAATGGGACAAGTCAAAGAATATGTTACATATCACACTAAGAATACGAATATAAGAAACAAAATATGGATACAACATACGAGTAAAGAAAATTATGTATACAATGATAAATAAAATAAAACAAAGCAGAGCAAACAAAATATGAATACAACAACATATCAAGAATATGAGTACAAAACAATAGGAGAGAGATAGTAAAAGAAACTATGTATACAATGATAGACAAATAAAAGAAAGTCTACGTAACATATACAAAAGATATAATTTCTAGAGAAACAATGTCAATTTGGAACACTATACAAGCACACTGGGGCGAAAATTAAATCCGGGGATTCCAGTTCTCTTAATTCTTTTTGAACGGAATATGGTAATAATACATGTGACGTAATTTTGTATAGTCGAAAAACTGGAAAAAAAATTAGATACCCCCCATCCGCTCTCTTTATGTTCTGAAAGTTCCCCGTTTTTCGGAAGGGGCGAAGGAATAGTGCCCCAAAGTCCCTCCTACCAGATGCAGGTTTTCTAGGGTTTTCCCTGCATCTTTTTTTAGGTGAATCAGCGGGTCAGATCCTTAAACTATATCACGCGGACCGTAGTCAACCGTTGGTCCACCTTCCACATCCCCTCCCCTTTTTAATTCCCTTCCTATGTTATTAAAAAGGAGTTACCTATTTCAGGATCACCCTTGTGTGACTGACACTCCATGCTCACCTTTTTTTTGCGCAAGACTTTTAATTTCCGCATAATTCCATCTTTGGCCTACTTCATCTGTTCACTTCCCCCTATTGCTAATTTTACAAGTGACCTATTAATCTATTCCTTCAAAGTCCTCCATATTGTTCTCTCTTCTCTTATTCTCGTTAGAATTTCCTGGTTAGTGATTCTATCCACCGATCTCACTCTTCTATAGCACTACAGTTTCTAAACCTTCCGTTCTTTTCGTTTCTGTAGCTATTACCATCCACGTTTCGCACCCATATAACGCCACACTCGACACGAACATTTTTAGCAACGATTTCCTAATATTCACACTTATATTACCCGTAAGTAAATTCCTCTTCCTTTCCTGTGCTATCCTACTCTTTACGCTCTACTATACTTCTACCATCCCTAGTTATTACGTTTCCCAAGTAGCAGCATTCCTTAACTTCCACTAAAATATCCCTTACCAATCTAACAGCCTTTGTTATTCCACTGTTTCCCATACTACACTCCATTATCTTAGTTTTCCCGCTTTTAATCCTCTTACTAAACTCTTTCTGCAGGACTCCGTTCACATGCCATTTATTATGGTTTCCAAGTCTTCTTTCTGACTCCCCTAATACTACAATATCGTCGGAAAAGCGTAAGGTTTTTTATTTCTTCTCCTTGCTATATGATTCCTTTTCCATAATATTCCGCGTTTTAACCTTCGTCATCGCTTGTTCTATATACAAGTTAAACAACACGGGCGACAGACTGCGTCATCCTTGTCTTACTCCTTTCTTGATTACGGCTTTCCTTTTCTTGATCTTCTATTCTAATTACTGCTGCCTGTTTTCAGTGCCGGTTATGAATAAGCCTCCTTTCTCGATATTTTATTCCAGTCCTCTTCCAAAATCCTTAACAGTTAGTGTGTTCCAGTTCACATTATCAAAAAGGCTTTTCCTAAATCATCTACAAAATGTCATAAACGTAGACCGGGGTTTTTTCGTATCCTGTCTTCTAAAATTAATCGCAAAGTCAATATTGCTTCACTTGTCCCTCCTATATTCTTCCTAAACCCAAACTGGTCTTCTCCTAACTCGCATTCTATTTGACGTTCAATTCTCCTACGCACTAGTTTCGTTAATATTTCGCATAATTTAATATTAGTTCGATTGAGGATGGATGGAATGTCACGATCAAACGTTTCATTATGAAACGCTTTTTCTAAATCTACAAATGCAATAAACGTCTGTCTTCTTCGTAATAATAATAGTAATCGTCATAATTAAATTTCATTTTTTTTGGTTAACAGGCTACATGAGGGTGATCCTGAAACAGGCAACTCCCCTTTAATAGCATAGGAAGGGAATTGAAAAGGGGAGGATGCGGAAGGTAGAGCAAGGTAGCCAAGGGTTAACTAGGGCCCCCGGGCTATGGTTTAAGGATCCTACCCTAGTGGTGTTTCACCTAAAGAGATGCAGGGAAAACCCTAGAAAACCTGCATCAGGTAGGTCGGGGGCATTGGGTACTATTCTCACGCCCTTCCGAATGACGGGAGACGAGTCTGCTGTGGGGACGCAGCATTCCCTTCTCCGTGTCTCCACCAGTTTCAGGAGGCAGTTGGCCGACTGATCCCAATGGGATCAGCGGACAGCTCTTGCCATATGCCCAAGGTCTTTGACCCCGGTACATATACCTCCTAAAATAGGTGAAGGTGTCTCGGCATATGAGAACTTTGATAAAAAGTACCCAGAGAGAGAGTGCGAGGCATTCCCGACATGATCAGGTAAGCCCCGCAGTCACTCTGGGCTGAAGCGTCTGCGAGAAAACTCCCGCAGCGCCCTTCGATGCTCATTAAATTTCATTTCTTCAATCTATATAAATATTAAAAGATTCCTTAGCACAACAGCGAGTGGTGCATGAGGCGAGTTCCTCGGTCCATCATGACCCTGCGCGTCTCCTCCAGGCTACTTGCTACATCCTTTCGAAATGCGAACGCGAAACCGGTAACGACACCCGCACAATAATAATAAAGCCAGAGAACACGTTGATGAATGTCTCAACATGTGCTGCTTAGACCTGTCCTTGTCCCTGTTCCACCCTGTCCCTCCCCACTTCCCCCCCCTCCCAAAAAAAAAATACCACGTGGCTCCAATGGATGGGAATGTGTTGCCTTGTTATAATGATTTGTTGCAGGACGTCGCGCCTCCGCCTCCTCCTCCTCTGGTGCTGCTCCTGGTGGTGGTGGTTTATAAAACTGGGCTCCGAGGGAGAAGGTCGTTTATTTATCAGACGCCCGCCGTGTGAATATTGTAACTACAGGCGCGTTAACACCACCGCCAGCAAATAAAACAGCGTCCCCCTAGGTCTATAAACAGTCGGATCAGCTCAGTCTCCTCCTGTGGTCCGCCCGTAAATCTCAGCGACGATCGTATCGGTAAGGTATTCCTCCTCCTCCTCCTCCTCCTCCTCCTCCTAGTCCTTCAGATGCGAAAAGGAGGGATTCACCCAAAGTTCGACTCCCCTGCCACCTCGTGTCTGTCCGCTGGCGATCACTGAGCTCGATAAACCTGGTCACGGATCATCTGGACAACTCGGTTGAATATTTATTACCTGCGAATGGAGCTTACTCCACAGATAAATGTGATAACGGGTAAATCTGTAAGGGATTTATGGATTTACTACCTGGGTGCCCGGCGATGCCCCGGGAATTCCCGCCGCTCTTGACTCTGCATTTACGGGAAACCTGCGTTGAGACGAGAAATAGAGAAACAGATAGAAATGAGAGAAAATCGTTGAAATTGCAGAACGTTTTTGTGCAATTAGGGTTTGTGATATTGAAAATTAATTCTTGGTTTGTTCATTTTGTCCTCTGTTTTACTTCTTATATTTCTATTGTCATATATTTATTCGAGTGACAAGCCTGAGACGTGTAGAAAATGGCCGATGTCCTGAAGGAGGAAGAATGGTTACGAAATAATTACGAGGAGAATTGAAGAGGGGAGTCAGTGGACTAAGTACATGAAATTGCAGAATTTTTTTTATGATTAAGGTTTGCAATATTAAAAATGAATCCTTGGTTTCTTGATTTGGTCCTCATTTTTTGTTGTTGTTTTCTTTGGGTTAACAGGCTACATGAGGGTGATCCTGAAACAGGCAACTCCCCTTAAATAGCATAGGAAGGGAATTGAAAAGGGAGCGATGCAAAAGGTAGAGCAAGGTAGCCAAGGGTTGACTACGACCCCCGGGCTGTGTGGTTTAAGGATCCTACCCGGTGTTTCACCTAAAAAGATGCAGGGAAAACCCTAGAAAACCTGCATCCTGAATAAAGGAGACGAGTTTGCTGTGGGATCGCAGGATTCCCTTCTCCGTGTCTTCACCAGTTTTAGGATCCAATGGGATCAGCGGACAACTCTTGCCATATGCCCAAGGTCTTCGACCCCAGTACATATACCTCGCAAAATAGGTGAAGGTGTCTCGACATGTGAGAACTTTGTTTAAAAGGAAAACAAAGAGAGTACGAGGCATTCCCGACATAATCAGTCACTCAGGGGGAAATGCCTGCGAGAGAAACTCCCACAGGCATGTTATCCTGCGGATTTGGTCCTCTTTTTTGGGGGGAGGGGGGGTTTAACAGGCTACATGAGGGGAATCCTGAAACAGGTAACTCCCCTTTAATAGCCTCGGAAGGGAATTGAAAAGGGGAGGATGCGGAAGGTACCCTTTTTTTAGGCTACATGAGGGTGATTCTGAAACAGGCAACTCCCCTTTAATAGCATAGGAAGGGAAGTGAAAAGGGGGGATTAGGAAGGTTCTGAAAGTGCTGTTTAGGCTCAGGTCCCGAGAATCGTCCCTTGCGGCTCGCCTTTGGCGCGCGGCTGTGATATATCCGGGTGCGTCAGATAACATCGCCCGAAAAAACAAAGGCGGGAACGTTCGCTCGCTCATTTACGTGAAGGATTGTTCGTTCGCCCTCAGCGCCGGTCATTGCAGAGGTCAAGGCGTGGGCTCCGCCATCTTCAGGTCGGCCTTTTCTTTTGCGTTTGCGTAATGCGTGCGTGGGAAGCAAGTCCGCAACAGCTCGCCTTACACACAAGCTCTGCGTAAATACTCTTGCAAGTGTCAACAACAACGGTGGCGACAACCATCCTTCAGGGTCCCAAGGCCAATGAGGAAAGGGTCAACCCACTTTTAAAGGGAAGTTATTAAATACTATAGAGAATCCAATCATGACGTAGCGAAAAATGTACAGGCAATTCAATGTCACTTTCCGAATTTGGCAACTGTTCCCATGTACAGACGATTTTCACCTTTAACCTATTCCCTTTTCGAGTTACAACGCTACAAGATTTTCGTTTTACGGCTCACCAAAAAAAAAGAATAAATATTAATAACAGTCATCCCCTGAGACAAGTTGAAACATCATCGTCGATGTTATAATGGAAGACACTTTGTCCTTACAAGAGGAAGCCGACGGGAGTTCTCAAAGGAAAAATCAAAACTTAATTAATTACTCTACCAGAAAGGACATGTAAAGAAACTCCCTATTATTATTGAGTTATGTTAATTCACAAATGTCGAAAACAAGGACAATTTCTTCATTATTAATGACTTTAGGAAAATTTTCTCATTCTTAAGAAAAAAAACTCTTCCATCGTCTCGTCAACGTCGACCCATAAAATTTTGCAGTTTCTTTAAACGGGCATTTACCTGGAAGGAGGTGGAAGGGTTACCTAAGGACCCAATATATCTCTTAAAACTTAAATAATAAAATTAATATATTGTAGATGGAATGGTAGTACACAACTTCATACAAAATTTGGTTGTACAAATTCAAATTTGGCAGCTTCTTTAAAAGAAAATTTATCTGGAAAGAGGTGGAAGGGTTCCTAGGGGTCCAATAAATCTCTTAAAATTTAAATAATAATATAACTATATTGTAGTTGTAATGAATGGTAATATTCAATACGAAATTTCTCGGTACAAAATCAAAGGTATTCGGCTTGAGAGAAAGAAGGTGATAAAACCTAGACATTTTGGTGCCGGTCTGGGTTATGTAAAATCTCTGATATTTGGTGTGTGACGAGGCAAGGTATTTTCCCCAAACATCGGATGGTGAGTGAGGTGAATGACTCCTTACGTTTACGTCTAAAGGTAAATAGTTTTGATTGGAGAATATTTTCTCCCCGCCACCAGAGAAAATGGAGTGGGGAAAGGGGATGCAAATTGAATTTTGATTCAATTGGCAACGGAATTTATGATTACGATGATATATTGTACCTGTAGTTGTAATACACAGCTGCATACTAAATTTAAGAAGGTTGCAAACAGGGTAATATAACCTAGACATTTTGGCGCCGGTCTGGGTTTTATAAAATCTTTGAGATTTGATGTGACAACTGGCTGTGACAAGGCAAGCAAGGTGTGGGGAAAGGGGATGAAAATTTATTTTTATGCAATTGGCAGTGGACTTTATGGTTATGATGATAGAAAGATAATTGGAGGGTTGAGTCAGAGTCAGGAACTCGACCCAAAAATTGTTTCATAAAGTTTTTTCTCAGCCCAGTATATTTCTCTCCTTGATAACTTCTCTCTTACTTTATGCCATCCGGTTTCTAATATCTTTTTAGTTGGTAAATAAGAAAAGTGGTACCTAGTAATTAAAAGTTTGTCTTGTTTGTAAGAGAATGATGGCTGATCAGCTTCTCCCGACGTGCTGGAGCGTGAGAGACTATCATCATCATCAGCTCAGCAAACGCAGCACCATCAGCGAGATGAATTTTCTTTCCACTTCCCCTTTTCAAGCGGCGGCGTAAAGACTTTAACTACTCGTTCTAAAGCCACACAATACTTGTTCCGCCCCTTTTATGGCCCAGTCTTCGTGTTATTAACATTGTTTCTTGGTCGCTCCGAATTTGTCGCGTCGTTGGGCAAGTCCGCGACTCCAAATAAGAAAAGAAAAATACGTCGTCGTTGGATGCCGCGAAGAAAGTGGAACGACAATTACGGTTCTCGGAGGTGTTGCTCTTTCAACCGAGTCACCTCATCCCGTTTCCCAGTCAGTCGAATGGCTCCTTCCAAATTATAAAGGGTAAATAATTTTGATTGGAGAGGATTTTGTCCCGCCACTGAAGGAAGGAAATTAAATATTGGAACCGGGAAAATAGATGAAAATGGATTTTGGGCAAGTGGAGGCGGACTTATGATTATGATGATATATGTAGAGAGACTTGCGGTGTGATTGAGAGGGAGAGAGAGGGGGAGGAAGAGTGGTAACCAAGAGCAGGGCTGAGAGACTAGTTTAATCTGTTGGGTGCTCATGAATCGGCTGATTCAGAGCGGAATGCTCTTGATCATTCCACAGATAAGAAGATTAAATGAGCAAGGTGTTCATTTCCTGACACGGAAACTTAAAGGTGTCTGTTGAGATCGGCGCGTGATCTGAGGACCAGCGGCGAGTTTCAGACAAACTAGAAAACGATACGTACCCTATTTGTAACTTTTTTCTTCCGATCTCCTTCTACTGCCAATTTATAATGAGTGCCCGTGAGTGAAAAATAGTATATAGGAGGATGGAACGTCAAATACAATACGAGTTAGGATGAACATCAGTTTGGTTTTAGGAAGCAATATTGACTTTGCGTCTAATTTTTAAAGACTGGATGATAAGAAAAAAGGAAACAGGCCTACGTTCATGGCATTTGTAGATTTAGGAAAAGCCGTTGAGTGGAACACACTTCTAAGGATTTTGAAGGTGACAGGAATAAAATATGTAGAAAGAAGAGTTATCCATAACCTACAGAAAGCAGTCAGAAGTAATTAGAATAGAAGGGCAAAGAAAGCAGAACAGGCAAGGATAGAGTCTGTCGTCCATGCTATTAAACTCATAAACAGAACAGGTGATGAAGAAAATTAAAACAGAATATGGGAGGTGAGAAGGAGAAGAAATAAAAAAAACTGAGGTTTGCTGATGATATTGTGGTGTTAGAGGAGTCAGAATTTTTTTAGGTGGGGGGGAGGGTTAACAGGCTACATGAGGGTGATCCTGAATCAGGAACTCCCTATTAATAGCATAGGAAGGGAATTGAAAAGGGGGGATGCGGAAGGTAGAGCAAGGTAGCCTAGCAAGGGTTAACTAGGGCCCCCGGGCTATGGTTTAAGGATCCTACCCTAGTGGTGTTTCACCTAAAGAGATGCAGGGAAAACCCTAGAAAACCTGCATCAGGTAGGTCGGGGGGCATTGGGTACTATTCTCACGCCCTTCCCTGTGAATGACGGGAGACGAGTTTGCTGTGGGGTCGCAGCATTCCCTTCTCCGTGTCTCCACCAGTTTCAGGAGGCAGTTGGCCGACTGATCCAATGGGATCAGCGGACAACAGCTCTTGCCATATGCCCAAGGTCTTTGACCCCGGTACATATACCTCCTAAAATAGGTGAAGGTGTCTCGGCATATGAGAACTTTGATAAAAAGTACCCAGAGAGAGTCCGGGCTATAGTTTAAGAAGACTTGGAAAACATAATAAATGATTTTAATCTCCGTCTACGAGAAGGTCCTTAAATACGACCCAGGATTAGATCTCATTTTTCTAAATGTTGGTTTTGTAAATAATTTAATTTTGTTAGTATTGTATAAAGAGTATATTGTTAACCCTGAAAATGGCCGGCTACATAATAATAATTCGGGTAATAAATTATTTTATCATAGTCTGAAGATGGCGGCAGAAAATGGCCGCAGAAACGTTGTGTTCTTTTAAAAAAAACCTGACCCGGTTGGTTAACCGTGAAGATTTTATCCGAATTATTCACCGGGAAAGCCTACGTTCATTAATTATAAATGTAAAGTTAATTCCTTTCTGTCTATATATAATATTATTTATTTATCCATATTCATTTCAGTCTGTTTGTCGTTTATTTTTTTTATTTCATTATCGTCAGATTAGTTTAAATATTGTAGTATTATTTGACCATAGCACACTGGTTCACATTAGCCAATTCGTTGTTATCCACTCGAGCAAGATTATGTCTGGACCGTTTCTGAACGTCAAGCCGTTGATTGGATTATTTATCACGAGCCTACGCGGAGTTGTTTAGCGTCCGCGACGAAGTTGTTGTTGTTGTTGTTCTTCTTGTGAAAAGAGACTGAATTTTCAAATTACCTTCCCGACCCACTCGCGCTTAGACAGTCTGATGGATTCCCCGCCTCGTCCTTCACATGCAAAGTGCACCTTGAGTGGGTTTCCTTCGCTGGACTTCGGTGACGAGTTCATCAACGAGGCGGATGTTGGCGGGGACAACACAAACCTCAGACCAGGTCGTATTAATCATCTTCAGATAATGTCTTGGCGTCAAATTGTCCTCTATTGAAATCCTTTAAAAATATAAACAACTGCTCTTTTATCAACACTTGCATGAATGAATACTTAAAATCCAATGAAAAATGTACCCCTAACTTTTCTGAAATGCATTTTCACGATCATCAGAACCCACTTCATATCTGTTATTGATACAGCATTAAAAGGGTCCATCATCAACTGACGGAGGGCAACAGTATTCATTAGGCCATCACGTAGGTCGTCAAGTTCCCTTATCCAAGCATGTATGCGTGCGTGCGTGCGGCGGCGACGACGACGTTCGTGAAAAACATGAAGCAACGTGAAATGTCAGTTATATTTAAAAATTAATTCCCCCCGGCCATCGCCGCGCACCCAGCTAGTAATAAAATGAATGATAATTTGAAGTTAAACGTGGCAAAAAAAAATATTAAAGTCTGTGATTGATCCTGTAAGATCTGCAGCAGGCTCGTTAGGTGAAGTTGGGACTGGAGTTGTTTGGGGGCGGATAACAGCAAGGACTTGGATTCTGTTCAATGTACCATCTACTTGTTTATTAGCAAAGCTTAATGAGTGTTGTTGTAATATTGTGTCCTTAGACTCTGGTCTGATCTACGCTAACCTATTCAGAGCAAGCCTTTTCAATTATAAATAGTGACCACTTCTCAAATCTTCTCAGCGTATTTCATCCTTCACCTTTCTCTTATAATGATAATTTTAAAAGACCCACATGTCTCAAAACGTAGACTATTCACCTATCCCTTCAAAAGTTCTTCTATCATTCTGCTCAGAACTTCCTCGTTTGTGATTCTATCCAACCATCTCATTCAATAGCTTCACATTTCAAAAACTTTTCTATTCTTTTCCTGTTTGCAACTCCAACCGTCCACGTTTCGCACCAATATAACGAACATTTTTAGTAATTATTTCCTAATATTCACACTTCTATTACCCGTAAGTAAATTCCTCTTTTTCGCGTAAGCCTTCCTTGCCTGTGCTATCCTAGTCTTTATGTCTACTATCCTTCTACGCTTCCAAAGTAGCAGAATTCCTTAACTTCCGTCAAAATATCCCTTCCCAATCTAACAGCCTTCCTTATTCCACCTTTTCCCATACTACACACTCCATTGCCTTGGCTTTCCCTCTATTAATTCTCATATTGAACTCTTCCTCCAGGACGGACGTTCATGCCATTTATTAAGGTTTCCAAGTCTTCTGCCTCCCCCTAATACCACAATTGCATCGGCAAACCCTTAGGGTTTTTATTTCTTCTCATTGGAGTATGATTCCTTTTCCATATTCCTTCCTAGCTTTCTTCATCGCCCGTGCTAATAATATATTAGTTAAAGAACATGAGCGACAGACTGCGTCCTTGTCTTAGTCAGTTCTTGATTTTTTTTTGCTTTCTTTCATGCCCTTCAATTCTAATTACAGCTGCCTGTCTTCTGTAGGTGTTATGGATAACTCCTTTTTCTCGATATTTTTTTTCCCGGTCCTCTTCAATATCCTTAGTACTGTGTTCCAGTTTACATTGATTAAATGCCTTTTCTAAATCTACAAATGTCATGAACGTAGTCCTGTTTTTTTTTTCTTTTCTCATCCTGTCTTCTAAAATTAGACGCAGAGTCAATAATATTTCCTTCACTCGTCCCGATATTCTTCATAAAACGAAACTTATGTTCTCGCATTGACGATCCGTACTCATTATAAATTTATATTTTACGGCTGGTGTTGGTGTTGGGATGACGCAACTTATTCTGTGAATGGTTAGAGAGGGGAAAATTTGGAGAAGAAGAGGAAAATGTGTCTGCAGGTAGGTGTTGAATCAGTTCTAAGAATGTAAGGGACGATGTTTATTGGGGGTCCAAACCATACGGTAGTTTCTACGGCTGCCATAGATGTGACGAAGGCTTGTAGAGGAGTCAAGGTTGCGCCTCTGTCGGCGTGGGTCTGCGGTTGCTTCACTCACCCACGCACCTCGTTCTGTTTACAAACACTGCTGCTTCCTTTGAACAGATCGGAGGAATCATCTTTCGTCCATTTTAACGATGTTGTTGTTGTTGTGGTATCGAGTCCTAAGACTGGTCTGTTGCAACCCCTCCATGCTAAACTATCTTGCGCAAGCCATTTCATTTCCTTATAACTATTACACCCAACATCCTCCCTAATCTTAGCGCATTCCATCCTTGGCCTCCCTCGTCTGTTCTTACCCCACACACTTCCCTCTAATGCTAGCTTTACAAGACCCTCGTGTATTATGAGCCTATGGCATCTCTAATTGGGGAAACTGCTCCAGGAGTAATGAAATATTTAAGTTGCAAAAGCGTGCAATTAGAATACTTTCTAGCACGAATTCTAGATCACGGAGTTGCAAACCTTTCTTCAAAAGTTTGCAAATACTTACTTTACCAAGCCTGTATATATTTATGAAATATTAAAGTTTGTAAAGCGAAACACTAATTTGTTTCAAACAAATGGCGAGTTTCATGAATACGCGCGGGACTAGAAATCAGAGGTTCAGCTCTAAGGTCGGACAAGCATCGCCCTTGTTCTCTCTACACCAGAAAAGTATTCACAATACCCCCGGGGATAATTTTATACAACAGCCTTCCTTCCTTCCGCCAGAGGTTAAAAATAGTAACTACAAAAGCTTCGTGAAGCAGAGTAAAACTATTCTTTTAAATGGCGCTGCTGCTGTTTTACTCTGTGGTACAGGATTTTCTTAATCGTCCTTCTAGTATTTAAATCAAGGTTCCTGCAAAAAGTGTTGAATGAGCTGCAAACTTGTAAAATAGCACATCACATATCTTAAAATTTCTATTCAGTTTTTTCTGCTCTTTTGTTTGTTTGTTTCATGTATATAGCTGCTGCTGGAGCAAGGACAGTTTCCTGGTCCAAGTAGTTAAAACTCCATTGCGTGTTCCTCAGTGTGTGCTTGTTTGTGTTTCCCAGTCAGTGTGTGTGTCCGTGGTGTTGTGTTTATATTGACTTTTGTCTATATACACTTTCTTTTACTAATTTATTTTAAGTTTATTTGTCTTTAATTATTTACTTTATTTTGTTCATTTTTAATTTTTAATGTATGACGTATCCTATTTCCTCAATCGAGGATTTATGGAAACAACAATAAATCTAAATCTTAAAACGTGGCCTAATAATCTATCCCTTCTCTTGGTCAACGTCCTCCATATTGTTCGCTTTTCCCCCATTCTTTTAAGAAGTTCCTCGTTTGTGATTCTATCCACCCATCTTATCCTTCTATTGCACCACATTTCAAAGGCTTCTGGCACGGGCTTGGATTTTTGTGTCGTCATGGTTACGGAGACTGGGATTAAGACTGCTGGACGTGTTCGCCCCAGTTTAATTTCTTATTAAAAGCTACACCCAGATAGATATTTACACGTTTCAAACAAGCGGCACTTTTTCGTTTCCTATTTTATATTCCCCGTTTTAGTAAAAATAATTGTTTTACTCTTAAATGAAGTTGTTCTCGCCTTATTTATTTCTGTCCATTGATATATCTTATCTAAATATGCTTGAAAAGTGATTTCATCATCTATATAATTTTGTAAAATTTTGCAGTCGTCCGCGAATAATTTAATTTTAGAATCTGTTCCGGTCATTCGCAAAAGGCAGGAACATTCTTGGCCCGATTACACTTCCCTGCCTGCGGTACACCGGATGTAATTTCTACAGAATCGGATAGTTCTTCATTTACCAGGACTCAAAGTACGGGATTGTTCAAAAAATTCCCTAATTCGTTTGATTAAGCGATTATCTTTTCCCGATTCCTTAAGTTTAGCAAACAAAATATTTTGTGGTACTACATCGAAATCTGTTTTTATTATTATTATTATTATTTTAAAAAACTTTTATCGTACAGATTATCAGTTAGGACGATAACGATACAGTATATACAATATTAAAAAGGTATATAATTAACATGATAACGTGAAGATAGGTTAATTCATTTAATTAACCTACTTTAGGAGAATTGGTTGTGTTTATTTATTTTTGCGAGTACCTGAGTGAGGGGCATACGACTTAGGTGGGTGAGGATTGACAGGTAGAGAACTGATTTATGGAGGATTAATGAGGATGTGACATGATGGTAGAGTGGGTTAGGGTGATGATCAGGGGGAAGGAAGGATGAGGTCAATCGGAAGTTTTCTTTTGAGGCTAGGGGAGCGTGTGGAGGAGGTATGTGGAGGAGGATTGTCATGGATCGTGGGGGGTTTGGGTGGTTGAGTTGCGCGCTTTTGATTAGGTTTGTTATGGATTTGGAGATTACTGAGTTTACATTGGGAATTTTGATGTTTTTATGGAGGATGACGGAATTTCTTAGGTACCAGCCAGGGAGAGTTTGTGATGGTGCGTAGTATTGTGTTTTGTTTGGTTTGAATTTTGGTTGAATGGGTTTTGGCTGTTGTTCCCCATATGGAGGAGGCATAGGACCAGGTGGGTTGTATAATGGAGGAGAGGTATATGAGGCGTTTTGTGCTGCTGGTGGAGACAGGGGATGGATTTTCTGTTTAGGAGGGGGGGGATATAGAGTTCTGAATTTTTGGTTTATTTTGGAGAGGAGAAAATTAATGTGAGGTTTCCAGGATAGTTTTGAGTCAAACATGATTCCGAGGTACGTGGGTGGTTTCCGTTTTTGTAGGGATTAATGAATTGTTTAGATAGAGATGAATTTGGGGGAGGAGGGTATCGAAATCTGTAACTACCTTGAGGCTTGTCGGAGGAAAGGTTGATGGTAAATAGACGAGGACATGGGCGCCCGAGGCGGCCGAGTTCCACTTTAGCCGGGCCGCGTATTGCACGTTCGCCTTCTCCGTGGGTCTGCAGTGACATCATCGCCGAGCGTCGCCCACGCACGCAGCCTCCTTCTCGCCTGCCCACGATCTCGAGACCGTACCACATTGGCGAATCTCGATCTGGCCGCCGCCGCTTGCATCACAGATAATGCCGTGCTTATTGTGTGAAAACCAACCCCGGATTTATTACTGGACGTCGACTCCGATTCCCATAAGACGTACGTCACTGATACCATCGCGGGTTACCTGACCCAGTTTCAGGATAATCACCAGTGTCGCTGCATCGTAATTCTCAACAGGCCGATACTGGTGGCTCAACATCTGGCCGACGACGTCCTGGGTCCACTTTCATTGCAACGGTCAAAATTTATGACGTCGCAACCAATCACGCCTTCTGTGTTCTTCTACATAAATTCAAACTGGTTGTAATGATAATTTAAAGGTGGGGCGAATTTAATTAATATAATAATCTAAGTTATTGGGAATACTCAATTGAAGCCCAGTAAAGCATATAGGTAATTTTAGCGGAAAGACAAGAATGGAAAAATGCCAACCGGTCCAGGGAATCGAACCCTTGGACCTCGCGATATCCAATGCACCTATGATCAACTTCACGTATTTCCTAGAATTAGGACGTGAGGATTAAATTTTATTTATCTAAATTAATTAACAATATTAAGTATTCGGTGCGAAGTTTCTGTAGAGAACGGCTCCTTAGACATTCGCAAGGTACCCTTCAGGGGTGAACACGGGAAACACAGTCACAAACTTGAAGCCTGACAGGCGCCTGAGGAGTCTCAGTCCTTTGTCTGCAAGGATTTTGCGACTCGGCGAAAAACCCAGGTTAGACAAGTTTTTTTTGCCCAGGTTTCCAGGTCGTTTAGTGATATTTGGACGGTGCGAGAACCCGAGGTGAAGGAAGGGGGGTTTTGGTGGAGGATAGCTGTGTCATCAGAAAAAAAAATTATTGTCAATTGATGACGGGGGATTGTCGTGGAAGTAAATGTTAAAAAGGAAGGGGGACTAACGCGCTGCCTTGTGGAACGCCAGAAGTGATGAGGAAGGTTTTGGAGAATTGGTTGACCGAGTACGAACGGTTGGTAAGATAATTAGAAAGGATACTGAAGAGTGTGTCGTCAAGTGAATTTTTTATTTTTTGACAAGAGGGATGGATGATGGGCTTTGTCGAAAGATTTCTCTGCGTTAATAAATATTCACCGATACAGGAATTTCGATTTTCGAATGCTTCATTGATGAAGGTGGTAGCAGAATACAGTTGATGAATGCACGAGTGTTTAGGCCCGGAGCCGTGTTGAGCAGATGGAATATATATGAATGAATTTGAAATAAATTGTATAAATTCCTCTCGAGTTTCCAACCGGGTCAAAGATTTTTAACAGTGACGTTTCGATGGCTCGCTCTGCCATCATCTTCAGACTGAAGTGTCAAATTCGGTGAGTGTAAGCATTTATATAGTCTGAGGCAAGTCTGTGCAAGCACAAACCGCCTGTGATTGGCTTTGATGGGGACGCGGGAGCGAGGGCGTCTCCCATTGGTCCACTTGCTTAGTCATGCTCTAGTCTCCCGTGGCCCGTCTCCGCTGCATCGAAACGTCACTGTTAAAATCTTTGACCCGGTTGGAAACTCGAGAGGAATTTATACATGCCATTCACCGGGAAAGACCTCGTACTTGAAATAAATTATTTTACACGATAATCAAAACTAAAAAAATCAAGCGTGTTAAATTTATATTACTTGAATGATATTTCAGAGGTTAATTTATTCTTATAAATATAGCGCCCCTAGAGGAGAAAAGTGAAACCAGCAGAGTGGCCCAGAATACCCTATGGACTGTGATGCTAAACTTTACATAATGCGGCTCCTCGGTTGACACGATTGACCTTCCTTTTTTTATTATTTTTTTCCTCTCACCCAGCATTTTCGGGTTTCGCAGTTCCGAGGGATCTGTTAAATTTTGGAGTGTGGCGACCTTCCATCGTCGCACTGGAAATAATGGATTATGCATGCTTGCAGACACTACGTGACTGATGTCGGTCAGTATTGTTACAAATTTAAAGCAGCAGCCGCCGACATCGACCTCCACGTGCGTGTCTGCTGCTGCTGCTGTTCCACTGAATTCGTTTGTCTCAAGTCCGCAATCAATCTGTGATGAAGAAGGTCGTATATTAATAAGCGATGAGATGTCGAATAGGCTCCGAAAGGGCTCAACGGATACCAGTGAAAATTTAGGTGTTTAAAAACAGGAAATTTAACGTACATTTTCGTGCAATATTTCTCTTCGGTAATGATAATAATATAATAAAAATATTAAATCTACGGGAAGGTTTCTTGGCGAACGTGCGTTTGAATCTCCAAAAAAAAGTGATGCGGGTTCCTTACACTCCGAAACGGCTCGACGGATTTCAATGAAAATTTCAGGCATTGAAACAGGAATTATAACTTAAATTCTCGTACATGTTTCATTTAGATATCTCGCAGAGTTCATCAAGAATATTAATGAAATAAATAAAGTCAAAGAAAGTGCAGCGCGAAAGAAAGCGTAGAAAAAACCAACTGGAAGATGTTAAAACACAGAAAGGCAGTTACTGTGCAATAAGACACACAAACTGTGAAAGTATAAGCGTAAATTTTGTAACATGAGAAGAGAGAGAGAAAGAGCAGAGCATATCACATCATCAAGATAGTAAACGCGTGAAAGCAGGAACCTGTCCAAACCAACTGCGAGTTAGAACATTTTCCGTGAAATGATCATAAGTAAATGAAAGTGAAACTGTTAGAAGAGGAAAAATAAAAAGAAGGCTATTTTTCGGAAGCGAAACGAAAGACGCAAGGCAAAGCTTGAATAAAGAAAAAAAAAATGAAAGTACGCCCTATGCAGGTGAACTGGGAAAAGAGCAGACGGACGAAAAAAGAGGATAATGAGGCTGAAACTCATGACGGGATATCAGGACAGAGGAGAAGAAGAATTTTACATAGACCTGTTAAGGTTTTTGGAAGGAAGAAATATAGGGTTACTTCGTTTTAAGGTAATGACAGAGAAAGAAGGTGATGATTAACCGTCTCACTTCTGCATCAGTAATGTCGTAGTTTCCAGGTTGTCAGCAGGAGTATCAGATATAAAAATTGCATAATTACATAAAATTATGATTAAATATGTAACATTAATTTTGGTATAAAGAAAACAATAAATTAACTCAAATCTGAATTTGGCGTAGAAGGAAGACTGAGAAGACTTTCAACCAGAGTAAATCCCTCGGAATGCCTTTCATTTCCTCGTCAAAATAACGCAGGCACCGAGATAAAAGGGCCGTGACGTGTATTATGTTAATATAATAATTGACGAACACGTCGTATTACAAGGTATGAGGGAGAGATTTACGTTGTAAATCGGAAGCGATAGTCGAGGGGGGGGACAAAGGCGGTCTCCGCCCACGGGGATTTATCCCCACTAGAACAGTGTTTTTCAATTAGCTCCTTCGTCACCATCTCAGATGGAAATCTAGAGGACACTGGGAACATTGGGACCACACCCTCTCAGCATCAACAACAACAACAACAACAGCACCGAGTAATCTCTTAACTCAACCTGGTTGACTTCCTTCAAAGGGACGAGAGAAAAAAGGGAGAGGTAATTGAGGACCATCAAAATCTCCCTTGGGAATGCTCAAATTTCCGTAGAAAATCTACCATACTACATTTTTATATTTAAAAAAATAAATTGACTAATTACCACTTCGTGACCACTCCAAATTCGGAAAGTCTCGTGCAAGATGACAGTCAGCAGTCGACCCGGTAGGCCCAGGCCCCTCAATGGGCTGGAGAGCCAAAGAAGGAGAACTTCCCATACTGTGACGGCTTTGATATGATTAAAAAAATGCGTTCAACTATCTTTATGCTCATTAAGTTATATACAGAACAGGCACTGAAGAAAGTTAAAACGGAATATGGAAAAGGAATCATACTGCAAGGAGAAGAAATGATAACCTTACGGTTTCCCGATGATATTGCAGTACTACGAGAGTCAGAAGGAGACTTGGAAAACATAACAAATAGTATGAACGTGATCCTGGTGGATCAGTCGGCCAACTGCCTCCTGAAATTGGTGGAGACACGGAGAAGGGAATGCTGCGTCCCCACAGCAGACTCGTCTCCCGTCATTCGCAAGGAAGGGCGTGAGAATAGTACCCAGCAATGCCCCCCGACCTACCTGATGCAGGTTTTCTAGGGTTTTCCCTGCATCTCTTTAGGTGAAACACCACTAGGGTAGGATCCTTAAACCATAGCCCGGGGGCCCTAGTTAACCCTTGCTAGGCTACCTTGCTCTACCTTCCGCATCCCCCCTTTTCAATTCCCTTCCTATGCTATTAAAGGGGAGTTGCCTGTTTCAGGATCACCCTCATGTAGCCTGTTAACCAAAAAAAAATGCTTCGGCCTCTCTCTGATTTTTAAGGGTTCTCACATGACGACTTTTCTCAGTCGCTTGGGGTGGCAGAGCGTGGTCTAGACAATAAAGTCATTTCTTTCAGACCCGGATAGCGTTTTTTTCCAGCGGGTTAACACATTCTTTGTTATTTAAAAAATGCCTGGAGGATTCAGGATGGTGGACTCTCTGCAACCGCCTTTGGGATTCTTTTCCAGCTACGTAAAAGAGGTACTCGATTCCTTCCTCCCCCACTCCCCCTGGTCCAATGAAGTCAGCCTTACAACTGTCTTAAATTTCGCAAGCTTCCAGCGACGTCACGTCATCGGTATAATCCAAACTAGCAAAATTACACCCATTTCTTGAGAATTTCTCGTGTGTTATTCGCTGAGGAGTTCCTCTAGGCGATGATTATGTTTACCTGACGACAATTTCGTTTCATAAAGATTGCACAGGAATTATAGTTGCAGTGATTTGTTTAAAATGCGAACTTCTGCGAATTCGGCCGAGTCACGTAATCCTCAAAGTTGGCGTAATAAATGCAAATCACTATGACGAAGAGCGAACACAACTCCCGGTATTTTTCTCTCATACAGCGAAACGTTTTCACAACCGAATTTAATAGACCCGGAGGAACTGTGATACTCGTAATTGGTACTTTCGAAAAGAATTTAACAAACGGGTATAAATTCAAGTAACAAAAGTCCAGAATTATAGATATTACAATCCTTTACAGATGCCTATATGTAACCTCTACAGAAGGCAGTCAACAGTAATTAGAATTGAAGATCAAGCAAAGAGTAAGACAAGGATGCAGTTTGTCGCCCATGCTGTTTAACAACAGGCGGCGAAGAAAGTTAAAAAACGCAAATATGGAAATGGAATCATACTGAAAAGAGAAGAAATACAAACCCTACGCTTTGCCGATGATATTGTAGTATTACGAGAATCAGAAGAAGAAGACAAATCAATGAATAACCAATAGATGAAACTAACAGACTATTTATGTAATAAGAACAAAGATTGTGCAAGCCTATAAATAACCAATATTTGAAACTAATAAAGACTATTTGTCTAATAAGAACAAAGATTGAGCAAATCAATGAATAACCTAATAGATGAAACTAATAAAGACTATTTATGTAATGAGAACAAAGATAATGCAAATCAATTAATAACCAATATATGAAACTGATAAATACTGTGTGTAATAATAACAAGGATGGTGCAAATCAATGAATAACCAAAAGATGAAACTGATAAATACTGTGTGTAATAATAACAAGGATGATGCAAATCAATGAATAACCAAAAGATGAAATTTATAAAAAAATATTTTAGTGTAATAAGAACAAGAATAGTGCAAATCAATGAATAACCAACAGATTGAACTAACAGAGACTATTTATGTAATAAGAACAAAGATAGTGCAAATCAATGAATAACCAACAGATTGAACTAACAGAGACTATTTATGTAATAAGAACAAAGATAGTGCAAATCAATGAATAACCAACAGATTGAACTAACAGAGACTATTTATGTAATAAGAACAAAGATAGTGCAAATCAATGAATAACCAACAGATGAAACGCACAAGGACAAAGATTGTACTAATCAATGAATAACCAATAGATGAAAAACTAATAAAGACTATTTATGTAATGAGAACAAAGATAGTGCAAATCAATGAATAACCAATATATGAGGAGGCAGAAATTTAATTAACATTTTATTAATTTAAATAAAACGTTTCGTCCAATATTTTTTTCATTTATTGCCACATCAACCGACGTTCACTTTACAATTACTCCTTAATTTAGAATAATAATAATATATACAATATAATAATAAAGAGGGGTACAAAACAAACTAGTAGAGGTACATTACATGTCATTTAATATGTTCAAGTCTTTTAAATAATAAAAAATGGGGTTTATAAATCTTGTTGACTTCTTCAGGTAACCAGACACAAAAGTTATAAAATTTGGATGAAACGTTGCTGGTTTTTTTATTATTTAAATGTTGATTAATTGTTTTTTCATGAAGATATTTGGTCAATTTTTTATTTATTAAGTTCTTAATGTCAGGAGAAATTATTTATGAATAGAATTTTATGGCTGTGATTTTTGTGATCAAACATAATCCAATCCAAATTGATTCTATTTACAGGATAAATTCCTACATTTAAGGCTAAATGTGTTAAAATAAATTAGGGGATTTTCCTAATTGGTGGACTGATTCATATTCCAACCACTGAGATAACTAATTTTTTTTTGTAAGGAGGGAACACTGATGGAACCTTCTTTACCTGCCTAAGTAAAGTAAGGTGTATGTGAGTTGTGAAAAGAGGGAAAGTGGTAGCTTATCGATTTTAGATACCGCTGACGAAGCACGGTAATTTTCACACTGATGAAGTGGATCCAGCAGGCTTCGGCGGCAATGGCGGCGGGATCGTTAAAAGCGCTGCCAAGAGACGTTTCTCTTCCAGATAAGAAGTTCCCACCCAGATTACAGGGCCTCGTGCTACACACACACACACACACACACACACTCAAGTTACCCATCGTCCTCAATCAAACCTTAGGAAGGGATCTTGAAGAAGCCGGAAAAAAACTGAATCAAAAGAGATCGCATTGTAATTGTAGTGGAGTCAGGGCGTAGCTCACTTTAACACGGAACTTTGTCACGGCAACTTGGTAATGTAAAATTTGTTCTGAAAATACTAGAAAAAAATCGAGCTTAGCTCAGAATATGTTGTGCGTCAAAGAAGAATAAAACTAATAGATCAGATATTTCAGCCCGTTTAACCGACGAACCGAGTTCCATTCCTTTTGATTGTTTCTGACCTTATATATTATTAATTATAGCAATTATTTACTCTACTTTACTGACGTCCAAATAGAGGAAAACCCGTAAGTTTGGAAAAATGCTTCTGAGAAATCCAGCGGTAAAGTTTTTTTGAAGCCTCAACATTTACATAAACCCCTTATCTCTTTGAAAATGGTTTTATCCGTACCAAAAAAAACATGAATTTATTTTTATGAATTAATTATAATGCATGTATCCGGGACATATTTTGAAAAGTCGGAAAATTTTTACTAACTGCCTTTCTACTTTGGACGGCAGTATGGTTGAAAGAAGTAAACAATCTGACAATAAACTGTAAGGAATAAGAGGTTAAGAGAGCTTTAAATATTCTACAAAAAAAATAAGGGATGTAAATTAAATATATTTGGTTTATAATAACAGAAGAATTATTCTGTAATGTGGTACAGGTTGCACATAAAAGAACGAAACAGAAAATAAAACCCACGGCAATATTAAATAAAACTTTTACATTTTCAAAAAAAGACAAAAAATAACAAAATTGAGAAAAGTAGCACGCAGATACAAGGCGGATAATAAAATAATTATTCTGGAATGCTGTAATGGTTTCAAAAGGAAAACGAAATAAAAAATACAACCCAAGGCAATATTGATAAAAACCTTTTACATTTTCAAAAAAAAAGACCATTGACAATACAAAAGTAGCAGGCCGACACAAGGCGGATAATAGAAAAATTATTCTGTAATGTAGAACCTACAGCAATGTTGAGTAAATCTTTTACGTTTTCAAAAAAAAAAGTTAAAAAAAAACAAACTTAAGAAAGTAGCTGGCAGGCACAAGGTGGATAATAGAATAATTATTCTGGGATGCTGTAATGGTTGCAAAAGGAAAACGAAACAAAAAATACAACCCAAGGCAATATTGATAAAAACCTTTTACATTTTCAAAAAAAAAGACCACTGACAATACATATTTTTTATTAATAACAGTAACCTCTTCAGATATATTAAATGACTTTGAGACCAGAATTAAAAACAATTTACACAAGGAAGGAAGGAAGGAAGGGAAGTCTCTAACCGTAATACAAAAAGGTGTACATTACAATGCCATCTATTAGCATATTTAATAAACTTCCAACCTCCATTAAACAATTAAAAATAAATCCAAACAAGTTCAAATATGAACTAACTAAGTTCTTACTAAGGCCACTCCTTCTACTCTGTTGAAGAATTTATGGAGCTGAATGTATCATAGGGTAGATATTTATAATTATGAAAGAACATTATTAGAACACTAATTTTTTAGTATAGGATGTAAAAATATTTATAAATTTTATATATAAGGTACAAATTGTATGTCTTCTGTATATAATTTAAGAAAATCTTATTATAAGTTAAAAATTAATGAATAGTTACAGTATATTCTAATATTAATAAAGCAACCTAACTATGTAAAATCTCTGACTCGTGTTCCACAACATCCTTGAAGCTTGTGCTTCTCTATAGTAGGATCTATGGAATATGATTTTATACTTATACTATACAAAAGTAGCAGGCAGACACAAGGCTGATAGCTGCCCCACAGGGTTGCACAAACGGAAAAATGAAACGTAATAGGGTCCGATGGATAAATTCAGAATAGAATATATGGATGTAATATTTTTTCTTTCTTTCTTGAGACCATTCTACTGCTGCGTAACTGCGATTATCGCCGCCATTACGCGTGGAAAATGCAACTTTGTAATGGAACGTGTGTGTGTGTGAGTGTGGGGAGGGAGAGAGAAGTTGTTGTTGTTGTTGATGAATCGGCAGCAGCTCTGATATCCAAAGGAGTGAGTGAGTGATGGATGGATGAAGGCAGGCAGATAAATTGCGTGAGAAGAGCGCGAGGGCGAACCAAAACCACGCAGCAGGTGGCGCTCGCCGCGAGAGGAAAAGGCAGGCGTCACGACGCGGAGGCGTCAAACCTTCAACGAAAACATTACGTCAACACCTGCAATGTCGATTCACTCGACCGCTGATGTTACTCACATCTCGGCTAATACCTTCTAAATCTCTTCCAAAAAGGTGGCAGCTGGTCGTTTCCCTGGAAGCTTCTGGTTCTACTTTAATTTCCCCATCAGCTCATTTTACAGTAGATTATTTTTTAAGCAGAGACTGTGGTGCGTATGTAAAAATTAAAAGATTTCCACAGAATAGTTTAGCATGGAGGATTGCGTCAGATCACGAGACGTGGGATCAGAACAGAAAATCAGAGGGAGGTTACCAAAGCCGTGGCTCTCCATAACCACGTTATGAAAACTTGCCAACATCTTTTTTATGTTTTCTATATTTTACTATTCCCTGTCATGTTTTTCTTTTTTTAAACAAGATCGTCATATCACAAAAACAAACATGGCCTATTAATCTATCCCTTCTCTTGGTCAAAGACCTCCAAATTGTTCTCTCTCCTCCTATTTTGCGGCTTAGAACTTCCTCGATAGTGATTTTCTTCTATCCACCCATCTTATTCTTCTATACCACCACATTTCAAAGGCTTCTATTCTTTTCCGTTCCGAAACTCCTATCGTCAACGTTTCGTATCCATATAACGCCACAATCCATTACAAGCATTTTTAGCAATGCTTTTCTAATATTCACACTTATATTAACCGTAAATAAATAGCGAAGGCCTTCCTTTGCCTGTTTTATCCTACTCTAGTTATTATGTTTTTCACAAGTAGCCGAATCCCTAACTTCCTTCGTAATATCCCTTCCCAATATAACAGCCTCTGTTGTTCCACTGTCTCCCTAACTACACTCAATTACCTCGGTTTTTAGCAATGCTTTTCTAATATTCACACTTATATTAACCGTTAATAAATACGTCTTTTTAGCGAAGGCCTTCCTTTGCCTGTTTTATCCTACTCTAGTTATTATGTTTTTCACAAGTAGCCGAATTTCCTTAACTTCCTTCATAATATCTCTTCTCAATCTAAGAGCCTTCGTTGTTCCACTGTTTCCCAAACTACACTCCATTACCTTGGTTTTTCCTCTAATAATCCTCATATTGAACTCTTTCTCCAGGACCACGTTCGTGCCCATTTATTATGGTTTCCGAGTCGCTTCCCAATAATATAACTACACTATGATAATCACAATGTTATGGAACACTGCACTTCGTCACCGAAACCATTCAAGTGACAAAAGCAGCGTCAAGACAAAACTGTTTGACCTCGTCCGCCGCGGTGCTCAGGTAATTTTTTTTTTCAAAGGCAAATTCGAAGCCGTTTTTTCAAAATATGGAAGGTATCTGACCGTGGAATGGATTACACGACATCTAGCTGAATACCGAAAAGGAGGACGAGGGGAACACCTGCCTGAGTCGACAGATAAAGGAGGAACATCTGAATAATGCAGTAGCTGACGGATGTGAAACGCACCAACCACGGTCGGTTCTCGAGAAATACGCAGTTTCCCTGAATTCTATTGGTGGAAATATCTCGCTCCCTCTGAAGGCCTTCCGAGTAAACGCACAGTTCCTAGGAGGTCTTCATCTAGAGGACGACGAAAGGTTTCTGAGGGATCGTGAGATTCAATAACACACACACACACACGTAGAGGTTATATGCGTTTATTAAACGGCGAAGTGCTGTACAAAGCTCGTACTGCGTAAGACTGACTCCGATTTGGAATCCAGTCCTATTTATACAAACATGGAATATTTCCAGAAGCAGAACATTCTCGAAACAGAAAATACTAGAAAGTGAAGACAAAAAAAATGTAAATAAAGTAAACAAATAAAAAATTGTTGCGTCGGGTGGGTGGGACTCGAACCCGAGTCTACGTTTCTGCAGTCCATCACTGAGATGTGGCAATATACTGAATTCATTCACAAAATTTTCCTCTTGAAAATATCACACGTTCGATTGGCAATAAATTAATTGGTCTTGTAATGAGACAAACTTAAGAAGGTTTTTGGAATGTGAAGACCGGGCAGAGAGAGGGGCATTTTTGTCAAGTCTTGTGGGGCCATACACGGTAAAGAGGGGTGTCCGAGGGGGGGAGGGGTAGGGGTGGTAGGGGGTGGCGGAGAACCTCGACATAATTTACTGGCGGACCTGCTGCTGAGTCTTTTCTGAATGTAAACTTATACAGATAGTAGCTGAGCGGACAGAATATTTCTGGAATAGTCTTTTTAGAAGCAATACGTACTGCGGGACGAGAGTAATAAAACAAAGGAAATTAATTGAATAATTCAACAGGAGCAAGGGTAAGTAAAACAGCATGGGCGACAGACTGCAACCTAGTACTACTCCTTTCTTGTTTTCTGCTTTCTTTTCTTGCCCTTCAACTCTAATTACCGTTGACTGCCTTCTGTAGAGGCTATATTTTAATATTGTCATAATATGTAAAAAGACGGCCAATAATTCAACACATAAATTTATCACAATTTATTAAAAAAAACGACGTTTCGTCTCCTTTTTGAGACTTTCTTCTCAGACGTAAAATTTAGCAATTCATCATATTTGACTGCATCATCGTTGGACATGTAATTCTTCACATGATAATCTTTTCGGCTGCTGGAGTCGAGGAGTAAAATTTTACGCCCGAGGAAGTCTCAGAAAGGAGACGGACGAAACGTCGTTTTTGGCTTATTGGCCGCAATTTTATTTATTGTAAAATTTTAAACTCAGCAAATTATGTATGTCGTAATTTTAACCCTGTCATCTTCAAAACCCCCTTAATAAATTGTTTTCAGTTTACATTATCAATCGCCTTTTCTAAAATCTACAAAATTCTAGGCTTGTTGTTTTTTTCCCCTTATCCTGTCTTCTAAAATTAAAATCCCCAGTACTTTTCGTGTTATAAATCGTAAATTCAGTATACAGATATATTCTTTTGACAGAACAGGTATATAAGACGTTATTTTGTTATTATTAAATGTATTATAAAAATTTTAATGACTTATTATGTGATTTACCCCTTTCTACCTGTTAAAGACAACTCAAATTTCTTCTTTTAAAAAACATTTGCAAGTGCCTTTACGGTTTACACGTCTGAGAAAAGTCTCAAATTTGAGCGATATCCGGATAATAACGTGCCTTCTTTCCCTCTCCAACCCAACCCCCACCCCCACCCCATTTTTTTTACGAAAAGTCTTTCCCTTTCTGTGTAGCTGAGGCGGTGCTAATGCAATGCGCTTCGGGTCATTAGTTCTGCTTTGAGCTCGTGTGTTCGGGTCAGAGAAAAAGGGGGGAGTGAAAAGTATGATCTGTTCCTCCTGTACTTTGAATGAATTTTTTTTTGTTGAGATTTATTTATTAACAGAAGGGATTTGTAAGAAATTATCGCTTCACTCATCGACATTGACCACCCCAAAAATCTATATTTTTAAGTAATATTAACTGTACATTGCTCTTTAAAATTACCTAGATAACGTTTCTCCTTCGGTTGCGATAAGAGATAATAAACGCAAATAATCCTGGGTTCCTCTACTAGTGTAGACTACTGTGAGACTTTTTGTTAGTGTGTGTGTGTGTGTTTGTCCAAGCCTTTGTATCTAGCCGATGCATATAGCATATTTTTTTTCTTCTTATTTTCCCTTCCGTCGCCGGTCCCTTTAATACTCGCAAACACAATGCGGTCTTTACAATGGCCATTTCTTTTCGGTTCGCTCACAAAAATCAATTTCCTTGGAGCTTTCTACTTTGTCACTTGTCTCCAACATCCTCTGCTGCTTTCTCCGCATTAAGTCTGCGCGTTGGAGCGTTTCCTCGGCGGCTCTCTAGAGCATAATAATTCCGAGTCACCACCCCAATTAAACATTCCTCCTCCTCCTCCTCCTTGGATGATCCGTCTTCTGGATGAGAAGGAACACTTCTCTCTCTCTCTTTCCATCTCCCTCACTGAATTTGAAACCGAAAAATTGACGTTTTCATGCGAGTTGTAACAGATAATTTACACACACACACTCACACACGCGCAGACACACAAAATATGTTTATTTTTTTTAATTTTTAATAAGTTTAATTATTTAAGTAACTCAGTTGTAAGCCAATTGGCAATCCGCCCCTCGCGAAGTAGTGCCTAACAGGTTGTTCCCGCGAGGGGGTACGTTGTAAAGGGAGGTGGTTTTTAGTGGGTAAAAATCCCACACACCGTGAAACTCGGGTTTCACGGCGTCTTTGGAAGATTTTCCCCTAGCCTCGATAAAAAAAAATATATGCTACGGTATTCGATAAAATACATTGGAAGAACACAGGAAAAAAAATATCGAGAAAGAAGGGATATACGTAACCTCTACAGAAAGCAGTCAGCAGTGATTAAAAATTAAAGATCATGAAAAGAAAGCAGTAATCGATAAAGGATGCAGTTTGCAGCCCACGCTCTTCAACACAGGCGATGGAAAAAGTTATAACGGAATATAGAAAAAGAAATCATAATGCAAGGAGAAGAAATAAAAAACCTTACGCTTTACCGACGATATTGTAAATTTAGGGGCAGTCAGGAGAATACTTGGAAACCATAATAAATGACATGAACGTGGTCCTGGAGAAAGAGTTCAATATGAGGATTATTAGAGGGAAAAACCGAGGTAATTGAGTGTAGTTAGGGAAACAGTGGAACAACAGAGGCTGTTAGATTGGGAAGGGATATTATGAAGGAAGTTTAGGGAATTCGGGTACTTGTGAAAAACATAATAACTAGAGTAGGATAAAACAGGCAAAGGAAGGCCTTCGCTATTTATTTACGGTTAATATAAGTGTGAATATTAGAAAAGCATTGCTAAAAATGTTTGTATGGATTGTGTGGCGTTATATGGATACGAAACGTGGACGATAGGAGTTTCGGAACGGAAAAGAATAGAAGCCTTTGAAATGTGGTGGTATAGAAGAATAAGACGGGTGGATAGAAGAATCACTATCGAGGAAGTTCTAAGCCGCAAAATAGGAGAAGAGAGAACAATTTGGAGGTCTTTGACCAAGAGAAGGGATAGATTAATAGGCCACGTTTTGTGATATGACGGTCTTGTAAAAAAAAAACAAGATGACAGGGAATAGTAAAATATAGAAAACACAAAACAGATGTTGGCAATTTTTTCATTCTTGTTTGGGTGGGACCATCAATGACATGAATAATTTACCTGTGGGTGTGTTTTGGGGAAATTCTCTTCAGGAAAATAAATTTATGGGAAAAATGCAGGAAACGTGTGAAGTGAAGTGGTTACTATCAATGCTGAAAATGAGATGGGTGGATAGGGTAACTAACGAGGAAGTTGTAAGCTGAATAGGGGGAAGAGCGAACAATATGGAGGACGTTGACCAAGTGAAGGGATAGATTAATAGGCCACGTTTTGAGACGTTAGAGGGAAGTGTGTGGGGTAAGAAGAGAAGATTGGAGGCCAAAGGTTGGAATACGCTAAGTAGATTAGGGAGGAAGTTGGACGTGCTAGTTATGAGGAAATAAAAAGGCTTGCGTATCATAGGTTAGCATGGACGGTCGAGCCTTTAGGACTGAATACCACAACAACAACAACGTTTGGAAAAATATAGGGGTTTTCCAAAAAGGGCGGGCGGCTAGATGTTGAAATAGAATAGTATTAAACATGTTCCCATTCAGGGGAATGAGTCAAGAGAGTCAGCGCTGCAGGCATTCCTTCAGCCCAGAGTGACTGCGGGGCTCACCTGATCATGTCGGGGATGCCTCCTGCACTCTCTCTGGGTATTTTTTATCAAAGTTCTCATATGCCGAGACACCTTCACCTATTTTAGGAGGTATATGTACCGGGGTCGAAGACCTTGGGCATATGGCAAGAGCTGTCCGCTGATCCCATTGGATCAGTCGGCCAACTGCCTCCTGAAACTGGTGGAGACACGGAGAAGGGAATGCTGCGTCCCCACAGCAGACTCGTCTCCCGTCATTCGCAAGGAAGGGCGTGAGAATAGTACCCAATGCCCCCCGACCTACCTGATGCAGGTTTTCTAGGGTTTTCCCTGCATCTCTTTAGGTGAAACACCACTAGGGTAGGATCCTTAAACCATAGCCCGGGGGCCCTAGTTAACCCTTGGCTACCTTGCTCTACCTTCCGCATCCCCCCCCTTTTCAATTCCCTTCCTATGCTATTAAAGGGGAGTTGCCTGTTTCAGGATCACCCTCATGTAGCCTGTTAACCAAAAAAAACCCCCCTTTTTCAATTCCCTTCCTATGCTATTAAAGGGGAGTTGCCTGTTTCAGGATCACCCTCATGTAGCCTGTTAACCAAAAAATAAAATAAAAGGGGGAATGAGAAGAAAAAAATAACAAAGTAAAAGGAACCGATGCAAATAAATAGAGTGGCTTCTGTTGTTTCTACCCCGGATCATACAGCGTTGGCTTGTTAATTTATGACGTCGTTTTTATTAAAGTGTGATATGCAAATATATAGTTATGATTTTGCCAGTCCATTGTGGTTTTTCCGAGAGAGAGAGACGGGAGAGACAAGAGAAACGCATAATCGCTGTGATTTACAGTTGATTCGTTGTCCTGACAAGAACCCTTATGAATTTCCCCCCTCAGCGCGCGCGACATTTGCATTTTAGCCGTAAGACACAACAATGAGCGGCTATTAATTTCAGTGTCCTTGGCCTGGCCATAAAGGAAGGTCACGGAGGTTTCTGTTGCGAAAGGAGTGCGTTTCCACATTTTCCTTTGTGACCATCTTCTCCTAGCGCCGCATTAATTTCAGTCCCACGTTCCGAAGACGAATACTAATTTACAGCAACGACTCTGCGCGAATGAGTGGTTATTTCAGTTTAAGTCTTTCATCCGTCGTCTTTATTTCTCTCCTCTCCTTTCAATTACTTTACCCTGGAGCTCACTGCGTAATGGGGCTTGTTTATTTTACCTGGCGGTTTCGTAACACTGTCATCTGTACAGGCGAATGGTTATAACTTGTTATTACGCTTCCCATGTAGCAGGATTCCTTAACTTCCTTCAAATATCCCTTCCCAATCTAACAGCCTTTGTTATTCCACATACTACCCTTCATTACCTTGGTTTTCCCTCTTTCTCCATGACCACGTTCATGGCATTTATTATCGTTTCCAAATCTTTTTCTGATTCCCCTAATACTACAATGTGATCGGCAAAGCGTAGGGTTTTATATCTTCTCCTTTCAGTATGATTCCTTTTTTCATATAGCGTTTTAACTTTCTCCATCGCCTGTTCTATATATAAGTTAAACAGCATGGGCGACAGACTGCATCATAGTCTAACTCTTTTCTTTATTTCTGCTTCCTTTTCTGCATATTGTTTCCTCCACTGCTCTCTCTCTCTCTCTCTCGCCCCGACCTTCTCAGGAGAGTTCCCCGAACCAACTGTTGAATCTACAATCCACTCCAGGCAATCAACAATGTTGTAGACGGTGACGTTTCCCGCCTACTCGGCCTCACCAAACCATTCTCGTTTTCCGTCCTGTGTACGCAAATAACAAAAACTAAATTATTTTTGCTTTACCCGATGAATGTAAGGGTCATGAATCACCACAATATATTTTATTACTTAGTTCTACCAGAGCTGTATGTAATGTGAAAAGTAAAGTGGAAAACCTTGCGAAACAACGCACAGATAATATTCGTAGTTTAGATAGAGGTTGTTTATTCCTTCACAAAACACGCGTTGAACATTTTCAAACCTGCAAATGATAAGATTTCCAGTGGGAAAAGCCTCGGGGCAATTAGGGAACCGAGTTTTATCACGCGGAATGCGTATATTTCTTTCCCGATGGGCGATACGGAGAATAAATGAATGTTGGTCTGTTTGTAAGAGACTGTCGACCCCCATCGTCGTTAACCCAAGGCATATTTCACACTCTGAGGGGGAGGAGGGAAGCTGCAGGAGGGTGAAACGAAACAGAGAGGTTCCGACATCAAAATAAAACTTCTCCCTTCCTCAGATAGGAAAATATGCTCAGCACACACCCTCCATTCTACAAGGGAAGGAAATAACTTAGATAAAATGGCCGACCCGTGGACCTCCTTCAAACAGCATCCTTTTGTGAACAAGGATTTGTGGACACACACGATTTAAGTACTTGTTCTTTTACATATAAAATAAAGAAATAAATTCATTTTCCTGCAACCACATTTTTCTGATTTATCCCTTTGCATATTAAAAAAATTATTATAAAACATTTTTCCTTGCAACTAGCTTAATTTCTCTTCATTTCCACGTTTACATATTTAAAGCTATTTTGTATTTTTTTTTATTTAACCAACGACCTCCTACCTAGCGTCTAAAGTAGGCCTTTTTGACACAGATCATAATAATTTTTTTACAATATTTTACAATAATTCATAGATAAACATTTAGTAAGTGAACGTATTAGGGTTTCTACAAATATCTAATCTAATCTGCAAACTACTTATATTGAAGCCACTTGGAGGTCAATCAATGCGCAAATTTATTCAAGAATTATATATACGGTAATTAAATTAATCTGAAAAGAAAAATACAAAGAATGGCAAAAACGGAATAATTTAATTGGAAAACGTTTCGTCTCCCAACTATATGAACCACCTCACTTCATTAATTAAAATATTACGAAATTTAATAAATAAAATAAAAAGGATGGCCAAAAGTCAGAAATGGAATAATTTAGTTTGAAAACGTTTCGTTCCCCCATCTTTAAGGAACTTCAGAATAAAGTAATTAAATTAATCTTACTTAAGATTCTACTTAAAATTCAAAGAATGGTTAGTAATAAAAAATGAAATTATTTAATTGGAAAATGTTTCGTCTCTAAAGTTAAGACACCTCCTCAGCTCTTAAAGAAATATTAATAAATTTAAGAAATAAAATACATAGAATGGTAAAGAGTCAGAAATGGAATAATTTTATTTGAAAACGTTTCGTGCCCCAACTTTACGGAACTCCATAATAAAGTAATTAAATTAATACGTTTCGTACCCTCCTTTTTGCGACGTCATCAGACAAATTCCTTAATGTGTAAGTGTGAACCATGTTTTGTAATATGATGTCCATACTGTAAAATGTAGAATTACCTCGCCATATCGTAGTGTCAACATCAGCTTGAAGAAATACCCCAAAAATGAGACGAAACGTCGCAAAATTATGATAAATGGTAATAAAAATTCAGACAATTAAAGATGCTCCATTCGTTTAAAAATAAATTACTCGCCATTCGATGATCGTTAAGAAAGATAATGAAGAATTTCTCTTTGTCAGTTTCACGTTTAAAAATTCCAGGGTTCTTTCCAAATCAGAGTCCTAAGAAGAAAGAAGTCTTCAGTTGGTGGATTGTTGTTACTCCAGTTCTTGAGTCGTAAAAGAATCATGGTGTTGGTGTGGAAGGAGAAACTTGTCATTCCCAGGCCAAGGCTTGCTTGTAAAAGTTACTCAATGTTTCGGTGGGACTTGCCACAATCAGTTATTATTCTCTTTTAAGCTCGTGATTTTTCCGTTTCGTCCTTCTGTGAAATGTGCTTTTAATGTCCGGTAATCCTATTAACGGGACACGGGCTTCGACACCCTCTAAAAACGTGGCCTATTAATCTATTCCTTCTCTTAGTCAACGTCCTTCCTTTTTTTCGCTCTTCCCCTATTCTGTTTATAACTTCCTCGTTTGTGTTTCTATCCACCCATCTGATTTTCAGAATTCGCCTATAGCACCACATTTCAAAGGCTTCTATTCTTTTCATTTCCCCAACTCCTATCGTCCACGTTTCGCACCCCATATAACGCCACGCTCCATACAGCAACGATTGCTTAATATTCACACTTATAATACCAGTAAGTAAATCCCTCTTTTTCGCGAAAGCCTTCCTTGCCTGTGTTATCCTACTCTAGTTATTACCCTTCCCAAGTAGCAGAATTTCTTAACGTCTTTCAAAATATCCCTTCCTAATCTAACAGCCTTTGTTATTCCACTGTTCCCCATACTACACTCCATCACCTTGTTTTTTCCTCTATTAATCCTCAAATTGAACTCTTTCTCCCAGAGCACGTTCATGTCAATTATTATTATTTCCAAGTCTTCTTCTGACTCCCCTAATACTACAATGTAATTTATTCTGCGTGCAGTATGATTCCTTTTCCATATTCCGTCTTAACTTAAAATAATATATAAAAAATATCTAATTTTTTTATAGTATTGACATTATAAATATATGTACATTAGATTAAAGATTTAAAATAAATTGTGATGAAACATCTTTTTTTATATTGTATAATTCTAAATGTAATCTAAATTGTAATCAAAATAAAATTTTGGTTTTCATTAAAATTCAGACTGATTTAAAACCAAGGGTTTTCTTTCAATTATGTTAATTAATGAAAACATCAATTTGAATATCATTCCGGATTTTTAATAATGAGCGTGTTATAAGAATGTACATTGATTTCGGATTGTTAGGTTTTGTTCGTACAAAATGGAATATGGACCTCTTTTTTTGTTAGATTTCGCGTCACGAAGAGAATCATCCTGTATCGATCATCCTGGTTAGTGATTCTATCCACCCATATCATTATCCCATAACACCACGTTTCTCACACATATAACGCCACGCTCCATACGATCATTTTTAGCAACGATTTCCTAATATTCACACTTATATTACCCGTAATTAAATTCATCTTTTTCGCTAAAGCATTCCTCGCCTCTGCTATCCTACTCTAGTTATTACGCTGACCCGAGTATCAGAATTCCTTAACGTCTTTCAAAATATCCCTTCGCAATCTGACACCCTTCGTTATTCCTCTGTTTCCCATACTGCACACCATTTACCTTGGCTTCCCCTCCATTAATCCTCATATTGAACTCTTTCTCCAGGACTACGACCATGCATACCCTCTATTTCCGCAGTGTGTTTTCACTGACGGTTTTGTATCCATCTTACGTGTTCCCCTTTTTTGTGTACAGCTTAGTATAAAATACAAAGGTTGAGAATATTTTAAATGCAGATTGTGTGTATTTGGGTGACGCTCTGTTTCCGACTTTGATGGATCCGCGTGTAACTGCGCTTCGAAGCATTCACGCGTTTCATGCTAAGTGGACCGAAGTTGGACCGTGATTGGGTAAAAAAATTATTTTTTCATTTCTTTCTTCTTAATAAATAAAAAAAGGGGGCACAGCCTGTCAAGGATCTCTGATGAACCGCTGCGAATTCCTGAACTTGTCAAGTCAGCGGCGTTTCTCGGTAAAGTGGGTGAGAGACGCCGAGTAAACAATGCGAATAAACCCGTGTTTTCATCGCAAGCGATTGCGTCATTTATGGAAAGGAGGTGAGGGAAGACAATGAAAGAATGAATGAGGCGGACAGAATTGAATAACGTGAGAACAATACGACCCGGAGGAGAAACGAGAATTAATCGAGCGGCTCGAAATGTACAGATATTTTCCTTTTTTTAAAACAAAAATAATGTGGTGATTCATGACCCTTACATTCATCGGGTAAAGCAAAAATAATTTAGTTTTTGTTATTTGCGTACACAGGACGGAAAACGAGAATGGTTTGGTGGTGAGGCCGAGTAGGCGGGAAACGTCACCGTCTGCAACAACATTGTTGATTGCCTGGAGTGGATTGTAGATTCAACAGTTGGTTCGGGGAGCTCTCCTGAGAAGGTCAAGGGGCGAGAGAGAGAGAGCAGTGCAGGAAACAATAGGCAGAAAAGTTAATTTCGCCATTGTTCGAGAAAGAAGATTTTGTTTTGTAGTACGGAAAACAAAAAGAGGACATTTTGATAGAGATTTAAGCTGAAGAAGAGGCGCTAGAGGATCTAGACGTGTTTCAGCGAAGGAACATCCTGCACGGCAAACCAGGAACGACGTCACCAGGCCATTGTTAACATCTGGTAACGACGGCATTTTAACCCGGTTTCTCACTTAAACCATTCTCGTTGATTCGCGATTTTTAATACAATTATATCGTTGTTCGTCACCCGCGTCGTTCCCCCCGGGGATCAGCAGCCATTTAGAAGCTGCGTAGATTATTCTTTTTGCTTTACCGGCTGAGCCAATTTGATTTTATTTTACTCGTAAATTTATATTGTCACTAACATTTAATTTGAGTTAAATTTCTTCTAGAAGTTTGATAACGTAATATTATAATTAAATGGAATATTCAAGTTAATTCCATTTTATTATTATTTAACAATTTGATTGTACAAAAATATTTTTGTTGGTGTAAGCAAACGAACACCACAATATGTAGAAAAAAGTAATTAAACTACGCACCATGGTTGTTTTTTTATTTATATTGAACTCGAGTCTTGGAGAAAGAGTTCAATATGGGGATTAATAGAGGGAAAACCAAGGTAGTGGAGTGTAGTTTGGGTCCTTTGAGGAAGAGGTGATGAAATGTAGTATGGGAAATAGTGAAATAACGAAGATTGGGAAAGGATGTTTTGAAGGAATTAACTTTGGCAGCATAATATCTAGAATAGGATAGCACAGGCAGGAAAGGAGGCATTTACTTACGACTAATATAAGCTTGAATATTAGAAAATCATTACTTAAAATGTTCGTATGGGTGTGAAAGATGAACGGTAGGAGTTGCAGAAAGGAAAAGAATAGCATGCGATGGGGTGAATAGAGGATGCTCTAAGGAGAATAAGAGAAGAGGATGGAGGACTCTCACCAAGAGAAGGGATAGATTAATAGGCCACGTTTTGAGACCTGAGAGTCTTGTAAAATAAGCATTGGAGGGAAGTAAACCGAAGAGGAAGGCCAAGGGTTAAATACGCTAAGCAGATTAGGGAGTAAGTGGGTTGTGGTAGTTATGTAGAAACGAAAAGGCTATCACAGAATAGGTTAGCATGGAGTCTAAGGACTGAATACAACATCAACAGCAAACAACATAAAATCGGATTAATTTAATTACTTTATTTATAATTATTGAATAAATGTCGCAGAGATCCTACGTGAAGCAACTTCAAACATGTAAACGGGGAAAAATTAAGAGAAAATAAGCGTCGGAAGTTGTTTTTCAATTCGTCGCAAGACAAAATGCAGATTCAGGTAAATTTTTAAGTGGATAAATTATTACATCGTGAGTGTCCAGCGACGGCCTGAAGAAGTCCAGAAAGGTGGCTGAAACGTCGTATTAGGAATAATGAATAAATGTTAATTAAATTAATTTGTATTATCCAGTCAAGGTAGTGATTTTTTCTAGACGTGCAATTGAGTTAGTCAGTCTAATGGGACGTGATAATTTACCATCCATTTGCATCAGAGCGGAAGCGGAAAAATTAAGAGAAAATAAGTGTCGGAAGTAGTTTTTCAATTCGTCGCAAGACAAAATGCAGATTTAGGTAAATTTTTAAGTGGATAAATTATTACATCGTGAGTGTCGCTGTCTATCTCCAGCGACGGCCTGAAGAAGTCCAGAAAGGTGGCCGAAACGTCGTATTAGGAATAATGAATAAATGTTAATTAAATTTATTTGTCGTGATTTTTTTAGACGTGCAATTGAGTTAGTTAGTCTAATGGGACGTGATAATTTACCATCCATTTGGTTCTGCTGAGCGGAAGCTCAGGTGGTGGAAGTTACCTCCATGTGTCAACCAGGAGGGTTTCACGACGCGAGGAACAACAAAGCATGACAAACAGGAGATCATTGCAGCAATTGGATACTATTTCTGGCAGCTGAGACAAACAGCGGAAGGCTCACGCCGGGACAAGTTAATGGAGGGAAGGGGAACAGAAACTCACACAGCACGTCAACAGACAAACAGCCCAATAAATTAATATATACTCAGGAGTAGTGTCGCTTATACGCATGCGCGGAACTTGCAAAGTTGAGGTGCATGTGTGAATATAGCGTGTGCAATTGCAGTTAAGTCGAGAGTGTAATTAATTTCCACTTGACGATGCAAAAATCTCTCTTTCCATCTCCGTCTCTCGTCTCGTTCCTCGTCACGATCGATCGCAGGTACAGAATATAAAACACGCAGAAAATTTTAAAGTCACGATTTTAACGGCACTGTGTGTCTGTCTTTTTTTTGGAGGGGGAAGGGGGATCAACAGGCTACATGAGGGTGATCCTGAAACAGGCAACTCTTCATTAATAGCATAGGAAGGGAATAGAAAAGGAAGGATGTGGAAGGTAGAGCAAGGGTTTGACTAGGGCCACTGGACTATAATTTAAGGATCCTACCCGGTGTTTCACCTAAAGAGATGCAGGGAAACCCCTAGAAAACCTGCATCACGTAGTCGGGAATCGGGTAAAAACTCTACGGTTTGCCGATAATATTGTAGTATTAAGAGTTGGCATGACCGCTATCCCGGATGAATATTACGACATGAGGGTTAATAGAGGGAAAACCAAAAGAAGTAATGCAGTCTCGTATGGGAAACAGTGGAAAAACAAAGGCTGTTAGACTGGGAAGGGGATATTTTGAAGGAAGTTAAAGGAATTATGCTACTTGGGAAGCGTAATAACTAGAGTAGGACAGCACAGGCAAGGAAAGCTTTAGAGAAAAAAAAGAGGAATTAACTTATGGACAATATAAGTGTGTGAAAGAAAGATGCTTGTTACATATAAAATATTTTCCTGTAGAAAAATTGTTTCAACAATGAAAGAAAAATTATTGTTCCATATAAAATATTATTTTACTGTAGAAAATTTGTTTCCACAGTGAAAGAAAAAAACCTTGTTACATATAAAATATTTTTCCTGTAGAAAATTTGTTTCCACAGTGAAAGAAAAATACTTGTTTCATATAGATTGGTACATATAAAATATTTTCTTGTAGAAAATTTGTTTCAGCATGAAATAAAAATTCTTGTTACATAAAAAATATTTCCCTGTAGAAAATTTGTTTCCAGAGTGAAAGAAAAAATTTTTCTTAAATATATTTTTTCCTGTAGAAAATTTGTTACTAAAATGAAAGAAAAATGCTTGTTATATATAGATTGTTACATATAAAATATTTTCATGTAGAAATATTGTTTCAACAATGAAAGAAAAATTCTTGTTGTGTATAAAATATTTTTGGTGTAGAAAATTTGTTTCTACAGTGAAAGAAAAATGCTTGCTACATATATAATTATATTTGCATATATATCATGTTTATGTTTACATATAAAATATTTTCCTGCAGAAAGAAAAATTCTTGTTACATATTAATTGATACGTTTCAATTAATGTAACGGACATGAAAAGTGATTGTACAAATCAGAGTTAGTCACCGAGGGATGAAACTTAGGGAAGTGATTAATGTTGAGAGCTTTCGATTACTTTTACTTCTTTTCCAATTACGACCTTGATAAGTAGAAAGCCGGTTTGTAAGCTGCTAATTAGTTTAGAGTTGAGACGGCATCGGCGCGTTTATTAACGCCTTTCAGAAGGATAGAAGGCGAGAGAGAGAGAGAGAGAGAGAGAGAGAGAGAGAGAGAGACTGGAGTCAATTTTTTTCCCCACAGAAACGTCTTTATTATGAAGAAGCATCTGAAGCGAGCGTCGGACAAGGAAGGTCGTTGCCAACTTTGTTTCATGGAGAGAGAGAATAATACGACAAGGGCTCGATTTAAAGGGTAATCTAAAATTTAATTGCGAAATACGACCCGATTTCTAAACGCCTATATATAAATTCTACCCCCATCACCCCCAGATGATATTCACAACTGTCTCCCTTCGCTTCTCGTACTTCAAAATTTAATTAGGCGAAATGAAATCGTCGAGTTTCGTCCCTTTCCTAAATAATCGCTACCAAATTCAACAGGGTGGTGTTTTATTCAGCACAGTAAATTTATTCTCAGTGTTTTTCAGTCACCAAAACGAAAAAATAATATAATTATAATGTTCTACTACTCTTTGCGTGTGTGATATTATGTTTCCTTTAATCATACAAGATCTTTTCAAAATCAGCAATTTTGTCTATAGAAAGAAATTTTTTCTTGCAAAATCCATTTGGGCTTTCAAAAAATCATTTTCATTCCTGAATAAAAATAGATTTACTGCTCGTAAAATACACAGTGGCAATGAACATGTTCCAACTTCACTTCACTTTGGCTTCAACATTTAAATTCGACTACGCATTCATGTTATTGACAGTAACCGCTTCAATTCACACGTTTCCTGCGATTTGTCCTAAATTTATTTTCCTGAAGGCGATTTTCCCAAAAAAAAACACTCCCACAGGTAAATTATTCCAGTCTTTAATGGTCCTATATAAGAATGAAAACATGCCAACATCTATTTTCTGTTTTCTACATTTTACTGTTGTTATCGTGATATTCAGTCCTAAGACTGGTCTGATGCAACCCTCCATGCTATCCTATGTAGCGCAAGCCTTTTCATTTCCTCATATCTAGAACAGCCCACGTCCGTCCTAATCTGCTTAGCGTATTCCATCCTTGTCCTCCCTCTTCTGTTCTTACTCCACACACTTCCCCCGATTACTAATTTTAAAAGATCCTTATGTCTTAAAACGTGGCCTATTAATCTATCCCGTCTCTAGGGCATCGACCAGCATATTGTTCGCTCATACTCTATTCTCCTTAGAATTTCCTGGTTACTGATTCTATCCACCCATCTCATTCTCCTACAGCACCACATTTCAAAAGTTTCTATTCCCTTCCTTTCCGCAACTCCTGTCGTCCACGTTTCGCACCCATATAACGCCACGCCGCATACCAACATTTTTAACAAACATTTCCTAATATTCACACTTATATTACCCGTAAGAAAATTCCTCTTTTCCGCGAAAGCCTTCCACCTTGCCTGTGCTATCCTACTCTACTTATTACGCCTCGCAAGTAGCAGAATTCCTTAACTTCCGTCAAAATATAACTTTCTAATCTAACAGCCTCTGTTATTCCGCTGTTTCCCATACTACACTCCATTACCTTGGTTTTCCCTCTATTAATCGCCATATTGAACTCTTTGACCAGGACCACGTTCATGTCATTTATTATGGTTGCCAAGTCTTCTTCTGACTCCCCCTAATACTACATCATCGACAAAGCGTAGGGTTTTTATTTCATCTCCTTGCTGTATGATTGCTTTTCTATATTCCGTTTTAACTTTCCTAATCGCCTGTTCTGTAGATATATATATAAGCTGCAGAGCACGGGCGACAACCTTAATATCAGGGCGCTGCGGGAGTTTTCTCGCAGGCGCTTCAGCCCAGAGTGACTGCGGGGCTCACCTGATCATGTCGGGGATGCCTCCTGCACTCTCTCTGGGTACTTTTTATCAAAGTTCTCATATGCCGAGACACCTTCACCTATTTTAGGAGGTATATGTACCGGGGTCAAAGACCTTGGGCATATGGCAAGAGTTGTCTGCTGATCCCATTGGATCAGTCGGCCAACTGCCTCCTGAAACTGGTGGAGACACGGAGAAGGGAATGCTGCGTCCCCACAGCAGACTCGTCTCCCGTCATTCACAGGGAAGGGCGTGAGAATAGTACCCAATGCCCGACCTACCTGATGCAGGTTTTCTAGGGTTTTCCCTGCATCTCTTTAGGTGAAACACCGGGTAGGATCCTTAAACCATAGCCCGGGGGCCCTAGTTAACCCTTGCTAGGCTACCTTGCTCTACCTTCCGCATCCCCCTTTTCAATTCCCTTCCTATGCTATTAAAGGGGGGAGTTGCCTGTTTCAGGATCACCCTCATGTAGCCTGTTAACCAAAAAAAAAGGCAACCTTGTCTTACTCCTTTCTTGATTTCTGCTTTCTTTTCTTGAACTTCAATTCTAATTACTGCTGACTGTCTTCTGTAGAGGTTCATTCTCGATATTTTATTCCTGTGCTCTACAAAATCCTTAATAGTGTGTTATCTACATTTTACCTGGAAATTATAATCTCATTCACATATATAAGTGGGCTTTTGCATATCAGAGGCAATTCCAGTCCATGGTTTCTGCCCCCGTATAAGCTTTGAACAGCAAATGGAGACTAGTTTTTTCCTTCTTTTGTGACAGTAATTCCCAACCTAGTTGTTCTGTTCCTACGACCCGGGCACTACTCGCAGTCCTTTTTCTGATATGCAAATGGAAGACACTGGGGTAGTCCTCGCCTTCTCTCCAAACAGATGCGTTGCTATCAAACTTTTATGATGATCACTGTTCCATTTTTTTTATGAGGGTCGACGGTAGAGTGAAGAATGTGGCAGCGTCGCTCTAGACCTAGGTTGCAGTTTATTGCTGGAATATTTAAAATTTGTACGGTTGAGGTTCGTACGTGACCTTATTTCTTGTGGTGGTGTTTCCTGTTTGAGCGTCGTCTTTATGGGCGTGTGGCGGCCTCTGTCGCTCTGCCTTTTCCGACCTGCCCCTAGCCGTCGTAGGTAACCCCCCTCTAGTTGCAGCTATTGATCGCGACGGTAGCGCTGCGACGGCGGGCCCCAGCGCCACCAGTGTCTGCTGCTCCGCGGTGCGAGGAAGACCTGGCTGGAGCTAGTCCTGGAGCTGGAGCTGGAGCGGCATGCTCGAGGCCTGTAGCCAGTAGCCACGCTGGACTGACAGCAGCCAGGTGAGTGAGTGAGTGTGTGAGTGTGAGTCATCTCATGTGGTCCTGGAGACGCCGACGGCCATGGCGCTGGTCCACGGCGCCATCAGCACCACACGTGGTCCGCCTGTCAAGGTGCATTACCGTCCTGCCATTTAATTTAAAAAAGGCCTCTGTCACACTCCTCAATTTATCAAATATTATATCATCATGGATTCTACAGTATCCAAGATTTGCGGTGATTAAGTGGAAAAGATATTATTAGGGGGATCTATTTTTCAAGTCAGAAAATCCAAACCCGGGAAAATAATTATTTTCAATTAATCCATTATCTCGTAGGCCGCGAAATAGCAAACAAAAAAAAGTTAGACTATTAACTTAACGTCTGTTCACTAAAAAAAATATAAATGCTAAATTAGTAGGAATGGTTAATTCGGTCCTCGGAAGTCGACTCGGACTAGCTCAGTTGGTAGAACACCTGACGGGATATCGCGAGGTCCTGGGTTCGATTCCCTGGTCCGGTTGACATTTTTCCATTCTTGTCTATCTTCTAAAAAATATAAAATGATTAATTAACCGATTACAAAAATAAATTTCCCTCAATAATACTACGTTTCGTCTTCGCGTTTCAGATTTCTTCAGCTATAGTTAAATAATAATAATATATGTTGTCGTGAGCTGAGGCTTTCCCCGGTGTAGTTGATGCAGAAATACTTCTCGGGTTTCTCCACTCGGGTGCAGGTGCGATGAAATCGCGACGTTTCGACCACCGACGACGACCAAGTGCTCCTCTGTCGTCATCTTCAGCCTGATGACGAAACGTCGCACCTGCACCCGAAGTGGAGAAAAACCAAGAGAGCTATTTCTGCAATAATATATGTTACTTAATATTACAATTTTTAAGGATGTAACTAAGAATTAATCATAAACATTAATCAATATTTGACCTTTATTTTTTTTCAACATTAATGTTTAATTACATAGTGCAAAAATAGTAAGTAATATTATTTGTTGTTGTTCTTATTATTCTTAATACTTAGCTGCTATTGGGTATTTTCCCTGGTGGCAGCCATATACAAAATAAGCACGTATGATACAATTACAAAAAAAAATACAATTCACACTCAGGTAAAATTTTGAAGTGTCTTATGAGGTTTTGACCGGAAAAAGAAAAGAAAAGTCACGAGTCAAACAGAAATCACTTCACTGATTCTAAAAACTGCTGACTTTAGTTTCCTTAGCCTATTCCTAAACTGATTTAAGTCGTCAGTATTTCTCCAGGACAAGCACATCCCCCATCCTCCCTAATCTAATCCATCCTTGGGCCCCCCTTTTCTGTTCTTACCCCACACACACTTCCCTCTAATGCTAATTTTACAAGACCCTCATGTCTTAAAACGTGGCCTATTAATCTATTCCTTCTCTTAGTCGCTGTTCCCCTATTCTGTGAAGAACTTCCTCGTTTGTGATTCTATCCACCCATCTGATTCTCATCATTGGCACAACATTTAAAAGGCTTCTATTCTTTTCCTTTCCGTAACTCGTATCGTCCACATTTCGCATCCATATAACGCCACGTTCCATACGTACGAACATTTGTAGCAACGATTTCCTAATATTCACACTTATATTACCTCTTTTTCGCGAAATCCTTCCTTGCCTGTATTATCCTACTCTTTATGTCTACTATACTCCTACCATCCCTAGTTATTACGTTTCCCAAGTAGCAGAATTTCTTAACTTCCGACAAAATATCCTTTCCCAATCTAACACCCTTTGTTATTCCACTTTTTCCCAAGCTACACTCCATTCCCTTGGTTTTCCTTATATTACCTCGTTCTCCAGGGCCCCATTAATGCCATTTATAATGGTTTCCTAGTCTTTTCCTGACTCCCCTAATACTACAATATCTTCGGCAAAGTTTTGGGTTTAAATTTCTTCACCTTGCAGTATGATTCCTTTCCCATATTCCGTTTTAACATTCTTCATCGCCTGTTCTATATTTAAGTTAAACAGCATGGGCGACAGACTGAAGACCTTTACCTTTAGAAAAACACTGAAGTCCCCAGAAAATAATGCCATGTTTTTTTTTGTTTTCCGTGGTTTGCTTAGTCTGATAATTTTTTTTCTTCTTCTGTGCTTGTTCATCAATAACTGCATATGGTGGTTGAACCGCGTTGAGGCGAGATGGAGTCTTGGAAATTTTAACGATCACATTTTAATTTGAATGTTGGTTTTCCGTCATTAGGTAAAAAAATATATATATATTTAGAACCCCCCAAAATGTTTGTTTAATGCAGCCCAACGACCGGTATACAAACCAGATTTATTTTTAATCTCCCTCGAATCCATATATCAGACAATTCGACAGCGCACCGAAGTATCCAGAACGATGTCTATATGAAGAAAACCTTATGGAAAATTCAAAAAAAGGCTGGAGATTGAATCACATCTCAGAGAGAGAGAGAGAGAGAGAGAGAGAGAGAGAGAGAGAGAGAGATTCTTGAGTCTGATGATGTAGGGGGCCAGACCCAATCTCTTATTCTTCAACCTCCGAGATAGACCAAGATGTCCGAGGGAAAAACTCTCCTCGTCGATGAATAAGGAAGGGAAAAAAAAATCAACCGAGTGCTATTTTCCGTACAGACGTTTTTCCTCGTTCAAACAAACACACACACACAGCAACACAAAATAAAACTGATTGAGTTCCCTTTCAAACATCTGAATATAAATGACAAAATTTAACTTGACGATAATTGGGAACATAAGAGGTACTAAAAACGCGTTTTGAAGACATAAACTGCAGATTAACATCCATAAAGCACTTCTTGTCCGTCTATCGACGTAAATCATTCCGGTTGAAATCATTCTCTTCTGAAAGTAATCCCCCTTTATGTCCCGTCAAGGTGAACCTAATAATAATAATATTGTTCGCATCCGCTTTGAAGTAAATTTGAAATTTTCATCGTTAAGCCTCACCGTCGGTGTTACTTTTGCAGTAGTAATTTATATGGCCTTCCGCGTTTCGGCACCAAATTTTGTTACAGTTTAACCGTCTTTTCACCTTCGGCCGACAATTTCATTATAATTTATTTAAACTTCTTCATCCCCTCAGTTGGACGTCAATTATTTCGGGCGCGAGTAACAGTAAACCGCGTACAATCGCGGATTACGTCATGATGACGCAATCTATACGCACAGTAATTCTCTTTCTCTCAGGGGTGACTGATGAACTTGTTAATATCACTCGTGGTAGGACAGGCAATAATTTTTAAAAGCCTGACCAACCTGATGCAGGTTTTCTAGGGTTTTCCCAGCATCTCTGAAATACCTTCCTCTACCTTCCACATCCGCTCTTTTCCATTCCCTTCCTATGATATTAAAGGGGAGTTGCCTTGTTCACGATCACCGTTATGTAGCCTGGTACTTCCAAAAATTCGTGAATATAATTTAATTTATTACCGGGTTACATAAACTTTACTTACTTTAGTAATTGAAGATAGTAATTCATACGAATATTTATTAGTCTCATTTATATTATTTTTTCCATTAATTACGTTTTTCTTTGGAGATCTCGTGTATGCATCAGGTGGCCCTCGGTTACCAAAACCAAAGATACCCCTGCTTAAAGTACTTAACCGTCTCTCTGGCTTTCTCTTTCTGCTTCTCTGGTTCGCGGCAGTTCTCTGTTTCGTGCAGCCGCTACGTTCAAAATTCTAATGAAATCATCATGTGGAGGGCGCTAGTCATTACATCCTTACCCGTCCCCAATTCATACACACACCTGTTTTTTTTTTGGTGTGCATCATATGCAAAGTTGCTGTCAACCTAGTGGCATTGGGAAAATGCAGTAAGTTTAATCAGCGTGCAGAATTCACTGACATTACGAGGGAAAACCTTTCTGCAGTTCCACTTTAACCGAAGAAATTGATGTGCTATTATATCCGAATGCATCAGTGAGGACTACGTGTAAAACATCATCATTCAACCTTTTCCATTCCTTTCCTATGATATTAAAGGGAAGTTGCCTGTTTCACGATCACCCTCATGTAGCCCAAAAATTCATGAATGTAATTTAATGTAGTACCGGGTTACATAAACTTTACTTACTTTATTAATTGACGATATTAGTTCGTACGAACATTTATTAGAGTATTAATTATTTTTTACATTAATTCCTTTTTTCTTTGGAGATCTCGTGTATGCATCAGGTGGCCTCGGTTGCCAAAACCAGAGATACCCCTTGCTTAAAGTTCTTAACCGTCTCTCTGGCTTTCTCTTTCTGCTTCTCTGGTTCTCAGCTGTTCTCTGTTTCGTGCAGCCGCTACGTTCAAAATTCTAATGAAATCATCATGTGGAGGGCGCTAGTCATTACATCCTTACCCGTCCCCAATTCATACACACACCTGTTTTTTTTTTGGTGTGCATCATATGCAAAGTTGCTGTCAACCTAGTGACATTGGGAAAATGCTGTAAGTTTAATCAGCGTGCAGAATTCACTGACATTACGAGGGAAAACCTTTCTGCAGTTCCACTTTAACCGAAGAAATTGACGTGCTATTATATCCGAATGCATCAGCGAGGACTACGTGTAAAACATCATCATTAAACCTTTTCCATTCCCTTCCTATGATATTAAAGGGGAGTTGTCTTGTTCACGATCACCGTTATGTAGCCTGGTAATCCCAAAAAATCGTGAATATAATTTAATGTAATACCGGGTTACATAAACTTTACTTACTTTATTAATTGACGATATTAATTCGTACGAACATTTATTAGAGTATTAATTATTTTTAGTTTTTACATTAATTACATTTTTCTTTGGAGATCTCGTGAATGCATCAGGTGCCCTCGGTTACCAAAACCAAAGATACCCCTGCTTAAAGTACTTAACCGTCTCTCTGGCTTTCTCTTTCTGCTTCTCTGGTTCTCAGCTGTTCTCTGTTTCGTGCAGCCGCTACGTTCAAAATTCTAATGAAATCATCATGTGGGGGGCCAGTCATTACACCCTTACCCGTCCCCAAATTATAAACACACGCACCTGTTTTTTTGTAATTGTATAATTCAGAGTGCATCATATGCAAAGTTGCTGTCAACCTAGTGACATTGGGAAAATGCTGTAAGTTTAATCAGCGTGCAGAATTCACTGACATTACGAGGGAAAACCTTTCTGCAGTTCCACTTTAACCGTGATAATATCCGAATGCATCAGCGAGGACTACGTGTAAAACATCATCATCATTCAACCTCGATTGTCGTCCAAGTTTCTCTGTGTTTTTCCAGCGGACCCTCGAGATTACCTGTTAACACTTTTTGTAGCAATCAGTCGTCGTGGGCAGTCACCACCGCATGTCCTGTTCGAACACGATCGACATAGTGGAAATCGATTGATGGTCGCACGTCAGCCCACTGGGTGCACATTGGAGGCGGAAGGTTTATCCTGCTTCGGTGATGATGATGATGATGATGATGTCACACCACCGGCTTCCATCACAATTGCATCAACAACCAACGAAATCAAATTTGTTTAGTATTTTTATGTCTCGAGATGTTGTGAAAAAAACCGTAGGCTCTCCTTAATACATTAAACGAGATTGATTTAAATATTGATTATTCTTAATCCTATTCCGGGATTAATATATAAATAGTAACATAAGAATTAAATTTCCGTATAACAGACAATAGAAAAACAATTAGAACAAAAATAATTTTTAAAAATACGAACTTTTCGAACAGCTTTATCAACATTTATAAGCCAGACTGAAATATTATGAACAGAGATAATACTCAACAAGCAATAACCCAAAGATGTGACTATCAAAGACTATTTATTAAACCATCAACACAATGAATTTAACTGTCTTTAATAAAATTTACGTTTATTAGATTCTCAGGACTTTTCTCAGTTTTAAGGTTGTATAATAGTCTTTGTTAGTCACATCTTTAGGTTATCTCTTTTTTTTTATACGTTCATTGTTCATAATATTTCAGTTTGGCTTAAATGTTGATAAAGCTGTTCGAAAAGTTCATATTTATAAAAATTATTTTTGTTCTAATTTTTTTCTATTGTCTGTAATACGGAATTTTACCTCTTATGTTACTATTTATATATTAATCCCGGAATAGGATTAAGAATAATCAATATTAAATCAATCTCGTTTTATGTATTAAGAAGAGCCTACGGTTTTTTTCATAATATCTCGAGACATAAAAATACTAAACAAAATTGTCATAAATACCTAAAACATCATCCTGAGCTCAATTATTTTAGTTAAATTAAAACTAAAACGAAATACATTGCCGAAACTCATTATAAGTAACGGCTTGAAATGTGTTAGATGCCAAAATTTCTCCAACCTAGAATCCGAGATTCAAAATTTAAATTAATCTGACATTCACAAGATTTTATTTTTGGTTAGAACGGTCATTGGACACAATTTCTTTTTTTCAATTTCGGACCTATATTCAATAGTTAAAATATATGTATTTGCTTCAATGAAATTCGTCTGACTTAATATTATAAATCAAGCACTGTGCAATTAATTACCAAAAAGTCGTATATAGAAGAATTTTAATTCAAAAATTTTTGTGTTACTACCGCGACATCCAAGGGCGACAATCAAATTTCTGTTACGTCTTTAATTAAAAAACTGAAGAGGATCCGAAATTTTGGGGGGGGGAGAGAAACGTCTGTTTTTGAATTAAAATAATTTTAATTCTGACTTTTCGCACATTTACTGTATTTTACAAATTTGATTTTGTATCTTTTAGGTTCCAAAAATTTTGGACGAAACGTTTTATCTAATCTGTTGAATAATATAAACAGTTCAGACGTATTGACTGACTGACTTATTTGTTTTAAAATTAAAACGGCCTTATTTATAGAATCACAGACTTCAAAAATCAGTTGAAATTCATGGCCGCTATATACTATTTTTTTTCTTCGCTCACCACCCCGCAATATAAATTTTTTTTCTCTACAAAATTCCTTTAAACTTTCGCACGGCAACATGGGATTTTCTGCCTCTTCTCTGTACACCAACCTACAAATTGAAACTTGCGTGATTAAGGTCGCCACGTTGAAAATCCCTCGCGTTTCCCCATCAGCATCGGTAAATAGTTTGGAAGCCAATGAGCGACAGCCTGTGAATACAAATGGTTGCTTCCCCCCTTTTCACAAACAGATTAGTTTCACCGCTCTGGTCGCACGAGAGAAATCACATAGGCTCAACGTTGGTACTGAATCAATTAATTTCTACATTCCTCCTCCTCTCAGCTTCTTCTTCTTCCTCCACAACCTGAAAAATAGTGGTTTTTCTACGAACGCATACGCAGCAGATGCAGGTACACACCTGAAAAGCAAGTCCAAAGGCACCCTTCATCTGCCAAAACCAGCTGGAACAGTTCGGGAACCGGAGGGCGAGGGGGGGAGAGGGAAGGGAAGTAATTCTATACACGACAGAGCGAGCGGCCATATGGATGGAGGAGGGAGGGAGCGTGAGACAAACACGACGACTGGGTTCAACATGTTGCGAGGAAGAGAGGTGTTGGTTGGTTGCTACTACTCACTGAAACGAGTTTCATATGTTGCGTCAGGTACGACGACGATGAGTCTCCCGAAAAAATTATGAAGTATCACAGTGACAGTCTAAAGACTTGACATCATCAATCCTGAAACGATTAAATAATTTAATAAGGCGGGTGACATCCATTACCTTGATTAATAATAATAATAATAATAATCATATTCCGTAGATCCTGTAAAGAAGCTAAGCTTCAAGGATGTGGAATGGGTCAGGGCTGTGTACATTTATTACATTATTTTATTGTATAAAAGATAAATATACTTATAACAAATTTTTTGTATTATAAACTAATTAATTAATTACTCTTCTCCGATTCATCTATAAATTCCTTTATTGAATAGAAGGAGGAGTGGCTAAGCAAAAATGAGCGTAATTCAGTGTTAAATTTACCTTGATTATCGGGGGACAACTGTTTAATTCTGTGCTGACTGCAGTCACGTGTTGAAGATGGATAATGCACACCTTCCTTCCTTCCTCTCTGTGCAATTGACAATGTTTTACATTTTTTTATACAGATTATTTTTGTTCCTTGTATTGAAGGGATGAATATCAGTATTATTCAAAAATAAGTGCCTCCTATTTGTGATTACAAATAACATCAATGAATAAATGTATTGGCACGTTAAAGTGCAAAAGGCCCTAACTTTTTGAACAGAGTTCTGCAAGAAGGAAACCTGCCTCACATATTGCTCTAATAACACGTTTTTTGACTAATAAAAATCTTATCTATGCCTGCTGCTGAGTTGCCCCCAAAATATAATACCATATGATAAAACAGAATGAAAATATGCAAAGTATACTAATTTTCTTGTTTTTAAATCACTGAAGGTGGAAGGACATTGCATCACATGTAGCTGTAGCTGAGTTTCTTAAGTAATTGATTAATCTGATCATCAGTCCAATTTAATTTATTATTTACTAAGAGACCTAAGAATTTAACAGAGGAAGTTTCATTTACATTTTTGCTGTCGTATTTAAGTGTTGTTATAGATTGTAAAGTTGTGTTGAGTGTGTGTGTGAAATTGCATGAAATGTGTTTTGTCACAGTTATTTGTTAGTCCGTCGTTCGCATTAAACCATGTTAGGTCAGGTTAGTTAAATTATTGTTACTTGCCTAAGCTTCTAGTGTGTCTTTGTTACTTTTTACTATTACACTAGTATCATCTGCAAAGAGGATAGCTTTAGAAGTTGAATCTATGGTATTAGGAAGATCATTTATATATATAAGGAATAATAATGTCCCTAATACTGATCCCTGTGGGACCCCAGTTACCAGACAAAAATACAGATTTGCCTTCTTAAGCACGGGAAGACTTCCACATTTATTGGATTAAGCACCTTCTATAACAAGTTTATTTTTATGTTAGCCAATTACATCACAATGACAGTCGCGGTCACTTCAAAAACACTTGGCATCAATCCTGAAACGGTTAAATACTTTAGTAAGGTGGGTGACAATCCCTTGATTTTCAGACCCAAAAAAAAGGACTGATTTACCTTCATAAGCACGGGGAAAAGTTCGACTTACTTTTATCTGATTTAGCAACTTTTATAACAATTTTATTTTCATGTTTGCCAATTGAGAAGTTCTGTTGGTCTGGTCTGACAAGATATTTGAAGATAAAAATGACTATTTTACCTTTTTTTGCATTGTATAAAATGCAAATGTAACACGGATGGGTTTAGGTTTTATTTGATACACTTGTGGGTACGACATGATGTCTCATCACATCTTCCTTCCCTCCGTCGATAAAGGGGGAAGGAACCAATAACCGGATACGAAATTCTCGCCACGTCTGCTACTTTATGGAAGGGAAGTTCTTATTACTAATGGAATAAAGACGTTGTAGGGGAAATACTGCCACACTGCCATTTTATTAAAGAAATTATCTTCAAGGATTTTTTTTTCTCGTATTAAATGACTTGATTGCGATTTAGATATACATAAATGAAAGAAAAACACTTGGCTTTCAATCAGTTTGTTTTTTCTGTCAAAATAAATAAAATATATTGTGGCATATACCGGAAGCTCCTTTACCATATACTTAAAAAAATGTAATTAAAATTAATAAACCATAATTTTCAATAAATAAAAAGACGGCCAATAAGTCAGCAAATAAATTAATCGATATTTATTCAAAAACGACGTTTCGTCTCCAATTTTGAGACTTGCTCAGGCGTACTACAAACATAATATTACAAGAAATTAAATATGGGTTCTATGTTAGAATTTTTAACTTA